>JAWWMP010000001.1:48769584-48826566 GCA_035047865.1 Dendrocincla tyrannina | reverse complement strand
CCTCTACTCGCCCGCGCCCGAGCGCCGGCCCTGCGCGCCGCGCCAGCCCGCACCGCAGGAGCCCGCCGGGCAGCACGGCGCCGACAAGCAGCAGAAGAGGAAGGACAGCGCGCCGCCCGGGCAGCGAGCTGCCTTCCAGGTGCGCGGGGGTGGGCAGGAATCCCCTCCGGAATGCGTGCCCTGCAGCGGCCTCTGAAAACCCGCACGGGTGTGTCGTAGCATCGCAAAGGTGGTTTGAGTTGTAAGGGGACCTTAAAGTGCACCTTGCCACCTGCTGGACTGTGTTGGTCAGAGTCCCATCCAGCGTGGCTTTGAATGGTTCCCGGAATGGGGTGTTCATGGCTCTTCTGGGCAACCTGTTTCAGTGTCGCACCAGCCTCAGGGAGTGGTAGCTGGGGAGCTGGGCTCGGGTGTTCTTGGGGTGCTGGAGGATGCTCAGTCAACTCTGTCTCTGCAAACTCTGTCTCTACAGTTCTTGGAGCAGAAGTATGGCTATTTCCACTGCAAAGTCTGCAAGACCAGATGGGAGAGTGCTTATGTGTGGTGCATTTCTGGAAGCAACAAGGTAGTTAATAAAGTCATTTTTTGCATCTGGAACTTGTAAGCATGGCACCAAATCTGTGACAGATTGGGTCTTTTGGCAGAAATTTAGGTACCTGTACTTAACACCTTGAATAAATTGCTTTAGTAACTGAGAACTTGCGTGTCCTAGGTGTATTTCAAGCAGCTGTGTCGCAAATGCCAAAAGGGCTTCAATCCCTATCGAGTGGAAGCAATCCAGTGCCAGGTAATTTAACATCTGACAGTGTTACCAGCATACAATTATCATATACTCTCATAGTTTCCAGTTGTTGAATTTGATATTGACTTCATCTGGAAGAAAACGATTTCATCAAAATACTAGGAAGTGTCATTTGGGGAAGGTGTGATGGGGTAGGCCTCCCTCCTCCTGCAGATAGCTTACATGAACAGTTTTCTGTTCATACAGCATTGTGGCGAGCTGCAGATAGGGTATGGTTTTGTTCTTCTAGGTGAGAAGGCTCTTACAACTTAACTCTGCAGGGTTTTTACCACAAGTGCTCTTAAGTGTATCAGCCCAAATGTGTTGCTATGATTAAGGGAAACTAAATGTCAGTCTAATGTGAAACAAGCACCTTTGATCCACGTCTAATAACATGTCTTGTTTCTTAAGATCTGTTCAAAGACTCGTTGTTCCTGCCCTCAGAAGAAAAGACACATTGATCTCAAGAGACCACATCGCCAAGAACTTTGTGGCCGCTGCAAAGGGAAGAGGCTGTCCTGTGACAACACTTACAGCTTCAAATACATTGTCTGATCTGTGTGCTGCCTTCTGTTTTGTGCTTTGCACTTTGTCAGTCTTCTGCAATGTTTTGATTTAAGGCTTTTGACCTGGCATTGGATAATGGATAAAGACATTTGTATTATTTATAAAATATATAACTTCATTGTATATATGCTGTAAATAAAATTCAATAAAAGTTTGCGCTAGTTTGATGCCCCTTAGTTTCACCTTGCTTGGATGAAAGAGGCAAATAGATCTGGAAGGAAAGAACCTATTAGATTTCCAAAAAAAACCAGGCTTTGCTTTTAGACTGCCTTGAAGTCCTGTTAAGATTAAAGCTGCAATAGCAAGTTTTTCCTTCAGTTACTCAAACCAAACTAGGGTGGAACATGCAACTGTGCTGGAGCATGAAGTCTGGTGTAAATGTATTTGCACGTGTGTCTTCCCCTTACATTTGCCTCTGTCAAATGTACAGTAAAAAGAAAAAAATCACAGCTGTTTGGTAATCAAAGACTGGCTGTAAGATATGAGAGGAAAGCCCTTTTCAGTGGGAGTATCTGTGATGGAGTGTAACAAATTCTCTAGACTTCATGTGACCCCAAAGAGGTAGAACAAGTTCCTGAGACCCTGGTTTAAACACAGGCTGATGCCTCAGAAGCTTTCCAGTCATGTAAGGTATCTCCAAGGTAGATGGCTTAAATATAACTGAACTGAGTAGCTGAATGTGCTTTCAGGAAGAGAAAATACAGCAAACCAGAGGAATCCTACTTAAAGCAAGTGTACCTGTGTGGTAGAAGCACAGTGGAGTATCACTGCAGTTCATGCTGTCTTAGGACATTAGTGAGGCTTTGCTGGGAATATTCTGATTTCTCCTCTACCTGAAGTATAGAAATTATGCTAAAAGGTAGATGGTTACATAATGGGTTTTGTTGCATCTGTGAAGAATCATAGGCTACTTTAGGGAGGAAGGAACTTCTGGAGGTCTTCACAGTCAGAAACTGCTTTTGTCGCTGTACTTTTCCGAGCTGAGTTGTAATGGAGAAAAAAATCCTTGCATTTCTCACTGTTTTCCATCAGTGGAACCATCCATAAATGGTTTCAGCATAAATGGTGAAAAGGGTGTCTTTTGGGAGCTGCTGATCATTGATACCATCTGATATGGATTCAGACAAGAACACAACTTTCACAACAAGCACATACTCTGTTGTGATTATATATGACTTTTCTATTTTAGTTAAATGGATGTACTAATCCAAATTTCAAAGTTACTTCACAAAAATGGTAAGTGTATTTACAGCATGAATAAGTTACATAGTCAGAATAAAAGTGTCTCAGATGTGCAACAGATTTACATGCATACATTTAACACTGGACAGCAGTTAAATGTAAGAAAAAACATATAGTTATGACTTTTATATATACATTACAAATAAAATAAGACATCTCTTTAAAGAAACTTAACATGAGAACTTGCATTTCACGTTAATATTTTTACTTTTTATACTCAAAATTTATATTAAATAAAAATATGCATGCTTAACAGTTCAAAAGATTTTACTCTGTGATGGGACTTTCTCCTACAAAATGGCAAGTTAAATTAGATCAACCATCCTTTAATAGTATAAATATATTCATAAAAGCAACCCTCTAGTAAAAAGCAGCCAAGGTCCTTAAAAAAAACCCCAAAAACCAAAACAAAAAAAATCTACCAAGACCATTCATGATCCTTAAGGGGCCTAAGAACAGACCTCTGCAATATGATCCAGTACCTTCAGAGACAGTAGCCTAGTAACATTAGGAAATGTACTTCATAGCAGCTCGTTGTTTTAAGATACAGTAATCATATTCAAATTACAGTGTACATTAAACTGTAGTCCATTTACAATTTGTTTCATATATACAGGCTCTCAGCTTTCGACCAACAAGTTTGCGAGATTCCGTGGCCAGCTTCATTCTGCCCATCTTTCACTCAACTAAATAAGAAAAAAGGAAAAAAATGTACAAGGTTTGTTTTTTTAACAAAAAAATACTATTTTGTGAAGGAAACATTGCACTTTTGCCAACCTAAAATTAATTTGCTATAAAGGAAGTATTGTTCAGTGTAGTAGGCTTTGGTATGCAATGGAAGTCACTTCTTCAGTAGTGAGTTGCAGTTGCTCAGTGAAATGCTAACCAATTTTTGTGCAACACAGAACAAAGGATGTTGTCTCAGGTGCTCTAGGCTACCTCTGTCCTTACAGTATTGCTACACATTTGAAGTTCAGCCCATCGCTTTTTAGAAGAAATCCTAAATGTAACAAGAGTGAGTACAGTTTGACCAAACCTTTGTAAGGCTGAGAAGACATTGAGCCACCTCACTCCCCCAGGGCAGCACTCCCAGCTTGAAAGAGGACACAAGAGTCCTGTCAGAGACTTGTGCCGGAAACGCTGGAGTCTGGAAGAAAAGTATTGATGACCCGGTAACTCTGAGCTCTGCGAATCATGTCGCGGATCTCTATGTTCAGTTCCATTAATTTGGTACAGATTTCAGTCAGGCTCTGGTTGGAGCCCACCAGTGCATAGGTGCCTGTCTGGCCCAAGGTTTGGTGGCGGAAGTAAATGTTCAGTAGTGTCTGGACTTCGTCGTCAGAGCTACTTCCAAAGATATCATTGGGCCACAAAATCCTGCAGTCAAACAGGAAAAGAATGTATGTATCATTATGGGTTTATTAGCACAGACAGAAGCTATGTGATAGAGATCTCTAATAGGGGAAAGGACACACGCATGCTTGAAAGCAACTCTCTGTTTTACACTACTCATCTGTTAGTCAGACTCTGGTATCAGGCACTGAAATCACATATAAGTGCAATTCCTATAATCTAAAAATAATGCTTGAGAGAACTCATTCAAATAAGTGGAAGTGAAACTGGGCTGAGCATTAGCTGATGCCAGTAACATGCACCTGTAAGAAATTACCTCTATAAAAAGACTCATAAAAGCCTCACAGGACTTTTGATCTACACCATGTAAGCGTGCATGTTTGATAGTTACGTGTGGCACTCCCTGCAGAAGTTAATGATATCAACAGCCCCATGTACCTTGTTGAAACATATTAATTAATTATGCTGATTCAGTGCGGTACATTTAGTATACAGTTAAGAAGGTAACAAATGCATACTTTTCTAATAACATGAAAGTGTAATATGAACCATGTAGCAAAACTTGCCTGCATTCTCTTATTTGTCGGACAGCTTTAACAAGTTCATTGTTTTTCAAACACTCCAGCATGGACTGAATAGCTGCTTCGGTAGAATTGAATGAGGGCTCAGATTCTGTTGTCAGCGGCTCAGCTGCAATTGCAGCAGTAGCATCCTTCAGATTTTTCTTCAGCTCACTCAGTTCTCTTGACATATTTAACAGCTATTCCAAGGAGAAAGATCAGAGATAGGTATTTTCATTCTCCATAGGCCCCAAAAGGAGTAGGTATGTCAAGTCTGCTCTTGCTACTACATTGGATGTACACCCCCAATTTAACACAAGGACATTTCTTGATCTCTGTACAATACAGGGAAAATAGATCTTTTAACTTTGTGCTTCCATTAACCTTATGCTGTAGGTCTGGCTTGCTAAAATGCAAGACCACATCTAAACAAGCTTTTATTCTTCACCCCTGTTACTTTTTTCGTATCATAGCAGAAAACCTTAAGAAAACGTACTTCTCCTAGCAAGATGTTATATATTTACAAAATGTATGCAGGATCTGATATGATTAACAAATGGACAGGAATTGTATAACCCTTTGTCAGGCTGAAAAGGTAATATGGCACAAGACTGATGAATAATAAATTAATTAATTTCCAAGGATCTACTTTTTCATGTTCGTGCGTGCTAAAAATAACCACAGTCACACGAACTAACAATCTAACTTCCTTTAATTAACAGCTTATGGCTCCAGCAAAATATGCAAATTTCATGGTGAAACAGGTATTGCTCATACAACCATTCCACAGGCTGCATTATTTTTTACAACAATCTAATAAAGTCATAACTATGAAATACAGTTGCAGAAATCAATTATAAGGAACACAAAATATTTCTAGAACTTATGACTCTTCTAGTAGTAGGGGACTAGATGCCTACTGTCCTGTCTTCTCTTAAAAGTGAACAGCCTAGTCACACTGAGCCAGCCTTCATAACAGTTCCTTAAGATACAATAAATATTCAAACTCTTTGTACTGCTACAGCACATCTGATAAAACAAACAATTTCCATTTATAGACCATCTCTAAACTATTAGAATCTGTCATAAATACATGGCATAGCTTCAAATTTTATTTTGCAAAGCAAAGTACAATAACTTATTCTCCTCAATAGTTTAAAATATATACACCTTACCAGGAGAAAAATACATATGGAATGGCAAGTTAAATCTTTCCTGAAATGATGATCATTCAGCTTAAAGCGATGACCTCAAAGATATTTCACAGTATTGCATGTTTTAAGCAATTGCTGAAAGTAAACCTAACAGAATTGTTCTTGTGAGATGTTTTTTTTTCAAAGTAAGATACACAGATCTATCTAAAAACAAAAGACTATTTGGGTCAAAAGTGAGAGTGTGCCGTGTCAAAAATATTTAATGAAAAAAGCTTGTAAACATTACAGAATTAAAAAGACACGATATGAAGGTACTTAGTTGATTATGTATGCTTGCAGACTTATATTCAGGGTGAAATAGTGTAATCTTTGGTGTTAAAGCCATAGAAAGAAAAATAACATGAAAACAAAGTGGAATTTTCAGTATAAGACTTTGTTATTGGTACGTACCTCTGGCATAGAACTCACTTCGTGCACTTGTCCAATAAGTTTACAGTAGGACTGAAAAAGCAGCAGCAACTGGAAGTGCAGTTTATACAATCTCTGACAGAGTTCCAATTGCTAAGGAAAGATTTGTAGGGAAGAAATAATAAATATTAGTGAGTTTACATAATTTTCAATAACTAACAAAACACATTGAGATAGCTCTGTTCTTAAAAACATTATTTTACTGAAGTATGATCTTAGACTATTTCAGAAAATAAGTAATGCTTTTTCTTCTGCAGGTAAGTCACATATGATGTTGAAAATCAAAGTTAGGATGGCTAGCTCTAAGGTAGCACATGCCAGCATCAGTTTTAAAACATTTTATATTTGTTAGCTCCACTGTCTCCAGTTTGCAGCTGGGAAGCAGAGACAGAATACAAGGGAAGTGACTTTGCTGCATAGAACATGAAACTCTAAAACTTCAGACATGGTCAAAGACCTCTTCTGAGGGATGGAAATCCAGGAGAGAAACTACAAAATAGTTGTCCAAGAGGGTCAAAGCTCCTGCCTGCTTCTCTGAGAAGAGTGGAAGAGCGGTGCTAAACCTGGCTAGGAGTGAGAAGGAGGAAATGACAGCTCTGGAACTTAAAACTCTGCTTGTGGATTTTCCCACCATCTTAAAGAAACTATACATCAGATGGATGGAGTGTAATTTGAAAGAGGATATTTGGCTTTTATGATGTATTATCCCAGACTACATAAATACTGCTCTATGAATATTCACTTGTTTCTTCCAGTGTAATGTGCAGCAGGACACAAAGGGTGTCAAAGAGGTCAAGTTAACATGGTTGTGGTCCTGGCATTCTTGTATTAGGAGTGGGAATCTTATAGGTCTACAGCTGGATCATGGTGAAGAAGGGACGAACATTTAATCTTTGGCAAATGAAGTAAGAAGTGAAAATTCTGCAAGTACAAATTCTGACCCTGTACTGACTCTTTGGCAGGAAAATCTTACAGACTTCGAACCATATTTGATTTGTCTGCTGTTACAGATACAGTGACCAAGGGTGGGCTCAGTGCTCTTTTCATCTCTTTGGAGGAACTGGAGCAGAGTTCCATGCCAAACATGGCAGAAGAAGCTATTAATGACTTTGCTTCTTTAAAGTACTTCAAACATGCTTAGCTACCAGCATGTACTGCAGTTCTTTGATAAACTCAGGTCTGTGCAACCGTCAGCACAAATACTATTAAAAAGTACTTTAAGAATGTTATAAACACCAACTTGACTGAAGTGTTTATTTACATATGGTTTAATATTTAATTGCCACATTTTTATATTAACAAGCCAAAATTAGAACCATAGCCCTAGCATTCCAGCTCCCAAAATTTCTGTACCAGCCAGACAAGGCTGAGGGACTGAGGTCAAAAGCAAATTTCAGCTTTGTTCATCAGGGTGAGGTGGACAATTAACTACCAATCTATGAACAGTCAGCCAAGGGCACTGCCAAAATGAGGCAGAGCTGTTCTCTTGCATGAGGTTTAAGGAGGAGAGTGGGAGAGGAGTGCCAAGCCAGCGGCTGTCAACCTAGCAGGGTTTGTCCTGCTGAAGGCCAGGCAGACAGGGCTGCTCACACCTCAGTGCTGGTCTGCCACAGCAGCAGAGCTCAGCACTGTAAATTTGCCTGGACTGAGCTCTGTGCCATTATGGATAAACTGTCTCTCCTATCTGATTCAGTATGTTTAATGTCTGTTACTGGTGGGCAAGGTTGGAGTACTCCTGCCCCTAATGGAGAGGAGGAATTGCAGCAAGAAGTCCCTCAGCAAGTTTACAGATGACACAAAGCTCAGCAGTGCAGCTGACAGCAACAAAAGAATGGGATGCCATCCAGGAGGATGTGGCCAAGCTTGGGAAGTGCGCCCACAAGAACCTCATGAAGCTCAACAATTCCAAGTGCAAGGTGCTGCACGTGGGTTGGGGCAATCCCAGACATGAGTACTGACTGGGAGAGGAACTCACTGACAGAAGCCCTGCAGAGAAGGACTTGGGGGTTCTGGATGAAAAGCTGGACATGAGCCAACAGTGTGTGCTCACACTCCAGAAGGCAAAACACATCCTGGGCTGCATTGAAAGAGGGGTGGCCAGCAGGTCCAGGGAGGTGATTCTGGCCCTTGTGAGCTGCTGCCTGGAGTGCTGTATCCAGCTCTGGGGCCCCCAACATAAAAACATGTGGACCTACTGGAGTGAGTACAGAGGAGCACCATGAAGACGAATAAGATCTGGAGCACCTCTCCTATGAAGACAGACTGAGAGAGCTGGGGTTGTTTGCCCTGGAGAAGGCTCCAGGATGATCTTATAATAACCTTCCAGTAGTTAACAGGGCTTATAAAAAAGATGGAGAGAGACTTTTCATGTGGGCAGATAGTGATAGGACAAGGGCCAATGGCTTTAAACTAAAAGAGGACAGATTTAGAGTAGACTGTTAGGAAGAAATTCTTTACTCAGAGAGGAGTGAGGCACTGGAACTCCTTGCCTAGAGAAGTTGTGGATGCCCCATCCCTGGAAGCGTTCAAGGCCTGGTTGAATGGGGCTTTGAGCAACCTGGTCTAGTGGAAAATGTCCGTGTCCATGGCAGAGGGATTAGAACAATGTGATCTTTAAGGTGCCTTCCAACTCAAACCATTCTATGATCCCACCAGACCTGACACCACAAAGAGCCACAGGAGCAGATCTGTGGTGGGGGAAAAAAAAGCAGGGTGGAACAGATGTTCTAGGATAGAACTGGCTTGTGGACAGGGACAAAACCTATCAGTGGCCAAGAGAACAAAGACGTAGGGCATGAGGGACACGGCCAGTGAAACAAACCTGCTCAGAGGCCATTCTGTAACTGAGAGCATAGAGTACTGCCAAGTCTGCATTTGTGTGGCTAACCATTATCCTCCCAAAATAAAGACTGACTGTTTAGATATAACCTCCTGGCTTCTGTCTTCTCTTGAACTCTGCTCAGGCATGTCAGGGGGCTGGCTGGTAGCCCAGCCAGGGAAGTGCTAACCGCTCACCCCGAGTGCCAGCACAGGGCACACACCTCCTCCCTTATCCTGCTCAGCTCACAAGTAGGGACACAGCTTGAGGTTCTCCAGCAGGGATCAAATTCACTCTATTCAAATAATTTCGGAGGCCTGGCAACACTGCATAGCAGTTACATACACATACCCTTGAAGTTATCAGGGAGTTAAAAATTAATTGAAAACCAGGACACAGCACAACAGCATGAAAACAACCAAACATCTCATGATAGCTTGGCAGGTAACACGATTTTTTTTTTTAGTCCTTTGAAAACAATAATTCAGTTTCACTGTTCTGGCTGCTAACCTGAATGAAGACAAACTAAGGTCAAATTGATGATTCTAGTTCAACTCACTCGGTATTTAGTTACTGCAACAAGCAACTCAATTTTTGTTCTTCCTGAACAAGTATTAGAAACCAAGAGTGGTGAAACTGTTCATCAACATGTAAGCAAAACCCATTTGAAACATAACTGCCAACTATAAGTTGTAGTTTTCTATTAGGACAAAATGAAAATTATTACTTATAACAAAAATGTTTTTCACTCCAGCATATGACATCCGTTCAAAGGCTTGTTAAAAATGTGTGTAAGTGACCACTTGAAACAGCATTATGAAGGTGTCAGAATTTTGCCACAGCATTTTTAGGTTTCACAGAACACACGCTAATAAATTATTTTAGTCACTGCATTTAGAACCACATAATCTATAGGAAAATTATAACGGAAAAGGAAAACATGCTTAGAAGTAAAACAGTAAAACTGGGGTGTCTTAGTCCATCTATAGATGGACAAAAAATATGAAAAAACTTCAACTTACTGCAAGAGATTCCATTTGCTACACAGCAAGCATGGCACAGGAGAAAAGGAAAGGAAAGAAAGTATAGTGTCAGTGTAATGCATGCAATAGGAAGCACAGCCCATCTGTAACAGCATAACTTGTCAGCAGTATTAGCAATGCTTGCCTCAACCTGATAATTGGTTGGAAATATCACATACAACATGCACAGCATTCTTAATAAAATCAAGCTTTAATCCTAATGGTAAATTCCAGTCTAAATATCCTCAGTTAGATCTTCAGATTTATAAAGTTTGATTTATCCCATTCAGTAGTTCAGGAACTTACAGTGAAATTGTGCTACAAATCTCTTGAAATAATACTTTTATTTAAATTTGCTTTCTTTGTTATTAAAAAGAGCTCATATTGCAAAGTACTAAAAAAATTAGGAAGGGTTTTCAAGTCATGAACAAAACTGAACTTTGCTATTTCTAAATATATATTGTTTATAAATATTTCTATTTTTTAGACTTAATAGATCTAATGAAATTTGCAGAGTAAACTTTGTGACTGCTGAGCCTATTACTTGGCACATTACAATGGAAACATTTTTCATATTAACTTTTAAGTTCTGACTATCATAATGAAAAAAAACCATGGAAAATGCCAGTTTTGTTTAACCACATGGCAATGCCACAAGTTAAGATAGCTTCGTATTCCTTCCTCTCACCAGTAATGAACCACTGGTTTGTAATTCTGGAGCTACTAAAATGTCTGTGTAATTCCTGTTGCAATATTAATAAAAATTCTAATTGACCTACATTAGCATTTCAAAGATTAGGAGACTAACTGCCCTCTCAAAAATAAAAGTGTTCTACTTTTTTTTTGCCAGGAGCTAACATTTGCACGCTGTGCACACCTAATGCAGTTTTCCTTATTTTATAAATATTTCAATCTCATTATATTTTACATGAACAGTCATCATGTAAATGCTGTAAGTAACAAACGCAACATCTGCCCAGTTACAGTCTGATGTCAGTGCATATGCACAGGGTTAATAAATATTTGGAATTCTTATTAAAATCATTTACCTTACCATCAGTCCAAAGGCAGAAAACAGAAGTGTGAAATAATGCTAACTGATGAGCCTAATAAAGTATTTCAGCCTGTCTTCTTTCCGTTTGCCTTACTGTTAAAAAATATCTTAAAGGTATCTTCCCAAGTCCTGCACTTTTCTATAAAACCATGACAAACTAAGCTTTAAGCTCCTGTGATGTTTAATTTTATGCCTTTAACAATGCTTGAATAGTTTCTTTTTTCTATTTAGAACTCTTCAAAAAAACCCTTTATGTCTTGGCTTCCATGCAGTTCACACAAATGAAGCTTTATAAAGCTAAATTCAAGATAAGAAGAGAACATGAGCAGACAGATCACTGTGTTCCAGTAAATTCTCAGGTGTGCTGGTTTGTGTTTTTCAAATCTTGTTTGTCTGTCTTAAGCTCCTCTGAAGTTTAACATGCCACCAAGTCTTACTTGGTCTTTCAAAAATATTGGAATCCACCTACAATGTCTAATTTGCCATGGAATTTACTTTAAAGGATGGGGGGGGGGGAAGCAGCAAGTAAGTGAATTCCATGGTCTTTTTTTGCCAGAAAATGCTGTCTCCTCTGTACTGCTTCCAAAACCAGGGCAAGCCAAAAAGGGGGTGAAGAAGAGGTTTTTCATTACATGAAAAAAACATTCTTCACTGAAAGAAAATATACCGGATACAAAATTTCTCTGACCTACTGATGCTCAACTCCATATTGCTCTATAATATCATGACTGTAACTTGTTTTCCTCTCTCTTTCAGCACAAAATGAAATATTCCTTGGAAGGTTAAAATACATAAATTACTGGCCTAAGTGATATTTCTTTTATTCTCCAGCAGCAAGGGCTCAGGAGGAAGGATCATTGCTCACTTCTCAACTTCTACTTTAATTCCTATAGTAAGGGAAGTGTTTTAGATTAGTTGAAGACACTACACAAATAGTGGTTTTGGCAGCTGAAAATATCAAATATTTAGAGTATTTGGATCATTTGCACACTGCTTTATGCAGCTAGTAAATGCAGCATCTAAGAAGGACACACTCCCTAGTAGCAACACTGATTTGGTTTTTATACCTAGAATTACTGTTTTGTACTGTTAGCAGACCAGGAAGACAGCAAAACACTAAACTTTAGATCATGGATCTTCTTGCCTTTTCAAGGAATCATTTTTACAAACTGACAGTTATATAATTATTCCTTAAGACATTAACATTTTGCTGGCAACACAGCCTTCAGTCATTTATTGGCACAGGGGCATCCCAGCGTAAAAGAATAACTAGTGAGTGCAAGAGTTTATTAACTTCAAATGCATTTTATTAAGTTATTCTATTTGACTTGACATGTCAGCAGACAGAACCTTTTCCCATGACCTAGGAAATGGAGTATATACACAAACTTGTGTATATGTGTATATATATCAGAGATAGAACAGCATAAGCCAATACCCACTGTATTTGAAGGATAATAGAAACTGTTCTGCCTGGAGAAATCTATACACAGCTGTATTCCTTCTTTGGAAAAGCTACCTACCTGGGCCAATGCTACCTCATTGTCAATCCACAGATCTGTCAAACAGCAGTCAGATCACTGATTATTGATTAGTAGGAATTTCTAGCTTAACAATGAACTCACTGTGTCTTGAGCTGTGCTGTATCTAACTCAACTCCAGATGGCTATGGTCCCAAGAGGTACACCTCCAGTCATATTGGTGGCTTAGAGTGATTGAACTTTTAGCCACATGGAAACTCATAACAGCAAGTACATTCTGATTTTTTGGGGGGCAAATTTTTATGGGGTACAACATGTTTTAAATATCCATTATCAGTTCGAGTCCTCAAAGCCCACATCCATTAGCTTGTGGTGAACTTTGGCATGTGGAAGGTTTGAGAGAGGTGTATACCAATTTTGGACTTAGAAAGCCTCATTAGGAGACGAATACTTATTTGAATTAGAAGTGTTAATTTACAAGCAAAAGAAGATCTTCTAGTACCTTTCTTCCACAAAAGCAAACAAAGAAACAAACAAACCCAGACTTTGACTAGATTAAAAAAATCCCTGCTTAATAAGGCTGAAGAATGTACTTTAATAAGCTGTACTTATTAATACTGTTACACCCAGACAGACAGCACAATAGCATGTGCAGTTATCTTTCTCCACAAATTGACTCCTTTGTCACTGGGACTCTGTTGCTCACAGTAGCATCAAAGCTTAAAAATCACACAATCTGTTGCAATAATAAGAAGGGGAAAGACATTCTGGGATATGAAACTTTTACCCAAATTTCAGAAAAGTTGCTAGCTCTAGCAGCTGACCCAGACAACTTCTATTTCAAACTTCTTTCATGTCAGAATAAGCACTGTTTGCCTTTGCCCATTTTCAGTAACAATGGTCAGCAAATCATGTGCAATTATTTTGAAATAGGATCTGATTAGAGAAACTGGTGCCAAATTATAGTTACCAGCATCTGCAGGCATTTGTGATGCAACTACTTGTGATAATGCTGAATTTGGTCTCCTGTCTGTCTCATCTGTAGAGGGGACTATTTTCAACTCAAGCTTTCTACCTTCTGTAATGTGTTACTCTTTCTTCCTTACAATTATTTCTGCACCTTTTCCAGAAGTTGCCTGGTTTTGTGCTTAGCTGTGCAATCTTTTTAGGCCAGAAGTTTGCAGCAGGATTTCAGGCCCTAGACTAAACCTCAATAAGTTTAAAAGTTTAGGCAAGTTCCCTTTTGACTACAACTAAAAATTAGCCTTTCATGTTGAGGGAGAAGTGGAGAGGAAAGATAAGAAAACAAATACTTGCCAGTTGAGGATTAATCTTTCCTTGTCCCTTCCTAATCACATTTCCTCAGTTTCTCTGGCTTCTTCCTCCCATTACACTTTTGTTGAATAAACAGATTGTTCTTTTGGGAAAAGCTGCCTCAATTGACATGTTAATGAGCAGGGGAAGAAAAGAAACATGCCAGTTGATCAAAGACCTACCATCCTTTCAAATTCCAAGGAATAATGCATTTTGGGCTGAAGGAATAATGCTGGGGAGAAACCAGGGACTCTTGAAGGAATGAGAAACCCTTCTTTTCAGTCTGTCTGATAAGCAGTAAAAATAGTAACCCTGGCTTCACAAAACATACATTTAATGCTGAAACAGAGAACACCTAGTTAGAAAAACCCACACAAGCGAAACATGACATTTAATGACTTTTAGATGTGTTTAGGCCAACTATATGAGCTCAGTTCACAGTTTATTCCTTCTCCTCCACTTTTCGAAAAAAACCAAACAAGTGGGTTATCTGCAATATGTGTCATCCTCTATACCATTCTATGGGATTCCAAAAGAGGGATCAAGAGGATAAATTAAGCTGTTTACAGCAAGATATGTAACACTAGAGTTTGAAGTCACTGTTCAGGGTATTGTGCATCAGAGGGAACAGAATGCCTGTGCACATTCCAACAGTGATGTATAGTCTGTCTCCCTCTCCTGATGCGTTTGCAGGAGAGGTAGTGGCATGTATCCCAGGGCTCTCTTTTTTAGGTTTGACAATAGTTCAATAGTAACTTCCCTGTACACCATTACAATTACAGAAGAGACAGTATCTTATTTAAATGCATTGGAAGGTGTCTAACTTTTGCTGGTGCCAGTGCTAGGCAGGGAAGATTGAACAGTTTTCCCACTGCCTGTGATTGCAGCCAGAGGATTTATTAGCAAGTTAGATTTGCTAATAAGGTCACGGAAGCCAAAATGCAGACATGGCAAGGGTTTAGGATTCTTGGGAAATGGCATAAAAAAATAAAAATCAAGGGAGTTCAAAGACAGGAAAACAAATACATAGAGATGGGAAAGAGAGGTTAAGATAAAGACAGAAGAAAATAAAGTGAATTGGGGAAGAAGACAGACAAACCGAAACCAACATAAGAGTAGAACAAGGTATTTGAAAAAAATGGTTACAACAGGCAAGTCTGTATTCTGAAAATGTCATAATTATCTTTTGTAAGTTAAAATACACGGAAAGAGGAAATGTCACTTTTTTCTATATGATATGCTGTTGCTGCTTCCCAATATCAGCTGATTTTCTCCGGTCCCTCTTTTTCCCATCCCTCCATTCTTTTTCCTCCAAAAGGGAAAAAAACCCCAAAATAACATTTCTCAATTCATTAGACATCCCCAATATATTATCTGTTTCCTATACTTAGTATATCAAATAACAGTAATGTCTGCTGATGGCACTGATTTCTGAAAATACAGATTTCTTAACTGGAATCAACAAATATAAACAAACATACACATACATGTGCATGCGAATTTTTTGTTAAAAATTGATAAAGAGCTATTTTGCCTTAGCTCTAAATAGCTATCTACAGCATAAATAATTTCACTGGCCATTTTACAGTCACTGTTTCATAACTACTAATCTAAGTGTATTTCAACCAGGCAAGTCTTGCTGTTGGGCAGACTGAGTCTGTAACAACTGCAGACAAAATGGGAATAATATAGAAGGGCAGCATACCAGCAATGATTTTCAGAGGCACTGACTGCACTGTGCAAAACTGCTGCTGCAACATCTTTCTAAGAGGGAGAGCACAACCAACCCAGGAAAAAGTACCTCCTCTGAATATTTCCCATTTCCTGTGGCCAGGACTGAGGCAACAACAATAACTTTGAGCCTCAAGTGTGAAAACTGGATTATGCCCAAGCCCAGCACAGAGTCAAGGAGGAAGTACAGCGGGCCTTTGTGAGTTCGAGAGCAAGATATATCGCACATGTCACTTTAGAGGACAGAAATAATACTGGCCATTCATTACCTTCTCCTCTGAGTCCCCTGGCTGGCAGGTAATAACTCCATCTCGGGAGCCTCCAGCAAATGTTGCTTTGCAGTTTGCAAGCCACTGTTTTCAGAGAGAAATTAAAGAAGATATGAATAAGACCTACTGTTTTATTTGAAGAAAGGTAAGCAGTATTTTAGTTTCAGAGCACAGTATGTAAACAAAAATTTGCAACTGCACTTTTTAGTACCACAGACTGCAACAATTTGCTTTGACTGTAATTTAAAAAATGTAGTTGTGATTTCTATCAGTATTTCAATTGCATAAACTAAGAAAATTAATGAATGATTGACTAGGAGAGAGACGAGGAATATTAAAGATATCAGTGTTTCTAATATTAAGGGATACAATAGTTATTTTAGTCCTGGTTCATAGGTTCAGGAAGAAACATCCAATGAATCCAGTATCTGAAACAATTTTGGTACTGAACGTTATTTTAAACAGATGTGAGTGGATGTGCAGTTTCCAGACACAGCATAAGTCTACAAACATACAAACCCAAGAACACAACATAATTCAGCATACCGAGAGTGTTGCCTCTTTCCTGTTGTTGTACGTGTCCAGGTACTCCTGCAGCTCTAAAACACTGAACTTCAGCTTTTCAAGAAGGCCACAAGAGAGCAGCTAGAGAAATGAAATGAAAAGGTCTAGTAAATGTCACTATAAAAGAATACAAATATTAGCATAGTAGAAAGTGTCATGAAGATACTGCAAAAGAATACTTAAGATTTACAGATACTAACACTGAAAAATATTTATATTAGTGCAAAAATCTATGTAAATAGAATACTATACTGAAAAATCAATAGCAAAAGTCGCACCTATGATAATGTGGAATTGAGATTGTATTCTGTGTTTAAAGGATTTGCAGAGGACTTCCCTAAAATAAAATAGTACAAAAAGCTTAACCAGTTCCTCTCTACAGCCCTCTGATGATGTAAGGCACAGCTCTTCCACGGTCACAGCAGTAGGCCCAAGATTACACTTTGCAAGTTCCTACCTCTAGACTTCTGTGTGGGAGGTCACACTGTCCTGATACTGTTGGATAAACATGAGCCAGAATGAAGACAAAGGGAAGGGCCATCTCATTCATTCCCTAATATATACTTATATAGAATCACAGCATCATTAGGTTGAAAAAGATCTCCAAGATTCTCAGGTCTAACCTTTGACTTAACACCACTATGCCCACTAAACCATATCATGAAGTGCCACATCTACTTGTTTTTTGAACACTTCCAGGGATGGTGACTTCACTGCTTCCCTGGGCAGCCTGTTCCAGTACTTAAACATTCTTTCAGTGAAGAAATTTTTCCTAATATCCAACTTGAACCTTCGCTGGGACAACTTGAGTCTGTTTCCCCTTGTCCTACTGCTGGACGTAGAGGCCAACCCCCTCCTGGCTACAACCTCCTTTCAGGCAGTTGTAGAGAGTGATAAGGTCTCCCCTCTCCAGACTAAACACTTGCAGCTCCCTCAGCAGCTCCCCATAAGGCTTGTGCTCCAGACCCTTCACCAGATCCACTGCCCTTCTCTGAACCTGCTCCAGCACCTCAATGTCCTTCTTGCAACGAGGGGCCCAGAAGTAACACAGGATTTGAGGTGCAGCCTCACCAGTGCCAAGTACAGGGGTCAATCACTGCCCTGGTCCTGTTGACTGCGCTATTCCTGATACAGGCCAGGTTGTCATTGGCCTTCTTGGCCACCTGGGCACATTGCTGGCTCATGTTCAGCCAGCATTGCCCAGCTCAAATCACAGCTGACTCACATGAAACCACTACACATATTACCATCTTTCATGCTAAACTATGTAAAAGATAGCTTCTCCTTTTTCATTTGGAGAGCCAATTGTACCGATAGGCACCTCTTTTATGTTGGGTTTTGGCACACAGGCTCAACCCATCATAACCATTCTATTATTCTATGATTTTATATTGCCCATCTGTCAGTACTTACCTAATAAAATAATATAGAAGATGAATGGAAATATGGTTCAGAATAGGAGATAAAAAATATAGATAGGAGGTGAATTCCTTTTGACATGTGTCTTTAGGAGTTGCTCAAAAGTAAAATAACACACTGCAACGAAGCACACGCCTTTTGAAAGGAATATACTCACTGTTTCTGCATCTACAAAAAGGGTGGGACATTCTGAACATGATGTCAACATCTGCGAAGACCTGACAAACTTGGAGCCTATTCCTCGCAGGTTGTCTCCCAAGTAACTGGCTGCATCACAGGTTAGGAAGCAGAATCTTTTCTGAATATTCTGGAAAACAAAATACAGTTTATTACATTATTTACTCAAGTATGAGCTTCTTTCCTCTGTAAACAAATGGCCTGGTTGATTTTCTTTGCACAATAATGTACAAAAGAGACCATCTCCCTGTGGAGAACTGAACGTCTGCTCTAGGATACTGAATAACACTTATTATGTTGGAGACAGTGTACAGCTAGGCAGCTGTGAAACTAATTACAGAGTTCATCTACTACTGAAATACACTCTTTCTTGTAAAGATTGATCAATCTTTATAAAGCCTTTTACCCACAGGTAGCTTTTTTTTTCTTGTCTGTGTACAGAGTTAACAGAGCTGATCAGCACGTTACTTTATCTGTCCATTCCGGGTATTGTTTTGTTAATATTCTATGTCAAGTGGCTAATCACATACTATAATGAACATCCTAATGCCAAACAGCAGCATGGAAAAATCAGAAAAAACCTTTTGTTTTCCCCTGTGGGAAAAAACTTCTTACTAAAAGTTTAGTGTTGCTTGGGAGGACTCCAGAAATACTGCACAGCATCCGGGAATTATTCTTCTCAGTAGATTTTTTTTGTGTTTTGAGTCCTAAATCAGTTTAGTCTTCCAGAAACATTCTAGTGCTTTTCAGTGACTAATAGATAAAGTGGAAAATAAATAAAAATAATAAATTAACCTTACAGGAACTGAAATAATTATACTGATAAATACACAACAGGTTTCATTGCCCAAATATATCTCACTAAAGCCTAGTGCTCGGCAGGTGGGAGGAACATGAAAGTATTTTTAAAAATAAATGTATGCAACATTTTTATTTGATTCATTCCAAGTTACCATAGGCATTTCTCTGAGGAACACTGTTTAAGACCTGTACTGCCATAAGCATGCCTCACTGGAGAGAAGCACTTCCCAAATACTAATCTGGATAGTAGACACAGAGATAGCCTGTTACTGCTCCTGCACTGGTACACTGAAGTTAACTATCTAAAATCAGGTGACTTGAATTCAGACTTTACTGATAATGGAAGCTGTTGGATTGAATGATTTATTATTTTTTTTTAAATTCTAGATAAGCCCTCACATATTACATAGGCTGTACAATATCAAGGATTTAAAAAATGGTCAAAGTTCCTGTACTGACCAATTTTATAACTACTTATTTGTGAATCTCTGTCGAAAGCATCTGAACTGCCCATCTGAACACCATTAAGATCAGATAGACTGATACTGCTCTTCCTGTATGTTTCTACCACCTCACTTCAAGACAGAAACAAAGCAATGTACACTTCACTCAGCACATGGTACAGATTCTTTATTGCATTGAGTCTGTAGTAGAGGCAAGGGTCTAGTTACTAATTACACCAAACCAGATAAATTATTATTTTTATAAGCAACTAGCAGAATCATCTGATTCATAGGGCTTGGTGACAATTGGAGATTTACTACTATGATATTTTCTGAAAAGAAGGATTCACTCCAAGTCTTACTGAAACTGGTGCTGGTAACTCTTTTGGCAAAGGAAAGAGATCTAGATTTGATGCTAACCAAGAGAAAAGAGCTAGCTGAGAACACAGAAGTGAAGGGAAATTTAGAACGACAGATTATGAAAGAGAAACCAAGAGACTGGTTGAAAGGGACCTGTGGAGAATGTCTGATCCAACCTCCACATCAAAGTGGAACTATCACTGACCCCAGATCATGTCAGCCATGCTATTAACTAGCTGAGTCTTGAAACCTCCAAGCTCAGAGCCTTCTCAAGGCTCTGGGTAGCCTGTTTAGGTGCTGCAATGCCCTCCTGGGGAAGAGTAATTGAGTTTATAAATCTGAGGCAGTGAAGGAGACAGATTACAGAAATAAAACAACCAACTTCAATGCATTCAGAATTTGCAGTAAAGAGACCATTAGAAATAACTTAATGGAAAAAGGAGATAATGAGAGGTAGCTATTCTGTTAGGGGAAAAGAAAAAAGTGGGCATAAGTACATTTTATACCACTGAAAGATAGAAATATATATTACAACATACAACAGGCTAAATCACAAATATTTCACTTGGGCAAATACTCATGCAAAAATAGTACAACAGAAAGTGAAACTGCATTGGGTTGCTAACTTGGCTACCAAAACTACTATGGCTCGATTGGGGAAATTACTTGCTAGATCTCAAATATACTTGTCTTGGAACTGTCTGGTCTGCCGGAATACATTTAATTTGAGGGAAACAAAGAGGCAACCGCAAAGATAATCCAGAGATCTCTGACCTATGACTCGTTTACAGGAAAAGTACTTCAATAATTCCAGGAATTTTAAACAAGTTTAGTGTGTTGTGGGCAAACATCCAAGAGACCATTAACTTGATGCAGACTGAAATGTAGGTGCCCTGGAAAATGCACTTCTTTCATTTCACCAAGTATTTAGTTGACAAGCTCCTCCAAACAAGCATTTTGTTTCACAGTTAAATATTTTGGCAGTACTATGCATTGCAAGCCTAGCACATGCTGGGCTTGTTTCTGAAACTTCCTCTTGGTGAGGGTCAAAAGTCAAAGCTAGTGGATGAGTAGCAAAGTTTGATGGTGCAAACACAATACAATTCCAGATAAGCTGGGATCTTATGAAAAAAATATGAGAAAATAATACTCCTATGATTTAACCCTGAAGAACAAAGCTATTTTTATAAACTAAAAACATGGCTGTGACACCAGCTAAAAAATTGTGGCTTGTTGATATTTGTTAACACCTTTTTCTTACTTCTCCAATATCAACTGAAGAAAATGAGTAAGGAATCTTCTGAATACAGGGCAAGCACGACAGCAAATGTTGTGTGTGCATACTAGGATTTCGAGTTAAACAGGTACTTTACAAGTAATGTTTAGGTCTTCCATTACACAGTATTATTTGTTTAGTTTTCAGAAGTGTGACACCAGTTCCTTTTCAGCTCTTCAGAGAGAAGAAAAAAGAACAAATAACTCTCAAAGTTATTTGAGAAGAAAAAAGAACAAATAACACTTAGACAGGGCTATTAACCTCTAGGACTGAGGTAAGGGCAGAAAAGCTGACATCATGAAGAAACACAGGACTAACATGTAAGTCAGCACTGGCTTTTATTCCTTCCAATGGTGATTTATCAGTGTTTAAAAGAATGCTTATAAGATACCCATATGTACAGTGGTGTAATGTTCAAAGGAGGATAATGTGCAGCTACAGAAGACATTCAACTCCAGTGGAGCAAAGACAGAAGCACAATAAAGAAGAGATTCTTATTGTATGATGCTTCTTTCTTATAAGGATGGTCTTAGAGATATGAAAAGATCTTGAAACTGGGTATAAATCAGTGGTGTAATAACTGTATTAATTAATAATAAAAAGTTGTGTACTCTGAGATCATGGGTACTTAAATTCTGCACAAAGTTACCTGGCTGCTGTGTAAACTGCTGGAGCATGCTAAACACCCTGCAGCTGCAGGAGAAACCATTAAAAAAGGCTTTAAAACTAATTACAGGTAAAACCAGTCAGTCATTCTTTAGAACATCTTGTATATTTGACTCCTTTTTTTTTCCCTTATCTTTTTGCAAGATTCTATCTTTGTGAGCATACAGTTTTAGAAAGAAGAAATATATTTCTAGTTTTCGGACTCAATCTCTGTAATTTATGTTACATTGTGGCAGGTGAATATTTCTATTCAGGTCAGCAGGTACAAAACATTTAATAATGTTGACTTTTCCATGGGCATGCTCAGATTTCAAGAGTTGGAGATAAAAGAACAGATTAACAACAGTTGGAGATTAAAAAAGTTATTTTCTTGTCCTTTGCATTTACTGTTTCAGGCTGTTTGTCAAGTATTGAAGAAAACACTCTTTCAAGTGGATCCATATTTTATAACTTGGAAATATGAGATACATACTATTTTTATGACAAAACAGGTCATAGAAGACAGTTCTGCATGAAAATGCACTATGCCAATGCTGCACTATGCAAAATTACAAGGGTTATAGATGTAGTAGTTCATTACTGGTACTGCTTTCAAGAACTACTAATTGCCACACACAATATAAACATTTTGATTTCGTATCTTAAACTTATTTTCTCACCTTAAACAGGGAAGAGAACACATGAAATGTATAAACTGCACAGGACCCATCAGAGTCGCACATGAGCTGGTTGATATGGCTACGCCAGGCTTCTTCTGCATCGTCGCATGCTGCTGGCTGAAATGCAGCCAGGATGGCAGAGAAAAACGGGGAGGGAGGAGGAGAGGCATTTCGGTCAACGTCTCCAAAACTGATGGAGAAAAAAGGTGATGAAAAGAGAATGCTAAGAAGGTGGGAGATAAAATATGCTCTAACAGAAACATATAATCACAGGACCAATTACAGCACCTTTCTAAAAATATTCATGAACTTTCAAGTTACTTTTGAAGGTTGACAAGATGTGTCGGCTACAACGAGGAAAACCCCAAATCAGAATCCCTGTTTTCAGGCCTTTCTTCCTCCATCCCAGAACACTTGAATTATTTTATTGTACCATTGTTTGGAGGAAGGCGGCTGAAACTTCACAGGAGGATAAAGCCCACGAGGAAAAACTCTCCTCTCCCCCTTTCTCTTTCATGTCCTTAAATACAGGCTAATTGCAATCTAACTCAACATCCAAAATCTGAGAGAGATTGCGTGGAAAAAAATATGGCATGGAAAAAATCTTAATGCCTTTTTGTAACATATACTGGGGTCCAGCCACACTCAACAGCAACCTTAGGAGTATATAGTTGGGATCTTTGACAATATTGAGACTTCCTTTCATGAGAAAACAAAAGAATGAATTCATGTCTGATTTGTTGAACAGGTAGCTAGGTGACATCTCCATTACTGCAAATCTTTTAAAATCCTTCTTTTTATTTTGATTAAATGTATTACATACATAATGACTAACTGCATAGATGTATGTCAACACTGTATCTTATTTTTCCTAGGAGGAAGAGCTTGGGTTTGGTTTTGGGTTTGGTTTTTTTTTTTTCAGTTGTGTGATAATTACGCAGGCAATTAGGGCATTGCCTTCTCATTGCTCCAAACTAATAGAATTTTATAACTCCTGTGGCCAACACAGTCATTTCATTTACCACCACTTTGTTACCACTTTGTTGTACAGTGTAAAAGAACTTGTATGAATAATAGCATATGAAAGTACCTAGTAAGAGCAAATTGTTCCAGCCTGTCAACTTTCTCTTCAGTTTCTGTCATATCCAGACTAAGGCTATCACTGCATTCAAATGCTCCAGGGAGTTCATTTGTAGACCCTGAAAGGTCATCCTCATGGACTGCTATATCTTGTTCTTCATGTACAGCTTCAGCCTAGGGGAGTGAATGATGATGTCTTAGAAAACAGCAAATTAGTAAGTTAATTCCACTAATAAATGGAAAGCATTTAGTGAAAAATGCTATTGTCACCTGACAATATGTTAAACTGCACAGATATAAAGCCACAGATTAAAAAATACATGAATCAAGTTACATTTCTTCAACAACACTGTTTTAATTTGCTTAACTCACTGTCTTGGATAAATATTATTTTAAGGCATTTCTTCAACTTGTCTAGGAAAGAATTTTGGATTTCTGTGCATCTGGCAACATTGCAGGGAATGAATTTTCCAGGAAAAACAACAGAGTTCTTGTTACTGTCAGGCTGTCCTTGTCACTTAACACTTGATAATGTCCAAGAGTGTATTAAAACCTCTGAAAATGTATTGAAAACAATCACTGTCTGGAAGACTATATGAATGTTTAGAATTGAGAATTAATTTTAGTATGGCATTTACATTCAAGAGGAATACAAAACATTCTAGAGGCCATTAAAAGGATTATGCTTCTCTGAGTTCCTTCCTTTTTCACCTGTTAGCACTTAAAGCATTTTGCTCTGCATTGCTGTCATACCATCAGCTTTCTCAAAAGAAGAACTCAAGAAAAGAGAAACATGAAAGTGCTCGGATTTTGTGTTATCAAATTATGTTAAAATTATTTAGGTGTAAGTTTCAAGTTTTTGGACTAAAAACTGGACAACTTCTTCCTTAAAAAAAATATAAACCCAGACATTTTAACTGTGTTTAAAAAATGTGTTACTCCAATGTGTTTTGAGTAAAAATACAGAAGCTTTCAAACTAGAAGAAATTATCTTTGGGGCAAAAAAAACTCACTAAGAAGGCAATCTGTGCTTATCAATTCAAACATCTTTCTAACACCGGTAACCTGGGTTACATTTTCCACCAGGACTAGCTGAAGTTGCCTATCAACCCCACAAGAAACTACCGTGATTTTACATTCTTACTTTTATCAAAGCTGTTCATTTTTTTTTTAAATGAACGTTGGCATATGGAACATTAAAGAAATGTTGACAGTAAAGATTCCCAACCCCCAGGCACATGTGAAACTCCTGAACTGTGATTTGCAATTCTTAATGCACACTCCAACAGCTGCTGCAGCTGGATGCACGAGATCAGCCACAGCCACCACCTGCAAACATATTTGTTCTGACTGCTGCTTCCTGAACTGAAATTCTGCCAACTTCTCCTGTTTATGCTTCTTAACGTGGTTACTTCTCTACCAACTGCTGTTTTGACAAACGATAAAGAGTTTACCTTCTCCATAACCACTATTTGGAGAGGTTCCTTTCCTTTCCTATCCTTACCCACATTTCCCTCCTCCTGTCCTTTCTTCCTCCTGCAGAGGTTTCTGACACAAACAATTTGTTCAATATTCAGCACAGTTCCAACCTCCTTTTCTATGAGCTCTTCAATAAAGTTTCCATTACTTCTGTTATCTGCAGTGCTAGCAGTACTGTGTCAATTTTTTGTGGCTGCATTTGGAGGGGACCAAGGGCAAGAAGTGGAATGAAAGCCAATGATTACTCAAGACATATTCTTCCCCTGCCCCAGTATCACTCTTCTTTCTTTCTGCAGAAGTCACACAATTTAGACATGACTGAGGAGCTTTACTGACATAAGGCAACAGTACTATAAAGCCACTAATTCACACACAGACTCCACCCCAGATTGTATTTCTGGAGGGACAGTGAGACGAGCAGGTCCACCTGCTGTCTCACAAGCAAGTATTGTCAAACAGAAAATTAAGGAAACCATCCCCATGTTGATAATAATTTACCAGCCTTACTCTATGTTCATCTTCTGATACAATTCTCTGAAATGAACTGCGCTGAACATGGTTGTCGTATCCTTGCAAATCCTTCCTCCCCACCCCCCAGGATGGCTTAATATTGTGGTCATGAATTTAAAATTTCTGAGTGTCTGCCAAAAGGCAAGGATGGAATCCAGCACACACAACTGTACAATAGGTCCCCACATACAAAAAAATGTCAGAGAATACACGCAAACACCCACCACGAGTTGGCATATCATTCTTTTAAATCAGCATGAAGAACAAAAGAATATTCCCTTGGGGCTGTAACTTGTAGCCAGTTCATGAATTTGTCTTCCAATGAGCTTGTAGTATTTTGGTGCATGTGTAGCACAACATACTGAAGAAACAATAAATAAAATCTTTTAATGAATAAAGTATAAGTAGAAAGGAAACAGTATGAATGTGCAGGAGTACCTGAATGTATTGTATAGTGACATTTACACAGAATGTACTTGATTTCACAGATCAAATCCTACATGAAAGTGTAAGCAAAAAAACAATTGTAGAAGTGTTATATAAAATACAGTCCAGTGAGAAAAGAAAGAAAAAGATGTATTCACCTTGGCTCCTTCAGACACTTGGAGATTATTCATATCAGGCAAAGACACGTCAAAACTGGATGTTCCTATATTAAAATGATGAGGGTCTGCTGAAGTTGTGTCACATGATGTAGAAAGTGAGTCAATATTATTTGCATCCTCAGATGGGGAAAGATTTATAATCTGTTTAAAAGACAACAAAAGCATGGAAGAACTAAGTGTACGGCTACCCTATCACACACTGCTTTTATGAACATGCAAAGCAGATGTTGTCTGAAAGAGCAGTGTTGATGGCTCTCTTAGTTTGTACACAGACACAAGCCTTTCAATGTTTCTCTCACAAAAATTTCATTAAAAGCATCCCAGAAGTGAACAAAGAAAATCTGACACACTTTACCAACTTGGAATCTTGTTCCATTTCTTTAAGCATTAAATATATCAGAAAGAGTTACTATTGGCCAATTGTGCAAAATTGTCACATAGCAAAAAAGGGCAAAAAATAAGATATCTTTCCTGTGTTTCAAACTTTGCATTACGATTCCTGTTTACTTTTGCAAATAAGGGAAAATGCACCCACCAATTTCAGCTGATGAGATTGCACCTGGGCAGAGGAAACTAAAAGCCCACCTTATTTAAAAACACACCTTTTTTTCCCCCTTAAATCTCAAGTTTGCAACTTACTAGGTCTGAGTTCTCCAAGATCTGGCTGGTGGTCAGGTCCTCCTCCTCTGATGACTCATCGGAGTCCTCGTGGTTCATTTTGTTCAGGCTGGGCGTGCTCCCTGAGAGCTGGCTCTCTTCCATCAGCTGCATGTCACACTTGTCCAGGCTGTCCAGGGACCGTCTGCGCACTCCCCAGTTGAAGTTGTCCATGCTTTCACCCTGAAATCAGATATAGGCTCAGCTTTCCTGATTTAAAACTAATCACACACGAACACCTAACCAAAGCTAGCTCCAGAAACATTTTTATGCAAAAAATATAATAAAAACTTGATCTAAGCATGATTTTTTTTGTTCACCTGGAGGTAAGAGCAGGAGCATGGAAATGGCAGTTAAATGAGCATTCAGTCTTTTCAGTATTAGATGTTTTTCATGCATTTGCTAATTTAAGAATTTGATTTTGTAAGTCCACATATACACTCCTCAATACCAGTAGAACAATGGCAGGCAAAGGAAAAGTTTGGAAGCAATTTTAGAGGGATTTTTCATGATGTTTGAAAGCATTAGGAGCACAGTTCATAAAAATGGTTCAATTGCAAAACTTATGTTAAAGATTTTAGATTATTTGCATTATGTACATAACTATAATGGTGAGTAGATTTGAACAAACCCCTCCTTTATGCACAAAATGTAACAGCTAAAGCAGCACACCTTTTTAACTTCTATTCTAGGCCCGTATTGCTTCTTTTTGTAACTTGAATCTATTTGAATTATTTGAAACTATATTTTGAAAGCAGCCTGATAAGCACTGCCTGAGATTTCACATTTTAAAATGGACACAGTCAAACTGACCAACCATTTTATACTGACTTTCAGTTCTGATCTCACATGCAGTTACGTAAAGCTGAGTGCATTAAGCAAATTGCATAACCACTTGTTAGGCTCGTGCACTGACAAAAAGATCACTTGATTGCTTTCATTCATAAAAATGACAGTTTTCCACCATTTTTCCATTTGTGTACTTCGTATATTTTCCAGTGGACTGTATGCCTTTTCCCTAATTCTCACTCCCTTCCTATGTCTAAGAGGTTCCTCTCTGGCAAAGGCAGGACCATGTGTCCAGCTGCTCCTGCCACTGATCTGCAGAGGCAAAAGGGGCCCTACACAACAAGGAAGGTCTCCTCAGAAGTATCCAGTTGCAGGTTTGGGTACTTTAGCTAGGTGAAAGCCTTCAGTCCTGCATCAAAATGGGAAGGAAATTTATAGAGAAAAATGTTTCTTTCTAAGGTTCAGGGCTGACTTTATAACAAGACTGTGAGTTGCAACACTCTTAAACAAGTAAGTCAATTGGTGAAAATTCAAGCTGACAGTGATCTTTTCAATATTAATTTGACAAAAGTATGATTCTGCCTAAAAAATAATCAGTGACTATGAGCATTTCCTGGGTTTATGCAGGTCAAAATTACGTGCAATCATAGAGAAAGAGGTCTCAGTTAAGCAGAGTTGTAATTTTAAACACTTGAGTAATCCCCACTCAGGACTACTGAGACATTTACTGAATGGGGACCAAACTGCATAAAATGCAATGAATTAAATTGCAATCTTACCTCCTTGACAATCAACAAAATTGCATGAATTGATTTTACTTTGCATCATTACCCTTTAATGTGATGGACCATGGAATATGAATAGAAGGAGGGGAAGTTCAGTTTCATGACACTAAACTCACCGTTCATAAACAAACATGACGAAAATAGAAAAAAAAAGTTTTTTAAGGAAAAAGACAACCCAGAAATGCAAGAACTGTAATTCACAAGAACATTTAAAACTAAGGAATGCACTGTAATAAAGAATAAATGAACATGAAATTGTTATGAAGCTTGACATATTATTGGAAGAACCCTGTCTTTTCATCCTGGGACTGGTATCATATAGTAGTTTAGTATGGAAGGAGAACAGAACATAACTAAGATTTAAGAAATTAGATCTCTTTAAATCATAAAAATCACTGCTCAGTTCCAAGCCATTTATTTTAACAAGTCTTTTGGTTGTCCATCCTCCCCCACAATGGCTGGAGGACACATGCAGCAATGAGACATCCTCCACAAACACATCAGTTACCAAACTAACAAATGACAAAATGACATAAAAAAACAAGCAAGCAAAGATGACTCTCATCACACCCTGATCCTCATGATGCCTAGTAAAGCCATCAGTAAACTCTGCAGCCCATGTCTATGGGAATATTTCCTGTTGTGGTTTTATTCTGCAATGTCTTAAAGAAGGAAGCCAGCAAAAAGAAGAACTGTGAAAAGGGACATGGGCATGTCGTTAGAAGGGGTAGTGAATTAAAACTGAGAGAAAAGGGTAAGAGAGATGAAACAGTGTAACTCAAATACCCATAGTATTTGGAATAGCGTAAGTTTGCTACAGAGGCACCCTTAATCATAGTGAATTTAAACAAGAGGTCAACACAGGTCTGTGAAGATGGAGGTGGTGTTTTTGCAGTCTGTTAAGCAATCTTTCTTTAAAAGTTAACAAGAAGATCAAAGATGTATTCGAGAAGCTGTTCATTTTTATCTATAGCAGGAGCAAAGATCTCTCCTATCTGGAAAGTCACCAGTAATAAACCCCAATTCAGAGGAAAACAGTCACGTTATAAATGTGTCTGACCAGCAGTGAGCAGGTACTACAGAGAACTTCCCACAGTCTCCACCCTCTGGCAAAGGACCAAATGTGCCCTTGCAGCTACTCTAAACTTTACAACAACCCAGGGGAAAGGAGAGACAGGAGTGCAGTAAAAAGGGAAGTAATCCCATGTAGGGGAGAGCAGTAAAGCTCCTCCGTGGAGCCAGTAAGAATCATGCAAAACCTCTTTCACACAAGTTTTCATCCTTACCATGTTGTGAAAGTATGTAAAGTTAGTGGGATCACTCAAATACTCTAAGGTATCAGCAGAAGTGTGGCGGAACTGCATAGCAAGGCAAGACTTCTGTATGGATGTATCTTTCAGAGCACAGGCATTTTGAGACAAAGATTTTTTTGGGGTTGCGTTTGCATAATAACTGATGGATGGACTATCAGAAACCAATATGCAAAATGCTGTGGTTGCTGATTTTTGCATCATCTGTACAACTCATTAGAATTCTCTATCATTTTCGTTTTCTCTATACATGACATACTGCAAGTTTAGGTCCCAAACTGGCAACCAGTGATGCATCTCTTCAGTGTTCTTCACAGGGTAAATGAGTCCAGCAAAGTTGGTAGGATCGTACAGCTGAATTAAATTAAGCTGTAGGAATTAATTTATTTATTCAATTGAATTCAGTCTGGTAAGCAAATTTCTTAAGAGGTCTCAGGCATCAGCTTTAACAAGGTGCTAGCAGGAGGTAATATACCACAACTGAAAAGCTAAAAATTATATATAATTTGCCCTTACAAACAAATGGCCCAAACTTTACTCTGTTATAAATAATGAAGTTTCTACATATTCATGCACAAAGATATCAAAAGGACAAATGGCTCAATTAGAAAAACACTGATACTAGAAATAATATATTTTGAAATTTGTGAAGACTGTTGAACATGTCAAAAAACCCTTAAAATGAAGCAGAATTTTTGAAAGAGACCTCAAAAATATTTCTAATACAAGACACAAAATGAAGGACCTGTCAGAAATGCAAGAACCCCCCACCCCTCACTCCACACACACACTGAAGGGGGGAGGCAACAGCAAAACTATGATGTTATTCTACAATACAAATTTGCAAGAAGGCATAACATATGCTGGCACATCTGAGTTCAAATAGCATTCTTACCTGAAGTTCCTGGGTAGCAGATATAACAGATAGAAAAACAAATAGAAAGAATCTATGTAAAATGACTGTATTAAAGACATCATAGACAAACATTTGCCTACAATTGTAACAAATATTATCACAGAAACTTCAACTTTTAAGTTTAAAAATACCTACTACTTGCTTTCACATCTTTATGACATTTCAAGCAAGTACATCTTGTGGTCTGGGGATGATTTAAGCATCACTGGCCTGTTTAAATCATACAGATGTTTTTGAAAGACTTATGTTGCTCTTGCTAGCTTAAGTTTTATAACACTGTTTTTTCATGTTTATAAATATACCAAAACCAGATATGATATAAATAATAACAGTTTCAACTCAGTCATTAGAGAAGTAGCCTCTTACACCAGGTCTGATTTTGGCTAAAGTATCCATTTATTTTTAAAACAGTAGTAAGTCAGTCTGGACTGACCCTTGGAATGCAAGGTTTCAGGTCCATGGCAATTTAAAAACTGTATTAAGTGAAAGACTACATTTTTCATATTACTTCACATAGAACTAAAGAAGCTTAATATCTGTTTCATGGCCAACTTAAGACAATTAGGATACCAATTAATTTAGGCCTCAATCTTGAGGTTAGCCACAAGTATAAAAGAAATCTTTGCAGGGTCACAATCCATGAAGGTAAATTCATTTTGATAGGAATTGTTCCGCACAATTATATATACTTTCTATATGGTTTTTACTGCTGAAGAGAAAGAAAAGATTCCTGAATTTCAGCGGACAAAAAATCAAGTGATATTCAGCAAAACTGCAGTCTCAAATCCTTGTAGTATCTTGAAAGCCTTTAAGACACAGAAATTACTGCAGCCAGTATATTTTTGACAAAAAACCCTGGTGTTGTTTTATCATTTATTGGATTTTGGAGCATTAGTGCTCCCTCACAGCATTTGTCTAATGTATTTTAAACCACTGCTGCCAACTACCCTTTTATTTTTTTTTTAGCAAAGTCATGGACAGCTGTGAGCCAAAATTTCTATATTTTGATAGAGAAATTCCTGAAAAATAAGGAAAAATAAGGACTTTGTGACATTTTTAATTCCTTCATTCTTTCTCTTCACTGGAAAAAAAATAAATTCAGATGTACATGAGTTCACACCTGAGGGGTCTATTTACCTTAAAATTATTTTATTACTGTAATACAAATAGGCAGAAAAATGATTATTTCCACTTTTACACATGTTCTTCTCAGGGTTCATCATCCCCCAGTGATGCCTGGGGGAATTCATGTTAAAGATGAGTTCAGATTATGACAAGACAATTTATTAAACTGTTAGGTTTGCTGAACATCTGCACCTTAAATCCTTCAAAAGAGCTAACCATTTCTTAACTTTTAAATAGCAACAAAATTAGACTTGTTTGGAAATGGATACTAATTTTTGGCCTTTCCCAATCAAATAGAAAGAAATGCTCCAAGTTTGATATAATCAAGGTTTAAAGGATGTAGCCCCCAAAAATTCAGCAGCTTTTTCCCTTCAGCAGTTTCAACTCAAGGTGGGCTGATAGGCTTCCACCTGTCCAGACTTGATCTGGGCTCTCAGGATTTTGTTTCACTCCTGCAGGAAATGATGAAATCACAGACACATAAGCAGAGTTAAAGGTACATCTCTCTAAGCATTAGTGATTTCATCAGCAGTTGCAGGAATAACAGCAGCCTGAAGGCCTAAATTAATGTTTTGGAGGGTTACTTATGAACCAACAGATTTGGAACAAGTTCATTTTATAGGTTTTTAATGAGCAAATATATTTTTGTTAGCAATTTAGACCTTTAAAATTGTATTTAAAATAAATCCATTTCAAAGTAAATTCACTGAAAAGGTCCTAGAACAGAGGCTTCATTTTCCAGTAACAGTTTTGCAGTGTTTCCTAAAGTAGACTCAGAAAGGAAGGGTGTGGTAGCCTTTTACTGTTATGCTACTCAAATAAACACTAAGTGAACATTATAAATAATCTGAACTCAAAGTTAGGTTTATAGTTTACCAGTTAAAGTTTTATGTTGCAAGAAGAGTAGTGTTTAGTACAAGTATAAAAGCATTTTAATTAAAAAAGCTGTTTCAGAGAAAACATACTGTACCTCTCCATCTTCCAGCTCAACATCTAGGAAATCAAAGTCCCTAAAGACTCTGAATTGTTGTTCACTGTTTGAATCATCCATGTTCTCCTGCTCCCTCGTTCCGTCTTCTGAAGACACCAAGCTTGTCTGGTGCTCAATCAGATCCAAATCACCACAGGAAGAAAAAATCACCTACAATTCAAAGGATTTCTCTTGTAACAAACTGTTCCCTCCGGTTGTTTCTTCCTAAAAGCTGTAATTGGTTATTCAGAAGGCTGTATTTCCAGTACACACCTAATTCCTTCACTGAGTATTTTTAGAACACTCTTTATTATTTATGTTGGACAGGTGCCTTCAGATTAAACTTGTACAAAGAAACAACTTCATACTGTGGGAACACGTCCAAGAATATTACAGCTACCTCCTAATGGCTGCAGATTGATGTTGCCTGGATGTTTGTATACATAGATAGGAACAAAATTCAGAGAACTTAGCAGAGAAACTACTGTCAAGGGGGTGAGAGAGTAAGTTCATGGAAAACCCCCTCTAGTTAAAAAGGTGTTCAGAAATATGTCAAGATTAGGAAATACAAGCAGCTCTAATTTTTTATTTCCCACTGAATATACTTACATCTTCAATTTAGTTGCAAAAATTAAACAGTTCCTGTCTTGCAGAAATGAAGGACCTGTTCTCCATAACACAAGTTACATACACCGTGTTCAAAAACATTCAGAAATTTTCTTTTTTCTGTAGAAAATATTTAGTAACTATTTTAAGAGCTTCCAACCATGGATGATCTACTGCCCATTTCCTGGCAGCAGATAATATTAATTTTTAAAGAGCAACATCAGAACTACTGTCTAATGTAAAAATCAGACACACGCACTCTCCCCCCATTTTATTTCTGTAATTTAACTTTTTACTTTATAATAGTTTCTAGACTGGTAATACCAGAGGTCATTACTTTCTACCCACTGAGATGGCATAAGTAAAACCTATAGCATCACAGATCTCTCCCAGGAAAACCATACACAGCTCTGAAAGTAAATCTTTAAACAAGAGGGTCACTCACTCACTGGTCTGTGTGCTGAGAAACTCAGCCTGTGCCAGTACAGAGGGCAGTGACAGTAATGTGACATGAAAACTAAGCAAATCTGCTCAGCAGCTCTGGGGAACACAGTTCTTCCCTTTAGGGAAGTTTAGGACATGATGAAACAAAGAAATGGTCAATACAAGGCTACTTACTGAGGGGTTTTTACTCAGCCCAACTTCCTGACCACACAGGGAAAGGACATGCACCAGCTTTTCCTTTGTTCTTTTCTAGAAAACAAGATGTGAGCATTTCTCAAGTGAGCATTTTTTTAACCAACCATTCTCCTGGTGGCTTGAAACATATATTAGCAATTTTTAATTAGGAGAAACCAACCAAAGAATTAGTCATTAAGTGCTCAAAGGATTGCTATCAGAGCAACTACGCATCAAAGAAACATAAAAATAGCTGTTAATGATTTTGCTGTTTATTATATTTAAATTAGTCTATGAATTCCATCAAGCATAATAAGGAAACACTGAATGATATGCATCACTTCAAAAAGACAGTTCCGAAGCTTAAAATTAAGCATAAATTTATTTTTGCAGAATTGGGTGTGAGTCACTGCTACATAACCTGCTATATAAAAAAAAAAAAAAAGAAAAGAGCAATAAATACATTTATTCTGTTTTATTCTAACTGGCAAATAACCAAAATCAGTAAGGTAAACAAACATCACTTTTAGGAAAATTGTTCTTTTTACTCAATTTCTCAAGTAAACAACACTTTCAAAGCTGCACATGCTATCTACCTGCCCTCCTTGCTAATATCTGAACTCATCTGTCATTTTTAGTTAAATGTGACCTAGACTTAGCAGGTGGTAAAAGAGATGCATTTCCTGCAAGCTGAAAGAAAACCAAAAATGACGGGATAGAAGACAGACATAACTCAGTGCATTTTTGAGTCCAAGAAAGACATTCAGCACCCACAGCCAGATGTTGTGTTGCCACTGCCCCAGCCAGCCAGGAGCATTGCATGGGGCACAAGCATTTAAGAACCTAAGTGTGTGTTAATTCAGTTGCTCTAAATGCAACTTGCTGATGAATAGTGGGCAACCTACCTGAGAATACTGGGGTCTCTTCCAGCTCACAGGAACAAGGACATTGGAGTTAGATCCTGATGAGGTTGAAGAAGTGCTTCGGGTGACGGCCATTGCCCTGGGTTTACCGTCTCGTCCAGAAGAACTTTGCAGCTCATCATACCGTCTCCCAATAATTGGGGTCTTAAACAGAGATTATTATTCACTAGTACCATGCCTCAGGGTGAACTTACAAGAGCCATATTGCTTCATTTGGAGGAAAAGATTACTCTAAAGATCATACACAGGGATAAAACAAGGAGTGCACCAATTTCATGTCACTTGGTATGTTTTGTTATTTTCCACTGCGAGTAACAATTGCCATATTTAGTAGCTAGTGCTTATGTTCATGGATAGATAATACTCAAAGCAACTGTCACACTAGTTTCTGACAGGAGAACCAGTAAAAAAACCAGAAAGCATATGAAATTTATTGTAAATCCACACTTCTTGCACATATTTTTTAATACTTTTTCCTAAGAGTGCTTAAGACTGACCCTTTTCCAACAAACACCGAAATGCTTTCTTGGATTGACAGTAGGATGCTTAGCATTTTCTAGAACCATACCCACATGAACAGCAAATAGTACCAGATGCCTTTTAATATTTCCTTCTAACCTCAATAGCTCATTATTATGTACACGAAATAAATCTGGAATGCTGCAAACAATCCTGCAGCTTCATAACAATAAAGTGAGTGGTCCATTCAAGTCTATAGACCACTCAGTTCTGTAAAGTTACAGGGTGCCCAGGGTTTTCAGGATAAAGACTGCTCTAAGAAAGCTGAGCTAGAAGCCAGGCAGTACTCCCTTAAAGGATATGCTCTGTGTTTAACAGTTAGAGAGAACAATGGCATCCAAGGATAAAATGTTTGAAGGGGAAATTTATACATCTAGTGTGCTTATATACTACTTATATAACTGCAACACAGCTTTTCCACCAGATAATTTTAAATACAACTAATAATTCCTTCACAAAAAAAAAAAAAAAGGTAGTAAAAATCTGGAAAGAGCTCCCCAACATGGGTCACTAAATACGTCACTTTGAATCAAAAAGAATTAGAGAAACTTTCATTTTGGTAATTTTCCTTTCCTAATTTTTTAGGTTTCTGAAGGAGTTGCAACACATGTTTCAGGATTATGAAATAACAGAATTAAGGTGTAAGTAGCTAAATTACAAAAAGTACCTCTGAAATATCAAAATGAAACTCTAAAGTCTTCCCTGGTAGCTCCTTGGAGGCACTGTTCCACACTCGATGTATTTCCATTTTTGAAAGATCACTATGTTGATAGGAAGGTAGAACTAAACTGGCAGAACGAGAAACTACCAACTTCAGGATATTCAAGGCTTCTCTCCAGTGAATGCTCTAGAAATAGATACATTTAATCAGCAACAGACAGCAAGATTCACACACATTCAAGATTATTTACATTTTATAGTCATATTTTTTGCCACATAATAAAAATGTAGAATTGGAATATTTCTGTTCTTTCTCTGGCCAGCAACAACGTATATACTTGGAGAATCATTTCAACAGCAGACACCAGGACTTGCCCAAGGTTTCATTGTTAGGGAATGGGTCTACAGCCTGAGACACCTGTGGGCAAGAACAACTTGGCAAAGGATTTAAAATCTCCTACTTGAATGCCTTAATCAGTACAAATAAATATAAGGGCCACGGCAGAATCCCCACTTAATGAAAAAGCTGACTTGATAGAGATTCTTTACTACTGTGAATTCCTAGTAGAGACATGTATTTTTCATTTGTCAAGAATTAGGGAACAGAGGCCTCTGAAGGGAAGTGTTTATGCCACATCTCCCTCATGCTAATAATTAAAGAGTGGTCATTCAGGCTCTGCATGGGATTAATCTTGTTCCAAGGTACTGCAGCTGAAGCTTAACCCTTCCCACACAGCTGGGCATCTTATCTGGGAATGCAGTCTGAGGCACCAGGAGATGTTTATAAACTAGGTACCACACTACCTCCCTGCTAATCCAGCCTTAAATTCTTATAAAGAAAATCAACTTATGATGGCAAATACTGATTAAGTTCCTATATTAAATTTTAAAAAAAAAGGTATTTACCTGTACATATTTTTCAATGGTTTTTAGCACTTCCACGTTAAACTGTTTCACAGGAATTGCCGACAGGTCCATATAACTAAGAAGGCTGTAGATCATCTGTAAGAGGGACTGTTGCATACTAGGAAGGCCCTTTTCTAGTAGCTGTTAAAAAAAAAGTGAATATAACTGAATTTTGAGATGTTTCTTCTTATGGAAAAAGCTACTAGTTTCATGAATACCATTTGTACTGTTAATCTCTCTTCACTCGCTGATTTTGCAATGCCATTTTACAATCGTTTCACAACTGATAATGATACAAGTGTGAAGTAAAAAGAGCTTAAGTTGGGAGAAATGCTAGCCTGTTAAATTTTATATATGCCTGCCCTAACTTATCCAGAAAACACATCAGTAGTTGAGTAAACTCGTAGGTAAAATCCACACTGTAATTGCGGAAGCACATCCAATAAAAACAGGAAAGTATCTTTCTATGTCTACATTTGCTGAAAGTCAGTGAGAAAAACATGCTGAAGAAACAAAACTACTACTATTCAGACACCAATAAATATTTATCCAAATATACTTCACTGCCAGTGCTCACTGGCTGTAACTGCTAAAGAAACATTTTCTTTTAAGGAGGAGATGGAGTCCCTGGGCTCTCTTCTGTAAAGACTAATACAAAGAAGGGCTTGATCTGAATTCTAGAATTTTGGGACACCTACGTGTAGATCCTGGAACACCACGATGAACCCTGGAAATGCAACTGTGCTCATATATGTACATGACAGTAATTCTGGACGTGTACGGACAGCCATGATATATTCATGTATATGTGAAATATCTCATTTGAAAATTCTCTGGAAGCAGCATGTTCTTTCATCGGTGACAGGCACTGTCCCACCCTCCAAATCTCAGAGGCAATCAAATGTTATTGCTGGAGATTACCAGAAGCTCAATACCATCTGACAAAAAAGAGTTCTAATACTGGCTAGTAGAGTTATTAGGACCTAGAAAACAGTTACTTATAAAAACTCTATGCCTTATGCCTTCCATCAGAGAAAAATTTCAAATGTGATCTAAGTGGACTTTTAACAGTTTTTTAGCTATCCTTGCTGCTCTGAATGACAAAGCTTCTCCTCCTACTGAATGAAAACAATTCATGCCAGACAAAATGGAACAATCAGCTGGGACACATCTATATTATCCCATTATATATTTTCTGATATCTTTCATCAGTCAAAGTGAATAGTAATTAGTGATTCATAAAACAAAGTGAGCAAATTCCATTAATAGCACAATAAATGGAACTCACTGTTTTGTCCATTCTACAAAAAGACAGCAAGAATTTTTAAATTAAAGGTACTACATGGCAACCAACTTCAGCCCTCAGACACCTTTATAGGAACTCTTCTTCAAAACAGAGTTATAGACTTTTTCTTGCCTTCTATTAGGATTCAACAGAAAGAAATTTTTTGTTCTCTGACAAGCTACTGCATCATACAATCCCTTTTGGGATAGGAAAAGGAATTCTTGGGGAATAATGGGAATTTTGTCTCTATTGCTGGTTAGAAAGCTGTTGTAGGAACTTTATCTCTGAAAGTTTCTAATTGTGTTAGTTAAACAAACATTTTGAGGACATAAAGAAGGCATTTAACAAGCCATGTCTGATAGACAAGCCATTAGTGAAATAATGCCTGGTATGCCTCCCCTTGCAATATATATGTTGTAGTCTCCAGTGACTCCTTGGTTTTGAACAGGATATGAATGCTCATGCTTCTATCACAAGCAAACCTCAATCTAACAGGGAGAAGGTGGAAAAATCTACCACGAGCATGTTACTAGGCACTATGCTTTCCTGTCCCTTCCTCTGTATTAATAGTATTAGCTATTGATGTCCAAACACAGCCCTGGACATAATGAATCACTAGTTTAGCAAGTGACCCGTGTCAATTCAGATATGGTCCTAGAATGAGTGTGCTCTCATGATAAAAGACTGAATTTTAAAAATTAATATGCAAAAATCTAACAAAATGAAAGTAAGCTTTCAGTAACATGTTTGTATGCTGATTTTGGTAGTGGAGGTTCAAAGTTCTACTGCACTATTAAGTAGTGATTTTTCCTCATCTGTACATTGAGAATGCCCCCATATTTTTCTAGAATAAATGATAATTTCTCATTAATGGATCATACGGAAAACTGAGTAAAGAGCACTGCTTGTCACTGCAAGGTTTGGATAATAAGACACTTTAAATGTCTTATTTTACACTAGAATCATATCCCTTGATGACAAGCAATTACCTGCCACCAAACAGGTTAAATATAAACTTCTGTCTGAATGGCAATAATTGAAATGTCTAACTTCTGCTGAGACCATTTGTTCTCACACCCTTAACATGTGGTACCATGTCTCCTGAAGGTACACCTGTGTGTTCAGAGGGGTCACTGTTGCAATACAAATTACCTTTGTTATTCTTAAGCACTGGATGTCTCACAATTTCCCTCCTGCCCAAGCACTGAACCAGGATTGTTAAAACCCGAGTTTGTGTCATCAATGGCTATAACATTCAACTGCAGATTGCCCAGAGGGGCTGTTAACCTATTTGGCTTTAGCTATCAACAGGATATCCCACAGCTGCTTTACAGGGTCAGGGGCACATTGATTACCCTGGTTTGGGGATTAAATAAGAAGAAAAGATGAAACATTCTGAATGCTGGAAAAAAAAAAATTTCAGGGCCACAACAGGCTGAACAAGATGGTTTCTTGTCTCTTGCTCCTCCACCACACTGACAGCTACCCTATGCCCATATGAATATTCGCCAGACATGACTCAACAGAGCTGCAGTCAATGTAAATACAGAGAAAGAAAGTCATGCTTCCTACTCTGTCATCCTGCTGCTGATGGTGCTATGTGAGGAATGTCTTAATTATGGCCAAACACCTGTCTAACTTGTTAATGCAGTAGCGTGGTGCCAATCTACAGCAAGGGGAGACTGCACATAAAGAGTCTCCACATGCAAGTCTAAACCTGTTTTAAGAGGAGCAAGATCATGAGCAACGGCCTTTGTGGAGGTATTGCAGCACTAGTGACTGTATGTAGAGCACTGAAGGAAAACAGAGGGGCAAACACTTTCCTAAGGCTGGGAAAGCAAAGGAGAAAGAATTTCAACACTTTAACTATTATTGCAGTTCTTTACTAGGAATACAAGCTTCTCCTGTGAAGGAGACACTTGACTCTAGAGGATTCAAAGAGTTAATAGTTCTTCAGAGTCCTTGGACTTGAAAACAGACTGAAAAATCTCAAAGTCCTGTTTTAGTCTCCTACAGGAGAGTCATGGCTTTCACTATTAGAGCCTCCATGTGAGGCAAACAAGGTGAGGAACTGCAGCTTGAGGAAGCATAGCCTAGTTTCCTCTGAAGTCTTAAGTGATTGTGGGAGCACAGCCTGGCCTTTCAGGCTCCTGAAAAATCTGTGAGTAGCCAGTATTAGAGAGGCCTGAGGAGATTTTGTAGATCCTTTGGCAGAGGGGAAAAATCTGCTCCCAAAAATAAAGCTGCTTTAAAGAAGTTAGTTAATTTATGTAGAGAGGTAGGTGTCAGTCTCTTTTCCAGAGTTGCAAGTGATAGTACAAGAGGAAATGGCCTCAAGTTGTGCCAGGGGAGGTTAAGATTGGATAGTAGGAAAAATTCCTTCTTGAAAAGGATTGCCAAGCATTGGAACAGGCTGCTCAGGGAAGTGGTGAAATCACCATCCCTGGAGGTGTTCAAAAACGTGTAGATGTGGCACTTGGAGACATAGTTTAGTGGTGGACTTGGCAGTGTTACGTTTGTAGTTGGACTTGATGATCTTAAATGATTTTTCCATCCTAAATGGTTCTGTGATTCTATGAATACAGAACTGTCTTCTCCCTGGATGAGAGGGGAGGCTGAGGGGATCTCACGCAGCAGGAAAGTGATAAATCTGAGAACACTGAAGGAAAATGTTGTCCTGATACTGATCTGACACAAGAGGCAGAATATCAAGGAGCCTTATGTTGAAAGCAGAACTGAGCCTTGGATCCCACAAACAACACTGCATCAGCTATATAATTCAGGCATGAAAAATGTTAGGAGTAAGCAATGAACACCGGGGAAAATGTCGTCAGCAAGATGAAACCATTCAGTATTCAAGGAATGAATATAAATTTGTATCAAGAGCCAGATCGTCATATAGCAGATGATATCTTATTATGCTGCTAAAACCCTTGTGGAATTAGTCCTTCCCTTATCCTCAGTGGGATCTAAATAAATGTCCAATTTCCTCTTGATTTCACAGTGGAAAACCCAACTGTCTGATGAAGGAAGATGCTTGAAGATGCATCAGCTTTTGTTGCAGTGTTCAGTACTGATTTTTTATAGCAATTCTTTCTGCTGATTTCTGCTCTTTACTTTTAATTATAAATAACAGCATCAGAGAGCCCTCAGTAGACTTCATCTCTTTGGGCTGTCGGGCAACAGAAGAGTTAGAACAGTAAAAGGATTTTGAAAACTTACCTCGGCCAAATATGTAACCATGCTCAAAGTAATGTCAGCAAATGCTTCATGAAGGTAACGGCAAACCACATTTACCCAGGTCGCACAGTCCCTTGTGTAGCTGTGTGTTTTATAAAGGGTCATGACATGAGCCAGGTTTGACAGCTTGGGGTTCTTCTCCTCCAAACAAACCTAATTAAATATAAATGTCAAAACATATTAAAAACAAGGCAACTGCATTTACAGGGTTTGAGGGTTTGAAAATCACAGTAAGTGATTTTGATACCTGAGCAATCCTTTCGGCTATATCTTTACAAAACTGGTTTGGGCTGTCAAAATGCTGAATTAAGTGGGGCAGGAGACACAAAACATTCAGTGGAAATCCTAGAACAGGAAAATACAGAACAAAATGTATATTTTGGACAGCAAGAGCCACAGTGATCATTAAGTTTGGTGTTTTGTGGGAGGTCATTGTTTCAGTATTACATTAGCTGTAAACTCACACAGACTCTGTGTCAAGCTGTTCACACCCCTGGCCATACCACAGTTGTCTTAAAGGGGCCTTAATGTGAAAATCCAGTACATCATTTAGGCAACAATACTGTTGTAAAGCATGAACCTATTTTCTGCAAACACTACTGCACATTCCTGTTAGAGATCATGTTTATGTTTTCCACTTAACCGGCTTATTGACAGTCTTAACTGTGGTGGCATTTTTATTACTGCTGCTAAAACACAAAAAGAAATTCAGTGAGTATTGATCAATAAACAACTGTTTTCATCCAGCTGCCAGGCACAGCTTCCATTGTTTTATACTATCCAAGGTAATAATAATAATGAATCAAACTTCTGATACAACAGGTCAGCTAAGACTACTCAAATGAGTGCTTCTGAAGCTGGGTAATGGCCCCTGCAACAAGCGCCTGCTGCTGTCATTAGCATAAGTGCTGTCTGGAACTGGGATTCAGCTGCTCTGCACCAATTGATAGCTCGAGGTAGTTGATGAACTACAGGCAGTAGCTGTAACAGGAACTGCTCTAGTTCAGGTGGGAGCTCAGAAGTCAAGTAATGGTTTTTCAAAAAGAAAGAATCTGTTCTATGAAAGTAATTTTCTAACCATTCATTCCCTCTTGTTCTACACAATTAATCAAGTTGCCTAAATTAGGACCCCAATTTCCTTAGTCTTCCTCTGCACTCAGGGAAAAGAAAAGATACCTCCAGATAGTGCTGTCACAGCCCATGTGTGAACTGCCCAGCCAAAGACTGGAACACAGGCACCACACAGGTGCTTAGAGATGGGCAGGCTGTTCATGGCATTCATCCCTTTACTCTGTGTCTAAGCTTGTTATGACTTAGTTGTGAAGCCTGGACAGTTGTATTAATATCTGTGTTTTGGACTGAAAATGAGGAGTAAAACCCCAGAACAATGCAGAAACTCTCTTCAAGAAATATATTTAAGAAGTGGTCACCCGACCTAAATAATTGGGAATTTCAAAATGTTAACTTACTTCCTTATAAACTAGGCCTGTCTTCTCAACTCACTGTTGTGCTATAGTAGTTTATCTAGAGAGTGCAAACCAGTTTTTGATATTTGTATTTCTAGGGAAAATTCCATGAAGCACTAATTTAAAATCAAATAATTTGATATAGTCTGAAAAAAATTCAACAAAAAAAGTGACCAAAATAGGTTATAGAAAATTTGATAGCATCTCCTTACATGTTTATTTGTCAGCACTCAGAAACTTTATATGCTGCTAAGCCCTAGAAATGAAATGTCAAAAAATACATAATTGCTCTCCTCCAAAACCTTATTGTGCAATAAAGTCACTTTTTAGAAACATGTTATTATTGTTATGAATTTTTTTTTAAAAAAAGCCCACCCAGCTCAAATCAAAAGCACATTTTCCTATACGAAAAGAGAAATCAAAATTGCCATTTTTGGTTTCGTTCAGACAGCCAAATGAGGTCTGTCACCAAATATCAATGCAACAGAGACTGAAAAACAGGAAAGCATACTGGTTTTACCTATGGCTTGAGAGGAATCCACCATGGATATTCGAGATACTGGTGTCAGCAAACTAAAGAGCTGTAGTGTGAGATCAGTGGTAGTAAGGGAGGTGAATCCTTTCAGGAGTAGCTGCTGGAGCCCTGAGAAGTCTGCCCACTTCAGCTGCCCTTGCAACTTCTCTAACTTCTCCCGGTTTTCAGCTTTATCTAGCGGCAAATGAGCCAGAAGTTTATTCAGTAATCGCAGTGCCATTAGGTACTCAAACTCAAAATCTGATTCCATCAAAGCTACAGCAACCCAGAAGATGGTGGCCAGTAGGTTGGTTGGATTGTTAATATGGGATGGATCAGTGAGACTGTCCTTTAGAGAAGAAGAACTTCTTGTTTTAGAGGACAGGCCTTGTTGGGTGCATGCCTGAATTCTGTCTAGTGTGGCACTGCGTGGTGGGTCCGAGGACTTGTCCACATCCCCAAACTTTTTGGGTACAGAGAAGCTCCTCTGGTGCCTGCTCCGTTCAGCAGTGGCTGTGTTGCCACTTGCAGGGTTCACATTCAGCTGTCCTGTGCTTTTCCGGTTTGCAGTCAGTTTGGTGTTTGATGTTAAATCTGGCGAAGACGAACTGAAATCAAGATATATAACATAAATTACAGTATGTGAATGCACAGAACCTTGTTCATATTGGATGCAAGCTAAGTATTTATCAAACTGTAAATACATATTTAAACAGGAAAAGTAAACCACCACACTGGCTATTGCAGCCTGCCTTTTTTTTCCAGAAGTGCCCACAGACATGACAGAAATGAGGTTCACATGGCACTGCACCAAACCAGAGCAGAATAGCCTACAGTCTAAATAGGCAAGAACAACATGGGGGTAGGAAATGCAGAGTTGTGAAGTGACTTGTGGAAATGCCCACAAAAGGGGACAGTAGCAGAACTGAAAATAACTTTGGTCTTTAAAATGCCCTCACCAGTGGAGCAAGCCCTGAACTTGGCACAGCTGGGAGGCAAAATGCACAATTGTTTACTGATTAATGTGAGAACTGTGGGCAGAAAAAACAGCATATCTTAACAAAGACACCACATTATCCTAAAAAAACCTGTCATGTGACTGCCTGCGCTCTTGCCAGTACAGATCCTTCAGAAACCTTGTTGTCATCACATCCTCCCCTGCCTGTATCCTAAGAGCTCTTCAGGATGGTCTACAGAAAGCATAGGTGTTTCCATTTCAGTGACTAATGCCTCCTCATAGATTACCAAGTGATGATCCAGACAACACCTATCCATTATCTGTACAGATGAACATGTTGTATTGATACATGCAGGGGAAGTTGATTCTGCAGAACAGCTAATTCCTGTTTCTTTAATTCCATTCCTACCTCACATACTAGGAGTCCCTACTGTCTACAGAAATTGAAGAGAATCTAATAATAGAATCAAGTGTCAGGGTAAAGTATATTGCATCCCACTGCTTTCTGGAGTGCTTTATATTCTCTGTTCCATCTTGCTTTTCCTGAAATGTGCACTAAAGAAAGCTTAATAGCTCTTAGTTTAGAAGGCAGAAGCATAGTTCCCTGTCTTTACTCTGTCACATGGCAGTGCTATTGCACAGCACTCTGCCTACTACCTCCATAAACGACTGTGCATGTAAAGCACAGTGACTTATGGACATTTAAATACATTACCTATTCTGTTACTGTTGGGCGTCAGACAATAACCTCCCTCACTACTGTCAACAGGTTACAGAAGGAGCCTGCAATTTCCCTCCACACATGAAGGTCTACTTTCAGGCCGTGGGTTTCATAAAGATGGTTTACAAATCTGGCACAAAATCCATGTATACATGGGACAAAATTCTCCATAGTTTTATTGAGGGGAACAAACCATGAACATCTACTTCTTGGGGAATGCTCCATCTGAGAATGACAGATTGTATGAAACCAGTATTACAAAACCCATGTTCCTTTCCAGATATATTTACAGGTATATGATACAAAGGTGCAAAAATACAGTATTTTTAAAGGATGTTAAAGTAGGTTATAGCCAAAGTTATATGGCAATATAGTAGGCTATATGGCAGCAAGGCAGAATTTACAACACATTGTAAAGTTCCATTAGTTGTATCAACATTATTTCAGCTATGGCAAAATTTGGCTGAAATGTGCTCATAGTCTAGTTCTCTGTACATATCAAATGAACCTGTTCTTATCAAAATTATTCTTTGCTGTTAGGCTGCAGAACTGCACACTTAATATCATGAGACATTGAAAAAAAAATACAGTTAAGAGAACAAGTGCTTACCGTGATAACACTGTCAAAAGATCACTGTTCTTCAAACACTCAGACAGATTATCCACTGCAGCTTCCAAAGTAAGTAGCGCCTCCATTACATACCCCTATCAATGCATGAGGTTAACCATTACAACAAAGACATTCAAAAAAAGCAACATTTAAAAATCTTCAGTTCATAAATGGAATAGACACCTAATGAAACCCCATAATTTCTCCTGAGAAAAGAACAACATTCACATCAAAGCCACTGCCCTGAACATTAAAATGTCACTACAAATGTGTTTTATTTTCTGCCTCTGAATGATCTGTGAGGGTATGCAAGAAGGGCACATATCTCATCAGGGGATTGGCAATGGCCCACTGAACCTCTGACTTGCAGGTCAATGATTTAAATTCTACACAAGCAATTGTGACAGAATATTACTGTCATCTTGTGGCAGTTTCATTACCTAAGTAAAATATGGAGGTGATGTCAGTCTGTTTCTTACTAAGAGCTAGCATTTCTCTTTATTAAGTCCTGAATCTTGCAATAAAGTCATTGTTTGTAAAATTTCTGTCTGTTTAGCTAAACTGAGGGAACATCATAGCACAGTGAAAGGTCTGTATGAAATTAAGTCACTGGAAGCTTTGCGTTATTATGGATAGTGTGGATTTCTTTATTTAAAAAGATGCTAACATTTGAGGAGTGAGATGGTGTCTACTGCATCTTGTCAGATTGTATCAGCAGGGAGGTGATGGATTCCTTAAGCTCAAATTAATGATGTTGAAAGGGAAGAATGGGCATCATGAAGATTTCATTTTGAGTGACAAATACTAGATATTTTCTAATTGTTCTCTTTAGAGCTATGCAAGATTGCAATAGCCTGATGAGGGCTTAGATAAGGTACATATGAATTCAGTAAACTCAGAGGTAATCTTTTCTAAGGCCACATTATACTTTTCATCACTCCAGAACACCTTGTTAAAATGGTAGTTTTAAATTAAGTATACATTTAATCGACAGTACTAAGAAGCATTATGTACACATACCTGAATCTCATCTCCATGCTCTCCAATAACTTCCACCAATCTTGACAGGAGGTCAGACAATGCATGTGCAGAAAGGGGCTGCTTTAGGGCCCTGAATATCTGGAAAGAGCGACCTGCATAATGTCTGGAAGAGCTCGAAAGGGCTGTTTGTAAAGCCACTTCACTCAGATGCTGCTCCAAATGAAAACCTAAGCAAAAGAATAGGGTGTATTTTTTTTTTTTTTTATGACAGACTTTACTGTGTGTCATAAACAGCTGAAACTACTCTGTGAGGAGGATACGCATGTTAGTGTATCCTGCAAACCCATGGGAATGGAGGTCCAGAAATGTCCGTGTTGTAGAGAATTTCTCACTGCTTATATTTATTTCACACAGGACGCAAGAAAGTAAACTGCAAAACAAAATTCTGAATCTGAAATCAGTAATCTATTCTTTTTACAATTTCCGGACAAACTTTCAAGTTATCTTGCTGCTAGAAACACAGTAACTTCTGAAGACTCCCAAAGCAAAAGCCAAGTTAAATTAGCAGTTGTTCTGTTAGCTTCAGAAGGCTTTGGATAAGATCTTTAACATAAATACTGATGCTGCATTCTGCTTTGATCCTTGAAGATATTTAATTAGTGACTGTGTTGGTTTTCAAAATACAATCAGTACATTTCCTAAGTTCTAAAAACATAATAAATGAAAACAAAACTTTTATTGCCAGAAGAAATTTACTTAAGTACATTTACTTAGTATTTGCGATGTATTTCACCAACAGGACACAGAGGTGATTTTATCTGGCAGAATCAACCAAAAGGCTTTCTACCAACAACCTTGAAGAAATACTCAATTGAACATTTAGCCACAGTTTAATCTAACATGACTTTTTCAAGGCAATTGTTTCATATGTCATAAATCCTTGTTAAGATACATTACGCTGTGCTTCTGCATGAGCAGATTTACTAAGTCACAGGATAAACATTAAGTATGGCCGTGAGGGAGTATTTTTTTAGTTATGAAAGGAAGAAGATTTACTACCTGATTTGGAATCTTTAAATACGGATACAACATGGCGCAGAAAATTAGTGAGCTGTTCAGCACTCTTGGTGTTCTGATTTTTGGGAGTGATATCTTCATGGCACCAAAGTGGACCAAATGCCCTTAAAGAAACACATAACAAAGTGCAAGATTTCTTTGAGTTATCTGAAATAAATGTAATCAGCTCAAATACATAATCTCTAAAGGCACTTAGATATTTCCAGGGCCATGACCTGGAAAACATGCAACTGAACAGAATTCTAAATATAAATAAATAAATATTCCTATGCTGTATTTTACAAAACTTCTTTCTTAAAATATAAGCTATACCATTTGAAGAGCAGAATAAACAAATCCTTGTTTTTTAATTTAACATTGTGCCTAGAATCTGCTGGCTGTAGTCAGTAGTTAATATTTCACTGTTGTCTTTTACTATCCCCTGTGCATATTCTATCTGATTTTATGATAATAAAACTGTCTTCTTCCATTAGTTCATGGCTGAACATAATACTGAGTCAATTAAGCATTTTATTTCTTTCGGGCAAGATTTTTTTTCTGTTTTTCCTGACACTGTAGTGTTTTTAACTACCTACTTACTACTATTAGTAACAATAAAAGAGGAATGGGAGTCTGTAATTATGGTATAAGCTCTGTCACTTTCCTTTGAGTCTTGTAGGTTGTTACATGAACAGATGAATTTCGAGTCCAAACATATCCTCTGCTTATCTCCATTACCTGGTTGTCAGGAACTCAATTAATTTGTTTGCTTTCTCATCTGATTCAGCAGCAGTGTCCACGTCCTCAACTTCTTGTGTAATCTGTGGGAGATTTCCACTGCTGCCTCCCAGACTGATACTGGAGGAGGTGGAGCTGGAGCTCAAGCCGGAGTCTGGCACCGGAGAGGACTGGTATTCCCGTAGAAAGTCAAAGCCACCTGCCAGCCAAAAGGGAGGAGATAAAGTTGGAATGCACTGCTGGGCCAGCATTGCAGATGAAGTGTCTGCCAAGCAGCTCTTTTCAGAACCAGCAGCAGGAACATTCTCCTGGGAAACGGGGGGAAAACGCCTGAACACCACAACCCCCAAATGCTGATGGGAGTGCAAATGGTACTGTATTTCTAAACAGGTGGAATCCAATATAAAATGAAAAATTACAGAGTCAAGATTTCTTTTTTTACTGCACAAGGGCTAAAGTATTGGAAAAACAAATGTTTTAGGGCATTTCACATTCAGAAGTATGAATTTTTGTAAATTGAATTTAGAAGCTGGCACAGTGCATGCAAAGTTCAGCTTAATTTTCTGGGCTAACCTGATGAGGAAAAAAACTCAGTAGGGTGGAATTTTTAGGACAATGATGTCCTAATGTTACAAATGTAATGGAAACCAAGACACAAATGTTTAAGGGTTCTGTTCAACACCTTTAGTAACTGTAAACACCGGGCTACTCATCCTAAATATTTTCAGCACTAGGATTAAACATCTGAGTAAGAGTTCTGTTAGATCAAAAGCTTGACATGCAGTTTCAGAGCTGAAATTAGAAACTAAGACCTGTTTTCTTGAGGTTAGACTGCTAGATATCTTAGGCTGTATCTACAACAGAGAAAAAAGGCCTCGTGAGAAGAATGAGAGCAGGACAAAATCCACTGCAGAGCGGGACACTCTTAATTTAGTTGCCTGACATTATGCAGAACAAACATGAGCTGAAATATTTTCAGTTAGGATTCTTTGCTATACCTACTCAACCACACTCTCACTCTTTATATTAGAGTCCAAATACCAAGTTTTGACAACTTTTTGGACTTAAGAGGCCCAGAGTCAGGGTACCCATTATGTTTTTCAGCCACAGGAATGAAAACAGTCTTTCATTTTGGCAGAAAAGCAGTAATATGATTGTAATGAATGTAAGAATTTTATTCTGTATTTAATAATCCATGGACATGTATTGAAAAAGAAAGCTACACAACTCAAGACATGAGGTAATTTTGCACAGACATTATTCAGAATTAAACTTCCTTGGCAAAACTAATTCATTAATATGAAACACCTATCCCTTCTGTTCCTCACTTTAAAATAATTTTGTTATACCTCCAGAAAAAAAAAGTTATAATGTAATATTTCTTATAAAGCCAAATTAATTATTACTTTGATTATATTCCCAAAGAACCATGGAAATGCCACTAATTTGATAATGTTTCCTTTTCATTTTTCACTGTATGGTAAAGTTCCTCACTCCCTCCCAGACAACTAATGCTACATCCGTAATTCTATATCGGTTCTGTGATTCCCTCAAATCTCAACAGTACACTTCCTTTTGGTAGTATTATATGACAACAATAAATCTAGCTAGCAGCTTTCTATGAACTGTTCCCAACCAACCCCTTAAAAAGAGGTAAATTGCTAAGAGTTAATAGAACACTAATCTCAGCAGAGGTCTGAAGTAAGCCTCTTAATGCAGAAACAGATTTCAGGAGAGAGGATGAAGTGTATCTATGATATAAAGGAGAGTATATATCAGGTGAAATTTAACTGAATAATGGAAAATCCGATCTGCACATTCTTGCTGCTCTTTCTGTGTTGGAATTATTTATTCCTTTCTTTTGAAGGTTGAGGAATGACTGATCTCATTTAAAATAGTCCTGGCTCCCTGGGGTGTGGGGGAGTCCAGAAGTTATTAGGCCTATTGGTTTTCAAATGCTATGTTATACATTTTGTCTTATCATGTCTCTATCATGAAAAGTTACCTAATAATAAATAGCATGCATTTCTAGGATAGTTACATGGAATTAATATTAATGGGTACTGTTCATATTTTCCACTTACTACTTTGATTTATCAAATCAGTTATATTTTAGGAAAGTAATCCTACTTTCCTAAAATAAAAACCTGACATTATGATTTTTCCTTCCTTTGCTTCATTACCTGTGTAAAGGTACTCAGGTAAGTATGCCGGTTGTACCGTCAGAGTCTTGGTCTCATTCATCTCTCTGGTCTGAAGAAGCACTGATGCAATGGCTTGATAGTTGTTATTGCAAGATAATGCAATCAAAAGGTGAAGGAGTAGCTTTTTACTGTGTTCAAAGACCTCCGGGCGGTAATGGTCAAGGCCTACAAGAAAAGGTTATGGCAACCTCTGAATATGAAGCAATAACAAACAAGTTCACATTCCAGAAATAGTGAAAATTCCAAGGCAAGTTCATGACAACAGTACAAACAAACAAAAGATGTAGGATTTCCAGACACAGTTACTAGTATTGTTACTCAAGTGTTTGTGGACACAGGAGGTACAAACAATGAGTAGCAATACAACTTTACGCATTCTGTCTCACTGCAGTGTTAATTTGACAGGTTTGGCAAACCTCTGAAGATGAGGAATTCTTGATGGTGGCTGTAATTACATTGCTTACCACAGCATGTGGCTTTCTTGCACAGATACCAGTTTTAGAATGCGTGCAAACTGTAAGAGGTAGATACTGACTTATTAAGAAAGGAACCGACAGACAAATCACGTGAACAAGAATTTCAGCTACCACTGAGTAGCATTAGAAATTAGCCCCTAGCTCAGGGTGCAGAACTGAAACTGAAGGTTAGCCCTGAAAGACTCTGATACTGTGATCTGGTTTACACTGCTGCTGTTTGTAAGATTTTAAAACAGCATGAATAATTCACAAATTACAAATATGAAGGAAACAGATGTTTGTAAAATAAACTGCATTCTGTTGCAGTAATCTCTTTTTGTTTCTCCTTCAGTACCTTCCAGGATATTTAAAAATACTTTCTTCCAATTAGGAGTAGTTTCAGTGCCGAAAAAAGTATTTTTTGGCTTCTTCAGCTCCCCTCTTCTCAGGACACAGTCCTCTTTAAAAAGCAGCTCCTTCATTACTCTAAGTGGCATCAGCCAACAGATCTTTCAAGTCAGATGTTTTCTAATATACTTCAGTTATGCTCGTTCTTGTGTGGCCTGCAAAAATGAAGCTGCTCATACTGCCATAGCCTGAACAGTGAGCTTTTGGCTCTGAAGGGCAGTTCTTTGGAGGTCCTGTGATCCTTAGTCTTACTCTTCTGCCCACAGCCTTTTCTAAAAAAAACAAAGCCATCCCATCCACCTCTTTTTCAGCTTCTTCAGGTTTCTGCTCCTATTCTCCTTTCTCCATTTCCTTCCACCTGACAGGAGATAATGAACATATCGTTCCCTCTTCTAACATACATCAGAAAGCATATAAAAAGTTCTTCTAGTTGAAAATAAATTCTATATTGGCAACACCTGTGACTGAAATCCTGTTATGCCCCAGGCTTGTATGAAAATATTGGCACAGATCTCCTAACTATGAAATGAGAAGGACAGTTTAGTCTTTGTGCTTGTCCAGTGCTGGACCCTTCTTTAATTTGGAAGTGTTCCTGAGAGGGTAAACTTCTGTGACATGGACACATTTCCATGGCAAAGGAGTCTAGCTGCTCAACTCATTTCACATTGGTTGCAAAAGAGATTTTGAACAGCAGTGATTTTCATGCACTACTGAGATAGGTATGTTCACAGCAGCAGTATGCCTCCCTACTTCACTATCTGTACTACAAACTATCTATTAGCCTATTAAATGCACATAAATTGCAAAATTCTTTCATTTTAGTATTTTCTCACTCCTTCCAATAAATTAAAGGATATTTGCTCTCCAGGTAGCCACCCTACTAGCTTCCAATTTCCTTTTCAGTCAGATGCATCTGCCTGCTCACACTGCAACAGGACAGAAATACTTCAATCACATTCATACCTTTGGCTAATATACAGCATAACTTCCTTACAAGATCACAAGAGCTCTACTACAAAACATAGAAAAATTTTCCACAGGAGGTATAACAACTCTAGGGGAACTGAACTTCAAGACTGAAAGCTGTGATCTCACTTTAGTTACCACTAAAGCAGTGGCATTTAACTCTAATTTCATATTTTAGAATTGAGAGTTCTTAATCAAGGAATTGTCTCAAATGGTATTAATAAATTTCTATTTGTTTCTTATTAAAAAAATGTAATGTTGAAACTTCATTGCACAAACAAATAACAAAAGATATTTTTGTAATGGATTACTGGTATCTTACATGTTTCTGCATGTATTTGTTTGCATGACTCCCTGATGGCTCCTTAAAGCTGCTTGAAGTGGTCATGCTGCTGCATACTAGTCCTGTCTTAAGTTGTGAGAATTTCTAACTGTAAGCACCAGTTTTCTCATACTGTTACAAATCACACTAAAGATGCTAGATCAGTTAATAGTTTTTGATTTCACCCATAAACTTATCCAGTTCTCTTTCAGCTCCCTCTTACACTCAGAAAGTTCACAGGCATATAAAAAAGAAGGAAAAAATTGTTATGGGCAGTTATAAAATAAATTTAAAGTGAAGAATATATGTGAAATGTAATTGAAACTGACTCTGGAAATCCATCCAACACATTCCTGGTTGTTAGTCCTGCATTTCATTAGAAGTTTGTGAAATTAAAATACTGATATCCAAAACCCTATTTAATGAAAAAAATTCAAACAGAACAGTTGGTAACAGACTAGCAGAAGAGGAGAATGAAGCATCTTCTTCAACTTACACTGTTTTCTACTGTTGTGCTGTAACCTCCCAATTTAATCTTTTCTTGCCTGCTGAACAGCAGACTCTTCCCAGACTGACCATGAAAAGACTTGGTGGTAACTATGGTCACTGAATGAGACGTGAACTGCAATCTCAGCTATAATAAATTTATTTCACAACTATCTGGCTGTGGTTTCCTGTGAACACTATTCTTTATTAACCATTTAAGGAATGGCTTTCTAATGCTGAATACTCTCATGTGCTAAAAAATTAGGCCACTCACTTCCTAATCTTAAACAGGAGGACAAGGAAGATAACATTCTCCAGCTGACCTGTGTTACAGTCAGGAACAGACACAGCAGTGATGCAAAAGCAGTGCCTCTGTGCTGAGGTACATAAGAGAAGACATTGATGATAAAGTATTTGATTAGCAGTGCAATTAATGAAGCTTACTTTCCAGTGGTCTGTGTCCTACCTCCACTACCTCTGCAGTACAGTAATCTTGGCTCTCTTACAAAGTATTTTTGCAAAGGCAGGAGACAGCACTAATGTGTGTAGCCCAGGCCTAAGGCGTTTGTAGGCTGCCATCACAAACCAGTCTGTACAAAGGCTTGAGTTTCACCTGCCTTTCTCACAGGGCAGAATGCTACCTGTTTTTAGAGATATTTTAGGAAGTCAGTTATCTTCAAATTTCTACACATCTCTCAAATTTGGGTGACATTGGACAAAATATTCAAAAGCTTCAAGGTTTTGAGACTAATTCACAGATTATAATTCCCTTGGGCTTTTTTTTCAGGGTTGAGGGGGAAGTCATAAACAAAACATGTAAGAAACACAGCTCTACAGCTTCAGCAAAACTGAAAGGATGGGAATACATTTATACTTTTGTTTCCTGTTCTGTTGGTCTTACCTAAAAAGAGAGCATGTAGCAATAATGGGAGGTGAAGAGCCCAATCTTCTCTCACACTGTGATCCACTACCATCTCAGTCATGAAGATTACAGCAATATTGCACCTGAAAATTAAATCACAGTATCCATTTCAAATGTCTTGGAAATGGGAAAGCAGTACAATGATGCCTATTCCTGAAGGAATAAACAATATCTAAATTTTCAAATTCATTGTATTTCTTCTCAACATGATTAATGCTGAAGCATCTTATTTACACTATCAAGCAGAAAATACCCATTACTGAAAAAAATCCTATTATTGTCAAAACAAATTACCTAAAAGAGCAATTTCAGAATATGCATACCCTAGTCAGAATAAAAGATCAAAGTCCTATGAATAACAGGCACAGGGGGTTTGAAAAGAGAAATATTCCTTTTCTGTTTCTTCAGTCTGGCTCTTTATCAGTGATGTCCTACATTGTAAATAGGCTGTCTGGTAGAAATCTGGTAGTGTTGCGAGCTTTCATCCCATTTTGATTTTTGCACTGGAAAGCAGCAGAAACTGAATGTATGATTTTCATACGTTCTGAGTGGTGGGAGAGTTGAATTGGTGCTAGTCAATTCTGTAAGAGGAAGCATCTCACTGTCTGAAATGTCACACGTGCTCACCTATGAAGGGGTCCCCGGGGTGTGATGGTTTCTGGGAGGTAGTCCACCAGTGGTGCCCAGCATCCTCCATTGTAAGGCATGGGCAGGGGATGTGGCTGTTTGGTTTCAACAATATTCAGTAACCAGCTTGTATATGGAGAAACAGGATCATCTGCATAGAAAAGCATTAAAACAGAGTGCATGAAATCCAAGGCTGGTTACTCATTTTTTGAGAAATACTGAAATAGATTTTATGCTAACATATCAGTTCAGCTGTTTGGAATAATGTGATAAGATGCCATGAGGTTTGCAAATTCCTGTGTTCAATAACAAGTGATGCATTTTTAATCCCTCTTTCATGCTGCTGGAAATTAAAGAGATTCCAAGCAGACAGAACTGAATGGTAGGAGCGGCAGCTGAATCCCTGCTGTCACTCAGTAGCTTTGGATCCAGATCACAAAGCACCAAGCAACAGCCTTTCTCTTCAAAAATGAGAGAAAAGTTCAGCCAACAAAGCTGCTGTCAGAAGCCATCTGCTGCAAGGAGCGGAGCACCAGTGACGCATTCCTGCAACTCCTCACCAGTGCCCTGCTGAGCGATGCTACAAAGGCAAAGTTAAAGGTCCCGAATTAGCAAGGAGGCATAAGGAATGCAAAAACCATCATCAGGGCAATTTTCTTTCAACAGGGATGAATTATCTCTTGAATTTCTCAAAGACATATTTAACTTTGCTTCGCTATGACAGCTGCTGTTGGTTAATGAGCATTAGGGTTTTTTATTCCACCTGTTTATCTGCAATGATGTGGGTCAAGGGAAGTTATTTCCACCACTTTCTGTCTTCTCTCAGCTGCACGGTTTTGTTCACCTCTTCCATATTCTGTTCCCTCTCATTTCTTTTGATTTTCCCACTGCTCAGATTTTATTCCTGAGGTCTGCCAGTCTGCAATACACTGCTGTGGAAAGTAGCTTTTCCAGGTTTGTTCTTGACATACATCCAAACATTGCCCTTTATGAATTTTTAATGAGTGTTATTTTTTGCTCTGCTTTGTTTGTTTGGGTTTTTTTTGAGGGGTTTTTGTTTGCTTTTTTGTTTTTATTTTGTTACATTTTCACATTTTAGGTAGGTTTGAAACTCAGCACTTTCCTTTTCTTTTTTTTTTTAACAGCATGTATCTGATGCTTTTCGGCTTTCCCACGGGAAACAAAACTGTTTTGATGCCTACAAAAGTATCAGAGCTAGCTTTTTCCAATGCACATCAATTCTTAGTTTTGAAAAATCTCTTCAGGAGACCTTCCATGCTGTAGTTGCTCCTCCAATTATTTCTAAAACACCAACTTTAGAATTCTCATTCTTCAGTGCTGGTCTTCCAAGGAACGTTTTACATCTTTATGATTTAGACCTCTACTTAGCTCCTCTGGAGGATGATGGATTAGCTACAGATAAAGAGTAAACTGACCTAATAATGTAGCAAAGTACGGCATTTTCACATATTCATCTTCTAAGGTTTAACCAGATAATGTTTGCCAGATGCTTTTCACAGAAAAAGCACTGCACAAGCACTACTTACTACTACCAATTTAAGTGTTTCACAGCATAGTGCTTCATGAAGTTCACACTGAGACCTAGATCCTCACTCATGTTTTCACAGCTTTATGTGCAGAGAAAGCAAAAAAGAAGCACTTTGAAGCTTAACATGCAATCCTTGTCGGAACCTAAGAGTTTCTGTGCTGCAGAGCTGTGTTCCCTGTTCACAGCCTCAACAATACATGTATGTTCAAAAGCGGACTGGAGGGAAGAGAGAAGCCATACAACCAACTCCTTTGCAGCCTGGACTGCCTGTCAGAGGGAATAAGTTGTGTTTTCTTAATGGAGGTTGCATTATGTGTCTTGTAGAATGACAAATGGTATAAGAATTACTCTGTCTGATTAGTATTCTATATAAATGTCAGTAGCTAAGTAAAATACATTATATTTTCCATCTAGGTATTCATGTATTTGCTAAAGGAACCCCTGTGAGAACACTTTTGATAAATATTCACAGTACTGTGAAGCTTGCAGGTACACACAGGAAGAAAACATTTGGGCATCGGCTTGAGGACACACTCCAAAAGAGCAAAGAAAATTTCAGTATTTTTTAACCTTTTATTGCTCTAAGCTCTTGTCAAAACAAGCTACTTGTGAAGGTTGTCCTGATAATACAAACAATGTTCTGTTTTGAAAGATTGTTCATGCAGATCCGATTTGAACCAGTGCTCCAATTAACATCTGGTGAGGAATTTTTAGTAGCTGCAGCACTAGAAAGACATAAAAAAAGAAGGCAGGCGTACTAAACCCCACTGAGTTTCAGATGTTGCACACTTTTTTGTGTATTTAAATGCTGGAGTTTGTATATACACAATATTTTGT
>JAWWMP010000001.1:48719768-48769484 GCA_035047865.1 Dendrocincla tyrannina | reverse complement strand
ACTTTTGAATAATAGTTGCTGATACACATTTAAACATCCTTTTGTATTGTATTTGACAGTGTTTCTGTATTTTGCAGAAGAGTATTGCCAAAAATTACTTGAAGACTATGTAAATCTTTCATTTTTATGTCTAAATACTGTTCCAAAATGGTGTCTGCAGCACCAAACCAACACATTATGGCCTACATATTATTTGACCTGGCTTTAATAAGCCAGAGATGAAAGTCAATAACAAGATCTCGCCTTATTTACATTTGGTTAAGGCCTGACTGAAATCTCTAAATTGTCTTCTTTACAATTCAGTCCAAAAATGGAGTCAAGGCATCCAGCTCCTAAATGTTATACTGTCGCCCAACATTTGACACTGGTTTTCTGTGGAATATCTGCTGAGCACCAAGTGTCCATTTACAGTCCATTTTGCAGAAATACATAAAGAACGACAAGCGTGCTCAGAAGCCCTATCTCACTCTGATACATATTTGCACAGCACAGCCAGAAACTGGCTGCAGAGAGCAGATGAAAGATAAAGAGGAGATAAGATCTCATATTTGGAAACTCCTGAATCTCTTTTCATGCTCACATAACAGCATTTGATTTGGAGGGATATACTGACAACTGGCACAATTCAAAGTACTTGCTGTAATGCTCTTCGAAGTCTTTCTGCTTGCCATGTGTGAAAGGCTCAGTGTGTTACTGTCTGGAGGATTCTTTGCTGTTGCCTTCTGTGAAGTTCTCTGGCCTTCAAATGGGTTTGACTGAGTCCAGATTAAACAAAGTAAATTAATTAAATGAGGTATGAAGGTAAAATAAGGACACTCCCTGTATGGTAAAGCTACATTACTGTTTATACAGAACTGCAACAGAGAGCCTCCACCAGACATTAGAATGTTTTCCTCTCCCACCTAAACACCAGAAATTCCATCGAACTGAATAATAAAACTTACTTTTGTCATCATCGTAAGATCCTCCGGAGCTATTGCTGTACCTTGACTCCAGTCGGGTGTGTGCTCTGACTACATTACTGAACCTTCAAATACAAGAAAAAATCTTCATTAAAAACACAGACTGACATTAAACATCTGGACTATATGCTTCCTCTAAAAACAAAAAAAGCATTTCCTTAAGCATGCACTTTTACACAGGAGCTGACAGCTGCACTTTTAGACAAAAGGAGGCAGCAATGCAAATACATTGCTGTTTCTTTCCATGAAAGATGTTGCAAACCATTTCTGAGTTCTAACAGTGTGCTCCTATGTCACAGGATTTTAAAATTTAGCAAAGGAAAATTCTTATGCTGCAAAGATGTGATTTGCAAGAAACTGTTAAGGTTGAACTGAGATATAAACTATCCATAGCTAGTATTTTTTCGCAGATCATGTTCATAGGTAAAATTCTGCCAACTTTTACTGGTAATCTCCTTTGACTTTGTCCACCTTGCACTCTCAGGGTAACCAGGCCTAAAGTGGAGTGAGAGGAGCCATACTAAAGGCTCACACACTAGTGATGATCTAAAGTCATCACCACTTTGGCATCATGAACTATCTTAATACATTCGATCTATGATTTTCATTATTTCATGTATCTTGATACATTAAGTCAATATTAATGGACATTCCAAGACTGACACACTGGCTTTGAAGTGCAGATGCACTTATAGCTTCTAGTGTCGTTGGTAACATAAATGCCAGCACTGAATTCAGGCAAATTATTTTCCATTTTTTCTGAGGTGTCTTTCAGCAGAAACCGGAATACTACTATCAGAACTTTGTGATTTTCCTGTAATTTTTATCATATGGTCTCTGGCAGATCTGAGTGCTAGAAATCTTTATGGTGTCACATTTAAAACTTACATAAGACAAGAAAAAAAAACCCCAAACCACAAACCTTTCATCAGTCTCTTTCACCATTCTGTTCTCTTCTGCATCAGGAAAACTATCTTGGCCAGCTACAACAGTGTTACTGCTAGAGGTGGTTCCTGTATATGAGATGTCAGTAAGAACACCTGTTACATACAGCAGACATTATTTGCAAAACAATAAAAGCCAATAACTTAAAGGGCTTTTTAGCAGCTACAGTCAAAGTGATCATCCTGTGAGTGCTTGCACATATGAATGAACACTGTCACCTCTACAAACCAGGACCTGCTTGCATGGCTGAATGCTGTAAAGTTTACATGCTTTGAGAAGTAGATTAACATAGTAATTCTCTTGCACTCTTGAAACTAAGCTCATTCTCAAGCGACATAACCTATTTTTTTAAAGTATTTAGCAAAACACTAACAAGGTTAAATGTAGGGTTGGTTCTTAGGTGTATTTGACTACTGCAGCTTGAAAATTGCATTAGGTCTTTGAAAGCAAAACTGCCACACAGTTGAGGCTCTTAGTTTTCAGGAAACTCTGCTTGGGGTATCTGCTGTGATCACAGCATTCATGATTTCCTGTTCTGAGAAACTAGTGGTAAAAGAACCACCAAAGAGGGGAGTGTTCTGAAGAGTGGTAGAGTTCTGAACAGCACCAAATATTGGCAATATGCTATTAAAACAGTTGAGATAATTAAGCATACATTAACAAAACAGATACAACATCAGGAATGAAAAAGAACTGTAATTTAGACACGCAACAAGGCCCTGAAACTTTACATATGCAGACCTCAATGGGTGACAAACTAAGAGATTGTTTTTCCCAAAGCGATGAAGACTCCAAAAGAGCATGGAAAACACATGGAGGTCATACCAGAAGCTGCAGCTGAGGCTTTGTTGCTGGCAGCAAACCGGTAAAAGGGAGGATTATCGCAATGCTGGACTATGGGGTTCACGGGGTCGGTTTGCTGCAGCTCAAAAAGAAGCTCTTCCATTGTCTGAATAGTGTTATTGCGACATAGATATATTGCAACCTTTTTTATCTGGAGAAGAAAACAACAGTTATTAGACTCTGACTAAAGTGAATTTTCAAATCAATCAATAAATGTTACACTGTGGTACTGAAAGGATCCAGAATGCAAGTGTTGCCCCTGGACAGACACCACAACCACATACAGTTCATACAGAAATAAAACTCTTGACATCAACATCATTTTCGAGCAGAATCAATCTGTGATCTATTTACCTTAAAGTTTCTGCTTACCATTCACAATGAGCTGTTTAGGTATATAACTACATAACATAAACATCTACAAAACTATAGCTGTAGTCACAAAGAGTAAGTCAAGCTCTGAGTAGCTACCTATGCATGTAAGGAAAGTAATAGAAAATGGAAGAAAGACAGAGCAAATATGTAGATAGACTTCATGGGTCCTGATTTGAAAAAGCTGAGAGTACCATTTATAGAAATGCTGGAAATTTCTATAAAACTTTTAACAAGACCTCAAACCTCATTGTATGCACTGCAGCAACAAGGACTGTTGAGATACTGAGATCAAATTAGGCTGAATTACTAAGGAAAAAAAATCCTGATGGCTATTAAAAGCAGAGACCCTCTCCAACTCAAAACCATCTGATTCATAAACTGCTGGAGCTGGGAGACTGTATGGGGAAGCATCCCTCTGTGTTTGTCTGCTTGTTTTTAAAGATGTCCCTAAACAGTTGCTTACAGGGCTGCTGATATACGGGACTGCCTGTTGGCCTCACCAAGTATTGCTGTTCTTATACTCTTAAATACTGCCATTAAAACAACTTCTGAATTGCTTCACTTTTCCTTTTATTATTATTTTTTTTTGCTTAAAGTAGAGAAAATGCACATACTTCAAGTCTCTTTTACTCTACTGTGCTAAAGGTTTCCCAGGGACTTTCCAAATACAAATCCATCTCCTTTCCAACACTCATTTCTCTTTGGGCTCACAGTGCCCCTTTCAGCTTCTCTCACCCCTGAAGGGGTCACACCAAGTCTTTGATGAAGAGGTTTTTGAACTGTAAATATTCTAAGAAATCTTTCAGTACATAATGTGAAAGAATGGATAGCTCAGCAATTTGTACCGGAGCATTGGGAAAAATGCTTAAAGGAAACATAAGAGACAAAGCAATTAATTTAGCTGATGAAAAAAAAAATATAAAGTGAGTCAGGCATGCTTTTGGCTTGGACCCACCCAGGGAGAACAGATGGCTGAAGGCAGGAAGCAGCTGGTGACTGCCTTGGGGCACAGGGGGCTCCAGAAGGAGATGGGCAAACTGGCAATCTTGCAACTCTATGGTTTTTAGAGCCCAGGTGACCTGGAACAGTGCTGATAAACTGTCTAATTGATCTTTATTTGCTAACGTGTATCTGTTATCTACATGATAATGGAAGACACATGTTTATGGTATCAGCAGTCTTGTGTAGTTAGCAGAGTTGCTATGATTTCTTATCTGTATACTCCAGGGCATTAGCAAAACACTCAGCAGATGCATGTGATAAGCCCAGTGTATTTTCCTACTCCAGGCAAAGCTATCAGTGATGGGGTGACTCATAAGCAGAGTCAGGCTCCCCACAGAAGCTGAAATTTTTTTTCAGAGTTTGCAAAATCTGAGAATCAGACTTTTAACTCAACATCACAAAACACAGACTGGGTGGCAGAAAACACAGGACCCTTGTCAGCTGCTGCCACCAATGAAGATCTGAGTGCCTTGTTAACAGCCACTAGAAGCCCGGGAGGGAGACAAGAAAAGTTCCACAGGCAAAACAGGAGATGCTGAGCAGATGAAGCTGGAGATGCCAAAACAGATTGCTCTACTGTCCTGGAGGAGGACAGAGCTGTGAGAGCCAAGACATCGGGGTAAGGAAAGAATTTGAAGAAAGAAGTGCTCTGGGTAGGAGGGGTTTGGAGGTCGGCAGCTCAGAGCTTTGGGATGGCAACAGTTCTGGGAAAAGGAGGTGCTGAAAGCTTTGGGCTGGCAAGTATCTGGATAGGAGGATAATGCATGAGGGGTTCCTGGGCAAAAGGTGATCGGGTTATCAAGCATTTCCAGTCAGGCTACAGATTTAGGAGTGAGGAGTGTGTCGTCAGTACAGGACTACTCCTTCCTCTTAAAAAAACTTCCCCTATTTATTTTGTAAGCTGACAGAAATTCAAGACTCCTCATTTTGTGTCTTATCTCTGTGATCTCCACTTGCTCTCTGCCAACAAAGCTCCTCCAGATGGAGACCACCTTTGGGCCTAATCCCAAGTCTGTCACAGATTGTAGGATCAGTCAGGTTGGAAAGACCCTGGGAGGTCTCTCATCTAACATCCTGCTCAAAGCATGGTCAACACTGAATGGAGAGCCTCTGTCACAACTGATGGAAAGATCTTAATTACCCTCAAAATATTTGGGATCAACCCCTCTCTCTTCCTCTCATATAAACCTTGAGCTTGTTCTTACATCAATTCCACTTTCAAATTTTTCCTCTTTTGACTAGGTAGACAAACATACACACTGATTTCAGGATATAGAACAGTAAACTCGACAAATGAAAGGAAACAAACAGGATGTCTGTGGCACAACACCAACATCTTGAAAATTTTTATGGGCTTTCGTATTTTCTTTATTCTGTTATGCATAGCAGTCATCATAAGCACTTTACACAAACTATTTCAGCAAGTGTAAATGAAGTATGTTTTAGAGTTGTTTTAGACAACTTTCATCACATTAATAATAATTTCAAATTTACTTCAGGGAAATCAATAGAAAAAGGCTAATAAAACACCACATTGTAATTGTGCTGGAAAATTTACTAAATTTAGATTCTGTTTCACCCAGCAATTGAGCAATAAGGACCATGGGAATGGAACTATCCTACTTTTCTCAGACAGCCCTGATTTTATTTTAGCTGGAATAATAACAATATCCAGCACAGTTTGAGTTGCACATTACAGGAATGTTATATAATTTATGACAGCCATGCAAAGACAGAAGTTGACAGGGTAAGGAGCTTATAAAGGTTAGCTATCTTCTGTCTCTTGAGATGTCCCACAGAAAGCCTTAGTCGGTTAAAGGAGAACAAAATGTAACACTTTCTTAAAACTGCATGCTTTTCTGAAGAACAGGTAAATATTTACAATAAACAGGCCAATAAGATCATAGCATGTTATGTCTCATTCATGATAAAACATCCACTGTTTAAAGGACTTTCAAAATTTAACTAACAGCTTTGTAAACCAATTGATTACGGAGAACAAAATATAAGCATCTAGTAATTTTACTTCTCTTCATTTTTCATGCAAGTTATTTAATGTCAGAACAGCCATTCTGTCTTTTTAACTAAAAAATTCAATATATATATATTTTGCTTATTTTTATGCATGTCTGAAATGAAAAAGTTTTTTTTATATTTTTTTCTCATTCATTCTGGCAATTTATGGCCAGTCTCTGTTTTACTGTCTCCATACACTGACATGCAAAGTTGCTCTGCAGGTGATGGTTGTTTTCTTTATTAAAACCTGTGTAATCTACAGTAAATTAAAAAAAGTGCCAACACTTACATAAGGTAAAAGGATGGTATCACTGCTAACACCACACAAACTAATGAGAAACTGAAGTGTTATCCTAAGGTTGTTACTCCATTTTTCATTGTTGGCCAAAGCATTCCAGACATTTTCCATCTCTGGTCCGGGAATTTCATCTCCATACTGCAAAGAACCATAGACATATTTCTTGAAATATACAGACCTCCAAACAAAAGCATGCTCTTTTAGACCATTTTCTCATGCAAAACCAACAGTGAAATGATGTAAAAATTTACAAAAAGATATTTTCAATATCTGCCTGACAGACTTGAGAGCATAAATTCCATTTAAAAGTATTTAGGTTCAAATCCACAGGACTTAAGTGACAAAAAAAAAAAAATCTTGAGGAACATAAATTCAAAAAGTGATCCTAAATTTAAGTAGTTTATTAAGTTTCATCTTTACAGCTGTCAAGTAACCAAAGTTCTGCTTCTGCATGTCTGTACCTAAGTGCTTCAGTCTTCACAGCAGTGAACAATTGGGAACCTCTCTCCCAAGTAAATCCTAGCAGAATTAAGCATTTTACAGGCCCTTGCTTTCACATTGGAAATGAGCAGCTTTTGCTCTCTTTTGCAAAGACACAGTTACAGAAATTACTGCCTTTTGTCCAACCAATTAAATGGTTAGTGCATGCATTCGGGATGTGGGTGTCTAGAATCGAAGCAGTTCTGTTTCCTGTGCAAAATTTTTGCCTCCCACTCGGAGAAGTCTGTTTTAACCACTGCACAGGCTCACATTGTACTAGCAGGGGAGAAGCAATCTCCAGGTCGTGCTATTCTACTGAAAATGATGTTATACATATTAGCTACATTGACACTGTCACTGGCATCTACACCTACTGCCATCTACACTGACACTTCCAGGTGCCAGTCCCTTTGTCACACACATAGACTCAAAACTAGGTCAATCCAAGTGAATCACTCTGGAACGAAGACTTTGTGTGGCTTTGGAAACAACTTACTCCAAGGACTGCTGCTGATAGGCAGTAAGGGTGAGACTGCATCACACCTGTTTTCAACCCATAAAATGCCTCTAATAATATCTTAGAGACTCCATACCATCATTCAAAGCCACTATCATGCCCTGGATATGCAATGAGCATCAAAAAAACATTCTGGTGGGCCGGAGAGCGGTCCCCACACTACTTCAGATGTGGTCACATGACAAAATGCACACAAAATAATGATTATATTTTACTTAGGGGGCCTGAATATGAGGCAAGATTCAGAATCAACTGCTACGCAGCATGGATATAGACAGCCAGCTTGAGAGAGGATTAACCCTGAGAAGGTTAGGAAATATGAACCACTCTGTCCCATATGACAGGCATTACTTTCTGGAGTTTATGTATTTAGCAGTTTAGATGTATCTAGTGAACCTGGCAAAAGCATTGCCAGAGAAGGCATGGCACACTAGTAGGGCAACCTGCAACTCAGCAACTCAGTACCTTCTCCATCAGCTGCTTAGGCATTTTACATTAAAAAGTTATTGGACAAAATGAATCCCTCGTCCCTCATCAGGATCTGGGATGTAAAATACTTTCCCTTTTATCAAAAAAATGCTTTAACTAGCACTTTAGAAATTTATACTAATTTTTCCCTTTTTTAAAGAATGTATGTGTTTCCTAGAAAGTACAAGAGCTTCAGTAGGACAAATTCCAGGTGTTTATTTTCATCCCCAAATAAACTTTCATCTGTTGCCTTAAACATTAACCCAGGAGGTGACATATGAGGGAACTGAACTTAGATCCTCCATTACACCTAATGCCCTATTAAGGTTTTTCCTTTGTCCATGTTTAGAAAGAGAACAGTTTTAGTGCCGTCCTTACAAAAAAACCTGCTCCAGTGCCATAGTTTTGGTACTGGAGGGAAGAAACAGAAGCTTTACAGGTTGGTTTCTTTGTTTGATTTGCTTTTTTACCTTGGCTGTCATATACATGAGATTATTGAGAACCAGTGAGGTGGCCTCGGGTGAGCCCCAGCCATTGCCTTTTAGTCCACTTGTGACTGTTATTTCTCCATCCTTGTCCTTCAGTTCGTCTTCTGGAGTGGTAGGGCTTGAACCAGGGAGGAGCAGCCTGTTGTCTACAAGTTCAATATTATGAAGCCATGGTAGCAGGTAGGTAAGCATGATCTGTCTTCCATTAGGATGTGTTGTTGGAAATCGCTGGCTTACCTCTAAAACAGTAAGAGTTGAAAAGGACAACATTAATTTATGAAGGAAACCTTAAATAAACTGTTTAAATCACATTCCTTATGTTTGTTAGACAACCTGTTGGTTTTTATCTTGAACACCAATAGCATACTAAAGCATGTACTTGAACTTCCTGAATACAAACACTGATTTAATGTTCAATAATAGCAAGCAACTGGTCAGGTCTTCTGTCTAAAATAACTAACATAGTCGGGGCTTAGGCACAGAAAGTCACCCCTTGTTACTGTTCCATATTACATATTAAGTGAAGTGGATGCCAATAAAGAGGAAAAACGATAGTTCAATTACTGGTGGTTACCCTGGAATTCCAAGAGCTTTTGCAGAATTAGAATTAACATACAGAAATGTTCTGCAGAATTAAAAATGCACCATTGGCCTCCAGGTTTCTAAGCTATGGTTTAAATATTAAGACATTTATTATACTGAGTTTACAAAAAACATCTTGTATCTATTGTAGTATTATTTCCTGCAGGGAGGCCTATAAAATTCAGTTGGCTGTCAGTACAGGAGTGCTTTATACAGCACGTTACATAGTTTATAAAAGAAGAACTGGCACTGTGAGGTAAAGGGATTTGGAAAAATCTGGGATAAGAAATACAGCTTCCTGCCAAAGTGAACCAAATTATCTCTCTTTACCAGAATTCTTCTGTAAAATCAGTACAGAAAACATTTCCTTTCTTTACTCACTGCCTGGTTTTTAGAAATCTTGAAGACACATACTGTTCTCTCTCCATATGATTCGAGATGTACAGAAAGGATTTCTGACTTGGACTGTATATCTGAGGGTTTTTTCAAATGACACAGTCACTACAGCAACGTGAACAGACGATAACAGTAACAGTGAACAACATTTATTTAAGGAGAATCAGAATTTCCCTGCACCAGCTATTTATAACTCCTGGTATCTTGGGCACTGAGGAATGGATGATGTATTGTTCCTTCACCCTCCCGCCAGCCCCTACAGACTGAGAAAAAAAACCATAATGGGATTTCAAGAGCCAGTAAGAATTCCCACGATTACAGACATTTGCGTTCTGTTATTTAAAAACCAGAGTAACACATTAGACTAATGAAAACAGACAGATATGTCTCAAAACATCATTGTTCTCAGGAATGGTCTCAGAGTGGGTATATTCTATTGTGGTCCTGCAGGTCTTGTTCCTTAACATTTTTCTCAGTGACTGTGAAAAAATATATTTCTAGTAAAATCAAAATAATGCCAAGATATGCAAATGTGGCATATAACAGAAGGTAGAGATCACTCAGAGTGATTTGAATCACTGGTAAAACTGAACACAGGCAATCAATCTGCCCAAAGTTAAAGTCACGTTTATATAAAATGAAGAATTATATCCAAGTACCACCTATATAAATGAATGTATAAAAAGAATCACATGAGAACCCATTATAGTAGAGCCAATGTAATTTTAACTCGTTCAGGAGTTGTAATTTCAAAGTTATAACTTGTAACTTTCAAGTTATAACAACAAAGTTGTAACTTGTAATTTCAAAGTTATCCTAAGATCTCATAAGTGGCCCAGAGGCCCCAAACAGGGTTTCCATACTTTGCGGAAGTACCTCTAGGAAATGTATATTGTATTCCTTAATCTGAATCAGAATAAAAACAGGTCAAGATAAATTTATAAACAGAATGATGGTTCAAAATGGTATCAGCCTGCCATTTGTACCAAAATGTGAAGTAGATAATATGTCAAATAAATATAGGTACCCGAAAAAAGTGGAAGGGTAAGCTCAGGATACATCCTTGCTAGTTCATATGAAAGAAGGGCAAGTGAGACACTGTAAAGGGGTGGCAGTGGACCATGTGTCCCATACAAGATACTGCCCGGTCTTTGCTCAGCTACCTTTTTTGAATAAACAAAAAGCTTTGATTCAAGGATCTGTAAAAGACAAAAAAAAAGAAATGAGACAATAAAATTCATTAATTCAGGAAATGCCAGCATTTCAAGTTTAACTATCAGAAAAGGTTCTATATGCTTCAGACTATATCCTCCAAATATGAAAGACACCATAACAATCATTTTTACATACATAATCCTGTAAGTATTTATAGCCAAAACTGATTGTTTATTTTTAAAACACAACTAAATGTAAATAAACAGTACTTTATAAGAAGTTCACAAAAACTTCAAAGATAGGAGGACAAAAAAAGTAGCTGATACATGCCTGCATAAGTTGCATGGAAATTTCATAAATCTCTCTGTTGGTGTCAGATGCCTTGAACAGCACCAAGTTTAAAAGCGTCACTATATCAAAAGGATAGTTCCTAGAAGAATAAACAGTACATTTTCGTGAATGTTGGTGAGGAATGCAGATTATATTCACTCATTTACTCTGTAATATGTTCTAAAGAGAATGTCATCTCTCTGTTCTACCATGAGAATACGGGAAAGGGAGCTCTTATGAATACATGCTGCTTGATCAAAGGGCCATCTGGTGAATGAGAAGAAAGAAAGGATTACTTGTAATTACCTTAGGAATGCACTGAGTTACCCACAGTGATGCCTGTGTCTATAACTGTCAATTCATTTTAACTTATAACATAAACTGTTTACAGAACAGGCCAACACACATGAAACAAAATGGGGAGCATGAAAATTTCCAGGGATAAAGTACTTCTTAAGAGAAGCTGCAATTAAAACAGTCCTTTTGGACAAAAGACACTATCTCTGACATGAACATTTTGAGGTGTTAGACAATTCTACCAAAATTGTTTTCAAACAGTAAACATGAAGAACTGATTGAAAAAGTCTGCAACCTATAAAGTCAACATCAACTGTAAGGTTAAACATATCAAAGGGTTAACAACGAGAATATTGATAGAAGATCAATTCCCATGTCAGAGCGTCTGGATTTTCACTAGTTTCCCTTTTCCCCTGATGATTTGTAAATGCAATTGATTGAATTGTGAGCCACCACTTTCTCATCCTAGATGTCAGCTACACTGCTCCTGGATGGCTGCAGAATGCCTATTTGGACTTTTTAATATGTCAGGTATGTGTGTGGCATAGGACATTCTTGGTAATTCCAAATCCTAGCTGCAATCCATGCTCTACTCCTGTCTCTTTGACCTTCCACTAAGTTTAAAGAGTAAATTAAAAAGAAAAAAAAAGAGAAGGAGCTTCTTCATAGCCCGACAGGCATCATCAGTGAGATACATTACTGCTCATTCTACAAGTAGTTTAAGCAGTGGCCCCTGGATACATTTTGACAGATGACAGAGAAAAAACTATTAACGGCTTTCAAATATTAATAAAAATTCTCAACTTGCTAGAAATAGGACTTTCCCTTCAAAGTAAATCATGCAGATCACACCCTCAACTTTTACTGTAAGTATATGGGAAAGATTAGTTTTTAGAACACAGTGGAATAGGTAACACAATGTGAGGAAAAAGGTCTGGCTTAGAACCTCCTATTTTTCTGTGTTTGTTAAATAACGAATATCTCTTACCATAACTGAATTTGCAAACACAAAATTCCATTCATATTTTAAAAACCTCAGTATAATGTAGTCTCTACTCCATTTCTTCCTGTAAGAATGGTTTTAGAGATAAATACTAGAATATTTGACTTGTTTTCATTTTCTATATCCCAAGTATTTCTATATTGAGCTATGCTGACCAATCATCTTGCCCAATTATTTTTGTCAAGAGCAAATTTTCAGCTTTATTTTAATTACATGCAAATTACTGCATTTTTGAATCTCTCTGTAAATTTTGTCTTCAAAAAATAAAAGAAAGGATAGATTTTTATGGAGGCCTGACCAAAAAGCAATATTTCTATCATGTCTTCATGAGCTTGTGCTTGCTTAGCATTAGCAGTAATGACACCAGTTGACAGAAAAGTAACTAAACAAATTAAAGGAAAGTCAGTTAGAAAAAGAACATGACTTTGTAGATGACAACATCTCAAAATAAAGACTTTCAAGCTATTAAAACACTTTTCCTTTCATAAATTAAATTAAAAACCATGACAAATTTTTGAAACCAGATTTATGACCTACACTTAAACTAAAGTGTTGCGGCTATTTTCTACCTTCCTGATCAAAATAGCATCAAAATGCCACAGATTCCAAACAGATACACAATAACAGCATCTTCCACCGAGCACATAACTTTGTTTTCAGAATCTTGAAAACAAAGCAATACAGTCCCCAAGAACCGTTTCAGAAAATGTAACATGAGAGTGTGACCAACAAGTCTGAACTTCCAGTTTTCTTTACATCTGAAAGTAGAGATTAATAAATTAATTAATACCTGCTTCCACACACAGTGGCAATGGCTTTGAAACAGCCAGAGGCAAGCTGGTATGATCCCGTATAACATCGATCTATAGCCCAGTTGAAGAGATTGATTTGATCAGGGTTCAGTTCTAGCAGCAGGACTACGACTTCACAGCCAAGCTGATGAACCTGAGCAAATGTCAAAACATGATTGGTGGGCTCGGATATGTTCATTCTCTAAAATTCTTAGAGTGACATAGGTAAACCAGAAAATTTAAATATGTAAAAAGAAGTCAAAACATTTATGATAAATTTATTTTAGAGACAGCAAAGTTGGAATGTGACTCAGGTTTCAATACTCCTCACTTGAGATAAAATTGTATGTACAAAGACTACAGAAGTGAAATAAATTTTCCAAAATTAAATGAAGTTTCCAAAATTCAACATATAAAATAAAGCAGAGTCTTTGGAAAATCTAAGACATTTGATAGGTGTTCTTGGGCAACTTCCATTTTTACTGATAACTGACTTCTAAACTGATTTCCTACTTCCTGAGAATTTCAGTGACACAAGTTCATGTTTACCCTTCTTCTGACTAACAGAGAAGTAAGACAGACAAAGAAATATATCTTTTTCCAAGTCCAGGGGAATGAGACTTGTATATTCAATCCAGCTACACCCAGCAATCTCACAACTCTCCATACAGACTTTATCCTGGTACCAGCACTGCTACAAACACAGCTCAATAAGGCTTGGACTGTAGAGAATAGTACTGGAACACCCAACACTAACGCCTACCAACATTTTGTCACCAACTGTAACTAACTACTTGTAAAGACTTGCAAATGGTACTTACTGTTAATGGACCAGGTAGGATCCTTCTCATTTAACTCTGAACTAGTTGGGTAGGCAATGCGGTTTAGTTACAGTCCTTCATTACAATGATTAATCATGAATTGAAGTGCAACAAATTCGACCTATTTTTCCTAATACCTGTATTAGCCTATATCCTCTAGCTGCTTCACACACATTTAGATTTTGCTGTTTGCCTTTTTTAGCAATAACAATGATGTGGGCTGGTATGAGATTTTAGGGAGAATAGCAGGTCAAGGTGCAAGATACCACAAAGGGAAAGGTTGTTCTCTCTCTCACTCTCTCCAGTTGATGTGTATCTCCAATCCACTCCTCATTAATCAAAGAGACAGTCCAATTAGCTATAAATGCAGAACTATGACTGTGTATTTACCAAGTCAAAGCCCATCTTCACAGATATGGAGAAGAAAATGGCAAGAATAATCTATTACATGTTCTTTAAAAAGAAAAAAGCTCCTTTCTTTTCTTTCCTGAATCATTTCTTTCATCACTTATTTGCAAAATCTACCCACACAACTTTCACTCAAATTTGTTTCATCAGCATCCATGTTACCAAACAGGAAGGGATTTTTAAAATGTATACACAGTCATAGTTCTTACAGTCACAAAGTCTTTACTCACTCAGTACAGACATTAAAATTATCCATCAGTGTTGCATTCTGGTAAGTACTTACACGTAAATCTTGACAAGCCAGAATATTATCAAGCCATTTGTAAAGATATCCATCAGGGGAAAGACCAACATTATCAAACACAGGTCCACAGCAGAGAACTGCTGACATGGCCTAGAAACACATGAAACTTTAGTTACACAAAAGGGTAACATAATGAACTTCTCAAAATGATTTTAGCTCAGATCCAGGCTGACAGGACTGCCACTTGTTTACAGTCTTGAGGGAACTACAGTGAAAATGGTAACAGATGACTTTGCCAGAATTCAAGATCATGCTCAGTTTAAGCATTTGAGAGGGAATACTATTGCCCAGTTTCCCAACTATTCAAAAATTGGGAACATTTTGTCATTTTACACAGTCTTCACAAATCAAGCTACAAAACAATTAAAATATAGTCAGATGTTTCAATAGTATGTTTCTGCAAAAATTAAAACTGTTTTACAACAGGTGATGCAGTGTACATAACTACATACGCTATTTCTTTCCCAGCTCACTTATGCAGGCGAGTTGCAACTAGTTTTGCCACAAAAGTATAAGATTAGTGACCAAGTCTACAGGCAAGTGTGGGAGACCGTGCTGAGATGTAGACTGGTACAGATTCAGTATCCTGAGATACTGAATTTGGTAATGCTTAATTTCAGAGTCTAATATCCTCTCGCTGAACCTGATAACCTTCTAATGAACAGCTAAGTAAAATTTTAAAATGCATTCTGGTTTTGAAAATAATTTGCCTTGAAAAATGTCAACAAAATAAAAAAATACATAACTTGAGTGCTATATTGTATGATACCATTGTACATATACATCTCAGCATACAAGTTTGCACTGAGTATGCCAATACAAATTTCTGTCAAACAGAAGGAAATCAACCCCCAAACTACTTTCATTTTAACTGAAAAATTGCTGTTACTCATTTGGACAGTGAAACTTTCGTACCTTTAATGCACAATACTGGTATCTCGTAATCTGATGATTTCTATCACTGTAACGGTCCAGTGGTGTGAACATAATACTGAAAGGTCCAGCCCACTGGCTGAATAAGATGAACAGATGATGCCTCAAGCTCTGCTGAGGGAAGAGAAATCTCCTGTGGTGAACTAAATGAACAGAAATAGAAATAGTTATGATTTGTTGATATTAAATACACATTTCATGTGGTACAAGGATGACATGAACTTCAAATTTCTACAAAAAGGGAAGTTTTTTTATACATTCAATATACGCTAACTTCAGAGTATCTAAACTCCTTTAAAAATCTAATGAAGAGATTAAGATGCATCTTATTTCTAAGAATCTTCAGTTCTGAATTAATGAGTAGTTATACAAACATATACATCTGACTTCAGAAAAGCATGCAAGAACCTAATTATAAAATCAGGGGTTGCACTGCCTCTTGCATTCCTTTTGTATCAAATATTTACTTGTTTCATCCAATCCTTTAAACGTAAGCCTAAACAATACATACATCTTATTCTAATACAGTAATAGGTAGGGACAAAAAATAGAAGAAACTTGGTGCCTGTTTGTTTATGACAAAGATGTTATATGTATATGACAAAGATGGTATATGTTCTAAACAGCTGAAATACCTGAGCAAAATTAAAAATATCTATGAATTCTTAACCATGTGGAGGAAAAAAAAAAGATAATTCTTTTAAACAAAGTTAAACATAGTTTTAAGTCCCCTCAGCAAAACATGATGGCAGAGGTGGTACTATGTTTATTAAAGAGACTGGCAAACTGCTACTGGCCAATTATTTTTTAACTAGAAACTGTGCTGGAAGCCAACAATACTTATGCAAATCAGTATGAACAGCGGCTAAAGGTGATAGATCTTGACACGATAAAACATTTGATTGCCAGGAGCTGTTACAGCTTTGTTATTGATACATTTTAAAGCTGTCTTGTTAGCAGAAATATATCTCCGAATTACTGAAATGCATCAATTCTTATTGTATTCTCTCAAAGCACACAACATAACTTTCATTGTGGAAAATTCATACAACATGCAGTCATTAGTCATGTGCCTTGTAGAACGTGAGAATGAATGCAAAGAGGAAGGGCTTTGCAAAGTAAGGCCTCATGGCAAAGTACCTACTAAAGAAATACTGTATTCTTAATGAACATCATTTAAAAGAGGCGGAAAGGAAAGAAATTCTGTATTCTGTTTGCTGTTGGCAGCTAAGAGCTTGACATCATTCAGTTCAAAGGGATTTTTTTAGAGAATAACAGCGATGCCATTTTTTCTTTATTTTGTCCAACTATTATATAATTTTTATGTATCTTACAGCTGAAAGCAACTATACCACTTTGAAAAAATTTGCATACTGGAAACTTACATGAAAGCATTTGTATATTATTTATTCCCTCACTTTACTCTTTTGAATTTCTTTGTATTTGTTGCTACCAATGCTGCTACGTCTTGTCGTAAATGATCTGGACATAACAGATTTACACAGCCTGAGTAAGCTCCAGACCTCATCTTCTAGTAAGGCTTTTAAAGCAGAAGGGTTTTTTGTTTCTTTGATAATGGAATTACATTATATTTATGAAGTGATCTTGCAATATATAAAAAGCATGAAGTCAGTTGGAGAAATTTTTGCAATACAACTGGACTCAGGTGACATGGTCTCAAAACCTTGGGCAAGTTTTTCACTACATTTAATACTGTACATTTTCCACACCTACATATATTCTTCAGTACCTGTCAGAATTTATGAAGAGTCTGGCAATCAGGTCAGAGGGAAGAAAATAAGGCCTTATTTCAAAGAAATTTGGAGTCCTTAAGGGTCACAGACAATTTCTTTGCTAGGCTTTTAAAGAGCTTATTATTATATGTGGCTATTATAAGCCTCATCAGGCTTTACAGGTTTTTCATATTTAACTCTTAGTAGACTTCTGGACACATTTTTGTCCACATTCCCCTTAACATTCACTACGTGACAATTCACAAGCAGTAAAAAAAAGCACAGAACAAACAAGAAATAAAAAATTACTTTTCTAATACCCATTCTAAATGCAATTTTATACTATGTTGAGATAATTTAACAGCATACCTGGAACACACTGAATCAAGTTGGCAATCATTGCACTGAAATGTGCTCGCATATCCTTAAGGATTTCAACTTCTTTATCATTTTCAGCCTCCAAAAGCATGCGAGTCAGATCAACGTACTCTAAGAACAAGGCTCCAAGGGCTAACGTATCTCTTTCTAAGGCTCCATTTGTACTAGCATAAAGGAAAGTTGCATGTTAGTATAGAGTAACAGTGTAGTTATTCTATAGTTTTCTGAAGAAATGCAGAAAAGTATTTCCATATCTGATAGACTACATAATTCTTCAAAGAACATACCAATGTAATCTCAGTGTGGCAAACACTGAAAATTGTCTCACTCGAAAAATCAATATTTATGATGAGTGATAGTCCTACCTGTCACTTATAACACCAGCATCAGCAAGCAGTTCAAAAATTCGCAGTAACTGCAGTCTTAGTAGATCTCGGCGTTCTCGACGTTTCTTGTTCTTGGAATTTAAAACAAGAACCATTTTTATATGCCTAGATCCTAGGTGTATACATTAAAAACTAGTAGCTTCAGAAACATCAATATGGTAGTGAGATTTCGGAATTCCACTTCAAGAATCCTCTTCATGAAGGAACTCGAATCCTTTTGGATATTTCACCATAACACTGTGCTTACACATCAGCAAAGAGCTGAATACGATCAATTTTTTGTCTTTGTAACTATTATTGAAAAAATTGTTAACAGCTACCTTAGTATTTACTGAAAATGTAGCAATGAAATAATGAAATAATGGATCAAAAATAACTATTATTCAACATTCATGTGCCAAAAACCATGCTATCTTCAGGTAACATGGATATTCACATTAACTTAATGTCACCTAGTTTGGGTGCTGGAAGCAGTGTAAAGTGCAGAACTTATATACAAACCCCAGGACAACATTTTAGTGATCAGCCATTCTTGAACCTGGAAATGCTGCAGTGCCATGATCACCCATATTGAAGTCAGCTCCTAGCAGACACCACTCCACTACACTCTTGGGTGTGTTGACTGCAGTGGTTGTACAGACAATTAATCTACTCCTCCCACTGAACAGTTGTTAACTGGTTCATTGTATCTCTTTGTTTTTTAGAAAGCTGTCCTTTCTGTCTTCTATACTGCCTGGAAAGATGTGAATGCAACAAGGCCTGTTCTTTGCTGAAAGGCTAAATTGACTTGTTTGTATCCTGCATCTCCACTCAGCAAAAAAACCCATGAGAAGGTCAAAAAGCTACTATTGCACTCAAAGAAATTTCCTGCCAGAACAAGTAAAGCTCAGAGAAAGCTCAGATTTTCCTCTTCAAACCAGAAGAATGGCAATACTGAGTCAGATCAAAGGCTTATCTCATCTATGACTGTGGCTCTGCCTATGGCCAGCAGTAGATGCGTGGGAGAAGAAAATGATGCGTCCTCTGGTATTCTGACCCAGAACTGGCCGTCTGCAACATCCTAGCCAAAGGTTTTATTCAAATCATTATGCTATTTGATTTGTCCTATTCAGAGCCCTGTTTTTCTCCTGTTATACCTTAAATATTCCAGAAGCACATGTAGAGAAAAAAGCAGTTTTACTATAACACAGTATATAACAAACACAGCTGCCTCCTGCAGCAGCGTCGGAGGAGATCTGGCAAGCTCTGTGCCAGTGCCCACAGGGCGGATCTTGTGTAATGTCCATTTTGGTTCACCCCTGCAGTTCTTGGACATGCTGGTAATTCTCTTCCTTGTCATAGCATATGTCAGTTCAAGGACATTATTTCTGGTGGGTTGGACACCTGCCTGCTGACATGGAAGCCTGCCGTGTTCCCTCCAGCTACACAACCCATACAGTCACTCCTGGGTTTAACTGGTGGCACTGTTTGCAGGAGGGTGGCCCATTTCTTCACATTAGGAACTACACAGGAGTTAACATTGCAGTCTCTCGTTCTCATGTTCCCCGACTGACATTTCCATGTGCTCCATCTGCTCTTACAGCATACTATAAATGTCAGAATTCTCAGTTCCTTTGCTGAGGGTAGACTGGATATGTGTGTCCCCAGCAAAGACCTTTCAAGTCCAAGTTGTCTTCAATGGTGCACAGGCAAAATGCAGAGGCAAGTGACTGCACTAGTGTGTATTAATCCACTTCTGCCCAGCATCAAAATAAGAGACCTTCAAACCCATGACTTCATAGGGATGGAAGCCACACAAATGAATTGAGGTGTGAAGCAACACAGAGTGGAAATGGTAGTGGACATTTGCCAGACACAGAATTAGTAAGAATTGCTCATGCAATTTAACTCGAATGAAGCACCTGTCGAATTAATTTTTTGTTTATTTTCATATTGGGCATAGCTGAGAGGCTCTGTCCACCTATTAATGATTTAACTTTCTCCTGACCATAATTCTCTGATGGTTTCTGCACTAAAGACTGCACTGGGCAGATGGGGACAGCACACCATGTCACTGTGATGGCACCTTATTGCAACTGCTGTGGACGACAGAGTAATGAATGTACACTGTGTCTGGTGGCTTAGGGCCTTCTGTGGCTTGCTCTTGGGAGTGAGCTACCCTCAGAGCCATCTCAGATTTCTATCTTGGAGCCAGACGGAGTGGTCCAAAACTAAGCAAGGGAGGAAAAATTGAGCAGAACAGCAACTCAGGTCCAGTACTGAAGCTCACCCCATGGCTTTCCTGTTTAGCTGCACAGACTAAACTGCTTACTGAGGCTAGAGAGTCAATCACCAGAGGTTTTTAAGAACAGAACATTCTCCTTTGTATGGACTGAAAGATCTGTTCAGAACCCTTCTAGCACTACTTTCTACTGTAACAACAGAGAGTACTATAATGATGGTGAAAACACAAATGAATTTGTCAGTTAACCTGTTGTATTTATAATGAAAAAATGTAGTCAATTGAAATTGAAGTTGGCAGTTCCTGGATGATTTTAAGCAGTGGCATAGGGTTGAGTTGGAGGCCCGTCACTAGTGGTGTCCCCCAAGGACCCAGTCAGTATTGTTTAACCTGTTCACCAATGACGTAGATGAAGGGTAAGATGCTGAAGGGGCAAGTTTGCCGATGACAAAAAGCTGGGAGATGTGGCTGATATCCCAGAAGGCTGTGCAGCCCTTCAGAAGAACTTTGGCTGGTTGGAGAGATGGGCAGAAAGGAACTGTCAGAAGCTCAAAAAAGGCAAGTGCAGGGTCCTGCACCTGGGGAGGAATGACCCCATGCACCAGTACAGGGGCCAACCTGCTGGAAAGCAGCCCTGTGGGGAAGGACCTGGGGGTCCTGGTGGACAACAAGGTGTCCATGAGCCAGCAGTGTCTCCTTGTGGCCAGGAAGGCCAAGGGTATCCTGGGCTGCATTGGGATAGAAAAGCATTTCCAGAAGGTCGAGGGAGGTGATCCTGCCCCGCTACTCAGCCCTGGTGAAGCCATATCTGGGATGTCCATCTCTGGGCTCCTCAGTACAAGAGAGACGTGGAGCTCCTGGAGCCGGCCCAGTGGAGAGCAACAAAGACAATTCAGGGACTGGAGCATCTTTCTTATGAGGAAAGGCTGAGGGAGCTGGGCCTGTTCAGCCTTGAGAGGAGACAACTGAGATGGGACCTCATCAGTGTCTATAAGTATCTGAAGGGAGAGTGTCAAGAGGATGGATCCAGGATCTTCTTGGTGGTGCCAAACAATAGGACAAGAGGCAAGGGGCAGAAATTGATGCACATGAAGTACCACCTGAATACGAGGAAGAACTCCTTTACTGTGTGAGTGATCAAGCACTGGAACAGATTGTCCATAGAGGTTTTGGAGTCTCCCTCACTGGAGATACTCAAGAACCATCCGGATGCAATCCTGTGCCATGTGCTCTGGGAAAGCCCTGCTTGAGCAGGGAGGCTGGACCAGATGACCCACTGTGGTCCCTTCCAGCCTTAACCATCCTGTATTTTTGTCATACCTGGTAGCAATGAAAGTACTTTGCAACTTCTGTTTTTTGGGGGGAGTTAAATCAGCTGCTGGAGGAAGAAAGTGTGGCCACTGTAATGTTAAAGGCTTCGCTAAGATGCTGCATCAGTATTAATCCAGTGCTGATATCTGCAGTTTCTGAGTACCTTTCCTTAGTACACTGCATTTGCAGTAGGAGAAACAGTGATTTAATTTAATTTAATTTAGAAGAGAAACAAACAGCACTTTGAAAAAACTTCCTTTCTGTCTCACAGGTAAGAAGGCAGGCAGGTGTTTCTGGGCTAGGCAGAAATCAGGAGTGGCTGCTGCTGCTCTCAGGGAAGTGAAGCTTGTGTATTTTCTGGTTCTGTGTGTGCTCTGGTAAGGGTTGTTACACAAATCTTGCTTCAAGAAGCAAATAGGGGGATGAATATACTTCTCCATCTAAAACTCCCTAGCTAACTTTATGCTAATTAAATGGGTAAGCTTAAGCAGATTTGGAGTTATATGTCCTGTGTAACTTGGCATTTAGACAATTAACAACAGTTACACTATTGAAACCAAGAATTCTGTGCTTAAATCAGAAGAAATGCCAAGATTTGTTAAGACTCCTCAATGAGAGTTCCTAGCCCATTTATTTCTTCTGAAGTACTTAGGTTCTTCCTAGATACTCTGTCTTGGCTATAGCTTCTCAGTTTCAAGCTTATTTTTGGAGCACAATAAAAGGTTTGTTGTTACTCAAGAGCCTGACAGTAATAAATGGTTCATGATGATAAGCTGTTAACAATCCTCATAAAGTAGTGGCATATTTGTCCTGTGCCACATGTTACATACCTGTGAACGGGTTTCAAATGTAATAGCTAATTTCCTTACCAATTTATTACAGTAGACTGTATAATTACAAACCCCTCATTATGTTCTGGGGTTTTTTTTCAATAGCTGTGATTGACTTCTGCTTTTTTTTTTTTAAATTGATGTATGTTTGGGTTTGGCTTTTTAAATTAATCTGGGAATGACCAGTGAGATAGAAAATAGTGATTACTAAAGTCAAGCTCACAAAAAATGAGAATGTAATATTACCTTATCAAGCTTATGGAGTGGATCACAATGGCAAATGAAGTTGGAATGTGAAGGATGGCTTAGGTAAAGAAAGCAAAGTACTCATACAACTTTTGAGTTTTAAAATTACCTGGATCAGCTTGGGTCCGAGTTCTGGGCATCATGGACAGATACTTTGTATTGCAAGTTCCTTCGGATTATGAAAATGCTAACAAAAATAGTGAGGCAGCAGAAATATTATAGAGAGATTGAAGAGAATGAAAGGTTAAAATAGCTACAGTTACTATTAACGCAGAATAACCAGATGGAGAACTTCTATTTTTGTCTTGAAGCTTTATTGGCCCAGTTTTTACATTTGTCTTTAAAGCAGAGATGACAAATTCAGGTTTGATAAAAACATTTTTTCATTACATGAATGGCACTCACTGCCACCAGATGTAATTCGAGGAATACAGCTGAGCAAGATATAAAAGGAAAATTGACATTGTATCAATGAAAATGGATAGGATTTCCAGAATTATCAAAGTTAGTGATGCCAAACTCTTTCCAAACAAGTATTTTCGTCCTTCAGACATGACATTACGGTTCAATGAAGAGCCCAGCTCTTAGGGGAAAAAATACTTCAGGCATGTTACAACCTCCATTCTGTACAAGCAAGTGCAGGGCTATTGTGTACCCCGGCAGGAGTTTATCTCTGCAAACCTCCTGCTTCCCAAGAAGGAATTTTGATCAAAAGCAAGGTGATGATGTTTGTGCTATCCTGGAGCAGGCTTGAGGGAATAATTTACTGTGTTTTAGCTGGTAGAGAATGTGAACTACAGTTCCTTAGGGCAGAAGCTGATGCCTCTTGAGCGGTGCCAGATGCAAGCACCCTGCTTTTATCAATTCCAAGGATGCTGAATTTATAGGTAGTAAATGTTTTGACTCTTCTGACAGAAAATACTCTTAAGCTGTTTTGTTTGGATAGAGGCAAGGTAGTGGGATGAAGCTACAATTTTCTTTTTGTACTTTCATCTAGTCTTTGAACTAAAGATCAGGAAGAAACAATGGAAGAAGTTTCAGGCATCTACCATAGGATCAACCATTAATGGCTGGTCAAAAGTGACTGGCCAGCAAGTATCCATGCCAGAAAGAACAGCTGTGGGAAAGAGGTGACCACTGCCCACAGCTGTCAGCTAGTAGCCAGGGTGACTTAGGTAACTTAGGCTGTGAATGGGGGGCAGAAGGGCATGACAAGCTGTCACTTCATGGGGCTATCAGTTGTTGCCTGGCAAAAAAAGGGGATTAGGATTGTGCGCCAATCATTGGGAAGCAGAAAAAGAGTGAAACTGCCCATAGAGGATAGACTGGTAAACTACTACTTTAAAAAAACATCCATGCTACTGGAAGTCAGCTGTAGGCTGGTTAGATGATATTGGACTTCCAGACTGAGATAGGAAAATAAATACTGGTGTCTGTCTTACCTGTATCTGTCTGTTACCCATGCTGGCTAAATTAAAGATTGGATTTCAGTTCTTTAGTTTCTGCAGCTCGCATGTGCCCCTAAATAAGGATTGTTAATCCCCAGTGCTGCCAAGGTTACAGCTCTGCTGTAGCAGGAGCAGAGCTGGCAGGGAGCTCGTGCCCTGCAGCCTTACTGAGTGAAAAGTCGTCACCACAACTGTGCACAGCAGTGTGAGAGGAAAAGCACAAAGGTCTTAAGTGGGATGAAATGTCAGTGTGGTGAGTCAGAAAGTGTCCAACCAAGGGAACTCTACCAAATCCATGTGACTGTGCTAGCAGCTGAGTTTTGTGTCTTTCAGTGAACTTCAGGGTATTTTGGAAAGCAAGTATGCAAGAGTCTTCTCTTGTACTCCTGTGTTAGCTAAGCAATGTCAGCCAAATCATTTGCTTCCTGTCACCCTGGTTGACAGCATCTTGGGGAAGGGTCTTCTCTCAACAAATGCGTATGAAGGCTGCTTCTGGCTCTACTTTTTTTGTCCTCTGAGCAATGACCACCTCTGGCTTTATCACCAAAGTCTTTGAGCATCACATCAGTCTGATTTTCTCCAGTCTGATGTTTCTGGTTGCAGAGGACAGTGATCACCACCAGACACCACCTCTACTGAGTCGAGTCCACGGCAAGGACTGGAAAGACATTGCCAGTGTGGATGCAGTATCCCTCAGCAGCCATCTTCGCTGGGCTGTGGACAGGACTCCACCATGGTGCTTATTGTTGATGTGGAGTCTGAACTGCCTAGAGGAGAGGAACACACCTTAAGCTTCCAAGAAATGGGCAGACCCACTGTTCATGGCACTGACCAGCCCCCAGCTCCAGTTGCATCTTCTTTCATTTTGGGTAAGACAGTGTGTTGCAGCAAAGGACTTCATTGGTGATGAAACTGGTAAGAGCTACTGGCCCTACTACAGCAGGAAGGTTGAAACTCTGGGGAGCTTTTCCAGGTCTAATTATAACAGCAGATGTGGGTCAAGAATATCCTAAGCTCTGCCCCTACTGCAGAGGTGAGTGCTGCCCTGGCATGGGGCTTCCCTGGGACCATGGGGAGGAGGTGGGGGAAGAGAACCTGGGGAGGTGGTTTGGTACCTAACCCTGCTCCTCTTCTCAGCTGCTGGAGCTCCTTGTCATAGTGGACCAGGGTTGGGATCACTGGCCCTGGCTTCAGCATCCCAAGCTGGCCTCAGAGGAACTTGCCTGTGGGCTGCTCAGCTGCCAGTGCATTTTACCATCTCGAGGTTTGTCATGATTAGAATAATCCTCAACTCACGGTTGGGAGGCCGGGATGTAACTGCAGGGCTGGGACACCCTGAGGCAGCCCTGTCCTAGGAGAGCCTCTGGGGAGATGCAGTCAGTGCAGATCATTTCTGCCAGCTTCCCATGGCTACACAACTGCTCATCTGTGCTTCCAGCCCCTGTTCAGAAGCTGACCTTGATTACCACAGTGCTGCATGGTTCAACGTGCCTACCAGGGAGCAGTCTTGCTGCACCCCCTTATTCCCAAATCCAGCAGCCATGCCTGAGCTGGTAATTCCTCTGGAATCAAATGATCCGATGAGCTCCCTGGAGGCACGCTCCCACCAACAGGGTGGGGGGGCTTGAGCTTCCAGAAGTCTTGTGGGGTTACAAGACTCATTTGCCTCATAGACCCGGTAGCTGCTGCCTCCCCCTGGGCTTTTTGTGTGTGGGAACTGGAGGGGTGGTGGGGGTTTCACTCTTCAAAGATATAGTTTCTGCCTGGTGGTTAAAAGCTTTTGTTCTTGTTAAATGTCATGTGTCCTCCTCTGCCTGGCTAGTTTTTATCACCTAAAAGTTAATAGTTAAACCCCAAAGACTGCAGCCGGGCACTGAGAAGCCTCGTTACCTCTGGAAATTAAAGCAGCTTGAAGGTGTGGTGACTTGTTGCCTGCATATGTGCCAAACGCCCACCCTGCCTTTGAGGGGGGCAGGGTTATCAGTGATGTACGGTTGTGCATGGATGGGAGGATCCGTCTGCGGCAAGGCTTGCATGCACAAGTTCATGGGCTGCTTGAGGGAGCATGGTCTTAAAGATACTGGGGTGGCATTGTGGTATCTAAATCTAACTCAACTCCCCTTTGATTTAGTAAAGAGCTTTCCTCCTCTTTCCTGGAAAGGGGAATCAGTGTGCAGAAGCTGGTCAGCTCCATTTTTTTTTTTCAGGTAATAGGTCTGCTGGAAATAGTTGCCTGGAGGGTAGTGGTAGGTATTCCCCTGTGCTCAAAGAGTGCAAACAGATAACAAAGGTGGAGATTCCTCACATCCTCCTTAGAGTGAAGTATCACTGATGCCAGGGAAAACCTGAAGGGTTCCTCTCGTCCCTGCAGGCTGATTCCAAAACCTGGAGAGACGCTTCTCCTTTTCAGGTGGAAAAATGGAAAATGGAGACAAAAATCACTTTAATGTTGGTGGGTTAGAGCAAACACAAAAGTCTGGTGATAATAAAACTGAGAGCATGAATTATTTGACATTCAATGAAATTGAACGAAATTCACCTGTTCAGCCATGGAGAGGTATTTAAATGTGAATGGTTCAGTCCCTGCACCTCTGGGATGAATACTCCCTGACTCGGCAGATCTTTCCTTGAGGAGAGCCAGTGGGATTTGCAAAACCCTGCACTGAAGCTTATTATCTGTCAAGTGAGAGGATGGTGAAACCTGATAGCCCTCCAGTGCTCCTGGCCCTGTGCTGGGCAGCCCCAGCCCTGCTGGCACCAGTGTGGGCTGGAAGGAGCGGGGGCTTGGCAGCTGTGCAGAGGAGCCATCTGAGCTGGGCTCACCTGCCTTGGGAGGTTTAAATTAGAGGTGTGGGGAACCCTAATTGCACTGTCAGGCCAAATAAATCAAAAGGGTTGTGAGCCAAAGCTGAAACAAAGTATTTATGGAACAAGGAAGAGATCATGTGTTCAACTCTCCTGAAGCAGAACTGCTATCAGAGATGCTGGTTTCCAAGGTGAAAGGTAGCACAGTAATGGAAGAGGAGGAAAAAGGCTGAGTGCAATTCAGCTGGGGAAGCAAGCGGGGTACCGCAGTGTCTGGGCATCAGCAACGAAAGGCTGGCTGTAAATAATGCTGCTTCCAGCACTCTGGGATTTTGCAGACTGTCATATTGAGGCTCTATTGATCCCTGGATACAGGTGTGGAATTTTGACATCAGATAGTCCATTACAGCTGCAGTTCTCAAGCTTGTTTCTTTATAGAAGTACAGTTTCTGTTGGTAAAAAAGAGCTCAGTGTTAAGAAATGCACCAAAGGAGAAGAGCTGTTTTCATAAGGAAGCACAGAAATGACTGGTGTGGGGAGCAGAGGCCTTGACTTTTCATCTAATGCTCTTGCAAGGTCCTGACAAGGGACTCACAACCCCTGCAGATCAGGACTTTCCCTCTTGTACCTGCTGCCATTCCTGTGTCAGGGTATTTGTGCTTGCTGATATTTTTTTAAGGGTGAAAATAAGGTCTCACCAAATTGTAATTACCAGAATGGGCCCTTTTAGTCACCGTTACAGTACTGTAAAAGTAGCTTGACTTTTTGTCCTAGTTTTGTAATGAAAACAGTATTTTTCTACTGAAACCCAGAAAAAAAAGGTTATGCATGATACACTAAAGATGCAGTAGTATGTAGTAAATGCTATTATTCATTTCTAAACTGAAAATCCATGTTTGATTCAACAAAAATGTCTTCTTTCCTGTGTGATATCCCTTCTTTACACCTCTTTTAAGCATGGAATTCACTTCATCAACATGAAAAATTGCCTTTTTACGTGACATAACATCTTGTAAATACTGGACCATAAATCTTGCCATGCTGAGATGTATCTCCTTCTCGTGGCTACTCAATCATTGCTCTCTTTCGGGACTGCTAGCCCAAGCATGGACAGAGGCAGAGGTCACCACCTCTGGGTCTGGATCAGACCCTGGATGAGGCTGCCAGGTTTTCAGGTGTTATCAAGAAACTATGAATGGGCCAGTCTTTGAACTTCCTTAGGAAAACCCTACAATATTTTCCCCATTTTGTATCTCTGCATGGATCCAGTACCAGTGGTCTGTGTATTTATATGCTTTTTTTTTAATGTGGCAGCTATAGAATTTCATTAGCCAAGCTGCAGCAGCAGGAATCAATCTCCTCATATGAGGTAGGCATCTTTATAATGCAGTTGTGAGCAGAGCTAGTGCAGTCATTACTAAGCAATCACAGGAAAGGTTCAGAGCAAATAGCTGAGAACTGCGTCAGGCACATCGCATGGGGAAGGAGGAAATAAGACTGCTGTGCTCTGGGACAATATATGAAAGGCTTTAGGCTATAGATAATGGGCTGGTGTGCAGGTACATCACATGATGACTGAGTTTGGGCTGATGTAAATTAAGATATTGGAACACTGGGGGCCAAATCAGGGGGCTGTCTGCTCTCACTAGCAGGCTCTTAGTTTCCTCATCCAGCACATTGTCTCTTTTGGGCTTTTTGTGTTTGTCTTATGCCAACCTGCAGGACAATATTCATCCATGTGTTCAGAAGGAAGAAAAGAGATTTTCCTATGAGCACGTGAATACAGCTCTAAGCTGACATAATATCCCTGTTAAGAAAAGGGCAGACAGGGACGGAGGTTGTACTGGTTTTGCCCTATTTAACTTCAGTCCTGTGTTGGTCGCTCGGTGCTTTTTTTGCATCTGTGAAAAACTGAGGATGCATCTTATATAAATACTTGAAGCTCATTTGTTACATGCTGCTGTTTTGCAAACTGGTCTGTTAAATCTGTCAAGCCTAACCGGCCTGATGGACTGTTTGAAAGCTACAGCTGCCTGACAGATTTTGTTCAGTCTTCCTCTGCTCACACTATCCTGCAATTTGTCAGAAAACTGGAAGTTGCTGCACAGTTTCCTTTCTTTCAAAGGCTGCAAGTTGTGACTGGACTGCCTTAGTTCACTGTTGGAAACCATTCAGCAATTGTTGTCTCTGAGCAGGTCTGTGTTCTGCTGCAAACATTTTGGAAATCAGAGAGGCTGATTCTCATTTACATGAAGGACCACATGTGCCTGCCGAGAGGGAGGTTTCAGCATTAACAGATGGGAAATTTGCATGTGGATGGAACCTTCAGTGCTTTTGTGTCGACAGTGATGCAGAGGGCTCCCAGCCCATTGAACCTAGATGACACTGGCATTGTTCAAATCAAAGCTATTCCTATCAATGGATGGAGGACAGAGCGTCCAGCCTGAGCACCACACAAGAGTAGCAACTGCAAAAGGACTGGTGGAGGAGCCAAGATCTTTTAGATCCTCCTCCAGAAGAAATTGTTTGAAATGGCCTAAAGAGTGCTGAAGACCCAGTGTCAAACACAACTGTTTTACAAACTTTAATTAGCTGAGACTTCATTTTGTCAAGCTATCCTTGTTGCAGGAAATGATAATGCACTAACAGAAGTAGCCAGTGCAAGGCTATTGATTTAGGTGTATGCTGATAAATGAGGGGTACAGGAAGCAGACTTGGCTGGTCTCCAAGGACTGCCAATAGAGAGGAGTAGCAAAAAAAAGGAAAAAATGGTACTGAGAAATGTGGCCTGGTTTGATTCCCATAGTAGCTCATGGAAAGCTTTCTGTTGACTCCAGTGATTTTTTTATTTATTTTTTTTTTTTCATTTGGCTTGAAGCAAACATGGTGAGAGTTCTGATGGAAGTTTCTCGCTGAAAGACCTCAAATCCTGTCCAGGTCTGTGCCCCTCATTTCAAGAAAGACATTGAGGTGCCAGAGGGTGTCCAGAGGAAGACTGTGGAGCTGAGGAAGGTTCTAAAGAGTACGTCATATGAGGAGTGGCTGAGGGAGCTGGGGTTGTTTAGTGTGGAGTAAAGGGGACTCAGGAGGGACCTTATCACTCTCTATGACTGCCTGAAATGAAGTTATAGCCACGTGGGTGTCAGTCTCTTCTTCCAGGCAACTAGCAACAGGACGAGAGGACATAGCCCCAAGGTGCACCAGGGGAGGTTCAGTTTGGACATCAGGAAGAATTTCTTCACTGAAAGGATTGTCAAGCATTGGAACAGACTCAAAGACCCAAAGAAGTGGTGGAGTTGTTGTCTCTGGAGATGTTCAAGAAATGACTGGACGTAGCACTTAGTGTTGTGGTTTAGTTCACATGGTGATGTTTGGTCAAAGGTTGGACTCGATGGTTTTGAAGGCCTTTTCCAAACTCAATGGTTCTGTGATTCTATGGTTATGTTGCCATTCAGAGAGCTCTAGGCAGCCTGGAGGAATGGGTCAGCAGAAGCTTCATGAAATTCAGTAGGGACAAGTGCAAAAGCTCAGTCCCTCTGCAGTGACACAGACCAGGGGACTGCCTGGCTCAGGGCAGTCAGGCTGAAAATGCCCTTTTGCCACAAAACTGAATGTCCACTGTGAGGGTGGCCAGGCCTTGGAGTGGGTTGTCCAGGCACAGTGCCCTATTTCTTTGTCCTCAGAAGTTTTCAAGACCCACTGGGACCCTGAGTGTCCTGGACAGATCTCGTTGCTGACCTTGGTCTGAGCAGCAGGTTGGACTAGAGACCTCTGAGGTCTCCAGCCTGAACTATCGGATGGTCCTAAGATCATTGAAATGCTGAACCATTGTCATACATTACTGACCCTCCTGCACATGCAGCAGCCCCAGCCTCATTTGATGTGTATCTATTTCCAAATGGGTTGTGACAATTACAAAAAGAGGTATTTCAATTTAAAAATGCCCCAGTGTAAGCAGTGACATCAAATGATGTGGCTGATCACTAGGTCCAAAAGCTACTCATAATTCTTCCAGAAACCTTGTTATTTAAAACCAGGGAGAAGTTAAAAACTAGTTGTCACTATGGAAAATGCAGTCCTGCTCTTTGAAGTGGCCCTGGAGAGAATGGGAGGAACAGGAATAGATGCAGCATCCTTTGACAAGGTTCTGCTGGGACAGAGAAGGAAAACTGTGATGTGCATGCACTGGGAAGAGGAAGAGAAAGCCTCTCTCTGGCCCTGCCTGCCTTTGTGTGGCAGGTTGGGAGGACCTCTGCATATTTAAAAGCTTTTGACCTCCAGATTGGAGTGAGGCAGGCAATCCATAGTAAGGTACATATAAAAAAGGTCAGTCTGAAAAGAGTTATTTATTTTCTCTGTTGCACTCAACAGTGTCTCCAGTTCAGATGATTCTACCAAAAAAAAAAAAAAAGCATTGGTAATGACACAGAAGTAGAGGGCAGTTTGTTTCCTGTCCAGGCCATCTTTTCCTCTGGCAGATATGTCACAGCTTCAAAAAAATTGTACAGCTTTGACTAAATAGCCCTGGCTTTCCTGTGCCTCCTCTGCATGAAAGTGGTCTCCAAGCCCCTAAATCAATACATTCCTTCCTGTCCTTCTGAGATCACTTATCTGCAGTTACTTCACTGCTCTTCCTGCAGACTGCTGAGCTTGTTGGTTTGCTGGTTGGGCTGGGTGTACTGAAAGAAACCTTCAAATTCCCGTGCCGCAGCTCAGTTTGCTGCTTCAAAGACATTTTCCTCTTTTGTCACAGCAAAGCCTGCGCTGTGACAAAGCCTGCTGTGGAAGCTGCAATTCATTCTGCCACTCCAGCCCCTGCCATGTCACCGTTTGCCATTGGTGGCGTAACAAGAATGCAATTCCTCATGAATTGATATGACCTTTTTTACAATTGACCCAGGGTGGTCTTGGGCTTCACTACAAGCCCATGCAGTGGAAATGCAGTGTTTATTTTAGAGAGTACAGGCAGGAGCAGTGCCAGAACCCCCGTCCTGCCCCTGGCTCTTCCTCACAGCTGTGCTGTACTCCCAGTTAGCCCCGCACTCTCCTGCAGCAGGCAGCAGAGGTAACTGAAGACACTTTTATTCCCTCCAACAAGTTTTGGCTACTACTTAGCTGGATTTTGAGCTGTCAGATGACTTTAGGTTATACCTTGATGTAGTATTTATGGAATACCTGGGGAAAACCCTACTGAGCTCCATTCAGTTCCCTCTGGGTGTGCACCCCAAGCCAGGGGCTGCTGCTGCCCCCTTGTCTCTCTCCTCGCAGCCCCTTGTAGGGCTGTGCTTGCTGCAGTGCTGCTCCCAGGCTCCGCAGCAGGGACTCGGATCACTCCCAGGCACGTGGCATACACCACAGCTTTCACAGCGTCAAATGGTTTGCTTGCCTGCTTGTAAGAAAAGGGCAAGAAAAAAGTGCATCTATTTCACAGGAGTTTGTGCAGCAGAGCCACATATCATGGCATTTCGGGGACAGAGACAGCAGCTTCCCACCGCTGCAGCCCTGAGCATCAGCGGGCTAGGACAGACACAGAGGTACCTCCAAATCAGTGAGCAGGGAATGAGTGGGTCATAGCTCAGCTCTGGCCCTTCCCCAGCCACAGAGCATGTGTGCACACATAGGTTTGTCCTGGCACATCTCTCCAAGGAGTGAATGCTATCCTTGATGCAGAAGGCTTCCTGAGCCACAGGCACTGGCTGTGTGGTGAGAGGTTGGCTCCAGGAGGCTGTGCTGGCACCTACAAGCTTGAAAATTTTCCCTCATAATTGACATAATTATCCAATTACAGGAGAGAGATGTTGACTGAGATTCATGTCAAAGGGGAGCAAGGAGGATGACTGCATTCAGGTGAAATTCTGGCTGAAAAGCAAAATCCCTCAGCTGTGGCTTCTGCTTGAACACCAGGAAGTTTCCTCTTGTCCCTGACATTTGACTGAGCCATTTCTATTTTCTGGTGTCCCTGGTTCTCACCAGGAGCCAACCGGTACTTCTGGCAGAGGCCATATATTCCCCTGTAATTTCAGGAACACAGAAAACCTGTTTCTGTGCCCATGTCTGGCCACAATAGCTGGGCACATCTCTGCTACGGGAGAGCATCTTGAAGGCAGCATATGAGTGTAAGGGTGCTGCTTGTGCTTCACCTCCTATAAACCATAGATAAACTGGGAGCAAATTCATCCCAGGAGTGTATTTTACTCATATGTGAAATTTTATTGGCTGTTTAATGCTGGCGGAGACTGCTCCAAATCAGAAGGGCAGCTTGGATTGCTGACGCTGTGTCTGCAGAGATGGGCATGGCTGAATGTGGTGACTGCAGGTAATTCTTCCCTCTTTCTCTGCACAGTGTTGCTGTCTCCTTGGTACCAGCAAACTGCGACGAGAGACAAAAAGGGGAGGTGGCAAACATCCTTGGCAGCACTGCGTGTCTGGCTGCAGAAAAGCAGAGGAGCGATGGAACATTGATGGAGTGAAGTGTATTTTATTGAGACTTATACGTGTGCAGTGGCGCAGACTCACAGCTGAGCTCTGAAGAGAAGGTGGCATTTGGGCTCCTGGACAGGCTTTGCTGAAGTGAGGTTGCCCAAAGCAAGTTTCAGAGCCCTTCTCTGCCTGCTGCTGCTGGCATGGCCTCAGCATCCCTCTGCCAGTGCTGGCCTAGTGACCCTGTGACTGGACACAGGAGATGCTGGTCTCAGCTCATGTCGCTCAATGGTATTTTTTAACTTACTTTTTGATCTCTTTTACTACCATAGATCTAAAAGGCTGTCATCACCTATAGGGCAAAGCCTCCTGTGCCTGTCTCCAAGAAGAAAAAAGGAGGGTTGGTGTAAGTTCTCCTTGAGACAGAGGGGATGGGCTGTTTCCTCTGGGCCCATGCTCATCTTTGCTGTGTGGTGATATAGGTGTGCTGTTTGGAAAGCACCCTTGGGTGTCCCTCTCTGTTCGGGAAAGTGGAGTGGGAGGAAGAAAGCAGAAAGCTATAGCTGCAGACAGCTTATGGGGGCTCTGGGCTGGAGATCACCTGCGTGCTGGTCATGTTGTTTTGCTGTGACCACTGCCAGATGGAGCAGAAGCAAATGCAGAGGATGGTCACTCTGCTCTCCTGAAGTCAGGAACATCCCACAGATATGCCATGGGCTGGCATGAGCCTGGTAGGGAGTAGTGCTGTCCCTGTGAAAGGGTTGTAGGGTCAAGTCCTGCACCCCAGCCTTACTGCTCCTGGTCACTGGTGCCCTCCTCTCCTAAGAAAGATGGATGAAAGGGCAGAGCAGGCTTTGTCCTGGTGTCAAACGCTGCACAGCTTTTTCTGCAAGGGAGAATCAGCTAAATCAGTCTTAACTGACTCTTTTCAAGGATGCTGAGCAAGTGAGGGCAGTAGGTAAGCTGTGACCCAGTGCTGCATGAGTGAAGGGCCTGATGGCTGTGAGAATGTCTCAGGGAGGCTCCCCAAAGCACCAAAAGCATGAAGGGAGGGTTAATGCATAGCTAGTGGGTGTCAGACAGAGACCCCCACCCTGGGTTTGGATTGGGGACATGGGGCAGTGGGAGCCAGCTGAGGAACATGAGACTGAATTAGTATTTAAAGACTTTTCCATTCTTATTTCCTGTGACTCTGCTTCTGTGCTTGGGGATAGATTTCTTTGTCAGCTATAGAAATAAGAAGGTCTGTGTTATTGGGAGATCATTATTGCCAGATAAATGTATAATTTGACCTTTTATTCTCAGTTGTCCAAGATGTGCAGTGCGCCCAGAGAAACCTTTTCACATCATCATAGAAACTGCTACTGCCATGGCACAAACACTTAATTTTAGCCCAGATTTCTGAGGAACTAAGGTCCATGAACTCATGCAAGGTGTCTGTCCATGTCTCGTCAGCCAGGCAGCCAGCTAGATGCCAGCAGCTTCTGATACCATTGATCATCTCTATCAATCTGACAGGCAGGTGTTGGTTCCAGCAGTGAGAAGATCATACAGGTAATGCAATGAGTGGTGGATGGCTGGGTGGGTGAGAGGGACGGAGATCCAAAGTGGGAAGGCAGGAGTGTGAGCTGGGTTATTCTTGGCTGGTGTGATCTACCAGTGGCCGACATAGGGAGCTCAGGCGCATGACACCAGTGTGTGGAGATGGCCCATCTCCCACCCGAGTTGCTGGGTAGATGTATGCCAGCTGTGGACAGAGGTGGGGAATAGGACATGAGTTGTGATGTGATATGATTTTGGACTCAGCTCAGAAAACTAGTCTTTTATTCCTCTGCTATCCCCAGGAAAACTGTCTACTGTGAAGCTTGAGCTGGGCAGCCTGGAAGGGTGGAGGTGGGACAGAATCTGCCCAGGGCTGCCCTGGAGGGCACCGTTATTTCCCCTTATTTCCCTCTGGTCAAATCAGGGCAATGCATTTGCATTTTGTGTGAGGTCTGAGGAACCAGGCTCTTTGCCTCCCTACCTGTACCTGCCTATGGGATCTGCCTGCCCTTAGGCTACCACGTGCTCAGTAATTCAACTCCTATTGTGTGGACTGGGACCACAGCTTGGGAAATCCTGATTTATTTTGCCAGTGAGTTCAAAGTGCAGCAGGCAGAGGCCAGGGCACCACTTGGCACAGAACAAGGAGGAAAATGATCCTTTTTTCCCCTCTGGATGTGCCCTCTGAATTCAGAACACCCTGGGGTTCATGTGCTCTGTGCTGCAAGAGGATGGTGGAATACAGCGAGAAAGGGTTTTCCCATCTTGAATAACTAAGAGTAACTCCTGCCTCATTTATCCTCTTTTCTGTCTTTCAGGCCCTTTAAATATATAAGCTTCTTTAAAAAAATAAAAAATCTTTGTGAGATTTTACCCTGAAATAAATCCATATCTCATAAATTCAAACACACTATGTGTTCTTTTGCCAAGCCTCATAAGCCCCACAGTGAAGCTGCAGGGGGAAGCACATTTAGATTTTACCAGGGCTTGCTTTGCCACATCACTGGTTTTATGGGAATAAAATTGTGCTGCAGACTACGCTCCAAGAGTCTGTGGCTTAATACCCATAACTTTCTTTAAACTGTTATAATAACAGTTTTAACATATCCCAGGTGAAAAGTAACCTCCTCTGACTTACAGATGCCATTTGCTGTATCCAAACATCCAGCCAATATTTAGAGACTTGAAAGCTATTTTCATCTGGACAGAAAACAGCCCTGGCAATTCAGTGTATTTCAAGGGGGTTTTTTTCTGCTGTTGCTTAACATTTGTGTTTGTGCCCACTGGTCTTTTTACTTCCATCTCCAGAGTTATGCTTATTCCCATTTGTGAATATCCGGGCAAACAGTTTGTTGTCTGCAATGGTGTAGAAGCTGCATAAATCTTATATTTGTCTGGAGTGGTGGCTTTCGTGCCAGTTGACACCAGCAGGAGCTTCAGGCTCCCTTGTGACAGTGAAGATTTTCAAGGGCAAAAAAAATGACCAGGTTGTAGATTGGTCACCTTCTGTGAACCAGATGAGGATGTGCCAGCAAATGCAGGTTTGCAATCCTGAAAGTCGTTTTAACCCCAGCTGATGGAGTCAATGCATGCATCCATTTGAATGATGTGTCTGTGCACTGGGCTCTTCAGATGTCTCAGAGGATCAGCCTTCCTTTGCCAGGAAGGCTCTTTCAGGAGCATTTTCCCCTTCTTTAACCTTTCCAAAGCAGTGAGCTGTGAAGCAGAGCCATGGGGTAAACCTTACCACATCCAGGGGGTTTTATCCCCAGCTACATCCCCCCTCCCAGGGCCTGCACAGCCTCTTCCATGGATGTTCATCACTATGGTGATTTCTGGAAGAAATGTGGAGTCACTGCACATACCCATAGTTTCATAGGAAGCAGTATCATGATATGTTGGAGCTAAAGCATGGGGTGATGGGGATGCAGAGGTGGGGTAATCTGCACCTTCAATGGTTTTGCAGGAGGGGACTCCCAGAGACACCCTCCACTTCCCACCTTCCCAACCCAAGTAGTTTCCAAGAGGCAGCAGCGCTGCAGACCAGCTGTAGGGAAGTCGTCTCTCACCGGACCACGGGAGGAAGGATGCAGAAAAATCAATGGGCAGCATCCATTTACTGTAATGGGCTTTCGTTTGGGTCAATGGACTTCTTGCTCCTATTAATCGACATTGCAGTCCACCATGCAAAGGCAGCAGTTGAAGTTGAAAGGGAAATAAAATCCCATCCCTGCAGAGAATGAAGACAGCCCATTAGCAAGACACGCAATGCTCTCACTCGCATTCTCTCTGTCTGTCTGAAGTGAAGGAAGGGCTGGGCTTAGTTTACAAATCCATTTTTCATTACAGGGATTACTCAGGACGAAGTGTCCAGCACACAGGTTTCCCTGAATTATCCTTGACATTTCAGAGAGTCAGAGGTCTTCCCGTGCTATTCAGTTTCCTGACAACATTTTCTTCTGGCTTAAGTGATGATGAAATTAGATTTTAAAATTACCTGGTAGCTCATGCTACTCCTTATGGAGAAGTCTATATCAGGAGTCTGCCCCATAATGGGAGCTGGTTGAATGGTTGCAGCCATGTGCACATGCACAGCATGCTGCCCCCAGGGTCCCCTCAAAATCCCCGTGGGAGCAGGCTGCCACATGTGCTTGCCCACACCAGCCTTGCTGGTGCTCAAGCTTAGTGATGAGGAATGGCCAAACTGCCTCCAAAAGTGTTGTGCAAACCAGATTTTCCCCACCCTGAGGAATCTCTCACCTGTCCCTTCCAGTGGAAGGCATCAGTAGCGGGGCACCTTTACAGGGAAAAGCTCAGCTGCCAGTGCCAGATCCAGGTGCAGGAGCCAGATGCTGATGGAACTTGGTGAGAGCCAGGCTGGACATTTTCAGGGTCTGGCTTTCCCCAGTCTGATGAGCCTGTGAGTGAGTAGTGAAACTGTTGGTGATTAACAAACTTTTTATTTGGGACTAGGACTTGGAGGCAGTCCAGGCAAACACAAGCTGCTCACAGCTATGCCATGACACAAAGGAGCTACACCCATGAGATAAATTATTCACTGCCATCTTCCCAGCTCAGCTCTCTTGTTGACCCGGTATCACCAATGAAAGGTCTGCAGGGTGGGACTGAAAGATCAGAAAGCTTGGACCGAGGCTCAGCATGCAGGTGAACATCGTATCAAATGGAAAAAAACAGGAAGAGACAAAGATTGAACTGGGAGGTGAAAAATGAGGACAAGCTGAAAAACCTAGTGGAGAACTAATGGAAGTGACTAAGACTGTAAAACTGGCACCATAAGAACAATTCTAGAAACTCTGCAATGACTGGAGCATGCTCTCAGCATTTTGCCCAAAGTCAGGAATGAGTGTGTTTAAGACAGCTTTGCTGAATGGGTCAGAATGCTGGAACATGAGAACAGCAGTGACCCAGAGATGGGAACCATGGAAACAAACCAGCTAGAAAGAAGGCTGCCAGGGCTAGAGTTGCAGAAAATAAAAGATGATGTGGTGATGGAAACAGCTAATAGGAGGAACTGCCCTGCTATTGAAGTGTCTGAAAAGACAGCTGTGATGACTTGGATGCATGTCAGGAATGGTGCCTAAAAGATACCCTACATGGCAATGCACAGGGCAGTGTGAGGTGCTAGAAATAGAAGAATACTGAGCACAGGGCAAGCAGTACAGAGTAAACCTGAGATAAATGGTTTGAAGACAAGGGCTGCTTCTCCAAGGCCAACGGAGTAGAAAGAAAGCTCTACTGAGCTAATGGACTGGGAAAACAATACAGAAAGCCAGGGTAATTTTCTTAGTTCAACTAATTCATAGAAGGGTTTAAAACTTGACTTCACCCATCCAAAGAACACCCCTCACTCAGGTGTTGGAGCTGCTGGTGATCTAGCAGTGCCCGTGGGAGGGCTAGTAGGGAGTTGGAAGGAGCTGTCCTATCCTGGGGACAGGAGTAGGATCCAATGCTCTCCTCCAGCTTCTGCTCACAGCCAAGACACAGAGTGCACTCATGGTCCCTTGTGTGTTTGAGGGACACAATTCATGGTCAGGCTTGAATATTTTATTGAAACCTGTGAAATAACAGTTGTCAAACTGTGTAGGCATCTACATTCCACTGTAATCCTTGGAGTAGAAGCCTTGGAAGAGCATCATTTCTCCTTATTTTTTTTTTCTATCAGGGGAGGAACCATGGGGCACCATGGCTGCCTGCTGCAAGGGGGGCTAGTTCAGAAAGCTTTTCCATGCAGCTCTTTGATTGCTTTCTGAGATTCATTTTTGCTTTGATTTATGTTGAAATTTATATGCACCCAGTTCACATTTTGGAGCTTTGAAGTGTTCTTCAGGTAGCAGCAAAGGGGCAGCGGATATTAAATGAATAATTAAATGAAGAGAAGCAGTTAAATGAGGAGAAGCAGTTAGGACAAACACAAAGGCACCTACACAAAGAAATCATCATCGCTTTTCTCATAAAGACTGAAAAAGTGCCCTATGCAGGTCAAGATATTTTGCTTTCAGGAATTCAGATGGGAATGACTTAGTTGAAATAACAAACCTGGCCAAGAAAGAAGGCAAGAACTTTAATTGACATTGTTGAAAGAGTGCGCCTTCTCCAACAGGATGGCTTGCACTGCAGTGTCTCTGATGCCCACCAAAACCAGAGGAGGACTGTGCATCTGGGCATAGCTACCAGTGACAACCAGGATGGGAATCAGTGCATCAAGTGAGAACATGGTTACTTAAAATGCATTAAATGGAAGCAGCACTTCACAAGCAGTGATGCAGGCTGTGTGTCTCACACTACCAATCACCTTCAGGGAGACACGCAAAACCATGAATTTCTCCCTTCCTACCACTAGTGAGGTGCGCTCTGTGGCATGAGTGCCTGGGCTTGCAGGACCTCCTCGCTGCAGGAGGATCATGATTTATGGAAAACTGAGGACATGAATAAAGTGTTTGCATTTTTTTCTTACTGAGAACCTGTAACCTCAATACGTATGCAGAACCAGCCTGGCTGATAGATCCATCAGCACTTGCTCTTCTCCAAGATTTAGCTGCCAGTCTGTCAAAGCTTAGAGCCTGAATTTTGTTTGTGCTCCCACTGTCATCAAATTTTCAGTCAGTGCCATATTGGATGGTTGTTATAATTCTTCACCACATTGCCTGTGCCACCCTCCTTGCCCTTGATGGGGGCCCTGGTATGTCAGGGGAGCTTGGGCAGGTACTGGTCCCCCTCCCAGGTGTCACCAGGGCATACCTACAATCCTTCCCAAGAACAGTGGCATTAAAGAAAATCTGGGAGAAAGGAAAAAGTGTCTGTTTTATTTCCACTGGGCAGTTTTTCAAGATTGAAGAAGTGCTGGAGATACTCTTGCGGCTGCAATTGCGTAGCCTTGTTAGCAGTAATAACACAAGAGAAAGTTTTGGGTTTTCTTTTTTCCCAGGAGAAAGTATCATTTCAAGGGAAAGTTTTAAGTGAACATCTAGAGGAAAAGATTGAATAAAATCCTGGAAGCAAGAAAGGAAGTATTGCACTAAAGTAACAATATTACTTTGCTTCAACCCATTCATGGTGAAATACTTGGCTTATTCTTTTGTGAAGCAACATGTTATTACGAAATTCACCTAATATTAAAAAAAGCCCTGTCTGTTGTTGAAATGACAACAAACACTTTGATGGGCATCAAAGGATCTGCTTGTCTTTCTCAAGCTTAGTTTTATAGGAAATTCCAAAACTTGTTGGTTTCGATCCAGCAGAGAATAATAGCACATTGCAAAACCAGGGAATTCCCCACAAAAAATGGAAATTCCAGCTCCCACACAGTGCTCGTTACTCTCACTAACTTCAGTGTCTCGCTTGCACACTTCCTGGTTTCCCTCTGCTTCCTGGGACACCTTGATGCAAACACAAGAGACAACAAGTGCTGCCCAGCCATGTCTGCTCCCTCCCCTGCCCTGCAGTCTCAGCCCCCTGGGAGAAGCACCAGCTCAGAAGAGCAAGGAGGGACAGGGAGCTCATGCAGCATGGGAAAAGGTATCCATGTTTCTTTGTGTTTTGCCCACAAAAGCAGACCTGAAAGAAAGGAGAATGGGGCTGTCAGTTTGACTAAATGGGGTCATGAAAGCTGACAGTGTGCAGGACGCTTTGCTGAGAGGGAGAAAGCTCTCCTCCAAACTTCCAGGCAAAACTGAGCTCATGTTTGGGCAAATGGTCTGCAAAAGGGGAAATGCAAAGTCTTTCTCGGGCTGCAGCATAAGCTAAGCCTGGTTCCTCTTGGGCTTGCCCCCGGCAGAAGTGTGCCCACATGGCTCCTCTGCTTGAGCAGGAGATCACTCCGCTTCTCTACCTGGTCATCTATATGTATCAAATGAATAGGGTATCTCCTATTGCAGATGATCTCCACTCTGTAGTTAGGTTAATTGTTGAGGGATGGAAAGATGGATGCTGAAGCAGTTCTGGGAAAACTGCTTTTCCCCTCCCCAGCATGGTTGTGCCAGCTCATCTTGAATGCTTGTCCAGAAGAGGGTTAAATGTAAAATGATTTAGCACTGGATTTTTAAAAAACAAAACAAAACAAAAAAACCCCACCAAACCAAAATGACCCCCCCCAAAAAAGAAAGAAATGAGGAAGTTTTTTCCATCTCTAGAGTTTTTCTCTATCTTGTTTCCACACTTCAGTATCATGCAGAGAATTGCTTTCCATGGAAAAAGTACACTCACCACCTGGAAAATCAACTTTCTGCTTTATTCCTTGGCATGTTTTAGGCCCTTTGCAGCAAAATATTCCAGCACGAAGCTTCCCTTCAGGATGAGAAGAGGTTGCACAAGAGCCCCAGCTGAGGCTCCACATTGCAGTCCTTCAAAATGCATTTGCATTGTGTATGCAACTTTTACGTAGTCCTGGCAAACATTTTTGGCACTTCTGCAGCATGCCTGAGAGCCAAGGGTATCCTAGCCTTTGAGAACATCCTCACTGGTCCCACATGCACCACTGAGTATCATCACCCAGTGACAGGAGGAATGCACTGGCATGTGGACTTGGGACAGGATGTACCTCTAGTCAGGGGAAAATAAGCAACTGTTAGAAAGCAAAAAAAAAGAAAATAATTGGAAGAGGGAAGGGTAAAAGTAACAAACGGAAAGAATAGATTAATTTGATATGACAGAAATATAGTTCTTTAACCAGATAGAATGGAACACGGTCTAGTTTGGTTTTCAGGTGTATCTCCTTTGATTCACGGACTGACTCATATGAGAGCATTGCCAGTTATATAAAGGCATATGCTCTTGAAGATATGTCATGGCCTGAAATTTTCATAATGAATAAAATTTAGCTTGGAGGCCTCTATTGTTACACAGCTGGATCATCCTGGCAGTGACATGCTGTGAAAAGAAGCAAGAACAGGCTGAAGTCACAGAAACATGTGCTTTAAAATTAGGAACTCACAAAGTTTGCCCCAGAGGAGAGCTCCCCTGCAAGATGCTCTCAATGTACTTGGTCACTGGCAGCAAGGCAACCAGTCAGGACTCAGATGTGTATGAATAAGTTTAGGGCTAATAAGCTCTGTTTCTGCTTTCTAATTGAAATTCCCAGGGAGATTGAAGGCTGTAGAACTTATAGGACTTCTGGCTCATGAAAACAAACCTCCTTTTGCCTCTTGTGTCTCATTACCTAATGCTACTTATAAAGTTACCATCCTTCAGACCCAGATGGTGTGGGTCAGATGCTGCTCTGAGCCTACTGGAACCCTCAGTGAATGCGCAGCTGAAGCCCACTCATGACAAGCTGCTCTCAGTTTACTCTTGTGCCAGCACTGGTTTGCAGTTCAGAAACCTTCTTCAGCCTTTGCATGCTTGCCCTTGAGGCATGAGGAGAGTGCTCACAGCCCCGCTCAGACCCTCTCAACAGGCTTGAAATGCCCACTTCATGTGTTCTCTCCTGACAGGGAAGTCACACCCCAGATTCTACTCCAGAATCAGCAGTCATCTGTGCTGATTCCAAGAGCTCTTGTTTGCTTTGGGCACGGCTGAGCAGAGCAAGCAAAGGGCTCATCGGGTCTACATAGGAGGGTTTACACCCACCAAAGGTGGGGCACGCAGACCTGTCCCATGCCAGCCCCACAGCAGAGACACATGGAGTTTATTGCTCTGCCAGCTTTCCCACCTATCACCTCAGGCTACTGCAGACATCGCTGTTGCCCTGCCAGGGCACTCCTTGCACACCCTGCTGTTGCAGTGCAATTTGTTTTTTTCTGCTGTGGTCCTCAAGGTGAAATAGAATCATAGAATTATTTAGTTTGGAAAAGGCCTCTAAAGATCATGAAGTCCAACTATTAACCCAGCACTGCCAAGTGTACCACTAAGCCATGTCCCTCAGTCCCACATCTGCATGGTTTTTACATACCTGCAGGGATAGTGATTCAGTCACTTCTCTGGGCAGCCTGTTCCAGTGTTTGACAACCCTTTCCATGAAGCAATCTTTCTAATATTCAATCTAAACCTCTCTAGGTGCAACTTGAGGCCATTTCCTCTTGTGCTGTCACTTGCCATCTGGGAAAAGAGACTGACCCCCACCTGGCTACAACCTCCTTTTGGGTCCTTGTAGAGAGTGATAAGGTCCCCCTGGGACTCCTTTTCACCAAGCTAAAGAACCAGTGCTCATGATCAGGGTTTTGTCAGCAGATAAAAATTTGAAAGAGCTACATCATGAAACTTCAAGTTGTTAATGTCTCACTCAAAGGAATGAATATTCTCCACTTGATGTGAATAACCCTGGCATTATACCCAGGTTCAAGAAGCATGGAGGCATGTGGACCCTGAAATCCTTCATTTTGAGTCGTGGGCTTTCACAGGTGAGATCAGGGCACAAACAAGGACCAAAAGGCTTTTGGACTGATGAAAATTTTAGTGCTAGGCAAAGAATTCTAACTTTTAGTGTCTGATGCTGATGCTACAGCCATATTCCTCATGTTGGCTTCCTGCTGCGATGGGGGTTTACTGTTCAGATTAAGGTTTCGTTTTTAAGACTAGTTGCTTCATCTATTTATTTTGTTTGTTTGTTTCATGTTTTCAGTTATAAGGCACAATTATTGTCAGCACCTGGAGTACTCAAGGTGAGCAATTAGGACAATTTTTTTTTTAGTGTAACATCAGAAAGTCCTCAATGAAGGTGAGGTTGCATCATTCAAAGATAGGGCACAGACTATTTCTACTCTACCTTGTTGTCTGACTCTTGCCTGCTATTTATAAAGACAAATAGCAGTCACTCTCCTAAAGCCCAGAACAGAGGCTGAGCAAGAGCTGAGGATTTGACTCACTCATTTTGCTGCACAGTTAGAACCAATGCCATGGAAACTTGTCCCTGAGAACACAGCCTCCTTCCAAATCAAAAGTGAGGGGTGTGCTTTGGGACTTGGAGGTTGCTGGGGCACATGAATCACTGCTTGGCCAGCTGTGGAAATATTGCATCCAGCACTGGTGTAGTGGGAAGCGCAACACATGTGGACTGAGCTGCACCAGATCTAGGATGCTGAGGACTCCCAGCCTCATGTCAATGAGAAGCTGCTTTGGAGGTCAACAGAGAGGGTTTTCACTGTGGAGAGGGTTGTGGTGCTGGAATCCTATTTTACAAAGGCAGTAAAAATGAAACAATCTGCAATAATACCAACCTGACTTGTTACTTATGAACAAACTTGCCCCATAAACAATGCCATTAGCATAATGGATAATTGAACCCTTAAGTGTCCTGCTCAAATGCCTCTTATGACATTGACATTCAAAAGAATGGTTTGGAACTGACATCCCAGTGTTGGCTCCATATAGCCTGACTGAGGAGCAGGGCCTGTATTCAAACCATAATCTACAGGCACTTCCCTAGGGTGTTTTGATAGCTTCTCTTTATTGACCATATAAGCAGGCAGGGTCTGGGCATGCTGGAAATTCATGCTTTGACTTGCTCATTACTCTCTCAAACGTGGACTCCACAGGAAGCACCAGTGTCAGTTGTCAGTATCTTAGAAAATGCCCTGAGTATCATCTTAGTCACCATTTGATCTGAACATATGTTCTTAAATAATGGTTTTCCCGAAATAGAGCTCAAAAAAATTTTCACGATTAAAAACTTAATTATTGCATAAATAACTTTAGCTTAATTGCAAGCTCCAGCTGAGCAGACCCACTGGGATGTTAGGGAATAATAGCTAATGCAAACAGAACCCTGGTGTGTTTCTTCACAATATTGTGTTAAGTAAAATCCTTGAATTCCTCCAGTGTTATTTCAAAGAACTGTGTGTGATAAGTCAACTTGGTTATGTGCTTTGTGGCAAAAATTGCCAAACATCCCACAGGGCAAATATGAAAAAACAACAGAGAAGTCATTCTAAAGAAATGAGACTTTATTGACTTTTCTGTCCCACTTTCAAAGGCCATCAATGACATATTGTTGAAGACTGTGACTTCACAATTTCATTGCAATAGCAGAGGGTGGGTAGTAAAGTGAATCTCATGTTGGCATATCATCGATCGTGTGATTTTTCTTTTTCAAACCAAAAAAGAAACAAAACAAGTGAGGGATGAATGATGGAGAGCAAGGAAATAATGACAACCCTTGATTCAATCCCTTCTGATATCTGTGACAGCTGGTGCTGGTCTATCACAAGGACAGAATTCACACAGAAGAGGATATGATGGGAAAGCAAAATTCATCATCAAGGAAATGACTTTTGAGGAGACCAAGAAAATCTGGATCCCATACTTTGTGTTGGTTTTGTGTTTTGTTTTCTTTTAAGCAGAGAAATAATGACTAGTGACACAGGTATCTATTTAGTCTACAGCAGTGGAGGTTTTTTTATCTTTTCTTCCTTGCATATGCCAAATGCTGCTATTCCAGCAGATCAAAACTGAATAAGGGCTTTTACTCTGTGCCATATCACATTTCTGTTTTGCAAATTGTATGCCTTGGACAGAAAAACCAGCTTATGATAAACGTGTTAGTTCACAGAGGGCCACCCACTGTCACAGCTGATGTTCAGCAGTAAAGCTCACGGCGCTGAGCCGGCATGGAGGAGCACAGCTGTCTGTCATGGGCCTCTGCTTATCCACAGCTGCACCAGCATTGTCTGTCCACGTGGCCATGAAGATTTAGGGTCTGCTCTACCATCTTGTTTCTACCACCCTCTCCAAACCTTTTAAAGTCTCAAATCACACACTCCATTACCACGAGTCACCTTTGATTCTCTTTGCCATATGTCTCATAACTCAAGGGCCAGTTCTCTTTTTCCTCCTAACTGTTTAGATTCGATATTGACTCTATCAACACCTTTTCATCTATTGGTATCTATTTTTACCCATTACCATTGTAGTCCCTATCTCAAAGAACTTACACTGTGACCTTGAGAACAGGGATCCATATCTTCCAGCACCATAAGTGGCCTTGAGCTGTTAATTTTCAAGGACTAATATGAATGACATCAGATGAGGTTCCAGTGCTGATCATTTACTGAAGCAATAATTTTTGAAAGCCATATCCTCAGTTTGTGATGTGAACAATAATGGGAGAGGAGGAACTGGGGAGAGCTGCGTGCCAAGAGAGAAACAAGGGATGCTGAGAATGAACAAAATTGCATGTGGAAGGGTAAAACTATGGACGGGCCAGGCAATAAATAATGAGGTAGTTTGTGCTAAGTTGTAGCACTGACCTGTGGATGAACTGTTGCCATTAAGTGGTGTCACTGGTGGGGGTCTTTAGGAGTTTTTCTGAGGTTCCTGTTTACAGATGTTGCTTCTCAGGGTTTGGGTCCTGCTGGAGATGGGACAATATGAGTTCAAATGCTGTCAGACATTGATGATTCTTTCTGGAAGGCTGTCAAGCGCTTTTTTTCTTAACATTTCAAACAAAATGTCCTTGAAATGTCAGTAAGTGTGACAGGGTGACAACAGACCTGCCTGGAATGTGTATGAGGGGACAATGACAAGCAAGGAAAGAAGAAAAGAAAGCAGACAGAAGTGTAAATAAGTGAAAATACAGGGTTTATTTATCAAAACAGAATGTAGCATCCCAGTAACAATCCAGTGGTCCTCCGTTACACCAGAATATGTGTTATATATCAGTGTCTCCTGCAAGGCTGTTTCTCTTAGCAGTGGGAGCCTTTCTTTCCTGCTAGAATTTGAATCTGATTTCCAGATTATCTTACTTTCCAACTGAGTCAAGATACTGGAATGCTTCTTTTGGAATTGTTCAAAATGAGCTTTTTCTTCTTTTCTTGGAGATTCACTTCTATTTCTATACAGAGTTCATGAAGTTCCTAGTATTTAAATCTGCAACTGACCAGTTTCAATAGCAACTCCACACACAAAAGACTTTGTACAAAGAGACCCTTGGCACTGCTGCAGATGAAATGCATGAAATGACCTATGTGAAACTGCCCGATTCAACATGTATTTCCCAGTAAACTTAGAGGAAGGACAGTAACCAAGTTACCTGGACAACTGACCAAGTTTGCAGGTATTTCTGCAGTGAGAGTGGCTGACAAGAAAAGAAGTGAATGACGGCAAGATGCATTGAGCTGCTTATCTCTGTCATGTCTTGATTAATAAAACTGAAATGAAGAAGTTGTAATTGAACATGGGGTCCTGTGCTGAAGTCACTGACAGACACGTGCTTTGAGGAAAGCAGATAGACCAAGCTGGTTTTGGTATATGATTATTTTTATGTTTACCTAAGCATTGAGGAGTAAAAAAGAAATAGAAGAGAAAAATGTACTCTTCTCTGAATTTAAAATATTAAACAGAAGTTAAATAATTGGCTCTGAAAAGCCTGCTTACATAAATCATTGACAAAATGAAGATGTGACCCTTATTTAATACATCAGTTCCTGGAATGGGACTTTGGGCTTTTTGCTATGGAAAAACATTCCCTGAAACCAATGGCTTTATCAGTGCCATTAGCACCATCCAGAGTTAACTGTCTACCAAAATCAATGGTCTCTCATGAGAGGTCCAGGACAGTAGTTGGCTCTTGTGAGGAGGAGTTGTCCTTCCTCACACAGAGGTGCTTAAAACAGGGAGAATGTAGCTGGCTGACACAGCTGTAGTTCATGGGACTGGATTTATCTGTATGCTGGGGAATGAGCTGATTGCTCTACTTTTGTACGAGCTGATTTATTTTGCGTTCTAGTTATGAATGTAATTCCTTCAGGGGAAAGACTTCCTGACTGCAGTTATATTTGTTCTTGCTATGGAGCCATTCCCCATCTCAACGTGCTTAATTTACTTTCCTAATGTTGTCAAGTTGCTCTCAAAATTAGAATTCCAGCTTTGATGTACCAAAAATACCAGGCAGGACCCTGCAAAGTACAAGTAGTCTGAAGCCTGTGTAGAATCACTACCCTGGAGACTAGCAAATTAGTGGAGAAAATTTCTTAGAAAAAGATACGGAATGAAAGAGCTATTTTTGGATGTTCTTTTAAAGTCAGCGGCTGTCTAAGAATGGTAGCTTCTAGCACAGGCTTCATTGTAACTGGAAAATGGATCCATCCACAAAGCTCAATCACACATACATCACACAGGCTGACAACTCACATTCTATTATCTTTCTTTAATGCTTCATTTCTAAGTGATAATCATTTTAATGGGTGATTATTCTAGTTTTGAGCAGTTCAAGGAATTTCTAATATGGGTAAGCAGGCGTAACTTTTAAAAACCTTTGCTTCATATAAATTTGCCCTATAATTGATCATATAAGGTTCTGTGATACAATCCCTAGAAAATGATCTGACTAAGACCTATCATTTTACCTCCTTTGAGATACTTATATCCATTAGATAAGGTTCGCCATCCTCTCTTTAATTATTTGTTCTGGCAATAAAATCTTAGGTGGCTGTTTAAGAAATAAACCCGGAGTTCAAAAACTCCCAGTAGAAACTGTGGTGAATATAATTTCATTATACATAGCAGAGAAAACACTTTATTTGCTGCACCCTTTGTGGTCTGTTGGGAGAGTCCTGGAACAAAGAGGAAAATGCCTCCTTCCAGGGGTTGCAAATTGGATCATATCTAAGTTTCAATTTTGAACTCTGAGACACCAGTGCCAAATGAGTCAGTAGCCAGATGAAGAAGAAATTCAACAGACTCCAGTTTTCTTTTCTGTGTGTCAGCCTTTCCCTGGTCCCGTTTTGGATTCAGGACAAGAATAGGAGTTCTAGATCTCTTTAATTCTTCAGGGTAACACAAAAAGCAAGCGTCTGGGCACAGGAGTTCCTAATGTAGTGGTCACTGGATGAGAAAGAAAGCTATAGCCAGGAACACTGTTAACATCTGTCTGTCGGGAGAGACAGTCCCACAGGGTACTGCACCTGCCGAGCAAACTGCAGCAAGTGAAGGAGAAGATCTGCTTTTCAAGAACCACCATTGCAAGGGAAGGCTCTGGGGCTACGGGTGCATCTGTTTCCTACGCTGAAGACTGGTGTGGGGGTGGATATATCTGAGTTGGATGTTTTCCCACTTACTGCCATTACAAGGTAGGGGATTACCCATGGATTTTCCCTATTCTGAATAGTGATAAAGGCAGATGTTTGAGTCTGTTATGAACACATTGGGAAAGAGGAGCTGCTGCAAACCACTGTGTTGCCCCCTTTTAGTCGTGGGGGAGGAGGGCAGATTGGTCAGGATCTGGTCTTGTCCTGTTTCTTATGACACCAAGAGGATGGCTGGAAGGAGAAAAGGCAAAGCAAGACAATTTGCAGTGAGGAGAGGAATATATGGTTTTCAGATAGAAAACAAGACATATGGAATCTTGACATTTTCTTTGACTTATCCCTCAATGTACATATCATCACCAAATAATAAATTCTCCCAATTTGGTATTTGAGAAGCCTGCAGTGTGCAAAATATCTGTAACTTTTTTTCCTGTTCTGGCTATTTTCATATTCCTGATGAATAGATATATAACACAAATTTGTGATAAAATGGAATAAATGTTTT
>JAWWMP010000001.1:48643494-48719668 GCA_035047865.1 Dendrocincla tyrannina | reverse complement strand
CAAGGGTATCCTGGGCTGCATTGGGATAGAAAAGCATTTCCAGAAGGTCGAGGGAGGTGATCCTGCCCCGCTACTCACAGAATCATAGAATCACCTAAATTGGGAAAGACCTCTGAGACCATCAAGACCAACCTGTGACCTAACACTACCTTGTCTACTAGACCATGGCACTAAGTGCCACATCCAGTGTTTTCTTAAACACCTCCAGGGACAGTGACTCTATCACTTCCCTGGGCAGCCTGTTCCAATGCCCAATCATTCTCTCGTAAAGAACTTCTTCCTAATGTCTAACCTAAACCATCCTTGGTGCAGCTTAAGACTGTGCCCTCTTGTCCTACCTCTAGATGCCTGGGAGAAGAGATGATGCCCACCTTGCTATACCCTCCTTTCAGATAGTTGTAGAGAGTGATAAGGTCTCTCCTGAGACTCCTTTTCTCTAGGCTGAACAACCCCAGCTCCCCTTAGGACTTGTGCTCCAGATACTTCACCAGCCTTGCTGCCCTCCTCTGGACCCGCTGCAGCACCTCACCATCCTTCCTGAATTGAGGAGCCCAGAAGTGGGCACAGTATCCAAGGTGTGGCCTCACCAGTGCTGAGTACAGGGGAAGAATTACCTCCCTGGTTCTGCTGGCCACACTATTCCTGATAAAGGCCAGGATGTCACTGGCCTTCTTGGCCACCTGGGCACACAGCTGGCTCATGTCCAGCCTCCTGTCAACCAGCACCCTCAGGTCCCTTCCTGCCTGGCTGCTCTCCAGCCACTCTGTCCCCAGCCTGTAGTGCTGCAGGGGGTTGTTGTGGCCAAAGTGCAGGATGTGGCCCTTGGCCTTGTTGAACCCTGTACTGTTGGATTTGGCTCATCTATCCAGCCTCTCCAGGTCCCTCTGCAGAATCCTTCTACCCTCCAGCCCTGATGAGGCCACATCTGGATTGCTGTGTCCAGTTCTGCATGCCTCAGCACAAGAGAGACATGGAGCTCCTGGAGTGAGTTCAGCAGAGGGTGACAAACAATTCAGGGACTGGAGCATCTCTCTTACCAGGAAAGGCTGAGGAAGTTGGGCCTATTCAGCCTCAAGAAGAGACAACTGAGAAAGAACGTCATCAACATCTGTAAGTACCCGAAGGGAGGGTGTCAGGAGGATGGAGCCAGGCTCTGCTCAGTAATGCCAAGCAACAGGACAAGAGGCAAGGGGCAGAAACTAATGCAGGGGAAAAACTACCTGAACATGAGGAAGAACTTCTTTACTGTGCAGATGACTGAGCACTGGAATAGACTGACCAGAGAGGTGGTGGAGTTTCCCTCACTGGAAATACTCAAGAACCATCTGGATGCAATCCTGTGCCATGTGCTCTAGGATGGCCCTGCCTGAACATGAAGGTTGGACCAGATGACCCACTGTGGTCCCTTCCAGCCCTACCCATCCTGTGATTCTGCGAAGTTGAAACAGATGACCCTGCCTGCCCTGCAAATAAAAGTAGATCTAAACACTGCTACAAAATGTGCTTGTAGCGCAGCTGTGTTAGAGCATTATTTTTTCCAGATACTGAATTTCTAAGTTCTGTATTAGGAGGTTCTGTATTTGACAGGAAATTTTTCCTCGAATGGAGTCCTATATTGTACATTTTGTATCACTGATAGGATTTAAATTAAACTAGGTTTTAATGAAATTATTTTAAGATACACAATTAATAAATTTCTTGTTGCTTACAGAGCTTAACTTCTGAGTAAAAAAGAATACATTTGTATTTCAAATATACAGAATTACTACCCTTAAATTGACTTTTCAGTTTAAATAAACTAGTACATTTAATTTTTGCAACTAACCTCTGGTCTTCTTTCTAGGGCTTCTTTCATTAGTGGGTGAAGTTCTTCTACCAATTCCCTAAATTAAAAGAAAATAAGTATCAACCCCATAAATCTAGTGTCCTTTGAAGAGAATCAATGCTTTTTCAATATATAAAAATAAATGTCTAAAGTGCAAATAGAAATTTGAATATGTTTAAATTACAACAACAATAAAGCACTTGGATTAGAGACAAATAATTGTGAATATGATAAGGGGAAGTACCTGAAAACAAGGGAATTTGTTCTTCCAAATCCTAATACTAGTGATTCTGTTATTTCTATGCTTTCAAGTCTCATCAAAGGAACCAGCTGCTTTAGTAAGACTCCAACAGAGGGAGTTCCAATAGCCTAAAATATATTAAGAAATTATTGGCATTTAATTGTCAGGATATCAATAATAACTAAATACAGTTTTAATTTTTTTACAAACAAACACTGTGTAAGAATCAATATGTATTTTAAAAACATGCTGAAATGATTTTACTATTATGAACAACAATACAGCAGTCTAACTGGATGTCTGCTACCCCACAATCATCTCAATAAGGCCTAACAAATTAATATAGCTGGGAAATCTCTTTGCTTTAGTTCAGATTCTTGTAATTTACTTAATTGTTGCTTCATTAAAATACTCCAGTAATGGCATTTGTGGAGCTACTGTTTTTCCCAGGTTGCTACTGCTTGAGACTGTGTTTCATATATTATTCCTTCTGACAGGCGTATGTCCAACAGGAATACAATTTTCATTCAGAAATCTGCCATACTGCCTAATGTTATAAATTTACAAATTGAACCACTCTACAAGGAAAGAAACTGGATGAGAAACTAAAGTTAACTTCAAAATACATGTCCAGACCTCCTATATTTTGAATATATATCACCCAGAATGCAAAAAAAGAATAATATTTTGAGAATGCCATGGTTTTTGCCAAATATTTATCAATACATCATGTCATACAGATGCTTTAATTGTTGATTCTGTGAGATAAGTAGTTTGCATACATCAAAACAAAATATTTCCCTAACTGGAACACTTTCATCGGGATACAATTTTGCATGCAGATGCAGTATAAAACTCTCCCACATAAATAACTGGTTTTAAGCAGGATGCATCACCTTATTATCATAGTTCACTGTTCCATCAGGAGTGGTAGCCATGATCTCCGGTGTTGAAGCACGCAAGTGTCCTGGGCTCATAATACTGGGCTTTGCTACTCCAAAACAGAGAATAAGGTAGTTTCTCCATAAAGTGACATAGTTGTCTCCACTGCCTGCTGTACTTGTTTTCTTTGCATTAACAGGAATACTAGAATTTAAAAATAAATTAAAATTATTAGAATAATTTCACAGTTTTAATTACACAGTATTTTAAGTATTTTAAAAGGCAATAAAACATGCTGCGTATCTAATAGCTTCAAATGAACATGACATGATACATGGGAAAAATCAATGAAGGTAGACAACTAGAGTTTTCCACCATACAAATTACAATTATGAAACTCAAAATCGTGCTGCAGTAATCTCTGGATGGCACCTTGCAGGACTTGTGGGCTGACACCAAAACGTGAGACTGAAAAAACCTTGTATTAAAATCACACAGCCCATAAAAATGAAAGTTACGTGCTGACTGCCACTTACTTTGGATCCACAAGAGGCATTATCAGCTGCAGCCTTGTGAAAGCGTATGGCCAAGCATAGCTGAGAGCTGTAGGACAGTGTTTTGGTAGATTCTCCTGCCTAAGAAAACTGAAGAGGCAGAGAACCCAAGGGTCTTTAACAGACTGTGCAAATATCCAGACATGGGAAGGACTTTTCACATCATAATGGCTATTCACTAGGACAGCATTCCACTCCACCAGCCACTGCAAATCCACACTGTGTGTTAGCGGGATTGTTGTCTATGGAGAGAAAAGAGAAATTACGACTCCTTGCTATGCTAGTCAGAAACCAGGTATACAGGCAACACCTTTACTTTACTTTCTTATTAATGTGCAGAATGAAAGCACAACACTCAAACTTTTGCCTATAGAAATTGCAACACCCGAACTCAGGTGCTTTTATTTCAGATGAATGACCTAATCCATGTATTACAAAGTCAGAATGAATTTTGCATGCTCAGTTTCTGCTTTTAGCTGCAGAGAGGCCCCACCTCACCACCAGTTCAATGTCCCCTTCTGTGCTGGTTTTGGCTGGGGTAGAGTTAACTTCCTTCACAGAGGCCAGTATGGGGCTGTGTTCTGGATTTGTGCTGAACAGTGTTGATGATATAGAGATGGTTTTGTTACTGTTGAACAGGGCTTACACAGAGCCAAGTCCTTTTCTGTTTTCCCTACTGCCATGGTGGTGAGGAAGTTGAGGGTGCATGGGAAGTTGGGAGGACACACCTGGGGCAGGTGACCCAACGGACCAAAGGGATATTCCACACCATGACATCATGCTCATGTAGGAGGAAGTGGGGACATTTGGAGTGATGGCGTTCCTCTTCTCAAGTCAGTGTTACACATGATGTGGCCCTGCTTTCCTGGAGATGGCTGAACACCTGCCTGCCCATGGGAAGTGGTGAATTAATTCTTTGTTTTGCTTTGTTTGTGTGTGTGGCTTTTGCTCTCCCTACTAAACTGTCTTTATCTCAACCCACCAGTTTTCTAGCTATTACTCCTCCTGATTCTCTCCCCCTCCCTGCCGATGGGGGAGTGAGTGAGCAGCTGCCTAGGGCTTGGTTGCTGGCTGGGGTTAAACCACCAACAATCCTTTCGGGCACCCAATGTGGGGCTTGAACCCACAACCCTGGAAAGGGCACTCATGTGGCAAGGACCATTTGTTGCTTTAAACTTAACCAGGCTGAAAAGCGCCCCAAACTGAGTGTTTCTGCCCACTAGGAAAGGGTACTAATCTCTAAGACAGCATGCAAAATGTTGTCTTACGTATCAGTTCTTCTACTGATAAGTTTTTATTCAAAATGTTTAATCTCTGCCTCTTCTGGTGCATGTTAGACCATGAAGCCCATGAAAGAGTGAAAGCAGAGATTCCGCCCAGCTGTGAATTGCCTCAGAGCTTAGGCTCAGGTTTGCAGGCAGCGCCACTTCTGAGCACAAAAGGGAGCTAAAGCTTATTCCCTTCTCGAATAGATGATAGCAGGGAGTGACTTGCAAGTACCTCAGGCATTAGGTGGTACTGACAATAAAACTTTCTCAACTGTTCTTTTGGATGTGGGTCCAGAATCCAAGTAGTTTTGATTTTAAGTTTTGTTATTTCTGTATGTAGCAACTTCTACATCCATAGGATGATTATTTTCATAGAACAGATTGTCTGGGACATTGTGGCACCTTGGAGCTCTTGGGTAGATGGTTGGAGTCTTAAATCTGTATGATTTCTCAGTATTATTTTTGGTATTTCATGTCTGATATCTGTTATGGAAGCACAGTAACAACTGAGTAGTACTTACTGAATCTGAAACAGCCACATGAATAAAACTTTCAAGAATAGAAGAACTCAACTGATCCATGACATCAATCATAGGTCTGTCATCATCCTGTGTAACACAGAAAACACAAGTTAGCTACTCTCCTGACCAAATTATTTTCCTTCTTATTTTTTCTGGTACTTGAAACAGAATCATCTAAAAGTTATGACATGAATCTAAAGCAGCTAAAAGTATTCACTGGCAATGATAGGTACATTTTGTCTTTTTCATATTAACCTCAGAACCAAATCCAGGCTGCGGTTTGAAATGAAGTTAATTTGCAGCTATAGTGAACAAAAGCACATATCAGAAAATCCCAAATGACTTTGGATAGCCGGTATCAAAAGACTGAAAAATTAGCTTACTGTTTATTGAAGCATTCCTTTGCCATGAACACACATATTTGTGTTCTTAGGCATTTAGATGGCTCACTGAGCTGTGACTGCCTGTACACAACATGACTCTCCATATATCTACACCCATAAAAAAGACTTTGAGGTCTTTACTGTAGAAGGAAAATATGTGTGAATAAACTTAAATGTGTTTTGTGTGGTGGTTTTTTACAAAATGGTATGCTACAGGAATGAGTTTAATTTCCAATATAAATTTATAATCCTGACAATACAAAAATGATCCATGCAGTAAAAAAAAGGTTTTACAGTGTATTTCACATTCACATCATACCAAGAGAAAACATTAAGTGGCTGTACATGTTTCCGTTCACATTCTTAGAGAGGGCCTATGTCATTAATGCTACATTGTTGAATACACAGAAAGATTTGCAGTGTTAAGGCAAATAGAAAAAGTAAGCTGAGATCAAATGCTTTTTTATAAACTAAACACATACCTGCTACACGGCAGCAATTATGTTAAAAGCAACTGTAATTGCAGTTTTGAATTTATCTTCGGAAAATTTTAATTCAAAGTTGCAGAAGAAAAAAAATCATACCTCTGCCTGTCCAAGGGCCAGGAATAAAGACCGGATTTCTCTGAGGATGAGAACAGCCAGTTTACGGGTAGCAACCTGGAAACTACACAGTAGAACCAGTGCAAATCCCTCGACCGCATGCAGCACGTTAGAATAGGGGCTTCTTTCAGACTGCATCCTGTGGCTGGATCCATTTGATATCAACTGTAGAACAGTGCAAGGGAAAAAATGGAGTGGTGATGTTTGAGAACCAGGTCTGCAAGAAATATTCTATTTAACCAGGACACAGAAAGAAACAAAACGCACAGGTCATGTAAATGCTGGACCAGGAAACTGACAGTATTCCCTCAAACAACCAAGTTTTGTTGCTTTATGTTACCTTGTTCCATAAAAGCAATTTTTGAGTAAAGTCCTTGGGCCAAACTCTTCCCTCTAATTTTCAAGAAATCTACATACTTTTTTTCCATTCTCCATTAACAAGTGAATTAATAAGTCAGACTGTGTACACTTTACACTTTTTCTACTCCAGACAGCAGGTCCTCAGGTCTTTCTTTGATCCTGTAGCAGCCAATCCTCAGGTGGATGGCCTCTAGAACCTGATCCCACTAGTAAAGTGCAACAGTACTTAATGAAAAGTATGTGAGAGTATGTGGTCTTTTCTACATTTTTTTTTGTACTCCTGTTATTACCTATTAATTAATGGACCTCTGTGATATAAAGCAGACTCCATTCCTGCCCAAAGGAACACTTTTACAATATGATTAGTTTAGGAGATAAGAAGCCTAGAAATCCTTTCTCATAATGAAAATATCTGTGGGACACTGCAGATGGGAGGAGCAGGAGAAAACAGTTCAGTTCCTAGAAATGTTTGTAATACATGGAGACAATGGGCTATTGTAACAATCAGGTTCTTTGATGTTTCTGAATCAACCAAATGAAATGGGAACAGAAGATTTATTTCATTCTTCACAGCATTCCCACTAGTATTATCAATTGGTTTCAGTCCTGGGACAATGTTCTTCTGCCATATCTAAATACGCATATTTCACTTTATGTGCTTTTGCTGAAGTGCATATTTTAGTTTGACATGCATTCTCTTATGTTGCTCAACAACAACATCTGCTGTATTACACAAGGACATAGCTGTCCTCAAAAGACACATGAACTAATTACCTAAAAAAATTTTACATAGTGAATTCTTCTCAGGTGAGTAAATACAAAACACACAAACCACAGCAATATTAAGGAATGTAATTTCTGCCTTCAGTTAGTGTAAATGTTAGGACACAGATCTCTTGATTTCATACCTCTCCAGATCTGGTTTTGGCCTGTTCAGAAGCTTTTCCTGGAGTGTGTATTACAAGCTTCCATTGTGTAAGCAATTGTAGCAGCAACTTCAGTGAAGTATCAAGAAGGGCATGATGCATATCATTCACTTCACGTAGCAGAAAATTAGTGAAACCAAAGAGCACATCCTCCCGCCAGTCAACAAAGTCAACAAGTAGACCCTGAAGAGAATTCTGTGCAATGTGTCGAAGTTCATCATCCATATGGATTGACAGCCTGGAAGTGAAAGTAAACGTCAGATAACAAAAAAAATCTTCTAAGGAGTGTTTACTATTGTAGGAAGCGCATGTTTCTCAGCAACATGACACTGATGGAAGATTCCCACTGGCAATGCTATCATAGTTTCATTATTACTGACCACAATTAAAGACTTGACCTGTTTTTATATTGTAATTCTTGCTATACCAGCACCTGAAGATATTCAAGGATCCAAAAGAAGTGTGCTCCTCTCCTAAAGTATAGTATCTGTAAAGTACAGAATTTGGCAATTTTGCTGTCTCCTCAAAACAAGTATATCTTTTATTTACTCACTGATAAAAGAACTTCTATTTAGTTTTGATAACAAAAGGCTTACAAATTAATTTATAACTTCACAAGGTATATATTTATTTCTTAAATTTAAATATAAAAATAAAAGAATTACAACACCTCAGATGCCTAACAGTTAAATCTTTAGCCCAGAGGCAAATCAAAATTATTGAAAGCAAATCTTCAAAAAATTTAAAAAGACACATTTGAATTAAAACCCCCCTGCTTTATGTTTTAAATAGCTTAGCCTAGGGAAATGGGAAAAACAGTCTCAGGACTTTCCATACTTTTAGAAACACACCCAGAAAAACCACTGGACACCCCCAAAATCCTTCTGAAGATCGTGACATTTCTGATCCCATTTTCAAATTTTATCTCATTCTGTATTTGCATCATGTTGGAAGTTCTTTTCAACATAGAAATTCTTTATATTTTCTTCTGACAAAGAAATTATAAAATTGCTTCTGTATTGGTTGTTGGCAGAATAAAGTAAATTCAGATTAGCGTGTTCTGCATTTTTTAGTTCATTGCCTTTATGATGTATTTTGTTTTAATTACCCATGAGGCTGTAATTTTCTGCAGTGTGTCAGAACTCATTTTTGAAGTATTTTATCTATATTTAATCTACATAGTTGAAAAGGAGGACTTGTTATAATGAAATGGACAGAAAGCTAGGAGAAAAAAAAACAGAATAGCAAATGGAATGGAATCAAATTCCATTCAGTTGGAAGTGTATGATGAAACGTGGTTCATAAAAAATCTGGTTCATTATAGTTGCCTAATTTGGAGGCAGAGGACATTTCATTTAAGTGAAAGGAAAACAACTGCCATGAAATTTCACCCCTGGCAAACAGGACTCCAAAAATAACTGTTATGCTTTAATAACCACGTGACTTTCTACATAAATTTAGAAACACAGTATTTTGTTGCGCTAAGAAAGGATAACTTTTGTGTCCTTTTTGGAATGCCAAACCCAGAAAAACAAGGAAAACCTTTTGAGACTATGATTAAGTCATCCATTAAATGAATTCCACAATGACACAAAGTAATATCAGGAAAGAGGATACAAAAGACATGCATCTCCTAAGCCCAGGTTACTGCCCAATGGCATTACCTAATGAGATTAAAGTCAAACTGAGCATAAGAATACCTCTGTGTATCACTACTGTATGACAGGCAGAGGAGGAAGCAAGCACAAGTTTGTTTGTTTGGACTTGAGTCAGTTAAATTTAAGATCTGCTTGGGAGTTTGTAATGACTAGTTGCAGTGGGTAGTGAAAGGGCAAAAGGTACAGTATATACCTGACATCTGCTCTATGATTTATAATTTGCATACAGCTGTCCTGGAAGAAAGTCTAGCTGCTGACTTACAGACTCCTACTGGAAACTGCAAAAGGACACATCTGTTGTAAGGATGAAACACTCAAACCAAACTGTGAATAGAAGAGCCAATTAACTCAAAGATGTTACTTTATCTTTAGTGAAAAGAAAATATTTATCAGCTTTCCATCCCCCAGTACCACTGGCAGAACAGCTTCCAAGGTTCTTACGAAAAACAGGTAGAAGCTGAAACCTTACCTCTTCAAAGTTTTTTATCCCTGTATTGAGTTCAGTCTCTGACCCAGAAAAGACACAATATTGTACTGCAGTGTTCTCTAGAACAGCAAAGACTTACTTCCTGGGCCTACTTTTTCATAACTGGGAGAAACAGTCAGTATGGACTCAAATAAACATGTGATGGCATACAGAATGGTAGAAGCAGCTCTGGTGCTCAGGCATTCTGCTGACTTCCATTAAGATTAGGCCAGATATGCATTTCTTAAACAGTTTATGACCTTCTTCTCTGAAGGTATGTTTTTCTAGACAGTTTTCAGTTCACACTGTCCCAGGCTAAACAGACCTAATTTTTCAATTCACTGATTTTTTTAACTCCCCTCGTTCTCTGATCAGTCTCTTCTTCAACTACAATGCCCCAGCTTGGGCACTGTTCTCCAAATAAGGCATCCTTCATACCTATTAGACCAGAAGAACTTTTTCGAAAACCTTTTAGACTTAGTCCTATTTATACGCATGAATGAAATTTCTCTTTTCATAGCAACATCATTTCTTTGTATCTGTTCAGTTTTTATCCTGCTCAGCAATACTGAGACCCTACCCAGCTATTTGAACAACATTCTGTGTCTCCTGAACCAATAGATGTTTTTTAATTGCTTTCCAAACCATTATGTACCTACTTATTTTACCTAAATTGTGTTTCCCTTGCTTATACTTAAGAATCTGATTTAAAACAGTATCAATGACTCAAAGATGCTGTAGCATGAGTTCATGTACGAGAGGAGAACAGATTCCCAAAGGTCCCCTTGTTGGGGAAAGGCTGAGCATGAAATTGCTTCCAAAGTTACTCTATAGATGCTTTCCTCAGCTCCTCTTGATGTCTCACTTCCCACAGTCAGAGTTAGATAACTCAGCAAAGTTACTGCTTGCATTGTCCCAGCATGACAATTACCCAGGAAATGCTTAGAATTGTGGCTGACCTTTTCTGCATGAAGTTTCATGACAGAATAAAGACCGGTGGTTACACTGACAGTTGTGAGACTTAAGGGGGGGAACACTAATTTATAACAAAATCCACATTGGTCTCCAAACTTTCTTAAGAGTAGTGACAGGTCTGACATGGACAACTGTCTGAGACCGAAGAGCTGTGACCTGAATAGGTATGTGCTTTCTACCAGCCCACTTTAGGCTATTAATAAGGATAAAACGCTAGTTAAAAGACTGGATTAAAGGAAAACATGTCCTTCGAAACTTCCCTTAAGCAGAATTGATGCAACTATGTAATGGGGTATCTATATAATTTGATAATGTAATGATTTAAAACAACCTCCAAGTGATTTGCAGCAGACAATGTGAACACAAGGAAATCAAGCTGCACTGCAAGCTGATGATCTGGCTTGTTTGGCTGTCTGCACTCTCTGCTACTAGCAGAATTGTTTCACTGTTTTAGCACATCACTGGGAGTTGGTTGTTCATAGAGCAGAAAAAACTGCTTTTGCATGTAACCCTCTGGCTCCCACATCTGCCATGACTCACAAATGTTTGAAAAGCAAGAAGAGAGTGGCAAAGACTGCTTTGCCACAGTTACCTGAGAGCAATATGTTGCAAAAGCCTCATGGTTCACTTCAATACCACAATCCAATTACATAAATAACACAAGCCGGAACCTTGGATACTTGAACTGAGGAATTGGAGTCTTGGATACTTGAACATCCAAGTCTTGGACACTTGAACTGAAATTTAACAGACCTTTCTGTACTGAACAGTACCTGTCACCATAATTATTTCCTCTAAGTCACTGATTTGATGTCCTAAAACCTAACTGGTTTAGCCATCATGTTGTAGACTACCTTGTTCCATGCAGTCTATCTAGACATATTAAATGGAAGGATATTATATTTAAACTTATATTTTTCCTTATTTTCTGTCTTGTAAAAATAGTAATAATAATAATAATAATTTTAAGAGGTTTTTTGTAAGATACCACATCAAGCATATTCTGTTTTACCAAAGAGACATGGGGGGACCATAAATCAAAACTAAACAGGTATCTCCATCTTTTTCCACTGCATAGAAATGATGTTCTCTCCTGTTAATCAGGATGATGTGATGGTCAGAAAAAGCTAATAAATGGTGACATAACGAAGAATAATGAATATCATGCATACTGATGGAAATGAATTCTGGATGACACATTTACTCTTTATGAAATTAGGAGCTCATAATATAAACACAAAAGCTGTAAAAAGATGCTAGGACTTCTATATCTTATTCATTAAGAGCTATTTACATTTTATAAGCATACGGTTTTGTCTAAGAAACCCTTTACACATTCTGTAGCTCAGTTTTTCACACTGTTCCCCTCGGGCAGTCATTTAATGCTTGAACAGCTCACCTTGCCAGCAAGTCGATCAACTCAAGTTTTGACATTCCATCAGGAAGCAATCGAGGAATAGCAGCAACGCATGTTCTGAACAGATCGATTTTTGGTTTTCTTTCACCGCTGAAAAATCAAACCAGAATTTTGACTAAGCTTGAGAAGAAGCTATGTTAAATGATCAATCTCCAATTTTTCAGAAAAGGGATGGACATAACGAAAGGCCAGAGGCCTACTAAGAACATCATGATGGAAAGCTGGATGCTATAATGGAATAATAAGGAAACACAAATATATTTTTGTGGTTTGATTTTGACATTTTTCATCCATTGTATCTATACAGTACTTGAAAAAAATCAATTATTAATGATTCATTTGTTTCTTTCTGAGAAAAACTGGGAGATATATAAAAAATGGAGGTGTAATGCAGGAGGAATAATTCCTCCAACAAGATCACCATTTATATGATGCAAGCTTCAGATGAGGCAATGAGGAAAGAGTTAGGGTGTTCTCCATCACCATGCAGCTATATTGCACCAGTTGTATAAATGAAATACCAGATATGTAACAAGTTCAAATAACATGGCTGAAGATCCAATCAGTTGCTCCCAGTAGGGCACAGAACTATGGAAAACTATCACAATACACTATTACACTGAAAAAAGTACATAATTTAGAGGTGGGTATGGCCAGAGGGTTTCTCTTGATGGCTGCCAGAGATAGCAGCCCTGTGGCAACTCTTATCAGCTAAAATATGTTTTAGCTGCCCCCAGGCTTGTTCCAATCTGTGGAATGCCTCAACTGCTCCCCAGCAGCCTGGGAAAGTCATTGAGTCTAAAGTTCAGCACGAACCAAACACTAGGCTGGAAGTCTACAAGTCTTCTAAAAGCAGCTCAAGTTTCAGCTGTTGATTATTTTCAAAACAGATGCTGTTGTTTTCAGACTTGTTTCCAACATATTTTGGTAAATGTGAGGATTAAATAAGTCCTTCAGATAGACCCCAAAATGTGGATTTTTTTATTTGCTCATTTTTATCTCAATAATCTATTATTTGTTGGTCGAGTGTAGAGGAAATTACCGAAGCATAACAGCATTTCAAACTGTGCAGCAGTCTTTCCCACAATAATATTAATTATTAGCCTGTAATATGCTTTGGAGGGATCAAAACCAGCAAGGTCTTATTTAGAGACTCTACTATAAACATGCAGAGAAAGACTGTTCATCTTTTAATATGCTTCCAATAGAACTATAAAAGAATGAGGGGAAAGCAATAAGATTTATGGAGTAACACTGACCATTCACTGAACTAATGGGCGGAAATAAGGCATAAACTGACATTAGACTTACTTAATTCAAAGATTAAAGACAGCTTTGTAGTGAATACCATTCTGTCTCTAAACACCCTATATACTTATCAGCTTGGATATATATTACATCATAAAATGTTGATATTGTTTTAATCAACTATTTTAAATTGCACAGTAGGGGAAACTATTTTCATAGTGAATGACCTGTCTCACTGTATCTATATACCAACAGCTAGAACTTGAAAGGTGTCAGTATCTGACTGGAGAAACAGTGAAATACAATATCTCACTGAGAATTTGGTAATAAACAAAACCCGTTATTATAGCTAATGCAAATGCTAGCTGGATTAATAACTAGTACAAAATGCTACATTTTTATAGTTGTAAATATTGAAGTGCCATGGGTAATTTTATCTGCAGGCAAATCATGCCTTCCTTGCTGACTTGAAATGGAAAGTGAACTTTGCAGGCTTTCCTTACTCTCAGTCCCCAGCAAGGGTAAACAGTTTGTGTATTTCAAAGGAAGACTTGTAAAATAATAGTTTGAGAGGAAACTCTTCTGAAGGCAAATGAGTAACTCTTTACAAATATAAAATCTGTGGGTGTTCTGTGGCTTGTCAGCTGCTCAGAAGAGTGGCAAGGGAAAATCCTAAGCCAAGGCTCAAGTTCCCAGCTTATCATCTGAGCTACCAGGCACAGCATGCAAAGTGTCTGGCAAGCAGGGCCTCACGGAGCTCTGCAGTCATCTCCGGCTGACTCAGGATACAACGGGACGAGCTGTCCTCACCTGGGCTCTTGTGTTTCCATACCAGCAATGTCACATTTTAGTTAGGTATTGTCATCAAAAAACCTCTGAAGTACTTGCAAGGACAGCTTTGTATGTTAGAAAAACGGAAGTCCTATTCTGACCAGATGTTGGAAAGCAATTATAACCAGTATTGAAGTTCATATTCCAGTGCAGTATGCAAAGGATGCTCCTTATTCTGGTTTTTAATAAAACTCTCTATTTATTATTTCAACAGTAAATGCTTAAAGGATCAGTCATTAAATTACAGTAGTAAGTCTAACACTGCAAAAAAAAATTCAAGAACATGTGTAATTTAAAATGTTATGTCTATTAATTACCTAGCTATTTTCCTCTGATTCTTATTTTGTTATTCAAAATACTGCTATGATACTCACTTTATACAGTTCATACATAAATTACGTGCAACTATGACAAAAGCAATAACTTTATAATGTAGATAAATCTAGTGTGGCATCTATGAATTAAAGCCTGCAAGAATTCAAAATAAATATGGAACTCTAGTGAAGCATGGAATTCTGCGGATAAAATGGTAAGCAATTACACAAACCCAGTATGTTGGCTTTTCCACATATCCACAATACAGGTTTTGAAAGAATAATTTTAAATGCTCACAGTAACAGCCTATGATGTTTTTCATGAGTTCACATGATTTTAAATCGACTGATAATTAACCATCTCAGATACTTTTTTTTCCTCGGAAGAACAAGTAAAAATGTGTTATAATGTAGTTCGCCTTTCAAGTGTATATATTAAAGTGGTGCTCATCTGGTATAAAGTACAACGCAAAATACAGTAACTTACACATCTAGGTCTTCCAACCTTTATGTTTCTGACAATAGTTACCACCAAACCATAAGACTTTCTGAAATTTAAAACTCTTTTAAGTCTACTTGTTCACTGACTCTAAAAATAAACACCACTTTGGTGATGCTGAGAAACCATCAAAAGGATATTTATAGCTAAGGTTAAGTAGACTTCTTATCTAAGTGCTCAAGGTTTTACTATGCAATTATCTTTTAGGAATAAAATGTGAGTTTCAAAACTCACTTTCCCTTACCACAAAAGCCTGGATACCCAAAGTGCTTACGAAAACGGTCTGTAAGCACTGAACAGGACATGGGGTAGGACTATAAAAAAAATATGAAATACTATTGGATAGTAATATTAGCATTGACTATAAATATGTAAGACAACACTGGCAACACAGCTTATGGTCTCATTGAGAGGCACTGCAACAAACAAAGGCAGAGGAATGATATTAAAACGTAAAAATTCTCTCAGTTGTGAAAGGTAGCTGAATTTGGCCTGTCATTGCAGTCTGTCTACCACTCACAGTATTCTTAACAAGTTGACTTTTTTTGGCAACAAATGAAAAAACAATCTCAAAGAGACCAGTGTCCTTTTCATTAAAACTCGAATTTTTATCCAAGGCTTGTTTTTCTTCTAGAATAACTGCCATGTCCACTGCTCTAACAGTAAGACGTGCAAAGGTCTCCTTGGACTTAAGCTCTCTACCATCTGTGCTCTGCATGTGTCAAATGATGTCTCTGTCTCTTAACTCTAACCAATACTAGATGTCCACCTCACTAGAACTCTCTCCAGGAAACTTCCCTCATTACTAATTTTAGATAAGAGTACAAAATGCTGCTGTTCAACACAGCTTGAAATGTACTCGTTTGATTCCAACAGGGGACTGCTTAAATCCAAGACTTCTCACAGAATTACTTGGGTTTTTAATTAAGATTTGATTTTGATTACACGCGTTAATAGTAATGGGAATTTTGAAAGATTATTATTAATAGGGATTTACAGAATTTGTTGCATTCATTTTGAAGTTCAGTGATGCAAATATACCCTGAGACACTATTCTGAAGCATAAATTGCCAGGTTTTCCACTTGAGCTTTCAGCTTCTACCATCTAAACATCCACAGGATTCAGACATTCTTTTGCCTACATCAAGAACATCTGTTCAATTCCAAACACTGCAACAGGCAAAGCACAATCAACTTGTCATAAACAGTTTTTCCAAGTACATACTAAATAAGCTAAATGTTCCAGTTTCTTGCTGTTTCTCTGATGACTCATGGTAGACAGAAATAGAGAAAAGGTTCCAAAATTACATCTTGGTATTCTATAGGATTTACTGTTCCTTATCACTCACGTAATCATGTCTTCAGGTTCTTTGTTAAGCATCTGTATGTTGGTTAGCATCATGCACCGACCCACTTCCTTGTCAAGGTGTCTGAGTATGTTGTCCACGGCTTTCCTTACTTGAGAATAATATAATGACATACCTGCAATAACATGCATTTTTGTATAATTTGGGATATTTACAAATACACATATTTTGAAAAACAAAGCTGCTTACTCATGCTGTGCTGCATGAAATAAGACAAATGTTTTCCTCATGAGATAGCATATTCCACTAGGAATGATACCCGGATTCAGACAGAATATGTTGCCCGCTCCAACAGGAATGCTTACATATTATACATGGAAACTAGAATATTGTATCATAAACTAGCAAAGAAATGGCTAATACAATAGAAGAATTTAATAGTGCAAACATTTGTTATCAAATACTATGTTGTACATTTCAACAGCAGCGGGTCTTACATTGCTTATTTTCTCAATATTACTGCAGTGATCTAACACAGGTCTTTGCTACCGGTGTAGACTCTGTTTCATTCACATAATTTTGGGGACTTAACAAAGTGTGAAGCTGAGCAGCCAAAACTCTGGGTTTTGCCAACAAAAACAAGGCATGATACAGAAGCTTTTCTCCTACAGCACAAGGTTCCCTCTCTCCACTGCCCAAGGCAATAGTGCTATTAACTTAGGCACTTTATTTTACATTTAAAAGTTTCATAATTTTGAAAGTTTCACTTGGTGTGAGATTCTGAAATTAAAATTAGGTTATCAAGGGAATCTTTGAGGGTTTCCAAAGCTGGTACATTTTCTGAGCATAGGCACGGTTTCTAACAGGATGAATATCCATCAATAAACACAGCTATTCAGCACTGAAAGAAGCTAATTCTTAAATATCTGTGTACTTAACACTTCCCTGAACACAGGGTTGCCAACACTTGTGCAGCACAACTGAGGACTTACAGAAAAACCTAAGAAAAGCAGTATTTGTCAAACTAAACCATACATTTCATTAGAATGCACAATCAAATAAATGTCCAGAATAATCAGTTGAATACTTAACAATAATAAACTATTCTGCTTAAGTGTTGAAGACTTTTTCACATCCATTCTCATCCAAATTTCTGTATTGTCCATTCTCTTACTGACCTATCATTTTAGCTTCCTCTTCTGTAAGAGTTTTGCTCAAATACGTTTTCTTCACTCTGAGAGTGTTTCCAGAGGGAAGGACAGCTCCAGTCACTGGCATTGGAGGTTCACCATCTTTCTGCTGCAAGCTATCAGCAATTACCAAGAAAGCTCTCAGACCAATATTCATTCTCTGTAAAGTTCAGAAGATGGATGAGTACCAAAAAAATAATCATATTCTCCTCATATTCTCAATTCACTTTGAAATTTTGAGTATGCACTAGCCAGCATTTTTTTCTGTATCTTTACTATATTAGCTACTCTGATATATTTAACAAAAAATGCCCATGAAATAGTGAATTCACATCTCTGCTATGAGCAGTGCTCTCCCCTGTCAGAACTTTATTTCTAGTATTTGCATTAGTACATTATCTTTTTATCTTCAGGATAAAACACAGGAATATGACCTGGGGTTTGGTAATGCATTGTAAGTAGACCTCCAGTTAAACACAAACATCCTACGTGGTCCACTATGAGAAAAGATCAATAATTGTTGTGAAAGGCCCCTGGGTCGATCATACTGAGAGAAAAGTCTGGAGTGAGGCTCGGTGCCAAACTACAATGTGAGAACATCAGGAAGATGAGTTTAAAAGTGACCTGAATGCCTTGTGGGAATTCACCAGCAGGAAACTTCCAGGCTTTGCATTGCAATGACTGAAAGACTCGAATGTTTTCGATTTCTCAGGAATGTGTTCCAAAAACTCAGAGGCTGTCCTACTGACAGACTCCCAGAGATGCATTTACATAGATCATAGGCTTCTTTTTTGAAGAATGCTAAAATCTACGTACATAAAAATGTGGCCCTATAATTTCACTGTTTTCAAAGTTACAGTGTTGTTGAGAAACAGTAAAATTTCAGATGTTTCTTCATTAAGAAGCTAAGGATTATGTCCACCCCCTATCAGCTCGACTATGTGCAATGCTAGTGCGCAACATCCTTTGCAGAACCTTCCTCAGCCAATAATGCAGGTGACTGACCTAAAGTGTGGCAGGCACTACCTGCTCAAAAATTCAGTTTCATTCTTCTTTAGTCTATTGCAGAAAGATGAAAGCTGTGCTCAGAGTAAAGCCTGCCTTCCACTTTTGCTGTTTCGGACAGTAAAAAGTTTAATCTGCTTTTCCACATCTTTTTGTATCAAATATAATTTTGGTAAGATAACTATTTTAGCATCCTAGTGAATAGATACAACTGTTTAATACTTCAAGGTTACTATGGACATGTTCTTGTGATCACCAATTATTTTTATTTTTTGTGTGTTTATTCTTTATTTTCCATTGGAAATTTTTTTCAAAATCATAAGTAAATGTATTATTTTTCAAAAAAGAACTTTTCATTCTTTCCCTATTTATTTATATTTTGATTTTCTGAAAGTTTTTCAAATTTCTGATTGCTTTCTCTAGGACAAGCACTAGGAAGGTGACTCATGACACCAACATCTGCAAAGCTTTGCTAGTCAAAGTAGTAAAACTTTATTAGAATATTTTATTTTTTGTCACCTTCAATTCCTATTGCATCATGTACTCTTTAACAGTAAAACTGTTTTGAAAAACATTGAAACTGTTACAGAAAAATTATTGTTATATTAAAATAGTTTAAGGCATTGCATATAACCGTGACAGAGTGATAAGGACATCAATAGTTTTATTTATATTTATTTATATTTTCCTTTTTGTTTTATACATTTGTACTACTTCACATTCGATATTCTTCACTGAGAAAACATGAGATAGGCATAAACAATGTGACATTTTACAGGTAAAAGTCCACAGACATATTTTACCAATAAATAAAATTCAAGATTTGGCCCAAAAAGTGGACAAAGGTGAAAGCATGCTTAGAATGAAACCAGGAAGTACATGCAGCACAATACAACACACACTAACTCAAAAAAGGAAAAAAAGCAGATGTACATCATACCTCAGGGTTGAGACTGAAAGCTTTTGCTGGTTTCCCAACACAAAGGAAGTCAAAGATAATTTCTTTCATTGCAAAATCTAAACGCTCCTGAAACAGTAAAAATACTGTAAATCATTAAGCTGCCCACTTCTGCTACTTATTTTCTTTAAGGCAAAAGTATGTTGAAGATCAGTTTAATCAGGATTTATTTAAATATGTGGAAAAACAGAAGTATGGAGAACATATTATCAGATCTAAGCTTTTAACACTGCCTTATGTTGACAAAATCAAAAATTTATAGCATTCAAATAGAAAATGATCCATTTTGGAAATAAAGCGTTTAATTTTTTCATTTAAACTGTGGTAATTATGGTACTACACAGCATTTTACATAAAAGGAGCTTGCTCACAGATGGCACAGTTCAGGGAAGATTTTAAGCATCTGTTTGACTAGTTCTTATTCAGGGACTTTAAGCACGTGCTTAAGTGCTTTGTTGAATGGGAAGGTTTTCTGAATTTAAGTCACAAAAGAGGTGAAACATCCAGCACTGCAGGTTACGTTATTCTAGCAATTCTCATTTGAACTGATGAAAACTAAAGTACCAACTACATGCTGAACTTTGTCTGCCTTATGGCTTGGAAAGCAGTGCAGCTTACTGTCCTATACACTAGGGATGATTCAGTACCAAGATGAAACATGGCTTACTATTTTGAACTTTATGGACAGTCACAGCCCATCAACAAATGCATTTTCTGACTTGTTGGAAATTGAAAAAACTGACAAAATTTACAATGGAGTTGAAGAGGACACATTTTTATCTATTTGAAGTGGAATCTGTTGCTCAAAAGAAATTTGCCCCAGCTCAGTCTATAATTTCATCATTGCCTAGATGAAAGATACTGACAGTAGGGTTGCAAAAAATTCAGTCATTAGAAGTTTACTTATTTGTTCATTTGTTATTGGGAAAACACGTTGTTCGTTATATGGAAAGACACACACAGGATTCTCCCATACCTGTGCAATAAACTGTATTATCTTCACAAAGATGTTCAGAGGCATATCTCTTGGCACAACACCACGGGACCCTTTTGGGAAAAGTGTTGTGACAATAGTAATCAGTCGGCTGCAAAAGGAAAAAAGAATTAGACATTTCTGGACCTTGCAGACTTTCCTTGACACTCTATTTAGAAAGACCAGAAAGTATTTCCTTTGAAATGAAAATGTAGTGGAGTACCTTTTTCTGATCCTTTGCTACAAATTCAATGCCATTATTTTATTTAATTACTATATTACAAGTAACAATAAACCAGTCAATGGCCACTACAAGAAGATTTTTAGCTTTCCTCAGACAAAGAGTGATTTTTAGCTTTTCTAAAAGCAGAAAAACACTTTATACAGTAATTTTAATAGGTGGCAGAATAGCTGGCAATGACAATATTTTGGTTGTGTTGAGTTTCTTCTTTCATGACAGGAATAGGTTCAATTCAAAGGAATTCAGGAGAACTATAAAATCTCTTCACTGGCAACATCCACTCTACATGGGATTTTCATTACAAATAAAGCATTTTACCTTTGGGTAGCTGTGTTGCTTTCACATTTAATTCTGATCATGTAAACCCACAGTAGTCTGTACAGAGATTCCAGTGCAACTCGAGCCATTTTTGGGTCCTTATTCTAGAGAAACATAGAAGGTAAGAATAAACTTCAGGAACAAATTAGAAAGGAAGCTCTGCACTTAACAGATGTCAAGGTTCAGAGTTTTGATAATGTAACCACAAAAAAGATACTGCCTCATAGCTGCTCAGTGTTCCATTCCTGTGGCTGTAGGATGCTTATGCATCTGACCTACTTCTCCCATTACTACTTAAGTTGTTGAAACCCCTAAGTATCTAGTTAGTCAAATTAGACACATGTTGCAATTTAAAATCTCAATTTGAAAACCACCTCGATTCAACCCTGAAAACCTCACACTCAGTAGATTCCATCAGTTCAAAAGCTGTTGCCCTATGACTGAGACCTGGTATGAAGAACACAGCAGATAAAGAAATGTGCTGTACATATTCAAAAGTGAAAGGACAAAAATCTGCGGATGCTTAGGCTGGCCTAATTAACATGGCATCTGGGATCAGCTGGACTGAATTGGGCTATCTGTCTGGATTGCTGTTTATTTTTGGAAACTTTTGAACTAGTGCAACACTTGTCTTTAGTTCTTTTCAGTCATATGCAGTTTTCTGTTTCTGTGCCAGTTTTAAGGGCTTTCGGAGTAGGGACAAATATGTGCCATCCAATCAGATGGTCTCCCACATGCTGGGCCATCTGCTGGGTTAAACTTTGAAGGAGCCCAGTATACTTTGTCCCAAGATAAGATTTGTCTGGCCCACTGCAAATCTCCATGGCAAGGGTCCGAGACATTGTCTGCATACAGATGTTGAGTCACAGATCAAAGACTGTGGTTTGATCAAAGAACCCTGCAACCGATGTCATCTGTAATTCTTCAAGGTGTGTACTGGTCTGAGACCTCCAAAATTGAGGGAAGGCAATTTGCCAGTGATATGGGAGATAACTTCAACTTTCAACCTGGCATTTGCCACAAATTTAGGAATAGAAACACTGTTCTTGGGTTGCATTTTCCATTTAACTTCTTGACAACACATTTTCTGCAATAAAACTTTATATGGGCAGAAAACTGAATATAATTTTTGTTTATGACAGCTGCAAACAATGGTTGTCACACATGATTAGAATAAATAGCAAAAGCAATGCCAAAGTTTACTTTGTTCATTAATCTTTGCAGAATTTTAAAATCATAACCTTTGTTACAATCAATTTCTTTATTAACTTGTTTGCTTTCAATCCATTTTTCATCAGGTATAATCATGTCGGTCCTTGTAAGCTTCAGACCTAAGAGTCTGATTTCTTCAGCAGGTGATGAAGCATGTAGATAAAGGCTTATTCCTACCCCAATGCTTTCAAGAAAACAGCAGACTGTAGCTAACTGAGATAAGGTAACAAGAGGCTGTGTAGCAGAGAAGGAAGCTATCTCTGTTTGCAAATATCCAAATATTCCAGCGATGAGATAGTTCAGCTGTGAGGGCAGCTGAGAAGTGACAGAAGAGAAAAGGGTTGAGATCAGTATCATTGGAATATTCCAAAACCAGTAGACCAGTTTTCCATCAGAAACAACAAGCGGCATAGAAGAAGCAGGATTTAGTAGAATGATAAAAGGTCTGAGAAACATCCAGGGAAATCACGGCCATGTCCGAGAGCAAAATCTGTGCCAGTTCATGGCGGTACTTTGGAAATTCCCAGTACTGTGGGAAGCACACACAGTGTCAACCTTTGGAAAACTAAATGAAGTCCACCACCAATTCAGCCTCTTTAATATTTCAAGATTTTTGTCAACAAGAAAAACCCAGCCAGCAATCCTATTAGAACAAGGAGCATTTGGTCTAATACATCTGACATCTTCACTCTCCCAACAGGACGTATTGGCACTGGATGTGGTTCCTTTACTGCTGCTGGCAGTGCCAAACTCAATCCTGGTACCAAAGAATTTGTCAAAGTTGATGCAGGCCTTTTGAACACAGGAGCAGTTGCTGAGTGAGCTCTGTCAGGATCTGCTCTGTTTCTTTACTGGTAAGTGCCACTGGTTTTTATCCGTCACTCCTGCTCTTCTAGAAACTTCTCTTTTCAATGCCTCTTCCTCTTCTTCTGTGATAGGTGGGGGAGCAATTGCACTCCCAGGAGTGAGGCCCATTTCCTTTAATTCCTCCACTTCTGTTTGCCAATAATAGGTTGTTAAATCTGTTCCATTCAGACTGAAGGGATATTGTTTTGGTACCCATGGATTCATTCCTGAAATAGGCATTGTTTGCCGCATTCTTTGCCAAGTGAGTTCTGCACTCTTGACTCAAATGGTACTGAAGCTTTCTCCTTGTCCCAGGTGATTTGGAGACAAGGAGCTGTTGCCTTCTAAATGAAACACAGAGCTTTGACTCTCTCCTATATAGAATTCTTGCTTGAATAGTTTTTTGCAAATAAAGTTTAGCTAACAATAAACATTCCATTTCAAAACCAGGATACTTATTAACTTTCACACCACTTTCAATGGGACAGTAGGAAATGTCCTTTGGCCAGAATGTGGCCATGGTCAAATATTTCCATGAAATCAGAGATTTGCTAGTCTATATTAAAATCAGAAATATAATTAGAATATAAACATTTTATCTTTCCCAGTGTATGCGTGACCTTACGTTGGGAAGGAGATTGTGCTCTATGGAGTTAGGAGGCTCTTGAGAAACCTGATACATTATGTGGTTTGAGGCAACCCACATATCATGAAATTCCATTTACTGTGGTGGTGTGCACAACTGTCCTTCTAACAGATGAATTTCTAGTTATTCCTCCAGCTGTGTGAGCTCAGCTTGGGTTTTGAGGTGCCACTCTGGTGAACTGATTGCTTCAGTGGCTAGGGCATCTCTTTCTCTGTACTGAGAAAGAGTGGCCAATCATTTTCTCAATTTAGCCACATACTCAGCTACCTTATCTTCTCCCCAAACTAAAGATGTGCCCCCATATTAATCTATGAGCCCTATAAAGAGAAGTACATCAATTAATTATATGTTGAAAGGCAAATTTCAATTTTATTTTCAATCAGTAAGGTAGGTGCAACTTTACATGTATTTTCTGTAATTGTTTCTAATAATTTGTCAGGATCTCCCTAATTTTCAGAAAAACCTCTATTCCCAGCTGGGTTCCCAAAAATCTAACAGCTGTAGCTGCCTTTACTAGTGTTTGTAGAACTGCATAAAACCCTACAAAATAATTTCAAAACCAACACATTTATTTTTTCAATCTCTTTGCAAATCAGATTCTAATACATCTTCAGCAAAAGTAAGGAATTCAGGTACAGGTGGCAAGAAATCTTCCAGCAGACTGAACGTTTTGAAGAGCTATTTTAACAGTAGGATCCATATGAAGAGAGTCAATACAATTGTTTCATTAAGACCAAGGGGAAGAGCGGCAAGAAAGCAACAGCAATAAAGAATGTAATAGAGACGTTTTAAACAAGCTTGGGAATTCAACTTTTGGAAAATGGATATTTGCCTATGAGCTGAGAAAGTGGCTGCATGTTCTACCTGTGCTATTTGCAGAAGGCTCCTAACCACTAGTTCCTCAAGTCACAGTTCAGTGCCCCCTGATTTGAGTAAACCACTTCACTGTGCTTCTCCTATTGCCCTTTCCAGGTAGGCACAGGACCACCCTTTCACATGGATGCACTTTTAGTATGGTATGGGACATGAGTAGTTGTACAAGTAAAAGACTTGTAAAAGGAGCAGTAGTGATGATAACCAGCATATGTGTACTGAACAGGATGTGTTGCACAGGAACCACAGCAGATTGCAGTGGACAGTTAATACTCAAAGATCTAAAAAATGGCAAAGGAATAAGAATGGATATGGGTGGGAAACAACTGAAAACAGTTTAGGGGTTTTGTAATGCAACTTAACAGAGTGAAACAGGCAACAGAATAAATGTAATACAATTAATTCCATTCTGGAAAAGTAATAACAAATTCTTCATTCCGACTGCTTTTGTGAAAAAAGCACATTACTATTGGGTCAGTTTTGGTATGTCACTCAAGCTAATAACATTCATCAGCAATCTCTTCTGCTTCATTGCTGTTTGACTCAGGCTTGGTTTCAGTTAGAGAAATAGGAGAAATTCAAATAAGCACAAGAATACTTTTTTGCTATTGAAAAAATTTAAACAGCTAAGGAACTATTATCTGATATAGAATCAGATAATAGCAATAATTCAGCACATTTACCTAAGAAGGGTTTGTAACAGATCAATAGTTCATAATGAAGTTTTAATACAATATTAAAACCGAAAGATACTAACCTTGAGATTGGATAGGCAGTTGTTGAGGAAAATATGCCATCTGTTTAAAAAGAACTGCTTCTGACTGACACAAAGCAGGCATGTTACCAAAGGATACAAAGCCTAAACAGGAAATAGATGTAGATAGTGTTATTTGCATGTCTAGACAACACCAAAGTAACTTAATAGAGCCACTGTCAACCTGAAGTTCTAACTCCTCCATTTTGTGCAATACAAGTTACCCAACATTAACGCATTGGTAAGTAGTACAATTTAAAAGGAACCTTCTCTAAAGCTATTACAGATATGTGTTATGGGCTGAACTAAAACCAACCACATGTGTACTTATGGCAGTATAATAAATCCAAAGACAGGGCACAATTTTACAGACTCTCAGGGTTAAGTTCTGTCACTTTACTGAGAAATGATAGCATGGAAATAACTGAAGTTTATTATAACAACAGCACCCAGAGAGATTGTTGGAAGTTGTGAATTCTCAGACGCCTATTACTCCTCAAAATCTGCAGTCACAATATTTACTGAGAGATGTGTCAAACACCCTGAAGAATTGTTAAAATACAGGGAATGCCTGGATCTACTGGGAGTTACATCTAGTGAAGTGAAAAATAAAAAGAAGCAAAGCAGAACAGAAGTTCAAGTACTGGAACCCAGTCTCTTTGTCAACAATTACTTGGACACTCATCTTGTAAATGTTACACTAAAAAAATAAGCTAAAATGCACCTATTCATTTTGAAACTGACTTTGCTACTTCAACAAGACTTTAAGGTTTTAGTTGTCATGCTAATATATTGTCAGAGCTTGAAAGTTATTTAATCAAAAATAAAGTAACTCTATCTTTGAGACCAATGATTCTCAAAATTAACTCTAAAATTCTAACTTCAGTCAAGCTGACTGTGTTTGACTGACACTTTCAGTCAAAGTACAAATACATCATAAACCGCAGCTTCTGTTCCTGTAAAATGTAACATAAATTGTTTACAGCTAGGTTAGACCTAATTCCTTGAGCAAATGGCAAATGTACATTAATTTTTATAATCTTCACATCCAAAATATATATGGGAGAGGATAATTGAAATCTTCTCATAGCAGACCTTCTTACCAGTTGAGTACTTATGAGTTGAGTACTTGATGGGATCACAGAGTTTAGTAACATCCCAAGAGCCTTACAACCCATCCTAAGGAAGAACCTTAGGAGGGAAGATACAAACCATCTCCTGGAATTTCCTAATTCTCTCCACTCGCTACGAAGAGAACCTCAGGAACTAGCTCACACAAGATACTTTTGGATAGAAAATGGAGCAGATGAATGCCCTCCTGCTGCCTGTACAGTGAGTGTCTCACGTCACAAAAAACTGATCTTGGTCCTGGTTCAGACTTTAAAGAGCATGCTTTCTTCCTGGAAGCCTGGAAATATGCACTGCAGCTATTTCTGTCAACTGTTTGCCTTTCCCCTCCTCCTCCTCCTCGCAATGTTTGTATTTCTAATCACACCCTCACAAGAATCCATTTTATTTTGTCACTTTTAACTACGTAGCCTCCAGTGTGGTATGTGTAGTCAAGCAATCAAATGCAAAGCCCCAGCTGTGCAATCCTTTCTCTAGCATGCAGTATTGACTTTGGCAAGCATGGGCATCAGCTTGGCAAGTTCTATTTAGGACAAAAACTATACAGCAAAGATCTATCCTGCTGCAGTTTCAACAATGCTTTACTAACTTGTCAGAGTGGAATGGAGACACAGAAACACAGGCAGAGTGAAATCAGAAATCCATCTCTAGACTCCCACGAATTCAAATTGGATCAGGACTGTGCCCCAGGGAATGCTTTGACTCTCCTCTGGGAATGTTGTAACAGGCAGAGAGCTCAAGCACACTCCTGCAGTCCTCCCAGCAGATTCATTAGTGCTTGTGACCAGCATTTGCCAAGAGAACTGGGAACAGAGAACTCTTTTTGACTTTCCCGAAGAATGAGGGAGGACAAACGACAACTTTCCTCACTTGAAAGGTCCAAAACTTCAAAATGAATTAGCTAACGCCACGCTGTTGACGTGCACTGACCCAGTTGGAGAGACAGACTGCTTAAGGCAGCCAGCATCAAACTCAGATCCTCATTTAATTCAGATCAACTCATGATTCCAAAAATACACTGCAGTGCCACTGTTCATCTTACAAGAAGAAAAATGAAAGAGGGAGGTGCACAGTAGCCAAGTTAAGGATTTAAAAGGGCATTTTTCCCTTCCTACAACGTATTATTTAAGCCCCGTGAAAGAGTTGTTCCCACATGCCTCATTTGTTCTCGCTTGACAAGAAGTGAACTCCATTCTTCCTTCTCTTCTCCTAATGTTTACACATAATAAGTATGAGAAAACCTAACCATTTAATAATCACAGAAGCAGAAGCTGAAAACATCTCTTCAATTTAGACTAATTTAGATCAAATTCTGAATAAAATAAATTCAGTTATTTTCTGTGAACACAATAACAATAACCTTCCCTGCAAAAGGAAATATATTGGCTATAGTCAAATGCAGAAAAAAAGTTTGCAATTTCCCAAGAGTCTTGGTCAGAAATATTTACGATGAAGAATTTTAACCTCTGCTTCTTAGGGTTACTAACCAGTGAGTGCTTCTTTCGTGATGAAAGTTCAAGCGTTGTATCATACAGGCTTTCGACAAAGTTCCTCAGACAGGGGACATTCACTTCATTTTTAACAGCCTGAAAGAGAAGTTAATAAAATACTAATTCACAAGCTGTTTAATATAATATAGAGAAATTATACAAACAACATGAAAAATAAACTCACAGCAGCTACGGGGACAAGAATTTCAACAAACAGTCCTGCCAGTGCATGCTTGATATCTTTGTCTTTAACTTCAAGGAAATAGTGTGCACATTCCTAAAACAAAACAAAACAGAAATTGCATATTGACTGAATAAAGACCTCTAAACGTTTGCTGAATGCACATCAAGTGTCAGTGACTATTTTTAACCTGCAAATCCCACTGAAAACATTTGCCTATTAACTTCTAAATCTGAATTTTGCAGCAAGCACAAAGCAGGGCATAAGTCAAGACCAAGGATTTGTTGCTCTCATCCAGAAACACACCACTGACTCCAGCTTGCCTGGTGGTGTTTTGGGGCTGGAAATGGGGTTGACCTTATGCCTTCCTTGTGTATATCTTCAAGAAGCAGGACTACTAGCCAACATGGACTGCTTTACACAATGCTTTCAGGGGCCAGAAAAGGAATGTCATTCTCTGGTACAATATTCAAGGCAAGTAACAACCTTACTGTACATATTTTTGGATAAATTTCATTGCCAGGATTCATTGCATGTTAAGGGTCAATATAGAACTGTGCTACATGAGGGAAGAACCATCACAGTTTCCAGCCTGCAGCTGGGGATTAAGGGAGAAAGCAAAAATGTACTTTGTTCTAAACATGCAGCAAACTACTACCCACACAGCTGTGCTGCTCAGGAAGTGAGGGAGGGGAGATAAGCACCCACCCACTTGTGTTTTTCTGTACAACTTCTCTGAGGATGACAAATCCTATTGCTCCAGTTACTTCTCTGGGTACAAGGCCCAAACAGCCACTGACTTTACAAGGAAGGTCCCCACTGACCTTTTTCCCTGCCCATGCATGCAGAGCAGTTTACACTTGGTATCATGCATATTTTTTTTCTGTGGGCAAACAGGATTATGCACCACATGGCTTCAGTTACTCCAGCCAGCCTTCCTGAGCTGCTTCTGCACTATCTGGGGGAAGATAAGGCTCTTCTGGAGCTCACTCGTCAAGTTAGCTCACCTTTTGAAAGTGTGTCCCTCTACTAGAGCAGTGCTGGTGTGACAGAGGTTTTAGATGAAACACTGCATGTACATATTCAAACTAACAGACAAACTGCCCAAAGATTGGAAATGTACCTCACCAAACCGAGCAAAACTGGTTTGCCTACATACACTGTGCACCTTATGATACCCAGAAGTATATATAAGAATTGATTTAGTGCTGAGATGTTGTAGTAGGGCAAAACAGAGATCACTTGCAGCCAAATTTTCAGTTCTACTATATGGGAGTTTCACCACAGATTTCAACAGCCGTGATCACTGGATCCCAGCAGTGCTGTGCCATAAAGCCGCGCCACAAACTCCTTCACTTATATTAGTCATGTGCACTAAACACACACTACTTTGATATTTTGCCAGCTCTGGATAACTTAAAGTTGATACATACTAATATGTCTCTATATAATTAAGAAGAAAAATGACCTGTTTCTGTGGTGTTAAATATGTTATTAAATATGGTTTAAAATATATTGAATAGCTGAAACATAATATGCTTCCTGTTCAGGATTTAGAGAAATGGCTCAGTGAGTCTGTATGCCTGTGTATTAGTATTCTAATGTCAAATACTTAATTGTGGGCATCTAACATTGATTTTTTCTCCATTTACACTATCAATAAGCTGATCTGTACATGGAGGTTTATGTAAAACATGTATTTTACTGGATGAATGGCTACAAACTACGTAACCATGAGGGTGATCCCGCATTAAAACAGGGAAATAGAAAGGTTAAGCTAAATAAACCTGCTGATGGGAACAGAACCAATTGTACATTACCAGCAAGAACACTGAAACATTAAATAGTTCTCTGTCTTTTACAAAATGATATAATCTATTAATTTCAAGCATTCATTACAACCAAACTATGCTCTGTACTAGTGCCTCTCAAACCAGGAGGGCACAGAACGTATCCTTACAGGAAGCAGGGTGAAGGTGTGTTGGAAGGACACAACACACCCAAGGAAAAATCCATCCAACTTTTGCCTCAATTCTTTGTCTCTGCTCAGTGTTTTTCTCCATCAGAAACTTCTCTGTTTTCTGGCAACTATGTCAGTGTTGGAAGAGTCCCTTTGGAGGCAGTGAGCAGCTAGACAGACAGAGCTAGGCAGGGACACAGGGCAAGGGACAGCTGTGGATTGCAGTGTGGAAGGTCTGGGGTCTACAGAACAAAACCTCTTCTAGCTGAGGGGTGAGAGGTAGGGACTAGAGATACATGACTGGTGAGAAGTTGGTATGGAGTGACACACTCCAGAGACGGGAGCACTGAGGTCCAGAACAAGCAGAATGGAGCTGCACATACATTTATGTGGCAATGACAAATGGAAAAATCTGCTGGAACATTACAGGAATGATAAAGGTTAGCCCATTCAAAAAGGTATGGAAACCACAGCTGTATCCTTAAGAATTTTACCTGCATAAACTGAAGAGAAGCTTCAAAGTCCTCCACAGGATACATCTTAATGCGAAAGAATTTCATTCCCATTATAAGACTGATAATGCTTTGAACTATATATGGGCTTTGTTCTTTATGCCGCAACTCTTTTAACTCTGCCATAAATTTCTTCTTTACAGCAGGAAATCTACGAATTCAGATGAGTTAGTTCCAAAAAGTTCAAAATTAATATTTCAAATGTATTGTAAGACATATAAATTGGGAAAAACTTAAAGAAGATTAAACGTTGGTTGTAAAATACCATTTCACTCAGTATGGGAATAGATTTCTTTTTGTTTAGTTTTCTTTCACTTCTAATAAATGCATAAAATGAAGCATACAGCCTGATCTTAGTCCCTTTAGATAGCCACATCTTTCAATTTACTTTATTACCATGCAACTCTTTTACATAAGAGCTAATAAAATCATTAAAACAATCCCCTCACATTTTTCAAAAATCCATGATGGAAGATGGTTTTCTTGCAAGTACATGCAAGACTGTCAAAGGAAAATGTGAATATTTAGACAGGCAGTTTCTCACTTAAGGTTTTTTATCTAATAGCCATTACAGTAACACTTAAGCATTAATAACTACACCTTAGGATGGAGGACCCTTGGAATAATTTTTGATCTTTCCCACAAATCCATTGAAGGTGTCTTCTGAGACACATTGTCCATAAAAACAACCTACAGAAAGATCATTGAAAAGGACCTCCTGTCCTTTCTGAGACAAAGTAAAAAGAATGCCATTTTTATGGGCAGGTGTAGCATGTAGCAACCTTTTGTTATCACCTTTGATAGACAACAGAAGTGAATTGAAAGAAATAGGGTGGCAGGAAGAAGCAGAAACACCTTACCAAGACCCTTCAGAAGTGGAGAAGAAAAGCCACATTTATGGAGCACATGCATATTTTATCTTTGACAGTAAAATTGAAGCTTTGGATCCAGATGCCACTCCTTTTGTGTTTCACCCAGCCAACTTAGCAGCCTATGTGAGGCCTTAGCTGAAGTTATATGATTTCCAGAAACTCAAACTGTTTCAGCTACATCAAGCTAAGTTGACTGGTTTTGTAGAGCAGACTTACTCAGAAACACCAAAAAGTCAGGAGACAGGTATCAATATGTCGGGGCACTAAATTGCATCCTTTGGTTAGTTTGTGGTGTAAACGAATGATGAGATGTTTTATTGGGTACATGAGTTTCTGCATTTGTCTGTTTCCAGACCCAGAATTTAAGATCTGACCCACAAGTGTTCTAAGTCATCTGTTCTAAGAAGGATGAAAGGTTCAGAAGCAGTTACATTAAGTTCTGAGCTGAAATAATGGCAGAGAGACTTAAGAGCTGTTCCAGTGTATGAGGATAGCCATTTATAGGTTTGCCAAGCTAAAGGAAAAATAGTATATATAAAAAGATTAATTAAAATAGCTCTCTTCAGCCCTTTAGGCTTTCCACAGACGTCATTGCTGAGATAACAAAAATAATGCTGCTGTAGTCAAATTGAATTTATTCAGTATCACTGGACTAGATGCAGAAAGCCTGTGATTCCCTAGAGGTCTATGCTCTAGACCACCTGGATGAATAGAGGGCCAATGAACTGAAATGACTTATTCATACAGTATTTTTAAAGAAAGTGAGAAAAAATCAGCATATTCACATGCTAACCAAGTAGAACTTGTCAGATTTATGGGGGAAGTAAGATATTCCATTTTGCTTACTTTGCTTGAGCTAGAACACCTATTACTTCTGCATACAAATCTGCAACGATGTGCATATTTCCAGTGTTAGGACCAAGGTACCTAGCAAGAGACAAGAAAGAATTTTCAGGTGAGAAAGAATACTGTTTAAATGACAACTATTAAAAAAATAAGATGTTTTTCTCATAGAATTTTTGTATGAAAAAGAGCCTTACCCTTCTTTGTACTTAAAGTGCTTGAAAGCCAAATTAATAACATCATTTACCAAACTGTCTATTACAGGATGAAGTGGAATCTGAAAACACAAAATAAAACATAACAAGTACATACATGTTACATTTCAAGTTGAATACTTTATGCTAGTATTACTCATGGGTATCATCCATACAGAAATATGGTATCAGTTGAAACAGTATGGAGCTAACAAAACAGCTGGAACGAGCCAGCCATTTAATGTTTATTTAGTAGGGAAGAGAAATACTTTAGCTCCAAAGACGTGGCAAAGTAAAATCTGTATGAGCACAAATTCCTAGAGATTCCTATGTATCCTACAGGTGCAAGAAAGACAGCAATGAACAAACATACAGAAAGTACTTAACGTTTCTAATATACTTTAAAGAAGCAAACAGAAAGAAGAATCCCAAAATTCACTTGCATTGGTAATTTTCATCATTTATTAGTTAGTGGATAATTTAAGAACTCATACCTGTTTCAAAACTTCTATTAATACTAAAGAAAAAATAAAATCAATAGCCAGATCTCTTCTCTCCATTAAATAGTCCCTCTGCTGTTCATCACTGCAAAATCAAACCAAGAAACACAGTATTTCAAAGATGTGTCATAATTTGTATTATATGCCTTCTTCAATTACATAAATACAGACAACATGGGATTGTGTTCTACTTTTTAAACTGCAGTCCAGCATTTCAGAAAGTAATGTACTGTTGTGCTCCTAAAATCAGAGATAAACAGACCAAATCTAACCTGTTATTGTGCTCTTCTTTCAAATGCTTAAATATAACTGTCCATTTCCTCTCTCTTTTTTCTAGTCTAAGATCTACACAAAAACCCTAAACCAAAACTAAACCAAGGAAACGTATGGATTTTGTATCATAACAAATGGTTTTAATATCAAATTCCGTGCTGATGGCACCATTTCGACCATTCTTAATTACACTTACGTGAAAAATGTTAAGGAATTACTTTGTGCTATCAAATTAATATTTAGACTTGTGATGAGTTTTGAAAAATGCCTTAAAAACACTGATGGAGAATTCACAACCAAACTACGTCCTCTTTTAAAAACTGTTCTGGTGTTAATTTTTTAACTTCGGCAACACTTGCCAAATGTTTAAACACATTCCTTGTGCAGAATAACACAGAGGAACAAAAGTCAGAGGTGAGTAGCTTGCAATATAAATACAAACACCCCCTCCCTCCACTTGGATCACCTGATCAGAGTTTCAAAGTGTACTGAAAAGATAGCATGAAATATACACTCCCTTTTATAAAATTAGATGTTAAAGGAACAGTTCTGCAGTCCATTTGAAGCATTTAAAACTGATTTCAGTGAGATTTTTGTGTAAATTCAGCACAATTTTTATAAAGAGTTTTAGTGACTTCAGTTCCACTCATGTGCTTATAATAAAACATGCATTTAAGAGTACTACTTGATCAATGATGAAATAAATTATTTGCATTTTGGTTTTCTTGGTTTCACATTAACTGGAGAAAAGACTGGTTATACGTCCCTTCTGGAACACTACTGATTGACAGAGTGGCCTTGTTTCACTTCAAAACTGACCTTAACCTAAATTTTGGGTGGAGTTCCTGAAGATATTTATTTATGAGCAGATGATCCTGCAACAAGTAAAGAGAAAGAAGCAATTCAAAGCAAGGATTCATCTCATCCAAAAGCAGACACCTAATGGATGAATCATGCCTTCATACAGCCTACTTCTACTGACACAGAGTCTGAAAGAGTCTGATTCAGGTTCATTTCTACCTTGATATCTAAAACTGGCTCCCACCCCTTTGTTCCACCAACTATTGCCTTCTGTAGTTATTGGATAATAATGTAATCCTAATGTGAAGAGTTGCCAATGCATTTCCTGACACCAGGTCTGACAGTGTTGATTTTCTTGCTGCTTCATTAAAGTACTAAAGTGTATAAATGTAGTACTAAAGTATTCAGAAAAACTGTAAGTTTGAAGAATATATCTGTACCAAACTACCAGACCTCAACATAACCAAGACCAACCTAGTGCCTTATCACTGAGGAACAACTGATATCCTTTTTGTGTGCTTGTTTCTTCTGAGAGGTAAAGTCAATGTTGCTAAAAACTCTAACTGATTCTCAGGTTTTTGGATTGAGAAATTGTGAAATTTCTATGCCTAAGCAGAACACTATATAAAAAAAAATTCTTCCAAATGTCACAGAATTATTGCCTGATCACAAAAGTAAAGAAGACATCATTTATACAAATCAATATTTAAATGAAATTATAGCATGCAAACCAGTAACAGCACTGTTATGTTTGAAGTATCAGGAGTGTAACTTTAAAGACACAATTATTCCATCCATCAAGAAGCCAAGAGAAGAGTTCCAGGAAAAAGCAGAAAAAAGATACAACAACTTCCAAGAAACCGTTACCTAAAAAAAGAGCAATTTTTACCTTAGAATTTATCAATTATGTATGTATGCTGATTCAAAATCATACCTTTTGGATTTAGTGCTTGTTCTTGGTCTGTACTCATGAGATTCATCTTCTATGCCATTCTGCCTTTTATACCAATCAAACAAAGTGCGCAGGATAGAGGGTAGACAATATTCTGAAAGTGAGCTCATTGAGCTTATAACCTATGGGGAAAATGCAACAATTCAAATGCTGTTCAAGTTTCTCTTCATCCTTAAATGAAAGTACTAACTTAATAGCTAGATATGTTCCTTCTTGTTCTCATCTGATTTTTGAGAATTGTGGTACAAGCAGTGACCTAATATCCTACATTTCCTGTCTTTAAAAGACATGCAGATGTGACATTTAGGAATACAGTTTAGTGGTGGACTTGGCCGTGCTGGGTTTGTGGTTTAACTCAATGATCTCATAAGGTCTTTTCCAACCTTAGTGATTCTATGATTCTGTAAAACGTAAGCAGAAACACAATACTGGAGTGTATGTCAATAATGTCTTTATATTGACGATATTAAAATGCACTAAAATTGTGTATCACATCTTACTACACACCAGAAAACTATCTGCTTCTGCAAGGGGGCTATTTTGATTTGTTACACAATGCTGATTTGAGTTTGAGCACATTATAAGGAAAGAAAAAGCAACGAATCAGAGGCACTGCCTTTGGGGTTTGTATCTGGCTGCTGGATACCCCTCCTGAAACTCAGAATATATTGAGAAACCCCACAAGTTCTGCAATACTTTTAATCAACTGATCATGCAGATGCATCCATCTTACTATTAGGCTCAAAGACCTGATAACTTAGACTTCCCTTTTATATATAGGAAAATATTTATAGTTTCCTGTGCCTTTGTGTGCACAAACAAACCATAGTTTAAAATTATTCCTTGGAAGTTCCTGATTAAACAGCTCCAGTGGCATACTGGAAAAAAAGATTTCTGCTCACTCATTATTAACTGTGTCACCAATTGCAGAAATGTTATTGAACATATTATTACTGAACTATGACTTAGACCTCCTATTATTGGAAATCATACAGCTACAAAACTTGAGAAGATAAAAACCACCCCATTTTTATACAAGAAGATATTATATGCATTGTAATAAAATATTCACAGCTACAGCATTTGTGGACATTCTAAGAAAGTAGAAAACAAGTCCTTAGTGTCAGGAGTGAAGAGCTCAAGTGTGTACTTCATGTCAAGTACCCTGATTATGTCACCTATGTCAGGTTTATCTACCTGCTTAAACTTAAAATTAAACCAGCAAGTTTCAATGCTTGTGGAAAAATAATAGAGTTTAATGCCCCATATAAGACCAAGCCTGTGTGAGCACTGTGACTAAGACAAGAGCAGAACTGGCAGGCCAAGTACCTTACACATAATTTCCAAATATTACTATAGCCTTAAATAAGATCTTTTGTGGATGACAGTTAGTCTAGATGAATAACTCTGAGCTCTTTTGCAGTTTTTCAGCCTCAGGATTTATAATTCACAGTGATGTTTTGGTCTAAAGTTAATGAGACTCTTTGAGGATGAAGTATATTACTGTTCAGGTATTATGGCCTAAAATTAAACATGGTGCATTAGAAAGCTGTCACAACTGCCTCTGCAAAATTAAAAGTTTCTATTAAAATATTGTGTTAGGAAAGCTTTCAATCCAGTGTTTGCAATATATTTTATTACCGAAAATATGAAACAAGTTGATGATGGCATTAAGGCACGGCTTGCAGCAGTGACAAAGGGCCTTTCATGAAGAATTACTACAGCACTTCAGGCTCAATTATACCAAAGCCTTCTAGCCTAAGGCTCCAGATGAATACTCAGAAGACATCAATCACCCAGTGTCAGGGCAAAGTATTCAGTACCAACCCAGTTCTTTATCGCTTTCCAAAACTTTGTCTGAAGCTGACAGAATACTGGCTGTTAATTATGAGATGCAATGGAAAAGGGTTTGCTAGCAGAGACAAGAACAGAACCACAGAATGGTTTGGGTTGGATGGGATCTTAAAGATCATCTTGTTCTAACCCCCTGCCATGGGCAGGGACACCTTCCACTAAACCAGTTTGATCAAAGTCTTGTCCAACCTGGCCTTGAACACTTCCAGAGATGGGGCATCCATAAATTCCCTGGGCAACCTGTTCCAGTGTCTTACCAGCCTCATCACAAAAAATATCTTCCTTCTATTTAGTCTGAACCGTGTCTGTTTTAGTTTAAAATCCTTACCTTTTATTCTATTGCAACATGTCCTACTAAAAAGTCTGTCCCCAAATAGACCTAAATATCTTTCAAGAAATCATGATATATAACTACAAATGAAAAGTTATTTCAGTCATGTTCACTGACATATTTACCACTGCTGTTCTCTAAATCCCAGCTACACAATTTCCCCAGAAAAAGTCAAAGCAATTCCTGTTAAATCTTCTCTGCTGAATTTACAACGTGTGTCTTTAGTAGGGATAAAAGGTCAATATAGGTTTGTGTTTTTTATTTTTTTTTAATCTTTCTGTCATTGCACTTTTAAGACAGGAAGGAAGGGTGGACTGGGCAAAGACCTGGCTTTCAGGGAACAGGAAGGGAGGGAAGTCTAGCCAGCTTGCCAACATGCTGGTTACTCAACCCTTTCATTTACTTCAAGTCCAGGAGTGAGATGAATTCTAGCTCTGTGCTGCTCCTTAAGGGGAGTGCACAGATGTACAAATATGTCCTTGTTGGACAAATGATCATGTTCTTCCATCATAAATGAACTACCTACTGTACAGCTTAAGGATAAGAAAGCTGCACAAGCAGGGAGCTGTTTGAAACCTGTGTTCACAGAGCATTAAATATACCTCATGCAAATGCTTAATATTTATTTTGGACTAAAATGCAAGTGTAAATGTAATGAAATTCTGCCCAGATAGTTTGCTACAATTTATATACTTTCATAAAAGTCTAGTTATATTGTCAAAAAACAAATATAAGAAATGTTTCCGCTAACAGCACATAGATGCTGATTACCTTTTAAATTTCACTTATGAATTTATATGTGCTTTAACAGCAAATATATTCAAAACTGCATCAACTGCATCCAATTCTCAACAGTATCATTATTTTCTTGGCTCTGCATTTTTTTCATATACCATATATGTCAGTTTGTGTGTTGAATAGGCATTTTATTGCCATTTTAATAACGCAGAATTGCAGTACTTCATTTTTGCAAAGGGTTGGCTTACTTTTTGCAAATTTATTATTCGCAGTGTCTGCATATTTTGTCTTCAAATTGCAGTTGGGTAGATCCTAAATAATGAACATTAGGAGTGAGATTTTACCCTTCTTATCAATGCTTCTGAAAGCAGAATTTAGCAAACACAGTTACCCGCTGCCATGCAATAATGTCTTCCCTTCTTTCAACATTTGTAACACTGCAGGAACGTCTGCAACAAAGCCCCATGACTACGAACAGCATGGATTCAAGGAAAATAACAGCTGTAATTAAATCCTTGTTCCTTCAAATCAACAGCAAAACTCTCATGGACTACAGTAAGACCAGGATTTCATAAATGCAAGATACGAAGTTGCAGACATAAAGTTACCAATTTGTATTTCAAATATTCCGGACTGGGGGAGGGGGAAGGTGAAGAGATGAGCTGCCTTAAGGTCTAATCAAAACAGCTACATGCACTAATCCTGTTGGACTGTTCGAGACTAAACATTTTTTTCTGCTAATGACAGGCTTCTAGACAAGTCAGATCTAATTCATAAATCCGTAAAACAACACATTAGGAGCAAGTAGTGCAGTTCTGTTTGTGGAGATCTTCTTTCTTTCACATCTGCGTTACAAGCATTTTTTGGGACAGTGCTGTGAAGCTAAATCTCCCTAGAAATGGTTCAAACTGGTAACTATTCAACTTGGACTCACCAGTTTTCATTTGTGAGTAAAAAAGAAAGTGGGATTTTTGAGTATCATAATTTTGTAGATGGGTAACTTCATCTAGCTTGCTTATACATTACCAATGTTTATAGCTATTTTACTGCCAGCACAACATGAAACCCATTTATTTTTAGTGGGCAGCAAGTTCATTCTGAAGATGTAATTTTGCCTTTGGATGTACTTCTTTACGCAGTGCTTGAACCCAAACCTCTGACCAGGAGAACAAAGCTTGTTTTATGACCCCACTACCACCATTTCTTATACTTCCTCTACCACATGCCCTTTGCTGATGAAGAAGGGATCAACTACAGTGATATGGCAAGGATGAAAATATCAATATTCACTTTCTACATCTAACAAATATAATATTGGATAAGAATAATTATCAGCATATCATGAATCATGTTTAGACTGTTATAAAAAAGGGACAATTAAACATTAATATGCTGCTTCGTGTCTATTTACATTTGCATTTTTCACTTTTTTATTATTATTTATTTTTAGTTTCCATTATTGACCTTGATCTATTTTTGTTGTTCTCATCGCCTAAAAGTATACAAAACATGAAATGTTTTAGCTTTCCAACCTGTATTCTCTAACCTAGTGCATTTCTAAGAAGAGAGCAGTACAATCAAGACAAGGTTTTGTGCAGTTTATGCTGCAAGTCCTGCAATAGGCACATCACAGAGATAGCTTCACAGGAAAAGTTAGCCTTGCTGTTAAGCTTTCACTTCCCTGGCCCAAACACTGCATTCATTTTGTATTTTTATATGGAAAACTGTCTGTAGCTCAGTCCAAGATTACACAATGCCCTTTTTCTGCCTCCAGTGTTGTCACTTCATAAGCATTTACATACCGTGGTAAGAACAGAAGATATGTTAGTAGAGGCTGAGAACAAGAGTAATAAAAGCGTTTCCTTAGGTGAGGATAAGCTTCTTGGAGAATTACAAGTTTTTGCACCCTAGCTTTTGATCTTTTCATGTACTACAACTTTATGGTTTCCTGTAATAGGAAATTTAAGTCATAGTTCACTAGTACAATGTTTAATAACATTTCTGTAATCGGGAACACAGAGCATGCTAATGCTGGAGTGGTAATGGTCTTTGCCAATAGGCAACTAGAGTTGTCTAACCAAGAACTTTTAAAGCATGGCTTTAAATACACTACAAGATCATTTAAAAACATATGAAAAAACCCTACGTAATTTCCTGTATATATTTTCTTTATATACATGCACACCTAAAAAGGAGAACAGTCAGTGTAAGGAATCCAGTTTGTTAGGCTAATGGTGAGACACTCTGCAAGTCAGGATAAGTGTGATCACTTTATACATTGCTCAAGATACTATTTTGAGTCTGAGGAAGGTGATGCAATTGGCAGCCAGACATACTGTCTGCCTAACAGGAGACACACCTATGTGGAGAGAAACAGCCCTGCCTGTGCTCAGATCCTAGGCATTGGATCCCTCACCACCATCACAACTACCACTCCTAAATTGGTGTTTGAGAATGGGCAGGAAAAAAATGCTGCTTTTCAGAGAGCCAGAGATAGAGCTATTTAGGGGTAGTAAGCCATGCTTTCACAACCATTTTAAATGGTTTGGCACCTTCAGTGTAAAACGATGTTGATTACTTTGGGTAGCTAAAGTTCCATTCTGCTCATTGTAAGTTAGTGTAAAGGGGGTTCTGGGCTGGTTTTTTCCACCTCTGACGCTGACTTGCAAAAAGCAAAATTTAAGTCAGGTCATGCCTTACTTTTGATGCTTTCTAATTTACAGATAAAAGATGCAGCTCAGATATTTTGAAGTCACAAGTGACTAGTGACCTACCTATCAATTTCACTCAAATTGAATAGAGATAATTTTGGTAATGTCAAAATTAGAAAATTAGGTTCTTCTGAGTGTGTGTCACTTTTTATGACATAAAAATTGAAAGTAAAAATTATTAGACACTCTTTGAGAACATTTGTTCATGGGGATTCTCTCTCTTTTCCTCTTTCATTTCTGCAGTAAAAATGTCAGGAATGTCATGTACGGCCTTTTCTGTTTTTGCTAGATGACTTAATGGGTTTCAGGAATAAATACCAAAGCTTTCCACACCTTACTGGAAGGGAGAAGTAAGGGATTATCAACCTGGTCTTCCTGGATCCCAGAGACTCATTAAATAATTGAGTTAACTTGAAAAATAAAACTTAAATGATGTCACTTCAAAGCACATAACTTCTTATTTGGGTTTTAGTATCATGTCAAATCATGGTATTCAGTTTTCCAAGTAGATCACCCCATAATTTTTAATATCAGCAAAATTTATCATACTGACATATTATGATTTGGAAAAGAGCTTTATAATAAGATGTACTTACCAATCTACTGACTGAAATACAAGTAAAGAAAGACTTCTTGCTCTATTTTCTTGTTTCTACTCTAGCTCAGTTCTATCAAATCTCTACTGTGTATTACAAAATTTTGTATGCTTGTATGAATTTAGCCATATTAAAATTATTTTGGTAGGAGTGAACCACGTTCTTAAAAATGGGCTCATAAGCCAGGTTCAGGTCCCATCTGCCAATCATGGGTGTACATCAATCCCAGAAGCACTAGAACATCTCAAAATGATAATGCTTTTTAAGTGGAAAACAATGTGAAACCTGAAGAGGGAAGCATTGCCAACAACCTGGGCTGAGGCTCACAAATAATTTTGAAAATTTCAGTTTAAACAGTCTGTTTTGAAAATTTCAAGGAACTGAAAAACAAGGTTTTCGGACGTGACGTCTAAGGATGTCTCAGCTCTGTACTTCTCTATCAATTCTGCACATAGGTAGGACTCTAGATATGCAGATAGGAAGGTATATGGATGTCTTGCGTAACAAAATTTACCTTTGTTTTCTGACTGCATCTGGGTTTTTTTCCCTCAGCATTCAGAGTAAATTGCTACAGTAGTAAATACACAGCTGTTTCCCTCTAGGAAGCATTTGCTGTTATTATTAAATGATCTTGACTTAATTATTTAATTTTCTGTCTATTTACCAATAACTAGGAGAAACATCAGTCTTCCAATTCTTCTTCGTAAAGGGCCCCAATTTTCTTAACTGTGAATATTTAATCAAATCATGGCCACCCATTACGTGTTTGTTCAATACACTGCAGGAACAGTATCAAACGGTTTGTATCTGGGTGGCTTCATTTGTTTTACTTTCCCATTTGCGTGTGACACTCCTCCCACAGGAAGGAAAAAAAAAAAAGCAAAATGAAGGTCAGGATACCACAAAGAATTTCATTAGGCAGGTAAGGAGTACTCACAAAGCAACCTCCTTCAGCCTACAGTGGCTGGTTTCCCAGCGGGGTCTCTGTGGTCAGCGAGGTAGCGCAGAAGTCTCGCCAACTCTGTTCACCTCCTGCTCTGCACAGCCCTCCAAGCAGGCTACCTCTCCCCAAAAAGCAGCTACAGAACAATCTAGACTGGGTCACTTTGTCAAGCTAAAATTATGAAGTGAACCTTAGTCAACGCCAGTGGAGTCTCACAAGGCGTCTTTGTTCCTGGTGTAATGTCCCAGAACGCTCAGTAAATGTTCACCTGAGGTTCTGAAGTTCTACTTATACCTACCTCCTCTCCCAAAGTTATGTTAATCAAAATGGTACTTGCAGCTTCCGGCATTAGTCACAGCTGCCTTCAGAGTGGTCGCTGTTGCTGCTGCTTCTGCTCTCAGCAGCAGTGGTGACAGCAGTGACAGCTGAGGCAGGAGTGGAGGAGCAGCAAATAACTTCTGTTGCTTATGACACACCTAGACTTTATCTTTCCTCTTTGTTGGGAGTGAGTTTTGGCATCCTTTATGCAACTTCAACTCCTTACCACCTATCTTTCTTTATTTCAAAATAGGTTACTTACCTTGGAATAGTAAAAAAATAGGTTACTTACTTTGGAATTATTTCCAGCTGCCTTCTTTTTTAAAAGAAAGACTGCCTACAAAAATTAATTGCTTTATACCGTTATTAAAAAGTGTGTGTATTGCTGTTGGTTTTATTTTTATACTTTTCCCATTTCCCTTACACAATAAATTTCTTAATCTAATGCCAGATATAAATTTCGTTTTATTAATTACAATTTTATTGTTCTACCAAATGAAATCTAATTAATTACATAAGTTCTATTTTATTTTTAATACTTTTTCCCTGCCAACCATTTTTTCTAATTACTATCTACCTTGTCATATACAGGCATTTATCCTGACAATTGTACTTAAGCTTAATTTTAAATACAACAGGTTGGCTCAGCCTGTTTAAAGTGAAGTGGACGTGTAAGTCATGCTGAGTCACATCTACGCAGACAAACTAGACAGATGAGACTGACAGCAATGACAGTGATTCTCTAGGCTCTTATATTAACTATAAGAGAAACCCCATAAAAGAAAGACTGGGGGCAATGCATCTGTTTCAAAAACAAGTTATCGCAAAAAGATACAAAGTTTGCTTTAAAATCTCCATCAGGGGAAACAGTCAGGAAATAATACATATGCCTAATACACTGTAAAAAACAAGAAGTTCTGTGGCAGAAAATATTGAGTTTGAAAACAGTGGACAAATTCTTCCAGCTTAAACTCAAGAATGGTTAGGCAAAGCACTTATATTCCGCTAAGTACACTGAGAAACACTGTTTTTGCAGTATGCAGTGATAGTAAAAGGACACCAGAATGCCTTTCAAGTATTTGTCTATTAGCCTGAGGAATTGAAATTATTTAATTTCAAGTGTCTTACTTGATCAAACTGGGGATCTTCTCCTCGTTGCAGGGATTTGGTCAGTGGCTTCTCCTAAAAGAAAATATATTAAATACATATTACTTTAGATCAATACTATCATATAGTCTACTTTTTACTCACATAATGTGCCTGTTGATCTCATCATGGAGATACCCTTTGTTTCATATGCAAAGGAGACCTTTGCATATGTATCAGCCAATATTGACATTGTGTCTTTAGTGACTTTGGTGTCTTTCCACCAAAGAGAAGGATTGACCATTTATTACATCTGAGTTGGTGCTCAGACTGATGATAAATTCTTTCAACATTCTAAACAGCACCCAGTATTTCCTCTAATACATGATCAGGGGGCTCTATTTACCTACATGATGTACTTTCTTGTTATAATACTACCAGGCAATACAAACATGTCCACAGATACAGCGCATCATGCAGGGCATACTGAAAAAAAGGTGATTTTAGAAGAATCAAAGACCACAGAGTTCAGTTCAAAGGAAAACAATTATGGAAAAAATTATTACTCCATTTTTGGAATGGATGCAAGTTTTCAGGACATGCCATCAGAGTAAGTGGGAACGCCAAAGAGAACTGCCCAACTCAGAAAGAATCATCACATGTGAACATCTATTCACTTTTTTGACTTTTTCTGTCAAGCAGGCTGAACTCCTGAGACAAGGAGGAGTACACAGGCCAGTATTCCAGATACACATAACAGTACACAAAACATGAATCTCCTAAACCACAATGAAAATAAACAATACATCAGGGCAGATGACAGTCTGGAAAACACATCACTTGTCACCATCACAATTCTGCAATGAATTACACTACTGTTGCTGGTGTCTGAAATGTGCCAGCACTTTATTCTTCTGTAAATCATGAATCTTTCTTCTCCTACAGCTGCAAGACTGGGGCTGTCCCACCAGCTCAGAATGAGATTTTCTGTTCAGCTTTCAGCAAACTATTACACTCATCGGCATCTGTTAATGTATCAGGCAAAATACCATCATTGCCAAGGGATGTGAGATGAAAACCAAAGAAATCTGTAAAGCTGCTGAGATAAGGGAGACCAAAGATTTCTACTATTTAATGTTTTACTCTGGAGAAGATGTTGCCCAGTTTAATCTGCTGACTGATTTTGAAATTAATTATGCTGATCCATTTGTAATGCCAGCTGGTAAGGAGGCCAAGTGTGGGGTGACTGCAGTATCCCCTGACTACCTACCAAATACAAAAATCAACAAAACTTTTTCTACTGAGTCACTGATTTATCCAGAACAGCCATCAGTATTTTTCATTGTTTTCTCAAATATCTAACGTGACTCCTCCAGGTTACATTACGGGCACAACAGCTATTAATTACAATTTTATGACAGCTTATTGGTAATGAACAGATGAAGTAAAACCTTGTAGCCCCGAGAAAAACACAGGATGTTACCCCACCCACAGTCCTCCTCCTCCTCTATCAGTAAATCCATGCTACCCTCCCTAGTTGTGTCCCATGGGAGGATAGTACTTCTTTTCTCTATTGCTGCATGCTGGAAAGGACAGCAGGTAATCTTTCAAAATTAGTATTCAACTTACTTAAAAGGAAAAGGATTCTTATGTTTCCATGACTGCTGGACACATCAGCATATTTAGCATTAGTACAGTTTAGGAAAAAAACCCAACACACCTTTTTGGTGGTTTTTTTTTTTTCTCTCTTTTTTTGTTTTTTTAAATTATGAAATTTCTTATTCTGTTACAGAAGACTTATGTTACCATAGCAAAGCTTCTTAAGGCCTGTTTCAACAAAAAGGGCTTCAGCATGCAGAAGCTTTGTGCTTCCATGCCCAATGCCACAATGCTTGGCTTTCAGAGAGTGGTGTTTCAGGCAGAAATGAGCTGTGGGATTTCTCATCACCTATCTGTATGGAGGACACAAGTAAATGAGACAAACCATGCTCTGGGAAATCCAAGTTGGAACTACAATCCCGAACATGTCCTCATCACCTGCAAGCTATCTCTGGAAGCACACACACCTCCCAAATACTCCAGTTTCTGATGACGATGATCCCCAGGGGCTGCACTTCTGAGTTATTGAAGACCCCTCCGTTTTGACAAGGCAAACAAGTACTCTCTTGCCCTCTTACAGCTGACTACACCAGGGCTTCCCAAACTATGCTAAATTGACCCAAAGAAACCATTCACAGGCCATGCAGCAACCTTGGTCACAGGAGAAGGCAGTCCTGGGATGGAGAACTGCCAAGGGTATCTACCAAAAGCCAGGAAGGCTTCTGCTGCCGTATCTTCTCAATGTTTCCAGCCTAGGGCTTTGATTTTCTCCCCTCCATCCCATCCTACACCTACTTCTGTTCCTGCTGCTTCCCCTCCCCTCGCACTCCAGCCAGGCAGCAGCTGCTGTTGCAGCTGTCTCTAGCTCTTCATCCCCATGTTCTGCCTCTTCATCCCCTTGTTCTGCCTCTTCTTCATCCCCTTGTTCAGGTCGCTGCTGCTGCTGGCTCTTCCTCAACTCCATCCAAGAATGGTGTTGCTGCTGACACTGCCTGCAGCCACCGCAGTGATGGCTCAGCCTGGATGGACCCAAGCTGACCCCATGAAGACAAGTGTCTTTGCACAACAGCCCCACAGTTCTGGGAGTGGGATGTCCACACCAGAGCCACTCACTGTACTCCTGCAGAGAATGGCAACAACCACAGAAAATTTTATTTAGGGCTTGGAGGTTTGAGAAAACTCGAAGTAGAAGTTATTACTATTACTCTATTACTAGTGATGAGTGCTAAATAGATAATGAAGTGAATAAAAATGAAGGGCCAGAGACAAATGTGGGTTTTGTTGTCTAAGCACTCCTAAAATATAAAAGGATGACTGCTTGCCTGATGAGAGTAACAAGCGACCAAGGCAGGAAGACACTGCTGAGTAAATTCAAAGACAGCTCAATTACATGCAAGTGCTTCAACTGTCCTTTAAAACCAGGAATTTATCTTTATGCAATAGATAATTTCTCTTCAACTACTGGAAACAACTTGCTTATTCTGTATCACTTGGTTCTCGTATCCTTACAAACCTTACCATTTCATTTTGTGCAGCATTTTCAATATTGTTGCTATGGCAGCTGCTATGTAAAATACATTTGTTCTCATGGTAGACTTCTTCACCATATGCCAAAGGTTCAGGCCTTGCAAAGACAAGGTCAAAATATATAATAAAGTGAAACTGTCTCTGAATAACAGATTCCATAGCAGTCTATTTACCCTGGGGATACACTCACTTTAAAGTTTTTAAAAAATCTTAAAACTGTTTTCTAGCCTTAAGGTAGCATTTTGTTTTTATTTATTTTATGGCCCACCCAATTCAGAAATGGTAAAGAGGCCCTTTTGTATTACCAGTTGACTTGAGTCCCTACTTTCTACAGAAATACTGTTCAAATCTTGGATTAATAGGTAGGCTGAATTTGGAGCCAAAGACTACAACCACAAAATAGGAAAAAAGAAAATTTTGGTTAATATGAAAGAGCCCATAGCTTTCTGGACTACAGAAAACATCAGAAAAATTCAGAAGAATGGACTCTCAATAATAACATTTCCATTTTTAATCACTAAGTTAAACATCCTTATTTCTTGTTTGAAGTGCTGCCTACAATTGTATACTCTCTATTTGTTCACGCTGGAAACTTCCATGATATAAACGTGTTGGAGATAAGCAGTAAAGCTCAGCAAAGACAGTGTAGCATTTAATATTTGAAACTATTGTTTTCAATAAAACCATCTAAAAGTTTCAGGTTGCCAGTGCTTACAAAACAAAATGCTCACCTCAAACTTAATTTCCTTCCTCGATCTTATTGCTGTTGGGAAAACATGTATAGAGCAGAATAAAATAGAATATGCTAAATATGCAATGGTAAATGCATATTTTATCATATTTGCAAGCATCAACTAAATATAGTATTTATAATTTATCCTAAACCAGCATATCATTCAAACTCTCTATTCACACAAGCACACTAAAACATTTCTCCAAAGACTGTCAGCTACTTTAAATGGTTAATATATTAACGCTTTTTCAGGGCTGCTACACAAACATAATTGGGTAAATTTACACAGGAATAGCCACCTGTCACAGAACTGAGTGCTCAGGGAAACATAAAAACAAAAGGATGTTGTAGCGCCTATTAAGCCTCACTATGTCACCATGTTGTAACCATATAAAATGCCCCTTAAAGCTATTTCTAATCTCAGCAACCATTAGGCATGTTATTCCTACTGAACTGTGACAGGCTACTGTATCACTGATGGAGATAAAACCCATCAGTTTGCCTTTTTTTTTTTTTTTTAAAAAAAAAAGCAGGGAGGATGAAATGATATTTTGACACAAATTTTAACTTTTGCACTGCACACTAAAAAGCAGCCACACATGCTCTACTGAGTAGTCTGCTGGGGTGGAAGACTCACTGAAAAGAAAGAGCAGACGAATGGACCTTTTCACATAAAATGGAAAAGGACATAGACCACACTCAAGTACTACAGTTACAATATTTATAAAATGAATGTAAACACAATCTTAAGAACCAAAAAATCCGCAGGTGTACTTCTTTCCTACTTAAAATGAATTGCCACATAAGCCCCCTCACCCTGAATGAACATCTTTGCCTTACGTATTTTCAGCAGGGAAGAAAACTGGTCTTCATAGGAAAATGTCTGCTCAAAAATATCCTAATTGTTTTGGGGTTTTTTTGGCCTTTGATTATTTAGTATATACAAAACTAGCAAAACATATCGCTGTCACTCTCGTGCTCATGTGATGTGTAAACCATGTTCAGTACCATCCAGGAGAAGAGGCCACGATGCCAATGCGCTTCTGGAGGCTTGGCACACAAAACTTAATTCCACGGAGGAGGACCTACCCTTCAGGTGCAGCTGCCCTACCAGCCAGTAGCCTCCGAAATGGCCAGTTTGTCTGTCTGGCCGTCGCCTCCATGCCAGGTGTGCTCCTGCTTCCTCCCTCCCAGAACCGATCTGCATTGAGTAGGTTCATGAAGCTGAACCTGCAAGTCTTTACGCTGGTTTTGTCCTTTCAAAAATGGATATAGAACAATCTGTGGTCCCATAAAGAAAGCTCTTGTACTGCAAATAGGTCTGAATTTCTCAGGAAATAATTTTTTGGTCTTATATACCTCCTTACTATTTGGGAATTACCACCACCGCTCCAGAAAGCCTGGCTAATTTATACCTAAGCAATTAAGAGTGCCAAGCTTTTTCATTGAAAAGGATAATCTGTTTACTCTGACCATCTCCCAAATGTCTCCCACCTGGAACTTCTATGAAACAGGCAATTAGTGCCCTGTTTTCATTATGGTTCTTTGCAAGTCAGCAGGTCCTCATGCATAAACACATAAACTGTCTGCTCAGTGGATGACAACAGAATCTTTGATTTCTCTTGTTGCTCTGCTCAGCATCAATTAACTGCTAGACACTTCTTTTAAGGAACTGTGTCAGTGACCACGGTACACAGACAGCAAAATACAGAGAAAAAGAGATTTCCCATATTAACCTTTGAAATTCCAAGCATACAGCAACAGGAGATTCTAAAGGCAAACATAATAAAAAGAGATGATAATATAGCTTCAAGAAAACACCACAACTTTGCATAAGACAAAATTATAGATTTCATAAAATGTTAACAAAAACGCTGATAGGCTTCATTTAACTGTTGAAAATTAAGTAAAAAACACTGAGAAGAAATAAGCATATTATTTCAAGTGACTATGAAAAATACATAAAAATGTTCTGTATCTAAAAAAAAAAATATTTTAGCAAGCTCAGGTCACAAACCTACTTGTCATTACAGTTAGTGCACAAAAATAATGAAAGGTGAATGTTTAGAAGACAGGCTCAGTACTGCTCAGTCTCTTCTTTATGTAATTGCTTGTGTGTTTTTATAAAGGCTCTTCTGTTTCTTCCACGTGGAAAAGGATGTGCCCAGTACTCCAGTACTCCTGTACTGCTGAATACAAAACTGTAAGAAAACATCAGTTCAGCTTCAAATACAGGTTTTCACTCAATGGCTCTGTTTTTTGCCTCTCTGGCATCCTCATCATGTGCTGTTCTGATTCAGTGACAGCTTAAATCATCATATCAGGTATTACAGGCTAATTTTTTGTCTCATTACCACATTCTCTGCAAAAGTCAGCTTTTACCTGTGCTGTCTGCCAAGAAAATTAAAATGTGGACACTCAGAAATTTTGGTCATGAAGAGTGTTTAATGTGAAGTAACTGATATATCAGAAAAAAATGGCCAAACAGGCCAAAAAAAATAGCCAATTGGTTTTCAGAAATAATACTCCACAGAAGTAAATTTCAAGCAGCCTGAAGAGAGAAGCAAACCCATTGAATCAGAGATTGTTATTAGATGCACAGTGCAAAAATCAGCACTGCAACTTTCTCAAAATAACATGGAACATAAAAAAAACAACAAAAAAACACACAAAAATGAAACTGAAAATTTTCTTTCACTTACCTTGAGCAAACAACTCAAAGACTCTGACAGTCTCACCTGAACAGGAAAAAATTTCCCAGATATGTCCTCTCCTCAGTGTTGACAATAGACAGTCACAAACTTTCAACAAAGATTAAGTGCTGTTACAGATATACAAGTAACAGCAAGAAAACCCATCATACCAACCCAGAAGACAAACAAACAAAACCAACCAAACAAAAAACCTCATCAAGCCAACAAAAAAATCCCAAACAACAAATGTACTGCTCTCAGCATTTTTATCTTCTCTAATATTTTCCACTGCAAAGTAAGGTACTTTACTGCAGGTAACAACTCAAAAAGTTTCTTTTACTATGGTATTTTAAGCCCAAAAAAGCTGATGGCTACTAGTGGACCAGTTCCAAAGGACGTATTTTAAATAAATGCCTTTGTAAAACCTACGAAGTTGAAAAGAGTACTAAGCATAACATTACTGAAATGTGAGGTAGATTCTAGCACAACTGAGAAAGGAAATTTTGTTGACTTTTTTCAGAGCTTTATTCTAATAGGAATGCCTTTTCAAAATTGAAACTACGAACACATCAAAATTCTCTGTCTGAATACAAGTAAGTTGTAAGATGGGCTAGTATTATAACACTATCCCTTTATTTTCCCTGAGTTTATTTACTCCAGTAGTACAGTGAACTGAAAAAGAGGTGAAATTTACAAGCTTTAAGTCTGATAAATTTAAAAAGAGCATCTAAGACCAATTTCCTGTTAGCAGATTGTGTGATTCTGACTTAAAAATTCCAATATACGAAGATAAGCTATTGTTAATTGGAACCTAATTTATTGGAGCAGGGAATATATTGTTAGTGGCATTTGTACTTAAGATCAAAATTCATGAAGGACTATGATGTACAGCTTGGAGAAAGAATACGAAGTTAATTTAATGGATTAATTAAACAATACTAATGGCATTGTAGGTACAGGACTGAGTTTTTCAGTCGTCCCAAGTCCACCTAATGATTTACATTACACTATCAATATTCCCAATTTCTACGTTGATAATCAATTACTAGAGAACAGTGATTTACATGCCTAAGACAGTTACTCGTATTTGATTGTAAATTTGAAAATCAAAAAACCCCCCCAAACGCATTATTAGTTGCTCATTGCTAAACTAAACCGGTACTAATGAAATGAAAAAGGCCTGTTATAGGAAGCAGCAGCAATAGTGGAGTTGGAAAACAACATGGCTATTATACTGCAAAGCCTGACTGCACAAGACACACATAAAAACCCATCTTTTTTTTGCTCATATGATTCATTTTCTTCAAGGTGTGCAAGATATATGAGATTTCCTTCTCCAAACCTTTCAGAAGTAAATACAGATTTCTTTTTCTGTTCTTTGTGCTGGGAACCATTACAATGCATTTTCATAAAAATGCTTCTCCCTAACAGGAACAAGAGCATGCTCAAAATACAGACACCCAAATCAAGCTATACTCCATAAAACCACTATCTTGCTCTCACCACAAAGTCTGGAAGAAGGCTTTCTGTAGTCACATTCTAATAATTAATAAAACTCTGTATAAGGGCACAGTCAAGAATGGTGTCACAGGATGCTGTATGAGAGTCCAAGATCTTTCATTTATGAGTCTGTTGGACTGGAATAAACATGATGTCCTGAAAAGGCATTTGAAGCAGTGATTTCCATGTAATAATAAGAACATAGACAAAGGAGATCTAGACTTCCAAGTCCGTGTTAAGACCTTTGTATGAAATGCTATTCAAAGTTCTGTTTTGACTGCTTATCAAGACGGTGCAAGTATGTGATGTTCATCAGTCTATATATATATAAAAATAAATAATAGAAGGGTATGGATGTAATGATTACTTCTATGAAGGTTTTGGCGATAGCAGTCTGCTGTGAAATAAAAACACTGATACAGTGTTGAATTAAATAGATTTGTGAAACAAAGTAACTGCAGTCAAAAGTGTACCTCAAATAGTGCTGTTCCCTCTCTTATATCTCTGACATTACTTTTGAGAGCTGGCAAAGAGGGTGAGAGGATGCTCTTCCCTGTCCTTGATATACCCTGGTCATTTGGTACATCTTTGCTTCCCAAACAGAGAAGTTAACTGACACCTCAGTCCCATATCCAAAGAGTTTTACACCAACCAAATTATGAGGAGCAAAGCCGTTTCTTCTATGCAAGAGGACATAAATGGCAGAAAAATGCAGGAAACCTTTCTTTCCTGCAGAGAATGGAGAAAACACAGCTTCCCTCTTGAGCTCAACTGGTTCCCTGAGTTACGATGAGACTGCTGCCCTTACCTTCAGTCAAACTTCCTGCCCATGGTGACAGCCATGCTACAAGGATGTAGAGGACCTCCCATGTTCCAATCAGTGGATAAAGTTCCTTCTTTTAATGTATATTATATGGGTGGTCCCAGCTTGGCAAGGCCCATTGCAGGACAGGGCTGTAGGAGCGGGAGACCAGCCCTACCGTGGCAGGGACTGATGGCCCCAAAACCTGGGAATGGGTCCTGGGCTGTGGGCAGGGGTGGGTGAGAGCCATTAAGGCTTATTAATGTCCTTGGGGCCCTGACCACTGCTTACCCACTCAGAATAATGTGGCCTAATTTAATCAAGGCTATAGGAAGTCCTTATCAGTTGAGTTGCATAAATTTAGAGTTGTAATTGCAGGGCTGCTCCAGGCACAGGGGGGCGTTCTGTAAAGAGGAACCACACTCCTCTCAAGGTCCAGACAGCTGGGGGTAATAAACCATAGCAAAGGACTCTGGCCATGGTTTGCTATCTGGTGGGCACTGCTGTTTAATGTCAGGTAGCTACTTTTTATCACCAACCATGCACCTATTTTCATAGAACAGGCCAAGAGATTAGGAAAGTGTATTTTTATAGTTAACTTGAGAACTACTGCCAGTAGGTTTCTTTAAACTTCCATTTTTGCAACTTTCTTGGCTATGTGTTTATCTCAAAGGCCGTAACTGTACCACAACAGACATGTCCCCAGGTCACTTGATCTACAGCCTTTTCCTCCTGGTTACTGGTACTGATTTGAGAGACTCAAGGAGGATGCCAGGTGCCCTTGCAGAGTTAACATCAGCCGCCCTCTTTTGCTAAAGTACGTTGGCCATAGAAGCCATCGCTTCCACTCATACTACATGCCCAGCTACTGAAACAAGACCTTATTAGGTGGATTTCCAAGCTGAGAAGGTAGTTACATGAAGTATTGCAGTTTTTCTCATATTTGTCATGCACTAGAGATGCAGGGCCAAATATGGAATAATTCAAACTGTCTGATGTGTAAACTGTACCGTGCCAGACTCAAGCCCAGAAAAGAGCACCTAAACTTAAATGTAAAAGTATAGAGCATCCTGATGAAGCAGTTCCTCATTGACTTCAAATGTGACCCTGAAAGCATGCAAAGGATGAAGCTCTTGTGAAGCTATGGAATTATACCTCATTAATTAATTGCTACTTATCTGGAAAGAATGCTACCAAAGCGTACACTTGATTTTCTTCTGTCCTTCATGATGACAGACCAGTGATAAGATTGGCCTGAAAGGACTGTAGTTTGACTTTCATTTTCTGGATAGCAGAAATAGCCAATATCCTTAAATGGCACAAAAACGTGATTATGGGTATGTGGTAGGTTTTCTGCTATATTTGCAAGCATTGGCCATTGTGTGATGTAGTATGACAGCCCCAGTGACCTTGGATTCCAATTCCTGTCTTCCAATGTTAAATCCTCTTAGCGATTTGAAGCATCGTATGTGCCACTGACTATCCTCCAACTATACCCAGGCAGTAATGAGGTCCGGGGACAGTGAGCATCCTGGAGTGTCTTGCCACTGGAATGAGCTCAGCTATGGAAACTCTGAGAGCACTGAGAAAGCACCTGTTGACACTGTCTGACTGTGAAATATGTGAGTGTTTTTATGGACTTGTATCTAGCTGCAAATGCCTATGCCAATGTCTATGCAAAAATGTGTCCTTTTCCTTTTTGCCTTACTAAAATGCCATGAAGTTTTCCCCTCAATCTCATATGGATGCTGGAGTCAGACTACACTGCAATCCTGCCTCCATTCTGCTGCACTCCCTATGACCACTTCTGACACCCTACATTTGTCTCATCCTCTCACTCTTTTTCCCAACTGCATCTTTCATACTCTTTCCCTCAATTTCTGTGTTTCAATACTACGATATGTCCCCCTGAACTACACAGAAGATCTATGGCCACTGCTTCAATCACAAAAACCTTTCTAGGTCTTTTTGGAAGATACTTGTCCTGAGGTTCAAGATAAGCCACCCTAGCTTCAGACTGTTCAGTGCCTGGCTTCTGTTACAGGTCTCAGCCTAAGATACATACTTAGATAACTGGAGGAGGATACTATTTCTGAGGTAATGAGTGGAAGGAGGAGCGAGGGATCATTGTCATTGAACTTGTCTTTGTTATATTTGTTTGTGCTCCATCTTTAGTATAGAGGGTTGATTTTTGCTATGTTCTTCTGCCTTCACATCCTTTGAGTTCATGAGTAGAGCTTGCTTGGTTCATGGATGATATCTCCCAGGCCTAGAAAAGATTTACCTGACCCAGCTTGGGCTTCATTATCACTGGTGGACTGGACTATCCTCGGAAAGTCAGTGAACTCATAAGGAGAGTTGAATAGTGGACGAAAGAGTGATGACTGTTGTTCTGCTTAATGGATTTTCTTGAAATAGAGAAGTTAGCTGCTGGTAAGTCTGAGTGAAAAGAAACAGAATAAAGGGGACAATCCACAAAGAAATTAAACAGACTCAGAGAATCACTGAATGGATTGGGTTAGAAGGTAACTTAAAGGTCACCTAGTTCCAATCCCCCTGCCATGGACAGGGACACCTTCCACTAGATCAGGTTGCTGTAGCTTGGCCTTGAATACTTCCAGGGATTGAGCGTTCACAACTTCTCTGGGCAACATGAAGTCCTTAGATATGGCTAGGAGCTCAGTAAAACACTGAGACCAACTATTAGTCTCAGAAGTTGGCCCAGGATCCCGTCAGTGGCCTGTAGGGAAGAAACTCTGCTGAGCTGACACTTGCTGGGAGCACTAGGAGATAGACCACCTCCTGAGATGAATTACTGTTCTCAGTCCTCCAGTCCATTCTGTGACTGACTGACATAGACCTGCCCATTCAACAAGCCACTTAATACATCCACTGTAACAGATCTGTAGGGCTCCATACAACAAATGGATCGTATACATTCAGGTTACATATTGAGTAGTTAAAGTAAGATGTTGTGGAGATGCTTTCACTGTCTTATGATCAGGTGAGAGGACGGTCCTCAGCATGGTATACGAAAGTGACAGAGAATTTCATAAAGAAGCATCTTAAGTACTTCAGAGATAATTACTGAAAGAATACTTAAGAATAATTATTCTTAGTGGCCTACACATTGTTTGTCACAATGATATTATCATAATGATATTTATTTCTATAATTTAAATGCTAAATAAATAATACAGTAGAAATAAGGAATTATGAGACACTAGATACAGAGTTATGGTATTATGAACTATGAGCTCCTTAAAGCCGGGATGGACTGCTGCACGCTTTACAACATTTTGGCTACCACAAACACTAGCAGAATAAAATAATTAGATTAATGATAGTGGCATAATCCTCAAGTAATACAGAGGTGGACAGGGACAGATGACAATGGAAAGCTGGCATGTTTGTAGTATTTATAGAGGAAGGTCCCAGGGAGGATAGTTTGTACAAGAAAAGAGAACAGCATTTTCAATATATACTTGCAGAAAGTTCTTTTCAGTTTGTCTGGGCATACATAAACTGAGTGAAGAGGTTAGAACAGAGGTAGACAGTTTGCTTTTCCATCAAAGTACTTGTTCCTTATAACTACTGTATGTGCACTGTGAACTAACACAGGTCCGAAATACCTATGTATGCCAAACTATTCATTAGGACTTCAAAGGCAAAAAATGTGTAATGACAGTGCGTCTCATTATAGCTGACACCTTGTGTGATGCAGCTGGAATTTTAGTCCATGTAAACCAGAAAATTCTACATTACAGCTGTGGGATAAAAATGCTTAGTATTTATCATAGCCTACATCAATCTCACTAGTTATCACAGCCCGGTCCTCATAAAACAAAAAAACTACTTCCCTTCCTTCCTAGTCTGTCCTTGGCATATTTCTTCTCTTGCCCAGAGAAATGTATGTCTTTACTAGGGCTAGTCAGACACCAGTGCCATTACATGTGTTGGTTGGCCAACCTCTGCAATTTGTGTATTCTTTCCCTTTCAGAGTCTTCCTAATCACCTGCTCGGCTGTTACCAACAGCTCTGTTTTGAAATAGATCTACATTTTAATGTCTTCAAGCTCCTATGAAATGGAAGTAATAAATACACTAGTATCAACCATATCACCATTTTCATGGTTTTTTCCAACGGCGAGATGAAACCTGCCTGATGAAAGGAGAAGTTGTAGGCAGAATACATGAACATGCTTATAGTCCTAATCCTATAATTCTGCTCTTGAGTTCAGTATTCAGAGAGATCCTGAATTTAGACAAGCTCAGTAAAAGAAGATGCTTGCAGGAGAAAAGTATAATGAAAGTTTACCAACAGCTAAATTAACCATTAACCACTGTCAATGCCTGTAGCTCACTATGTTTTATCAATGTCTACAGCTGTGTGTAAGTATTGCTGAAAGCCGCATTTAAAGATTAGCCTGCTCAGTATGCACAGGATGAATTATTACCCAAAGAGATAATCAACAGTCCTAAAAAAGGAAACTATTTTCTGGGTTTTCTTCTCACAGAGCTATGAAACATATTCTTTCATCTGAACTGGCAAGAATATTTCTCCAGCTTCCTCTAACTTAATTTTAAGGTTACCAGTTCTTGAAAGGAATCGGCAGTAATAAAAGATCAAATTGTGTTTGCAAGTGAAGCAATGCAAAGAGGATTTAGAATACAAATTGATAAAAGTTAGATATGAATTAAATAAGTTGTGAAAAAGGTCTGCAGAAAAAATCTTAATATTTGTTATAAAGAAGAGCAATAATCTACAGAAAAGAAGCAGAAAATTATTAAAGGTTATCAGGAAGAAATTATTTACATTTCACTTACATGAATTTAATTTTACAAACTGGACAATCCATTTAAATTAAGCCTGCTGTCAAATGCTTTTAATTTGGATTAATATAGCTTGACAATCTGGGTACAGTAATTAATCATTAAAAATTAGACCCATGATTGTGAACTTAATGTAATTACTGAATTGCTTGTTTTATCTCAGAGATCCTAAAAGGGGGAAAAAATTCACCTGAAAATTCGAAAAAAATATTCTGCAGACAAAGGAAAAAATCAAATCTGGAACCAGAAATTTTCCATTTTAACTTGCTAAAGACTTAGCAGTGCATAGTTGACATTAGATTCATGCTTAGAAAATATATTAACTGGGGAGTGCATTTTTTATGATGATCACAGCCTGATCCAGTAATCAAAATGCCAAATGATACTCGGTTGACAGCCAAGGCAGCAGGAGGAGTAGGTGACATTGTCCTCTGCTTCCTCTGCCACTGGAATCTTGCTATTCCAGCTGAGATTTCATGGAGCTGCAGGAGGGGGTAGGTGCTGTGCCCTTCACTGATGCCCTAGAAAACAGCAGAAGTTTCTAGTGCCCTGATAGCATCTGCAACTCATGGTGGGACACAAACTCAGTTTTCCAAGAGAGGTGTCAGAACACTGTAATTTACAGTCAGGTTCCGTATATATCACAAAAGAAAGAGATGGATATATCACACAGGCATATGGAACCCAAAGACACTGAGAGAAAAATTCATAAATACAACAGTAATAATAATCAGATAGAATAAGCAGGCAAAATGTGTGTACAACAAGAAGTATGTAGGTAAAAAATATATCAGTAAGTCTTTAATTTAATCATAGTAACTTCAGAGCTTCAATGTGAGCTAGACTTGGTGATAAAAGAAATGAAAAGGCAACGATATTATAAGCAGATCATTATAGCTTCTCTAAAAGATATCTTAAGTATTCATCACTCATTATAAAATTAAACTGTCATATCTTGTAATGACTTAGAGTATTCAAACTAGAAATATCTCAGTGTTGAGCACTTTGCAACTTTGACTTTCTTTGAAGCACATTTGAGTTTAATTAGAACAGAATCTTCAAAGAGCTCACTGTTTGACTACCTATTGTGAAAAAAGGCCAAAAGGTAGCTCTTGGCACCATCAATTTATAAACTTCATCCCCCAAATCCCTGGAACTTCCTGCTCACAATTCTAATCAGTGGAGTAGAAATGTGGGAGCAAAGCTGCTAAACATCCAACAGCTGCATCACAAAAAGGGTAGACTTAAATTCTTGGCCAGTATTCCAGAAAAATTTTTGTCATTTTGCCTTGTCACTTCTTTCATTAAAACCTAATTATTTCAAGATCATTTTGACTGAATCCTGCTTACTCATTTGTCACATTCGCCCTCAAAGAGCAGCATGCCATGACTTGTCTTATTAGTATTAATGACATGTGAGTATGTAATTGAATTATTGTTAGTATCTCATGGTCAGACCCCTGTAAAAAATACATTCTGAAAATGATGACCAGAAGAAGGTGATGTTCCGGTCTCCTGTCATATTCTTACATTCTACATTGAATTTCACAAATGAAATTTCACTGAACAACCTCTAGACTATGATCAACATTCAGATATTCATAGTTTCACAAAGTGACAAAAATAACAAGTTACCACACAGCAATTCAAAATCATCTTAACACAAGGTGAAATGAGAATAAATCATGGTCACTGCTTCATATCTACGCCTGGAATCTTAAATGAAAATGTAGAGGATAATGTTTAAGAATAACAGAGGTGCTGCAAGGAAATTATGTCCTCAGTCCTGGCCTTTTTGTTGTTTTCCTGATCTTGTCAAGTAATTCTACACACATTTTGTTTTAAAATTTTAAAGACATTCACTGTGCATCACATGGCAACTGGATGGTAATAAATAGCTCCTGGTATCTTATTTTTTTAAAGGACCTTCGCTATGACTGTCAGTTTACTTTACTTTTTGTGATTGGGAGGGGACTCACCACAGAAGAAAAAAATGGATTTTTTGCCAAAATACTCCTTACTGTTAGCTTTTTTGTGTTATTTCCAATTATGTAAGATAGTTCTGTCATCTTGTATCTACCTAATGTTTCAGAAGAAAGCCTGGTAAAACTTTCCAAGCATCAAATGCTTCGGAATCTAAATCAAAGCTAAACAGATGCTATCAGAACCATGAAAATCTGAATTTTGCTCCAGACCAGAAAATGGAGAACTGAACTAAGTATTCTACACTGAACTTTGTAACAAAAACATTGTAAGATTTTATAAAAAATTCCCTTAGAGCACAGAAGGAGAGGTTTCCAGTCATTTTTAGGAGTTTGGGGTTTTTTTTTTACCTCATCAGAACTAAAATATAAGTTACAAAAGTATTCTTCCTTAATCAACAAGAATGTATACAAAATGCACTCTCAAGTTGGAACAGCAGACTCCCAGAAGTTCAGTTACATAAGACAAATTGCAACAGTCATACTTATATATTAAATTTGCCTAAAATGCAAATAACAATGGCTCTCTCACTGTGCAAGACCTTATAATGTACATCCTTTTCAAAAGCTGCATGCTTTTTCATATCTGGAAAAGAGGTGCTGTAGCACTTTGTTAGATTATAAAATCTACTACTACCAGAACTAAAATAGGATCCAGTAGTGCTATTCATTTTCATGTTTTAGCTGAAAACTCATGATGTTCAGAAATACTGCTTTTATTACATTTCAGCATTTTCTAATCTATTGTGACTCAAGTGACCACTCTCCCAGCTGTGAAATCCATGCTGGCTGACACTCCTTTTGTCTCTCAACCCAATTAACAAGTGCCCATATTCCAAACAGAAATTAAATACTAATTCCTTTCCACATCACCCCTTTGGCGTATCTTGCATCCCCCTGCCCTCTCCCACAATGTTCTGATTTCCATAGTAGCATGTCTTACAGTTTGGGAAACACTATCAAACTCCAATGCAAATTACAAGCAAAATATTCTTCGTTGCACAGCAAGCAAGCCCGATTTTAAAATAAATTCAAAGCACAGTAAATATATACTAGAGTTTCATTTTACTCACAAGAGGCTCTGCCATGATGATGCGAATCTTGCGTTCAGCCAGGGTAGTGAAGTTAACAAACAAGCTCTTCAGGACATATTCGCCTGGTTTACTGTCAGGGTCAACATTGATAGGCAACATGGCTGGAGGTCCTTTTTCTCTCTGTGTACCAGAAACAGGTGGGACAGGTGGCTTGATATATCCGTTACCAACTGGAGAAGCTGAAATGTGGAAAAGACACATTTACTTTTGGGTAATTCAACATGTTTTCACTTTTCCAGAGCACCTCAATAGCCCATTATACTGTCAAAGCAAAAGTGGACACTAGCTGTTAATCAAAGAAATACGCAACACATAAATACAACTTCCATGGTACCATAGGTAAAATACACATAATCTAAACGTAAGAGGACATAAAAGATGAAATCTCATGTATTAAAATTGAATGGCGTTTACTCTGCAGTGTATACTCAATTCTCTTTTTCTTTTAACATGGTAAAACTTGCCAATACCTTACTGTTTGAATAACATCCTCATTTCTTAACATTTGCTTGCAGGCCAGATCTGTAACTCAGTTGTCACGCAGTAAGAATTTATTCTTTATTGCTCTTCAAACCAGCCTAGCCTTGCAAAAGCCAGGAGTCTGGTCTTTTGACTATGGTGAGCTGTAAAGGGCCTTATTCTCCTGCCATTTATACTGAGGTCAGTCAAGAATGACTCCTTAAAAAACAATATACCTCCCATCAGTACAAACCCTAAATGAGGAGTCAGACATGGAATGTTTTCCATGGCCAAAAAGCATTCCTCATGTGTTAGTTTTCCTGAAAGTACCAACCCCTGCAGTTTCATCTGGCAATCTTGAGATCACACCTGGTGTTTTGTGTCCACTTTTGTGCTCTCCCATACAAGAATGACATTCTCGCTATTTTGTAGCAAGGCCAAGGGAGGACCATGAAGATGGCCAGGGGCTTATGCGCTTGCTAGATTAGTACAGGCTATTGTGATAGGCATTAGTGCTGGACTGGCTCGACCTTAAGAAGAGAAGGTTAAGGGGTGATCTTATTGCAATATTCAGCTACCTAATCGAGTGCAGGAAATATGCCACAGGAGTACAGCAGAGATGCCAAGGAATCAGACTCTTCTTTGAGTACAATGATAGGACAAGAAGCAACAGACACTAGTTTGAATGTGGGAAATTTCATTTAGATACATGGAATAAACTTGCACTGTGCGGGTGTGATCAAACACTGATACATACTGTCCACAGATACAGGAGAAACTCCACTCTCGGATACACCTGAAACTTGAAACTTGACTAGACAAGGCCCTGAGAAACCTCCTCTAGTTAGTGAGCAAGTAGAGGTTGGACTAATCATCTGCCAGGGATACTTTCCAATCTAAATTATCCTATGATTCTGTGAATTCCCCATAATGAGTATCAAGATATCATGTATTAGACTGAGCTCTACTTACTGTTCTTCTGGGAACCAAAGGAAAAATAAACCGAAGCACTAAAAAACAGAATCTCACTAATTCGAATACTGCCATTTGACATATAAAACGTCCAAACCAAAACCCTCAGGCTCAGCTCTCACTGGCAATAAAACTAATTTTCAGTCTTCAGGCAGGTACTTGTAGCACCCTTTGTCTATTAGCTTTGCCACAGACTTTAAAAGTAGCACAGGCAAGACCAACCACTATCTGCTCTGAATGCAATACAAGGGTCGCAATGCCTGTGAGTACTGCTGGTGATTGGGACAGAGGTGTTTTAATGCAATACAAAGCATGGAAATATTGGGAACTAATACCATTACAGCATTTTCCCATTGCATTGCATTCCAGAGTGTTACATTATATGTTGTATCCAAGTTGCAAAGAAAGAAAGTAGAAGGAAGAATGAACTACAATGATTGTTACCTCACATCTAATGCCTTTAGCCTTTCCTTTTGAGGAACAGAATTACAGCTGAATGTAATTGTCAATTACTAATGACGTGACTGCAATAAATGAGATCTTTTCTAAGTACATTAACACTTAAGGGCTGAAAAAAATAACAAAACCCCTAAACATCCAAGACTATTGTTTGAGAGTATTCAAGATGTGGTAGAATCATCCCCCAAAATCATGCATTGAAAAATAAAAAAAGATGCACTGGAGAAAAGAGAACATGTTTTCCTTTAGAAAAATCAGTTTAGAAGTTCACTATATGACTATAATAGAAGGGAGAGATGCTTTTCTTCATGTAGCAATTATTCTGTAATAGCAACACATCCCTACTTTTCTTTGAAAATAACCCTCTATTGACAAGGTATGGCATCACTCTTCAGCACAGCAGCACCCCTTCTCCCACTGCCACAGATGTTTCCTGCTAGATTTGTTTCACGCAAAGTTTCACTTGATTTTTGAGGGCAAAAGCATGATCATAATCATGGAATCTTTTTCGCATTATGACTCTTTGAAAAAATAAAGTGTATATAGAAGTCCTCCATTTATATTACATAAAAGTAGTTCTAAAAATACCCTATTGTTCTGAATAATAATCTTCTTCAAAGCATCAAAAAAAGAGTGACCAGAGAAGTGCTACTGTCTTTCTGTCACCACCCAGGCTCTCCTAAAACTTAAGCATGGAAACAGTGGGATTGAAAGGCTCAGATGAAAATTTTTATGGCCTATTGAATATACTAGGCAATGGAAATACCTCTACAAAGAGCTTTAGGAAGGAGTCAGACAATATTCTTACAATTACGAATATATTTGCCAAATGCATGCTTTTGACTGGCTCATATCTATCCATGAAATCAGTTCAACCGCCCAGTGCTCAGTCAGGAAAATTTTTCTGTGAGCAGTGAAACTGATTTTCTTAAGGAACTGTGTCCTTTGTGCAGTAAAAGCCCTGTCCTCCCCCCTGTCCTCATCCCAGTTGTTTCCCAAGCTCCCTCCCGAGCACTGTGCCCGGGCTGGGCAGGCAGGCTGCTCGCCAGCCAGCCTCTGCCAAGCACAACACACCCGGGCTGGGCTGCCTGCTGCTCGCTGGCCAGGCAGCCATCCAAGACTCCCTCTTGAAGGAATCTGCAGGAATCTAAGCAAACACAAACTTGCCTTCTGTTCCCCGGGCAATTTTGGTTTAAAGTGGCTACTAAGTTCAAAATTTGCTATGAAGGGACATATCAGAGGGATGAAAGGAAGGCAGGCAGGCAGTGTGTGAGATCATGTATGCTTCACATCCTTACAAAATTAAGTTTAAGAAACCTTAGCCATGCTACCTGAAAGCTGCCACCCTTATCTTCAATCACTGCGGCATTCAGCCAGGATTTTCAGACAGGAATTTAAATCCACCTAGTCATTCCTAGTAGGAAGCCTTTTAACAACGATTTTGCTAGGTTTGTGACACAGGCTGATCTATTTTTTTTCCCCCCGCATTTAACTGAAAAATCACTCATTTGCACACCATAATAGAGAAATGCAATTATCTGTGAGATTTGCCAGTGCACCAAAACTTTTTATTCTAGCTCTTCTCTGAAAGATAGGATTGTGCAGCCTTTCACCCAAATATAGAAAAACGCATATCCTGGGGGTTAACATCTATCATTGCTACAGCAATTACAGCAGGTAGAGAAATTACTGACATATGACACTGATTTAGTTCAAATTTTTAAAGACCATTTTGCAGCTGTTAACTCTATTTAAGCATCTTCAGTGTGAAAACTAATATTGTCAACAGTGTGAGGGTTCAGAGTTGACCATGAGTTGGTCATGAACTATTATATACAGGTTTGGCTTTCTAATGCATTTTTTCAGCTCCATTATCTCAAGGATTTGCATATGCTTGATATTTGCATTGCAAATAAGTGACAAGACTATCACTGACATCTATACTGATAACGTATGAGCTGTAACAGAAAGCAGTTTTTATTCTTAGACTGAGAGGCCTATAAAACTCACTAAAAGAAAAGTTTCCTACAAGGAAAACAAGGACTCAAAATTTAAGAAATAGCTGCATTGAAGTCACCCCTGATTGGTCCCTTTATGTTGACATATTATAATGTAGGCCTTAAAAACAGCAATAAAAAGGATGTGCCCAGTTTTGGCATCTACACCAGTGAAACACTGCCCCATTAAATAAAAGGCATAATTTTTAACATGAGAAATCATCACATATAGTTTGCATGGGTTTTTTTTGCACAGAAGATATCTGGGGAGGGGTGGGTGGGAAGAAGGAGTTATACTTGATTAGAGATATTGATTGCCTTGACAAATTTAGATTTTACTACCTGATTTCAAAATTATAAATGTTATACAAAGAGAGGTACCAGAACAGACCACCGAAGCATTTAGTTCAAATGTCTATATATTGTAGGATACTGGTCACCACACAAGTACTACATTAAGACAAATGCATCACCTAGAGAAAAGTTGCTCATTCCCCAGGAGAATGAATGGTGATGCATGCACAGGAGACCATGGTAAACCTGATGTCTGAGGATTCTGCAATAGCAGGGATTCTACAGATCAATTTTAGAAAGTTATATACATATTTAATGCTCCTATCCTAGGAAAATTTGTAACGAAGATTAACTATGCTTGATCATCTGTACCATTTTGGGGTGAAATTCTGTCTGAAATGCATTTTCTTGTGTCCAACATTCCCTATTTTTCTACTATATGTGCAATAAGCTGTATTTCAAACTATACTCTTTTCTTAAAGAATATTTTCATTTAGTTCAGGCTATAACCACATCATTTTCCCAATGTTATGTATTTTTAAAAAATGAAAAACAAGGAATAAATATGGAAGTAGCAATGCAATATCACACATGGTTGTTGTCACAGCCATATACTATTGCCACAGAAAGGCTTACCGACATAAAATCACCGCTAAATTTTTCCATGTATACATCATTTAATGATCAAAGTAACAGTTGTAAAAAAGCACAGTAGTTTCAGTGCACACACACATAGTCAAAAATCTGATAATGGGGATGAGTCCAAAATTAAATTATCATGAGAGAGTCTCTGCTATGATCTGCACTACAGATATTTTTCTTAAAGCTCTAAGAGGAATCAAAACAACCAATCAATCATAATACACACACCAAGAGTCTGTGCTACACTGGATACAACTTCAGTCATACACAATTAGTGAATTTTTAGTATCTTTAAAAGCAGGAGAGACACAAGTTGCATTTTTTCGATAAACTGTCAAATTTACACTTTAGCAACAATGAATAAACTAACAACATGAATGCAAACGTATATTTGCAGTATTTTCATACCTACCGAGCCCCTTTATAAAGCCGGTCACGCTGGATTTTCTCCAACATGCTACTGTAATATCCATGAGCCTGTGAATACCCGAAATGTTCCACTCCTTTAGTTAGAAAAGTTAGAATCCTTTTCTAACTAAAATTGAAAAATAAATTAATTGTTTCATAATCCTGCTTTATACTTCCTCACTACGTGTGAGGAAGACATTTCTTTCCATTTTTTGGTTCTGTTTTTCAACAGACAAATGCTGAAGACCTACAATGTGGGAGCTAGAGCAGGCCTCCGGATCGGATCAGCCTTTCCATAACCAAAGGGGTAATTTTTAGCTTCAGCATATGATGATGACCACTCACGGAGTGGCTGCATGTCTATATTTATCCACAAGTACATACTATGCTGACGGATTAGTGAAACTACTTCAGGCACTCCAAGAACATGAGACAGGATAATGGAGTTCGACATAAACAAACCACGCATATCAAACACATGTATTATCATACAATCCAAGCTGAAACCAATTAGTATAGAAATGCAAAGCACAGAGACAACACAGGATGGCTTTTGTTTTGTAACTAAAGTCTTTTGCTCAAAAGTACATACAGTTTAAACTCCTTGTGATAAAACCAACCCAGCACCTCTTGTCTTCCCATGTCAAGAATCAGTGAGAAATCATATATTCTTAAGGATAACTGTACCTCTGCTGCAATGACACTTGAGAAAATTCGCTTTGTTTTAAAACTGCAATTATCATATTAAAAGGAAAACACATTATTAAATAAAGTACAAAGGATTGAATTTACCAGAATATGGTTAATGTGAAACTAAAGGTGTTTTTTTCTACCTTTGAAGGAAAACATTCCCAATGAATTTGAGCTGAGAGAATAAAAAGGAAACTTTTGCTGAAAGTAAAGGTCTAGCAGATCCATTTTTATCTTGCTGAAATAAACTGTAAGATTCCTATGGAAAATGTTATTCCAGTGCATTAGCAAGATGCAGTAATAGCACTATTTTAATGTAAGCATTATTTTTATAATTCATGTTTCAACAAAAAAATAACCATAAAGGTAGAGAGCTAAGTAATAAAACATAATATTAATGACTTGCAATATATAGGATAAAAAATAAATTTAAAGTACAGGACTTTACAACAAGAAACATGCTACTAATGTCTGCTCTTTTTTGTGTTTCTGATTCTTTCTTAGGGGGACTTATGGTAAAAAATGAAAGACCAGGAAGAACTCAGGGCACATCTGAGTCCCACATTCAGACTATTTGGAAAGTAAAAATGTAAGTTATTGTGGTATTGGTGCTGGCCTTACTCTTCAAAGGGAATGGACTTAATGCAATATAAATATTTGCCTACATGTTTTGTTTACTGCTTATTTTCCATTGTTTATGAAAACAGTTGATACTCCAGGAAATAAATATGCTGCTTTTAAGACGCTTCTCCCTGTTCTATGACTACCTTAAAGAGGGTTGTAGCAAAGTGAGGGTTGGCCTATTCTTCCAGGCAACTAGCAACAGGACAAGAGGACATAGCCTCAAGCTGTACCAGGAGAGGTTCCGGTTGGACATCAAGAGGAATTTCTTCACAGAAAGGGTTTTTAAACACTAGAATGGGCTGCCCAGGCATGTGGTGGAGTTTTTGTCCCTGCAGGTGTTCAAGAAACAACTGGATGTGGCACTTGGTGCCAGTGTCTGATTGACATGGTGTTCGGTCATAGATTGAACTCAATAATCTGAGAGGTCCAACCTGAGTGAATCTGTGATTCTGTGACTCTGTTCTCAGCTGCACTCTCAGCTAAATACAATTCAAATAAATTATTAAAATGAATGTAAGAAAATCTGACCGTATAGCCTATAGCGATTTCTGAGGACCATATAAAAGCTGCTGCACAGATCTACCATAAGCAACAGCACAGAAGACATAGTTTTCCTTTCCTAGCATTGGAAATCATTTAGACTTCAACTGTAGTGAGGCTGGCATGCATTCACCCAGGGATGGAGAGATCTGTAATAACTTTTTTGCATGTGCATGTACCAGACAGAAAGCTTCACTTAACTGAACATACTGCTGGCAAAGCTTCCTCTATTTTACTAAAAAATGTAAAATAAGCAGTAAACAAAACACATAGGCAAATATTCCTGTTGCATGAAATTGATTCCCTGTGAAGGCTCATTTCCTTCAAGGTGAGGAAATTCTTTGCAGGGACAAATTCCCTCACTGACAGCGGTATGTAGACATGGACATTAGATACAGGCACATAGAAAGAGTAAGAATATATGAGTATATGAAAAAAAGCTTGAACATATTTTCCCTCTTAGTACAAGAGGGAACAAGGCTGTTTCCAAAAATTGGAAATCTCAGTAAACATGTATTTTAAAAGTCCAGACATTGAAGACTGTCTAAAATTGAGAGAAGATACTTGGTCATTCTGTGCAGCTGTCTTGACATAAGAACATGACATAAAACTATCCCAACTCATCCGGACTATCAAAAGCCTATCTAATTAAATACAGGATTCTTCAGTAATAGTTACTGTCGTTGGTCAGTTAGATAGATGGCCTGCAATGCAGAAAAGATGAAAACCAAACAACTACAGACAAAATGAATGCTTGGAAATCCCTATGCCAGAGGAAATACTATCTAGCCTAGAAGTTAAAATGGAAGAGGCAGTGAGGTCAGTGGGGAAAAGTACAAAAGAAGCTCAAGATACTGGTGCAAAACAGCTCATTTTCTGAAAACAAATCTAAAGGGAATAAGATTTGGAAGGAGGTCCAATAAAGTATTGAGAGGACCTCAGCTCTCCCAAATGGATACCCTCAAATACTTGATTATGCTGAAACTAAAAAGGAGAACAGGCTAATTTATAAATTTCAGATTCGTTCATTTCTTTAAAGAGACATGCCTCAGGAGAGTAATTTATGTAAAATGGCATGGAGAAGAGTAAGGAAAGCGATATCTTCAGTGATTAAAGGCACTCCAGGACTTGGTCACTGATTTAACTGAGATAAGATTAACGTTTTAAATAATTTCTGTATGAGGACTTAGTGAAAAAATGCTGTTGCCAGGTTTAGATATATTTATTGCACCATTTTCCGAATACTTGCGGAACTACGGAAGACAGTTCCAAGTCCTGTAGGCTTGCTTGGGCAATCTTTGCCCAAACTTTCTATCCCTTTTACAATAAGAAGAGAGTGCAGATTTTATGTGAACTCGAGAAACAGCAAAGTCAGAAAACAGGAGACAAATTAATTTGCATCCACTGAGAAGTGGCAGAGTTGCCAATAAAGTATAAACTTTGGCCAACCCAACTACTCCATCCGAGAAAAAGGAGGCTTGAACTTTGTGTGTATGTGTACAAGTGCACATGCTTCCCATTCTTCAATTCCTTTTCAGCATCTTCGGGGTATTATAGAAAAGCAAGCCTAAAACAGACAGTGTGGTATCCTCAGTGAGACTGAACATTTTGGGACATGCTCCTAACTAACATCTTGTAGTAAGCTCATTCAACTCTCCCCTGAACCCAGGGGTGAACAAAAATTTGCAGAACAGAGCTGAAGAACAAGTCCCAGGTGTGGTAACTTCTTAACAATCAGATCCAATCAAGACAGAAACAAAATGCAGCATCCATAAAAATAAGTATATGGCCACTCACTAGGCCTTGTGGATGCTAAAATGCCACTTGTGGGGTATGCTCTCCTCTGGACCTCTGAAAAGAGTTCAGATGTTCATTCCACTCAGAGATGCTTATGAAGCAGCCATCTTCTGAGATGATCAGTTTAATACAGATATTTTTGTCCAAGCTTAGAGAACCATTGTAACAGTCTTTACACACACTGACAGGTCTTATTTGAGATGGATGTGATGAAGGTCCTGTTAGCTTTGAAGCCAAGCATCAACCTGGTACCTTGGAGAGGCTAAAACTGCTTCTTTGGCTTTATTAGCAGCCTTCTGGCCCTCACATGGCAGCTGTTTGCAGGTAGGTTGGTCATCCTCAGAGGTGCACTGCAATTCTGTGCAAGAGTGGGGTAATGGGTGTGAGAGCCTGCAGAGGAAAGCAGTGAGTGGAACACATTTTGTCCTCTTGCATATGCAGGAGATTCAAGAACGATGAGTGCCAAAACAAACAAACAAACAGGAAATCCTGTCAGATGTGTCCATCCACTGTCTAAAGGCTTTTCACTGACTTGGCAAAGCTCCTAGCAACTATGATCCTCTAAGTTGTAGACTTTCCTCCTCTCTTTCTCCTAAGTGGCAGGTCAGGGGTTGAGCAGCTTAACAATGTTCCCTAGATTATTATCTCAAATCCTTGCAAGACCTCTGAGTGAGGCAGGAAAGCAATTCTCCTTCCTGCCCGTCCCCTTTGCTCACCATTTATTTTTCTGCTTCTTTTCCTCTAAATCATTATTTTCTTGTTTACATATACTACTGTGCTGAAGATATTTGGGAATCTGGGCATATAACATAAAGATTTTTAGCTGCACCAATTCTAGAATTTGCTTGGTTTATTATGAGATTAAAAACTGAAAAACCAAAATGACATGGAAAATCTTGTGGAAAATCTAAAACAATTTTCACATTTGAGTGCATCATTTCGGGGTGACTTCTCACTAAAGGAAATATCTGCGTTGCTTCTGATGGGATGCAAATCAAATAAAAATGCTTCTCAGTTTCTGTGTTTTATATGGTAATGGCATGCTGCCTCTTTGAAAGCTGACTTGAGATTAACAATATACTTTCAAAAGATTTCAGAATCCTGGTATCTTTTCTACATAACTTCAAAAGGGTTTTTGTGAGGGGTGTGTTTTTTTTCCTTTTCCAGATATTCCAAAAGTAAAAACTCCAAATAAGTACGAAAAGATATTTCAGATGAGTAGGTTGGGGTTTTAAAAAATTAAAATGGTGAAAAAGGTTTATTTCTGAAACTACACCAGAATTTCTTTGGGCTCAAATGGAGCTTAAAACCAATTTTATTTTAAGTAAAGACATTCATATTCTTCTTTTACACTTTTTCAGGTACTACAGGCAGAGCCTAACCTCCACTTTAGTTTTGTTGGATCAGAAAATAGCTTCCTTTAAGATTCTAAGACAGATGCTTTGTTGCATGTACTTTTTTTTTCCAGAGACAGGGAGATGGACGTATTCTTGTCATTTTGTGGCTGATGGGTGTTAGCAGAAGAATTATTTTTAGGGAACTTGGAAAAGTGCCGAGGAAGCACAAGACTAAAAGAGTCCAAAGGAGAAAGAATAGTTACTTGCAGAAGAGGGACTGGCTAGCAAGCAGGGAGGTGACCTGCATCTTCCTGCCCTACTATGCTGATTTTGGTTGGGGTAGAGTTAATTTTCTCCACAGTAGCTGATATGGGGCTGTGTTTTGGATGGTTGCTGGAAACAGTGTTGATAACACAGGGATGTTTTAGATGTTGCTGAGCAGCACTTGCACAGAGCCAAGGCCTTTTCTGCTTCTCACCCTGCCAGCGAGTGGGCTGGGGGTGCACAAGAAGTTGGGAGGGGACATAGGCAGGACAGCTGACTCCAAGTGACCCAAGAGATACTCCATACCATGTGGTGTCCTGCTGAGCATATAAAGCCAGGAGAGGAAGGAGGAAGGGGGACACATTCAGCATCATGGTGTCTTGTCTTCCCAAGCTGCTCTTAGGTGGAATGAAGACCCTATTTTCCTGGGGATGGCTGAACACCTATCTGCCCACGGGAGTGAGCGAGTGGCTGTGTGGTGCTTAGTTGCCAGCTGGGTTTAAACCATGACATCGATACGTTTTCTCTTCGAGGCAATATACTTTTTCTTTTCTCCTTAAATGTTTTCCCATAAAACTGTCAGAGTCTGGATAAGATAGAATTTTAAAAAGATACTTAAACGTAAAAAGACATTAAATGCTTGCATCTGAGTCCTATTCCAATCTTGATAGCTACCTCAGGTGTTAGAACTGGAACCATCCCTCAATTTTTGTTGTCTGTTTGTTCACACTTGCTCTTGCAAAGCACTGACATGTCGGTTCACGCTGTTAAAAACTCCTGTCTTTCACTGGAATGAAAACAGCATATCCAATTGTGGATGACGTGTCTTCTGTGCAATGTACACATATGTATGAAAGCCTGAGCAAGTTGTAATGCACTCGTGCAAACAAGCATATTCTACTACTGATGCACAAAGTGAAACAGACTTGCTCATTTAACCTCTGAAATTGAATGGTCTGAACAGTTCTAGTGACACAACACTGTTCAATGTCTAAGAGTTGATTTCCTAGAGTTTTGCTTATTCCATGGCATAATAAAGGTGTCATGTCATGTTTCAATGTGTAGTACTAAGAAATATCTTTAAAACTGTGCTTGTTTTTCTGACCTCATCTTCTGATGCACTCTTCTGAACTACTCAATGGCTGTCTTTTAGGAAAAGTTACAAATTTAGCCATGTACAGACCAAATATCGAATTTAATTTAGCCATCCAGGCTCCAGGTAGAGTAAATGAAGAGACAGCAACATTTCTAGGTGATCCATCATACCCTTCTTGGATTCTTAGTTTAAGACTAAAAAAAAATCACTGTCTAGAGGTGCCTATTACTCATCAGTGAGTACTGAAGGAGAACTGACAACAAAGATATACATCCAAGGTTATAAGCGACGACTTTCACTCTTAAATCTGCAGACCCTTCAAAAGCACCTCGTATGCACTAAACTGCATTGTGGTGCATTTCAGCTGCTGCTGCCTAGAATTCTTACCCTTACTTGTGTGGGTGGAAAATGGCACACCACCAGGAATAAGCGAAGCCACAAGCTGGATCTGTGAACTGGCAAGCTCAAGTGTCACAAACCAAGAAGACTTTTACCAAAATTTTGAGAAGCTTTCTGTGATGAAACCACAGGAAATTTTTTTGTGAATAAAGATTGACATGAGACAGACATCCATTCATGTTTCCCTCTACTGTGGAGCACACAAAATAACATCTATACAAAACGAGAGAAAAAATTTTGCAGCCAAAATCCGGATTGGTAATTATCATTATCAATCCCCTACTCTATGTCTCATTGAATCATTATTGTCATTACTTAACACTGGCTGCAGCAGCACACTCATAACATTGTCTACCTTCCATATTAAATGCTATTTGGCCTCTTTGTTTAGTTATCTTTTATTAGCCACAGACCATTATGATACAGTAGTATCTAACAACCCTTTATTACATTACATTGACAATTCTTCTTTGAAAGTGGGCTCATTTGGTTCTTAGCCACAAACCTAAACACAAATGTAAATGTTTGCTGCTTTACTAGACTGAGACTCCAGGACATAAACACTTCTTGTGTTGACTCTGAAATATAAGACAATGGCTTCTACCATGCACATGAGCTCAGTGAAGGTTTCTGAAAGTTTGGCTTGAGTACAGCTGCCTACTGAAAAACTTTCCCTTGAACAGATACGTGGAGTTCATGGAATTCAGCTGCTGTTCAAGGGACCTTCTGCATGACCAGAGAGTTGCAAATACAAAGTACAACATGGACAGGACACTGCTCTCATGCTGGTCAGTGGGCCATGACAGAGAACTCCTTCTGTGTATTGAAATGCAAAAATGTTTTGGAATAAGTGACTGCCAGAAATATGTTATTCAATTTGGAGAGGAACAAGCGCCTATAGAGATGAACTTGGGATAACTTAAATATGAAAATAAAGAAAGAAACCTAAGGTTAACATTGGATTTTCAAATCAACAGCTTAAACTTAATAAAAAACCCTGAAGAACCTTATTACATCTGCAAATAATAAAAAAATTCCTTTTTTAGGACATTCAAAGAGAAATTCAGTATTCCTGAGGGCAGGGACAAAACTAACATTGTATCAGGTTTTCTCAAGTGTCAGCAAGGGCAATCCAGGCAATCACAGCACAGTTGGCCTGATATTCATTCAGGAATGGCTGCATTTGATTAATAAAGAAACAAAGTACAGTAATACAATGCCATAAGCATACGTTTATGGAAAGTAGATTTTATTAAAGTAACTGTATCTTTTTATGAGATCATAAATTTGGCTAACAAGGCTGAAAGTGTAGTCTTATATTTCTGCTTGGCAACTGGATTAATATCTTACCAAACTGTAAAATGACAACCAAAAAATCAACATTCACAACAGAAAAAGATTAAAAGATAAGTTACAGGTACTTCTCAATATGGATTAAGGGAGAATCATACCCTAATAAATGTATTTCTAGTGGAGGTACAGAGACCAGTTCCTGGTCCTGTGCTATTTATCCTTACTGTTAATGAGCTGAAAGAAAAACAAAATCTTTATCCTATAAAGTTCACAGGCAAAACCCAAATTAAGAGTGATAGAAAAGACAGTAGAATGTCCTTCTATCTCTATGAATATCATTTGGAAAATCAAATGCAAGCAAATAACATACAAGATATTAATTCTAACCTATGGAGAATTGCACTGCCAGAGACAAGGCGACACAGAATAAGGCTTTCTATTCCTGGGAAACACTGATTATGAAAAAAGGGCCGAGACCAGGATGACTAATGTGTTGAAAACAGGCTGCTATTCTTGTGACCTGAAGAGCTATGGAGAGCCTTTTCAAGCAGCATAAACAAAAGCAAAAGCAGAAAAGCTCTACTGGCTTCTCTGCCAGTGTCTCTGCAACCACTGCTGCATGCTCAGTCCTGTTCTGATGTCTGTAACTTGAGAAAAGATTCTGATGAACTTGGGGACATTCAGGAAAGGAGACTACAAATAATGACCGCAAAAGTTGCTTTAAAGTTTAGTTTAGTTTGACCATGAGAAAGTTACACAGTCGTATCTTCTAATAGCAGGAATTTGCACTTACTGCACCTGCAATTGCACCTACTTGCAAAACATTTACATGGAGTCACTCAGCTCAAAACCTACCTTTTTTAAACAATACAAACACTCAGGTACTTCCAAGGTGTGATTCATTACAATAAACCCAACTAAAGCAGTCCATCTGAACTGTACCCTGAAAATAAATATTTCTCTTCACACTGGCTAGCAGGAAAGCAAGGCTTGACTGTGTCAGATGCAATATAAACACTAAGAATACCTGAAAGTTAGGTGAGATGACTTCCAGGGCCGTTAAGCATGAATATTGTGAACAGAAATTTGCTAAGAGACAGCTTTTCATTCAGTAACATCCAACGTCTGGAATTTTGAACTAGACAAATGCATTAATGAAGTTAAATATGAAGGGAGGGAAATAAACCGCCAGAATGCTATTAAGTCTGGTGCTGATTCTTCCATTACTGGAAATTTTAAATTAAGATCTTTTTTCAAGACATGCTTTGTCTCAAACAGAAATTAATTCAGAGAAGCCATAAAGCCTGTTCTATGAGAAGCACAGATTGGATGACACAATGTTTTTTCTGGTTGTATAATTTATGACTTGTTGAATACATAAGTAGAAAATATAGTGCTGAGAACATTCTTTCATTGGTAAAAGTACAATACAGATGTTTTAAGAAGGATTCATCTTTCTTTAATCTTGATAATATCAAGAAACATAAGTCTGAATGTCTATCAGTACTTAATTTCTCTTTGTACATCCAGGTAAAAGTATAAATTGTGATATCGGAGTATCTTTGTGATACATGTAACAATTTTCTGCTCTGATGGTTTCCTTGCCAAACATGATTTGCCAGAACAGAAGCTGATTGCAAGGGTTGTTTTGCAGAATAGACCTCAAGGGAACATGAAGGTGAAGGCAACTTACTGGGATGATTCAGTTTTCATATTTTAAAGAAAGAATACATTGCCAGAATAGTTTATAAATATGACTTAAAAGTAAATGCGATAACCATACAAACCAGTGGTTTGTCTTAAGAGAATACTTATATAGAAAAGTGAAGTTCTCCGAAGGTGCAGTGATGTGCAACAGGAAAGCCAAATTACAGTGCCTGAGTGACTGTCTGAGGAGCACAGAAGAACCCTGGCTGAAATGCTATTATTCACAGAATCACAGAATATGCTGAGTTGGAAGGGACTCAAAAGGGTCAACTCCTGGCCCAGCATAGGGCCATCCCTAAGAGTCACACAATGTGCCTGAGAGCATCATCCAAATGCTTTTTGAACTCTGCCAGGCTTGGTGCTGTGACCACTAACCTGGGGAGCCTGTTCCAGTGCCCAGCCCCCCTCTGGGTGAAAAACCTTTTTCTTATATCCAACCTAAACCTCCCCTGACACAACTTCAGGCCATTCCCTCGGGTCCGGTCACTGGTCACCACACAGAAGAGATCAGTGCCTGCCCCTCCTCTTCCCCTCACGAGGAAGTTGTAACAGCAATGAGGTCTCCCCTCAGTCTCCTCCAGGCTGAACACACCAAGTGCCCTAAGCCACACCTTATATGGCTTTCCCTCAAGGCCCCTCACCATCTTCACTGCCCTCCTTTGGGCACTCTCTAAGAGCTTAATACCTTTCTTATATTGCAGTGCCCCAAACTGCCCACAATATCCAAGGTGAGGCCACCCCAGTGCAGAGCAGAGCGGGACAATCCCCTCCCTTGACTGGATGGTGATGCTTTGCCTGATGCCCCCCAGGACACGGCTGGCCCTCCTGGCTGCCAGGGCACTGCTGACTCACATTCAA
>JAWWMP010000001.1:48630484-48643394 GCA_035047865.1 Dendrocincla tyrannina | reverse complement strand
TGTCACTCCATTCACTATTACCCTCTGTACACACCAATGAGCCAATTGCTCACCCACCACATGATGTGTTTACCCAGCTGTGTGCGGGACAGTATGTCCAGAAGGATCCTGTGAGAGACAGTATCAAAAGCTTTACTGAAATCTAAAAAGATTACATCAACTGTCTTCCCTTGATCAACTAGGTGGGTTACCTTGTCATAGAAGGAAATCAGGTTTGATAAGCAGGACTTTCCTCTTGTGAAGTCATGCTGGCTGTAACCAGTGACTCCATTGTCTTTCAGGTGTCTTTTAATACCTCCCAGAATAGTCTTCTCCACAACTTTACCAGGCACTGAAGTGAGACTCAAAAGCCTGTAGTTTCCAGGGTCCTCCTTCTTGCCCTTCTTGAAAATTCACCAGCTTCCAGTGAGCTGGGATCTTTCCAGATTCCCAAGACTGCTCAAAAATCATTGAGAGAGATTTTGTGATGACATCAAAGAGCTCTTTGTGGATTCTTGGATTAATCCCATCATGCTCCCTATATTTGTAGGGATCCAGCTGGAGCAGTGGGTCCTGCACAGTTTCAGGATCGACTAGGAGTTGATCATTCTCACAGTCATGGTCCTTCAGCTCAGGGCACTGAGACTCCCTTGGTCTATCCTCTGTGTTGAAGACAGAGGCAAACAAAGTGTTAAACACCTCTGCCTTGTCTCTGACCCTGTTTGTGAGGTGACCAGCCCCATCCTGTAACGGGCCAGTGGTATTTCTATACTGCCTATTGACATTAAAATATTTGAAAGAACACTTTTTATTGTCCCCCACATTTCTTGCAGCTTCAACTCCAGTTGAGCTTTGGCCACTTGCATTTTCTCCCTACAGGGGCAAGCAGCATGTCTGAATTCCTCCTATGTCACTCGACCTTGCTTCCAGTGGAAGTATAATCACAGGCACATGAAGGAAGACTGTTCTGAGAATCCAGAAAAGGCTAAAGTCCATGTCATAGATCACCAACAAATGGGTGGTCATCTGCTACAGAAGGAAGCTGAATAAATGAAAAGATTGAAGGCTTCCTCATAGAATAGCATAGTCTGAAATAATACTGCGTAAGAAAATGGCATATTGTAAAAGAAAGGATGTGGTAATGCTCTATGCATTACAGAATTTTGTATTCCAACTACTGGTCATAATTATTTTTATTCTTTCCTTGTGGCATCTAAGAAATCCACCAAATCCAGTCAATTGCCCTGCCTCTGCCCCAGAGGGAACTTCATAAGACCAAGTTGAGGCTCCAAGAGGGGCAGGAGTGCTCAGAAGAAAAACACATACTTCTAGAATTAAGCAAATAGGCCAGAATTATTCTGTCAGAACACCCCGATTAACACTGTAGAAAGAAATTAAAATCAATACAATACTGACCTAAAAATGCACAAATGATTTTGTTAATAGGTATGGAATCAAACAGAGAATTCAAAGTGAAGAGGGTAGGCAATGTTTGCCAACGCTGTTCCATAAACCCTGATCTTACCAAAAATTGTATTTGTTACAAGCATCAGATGTTGTTATGGGACATCACTGTGCATCAAACACAATGACAAGCTATATTAGCATAATGGGTTATTATTCCCAGATCCATGTGATCAGTACTCCATGGCAACACAATGATAATGAACCTCTTTGTCAGTAAGAAAGCATGTACAAAACTATACGAAGTACGAACCTCAAGTACCTTAAATGGTATAAAACACTGCTAATATATTAAGACTTTAAACATTGTCATTTCTTTCTATATAGACACAGAAATTCTCCCCATGTTCTCAGTCAACCATAACCTTTGTGGGGACTTGGCATTTCCAGGACACTTCCACCCAGGGCTCATCAGCTGAGAAGGTGGATGCTTAAACCCAGCCTGTGGAACAGAAACCACAAAAATGACCCAAATGACCAGGTAAATCAGGCAGCAGCTCACAATAGGATCCACAACAGCCAGCCCGGGCCTGACACTGCCTTAGATACTTCTCCACAGGGAGCTCACATTGTTGGGCCACTTCAAATGTTCAAAGCCGAGCAGAGAAGCAGTTCCTCTTCTTTTTGGCTGTAACTGCTTTTTATGTAGCAGCTTAACAGCTAAAGAATTCACCCAGAATGTGGTAGTTTTGGGCTAAATCTTTAATTAAGCCTCAAAGTTTTGAACTCCCATCTCCTACCGTCTTGGAGAGCACTGTTCTGGCTACTGGCCAGAATGGCAAGACTTACCCATGTCCTGCTTGTTCAAGGTCTGACAAATTTGAAGAAAGAATCCAATGTACTTTAAATAAGAGATGAAATGGAACAGTAAGCATGGCTCTAGCTCAGCTGTTGCCACTTAGTTAACCAATTAATGAGAACTACTAAAAACAATGTGGTAGATTTAATTATAATAAAAAGCAACATTGAACAGTAAAGGTATCTGGGCAAGGAAGAGTCCACATTGGAAAATTATCTCTTGTTCTTGCCATTGTGTGTTAAATAGGCTTCAAAAATTCCTCCAAATCAGATTCTTCAGATATTTTTCTCTGTTTTCTGAGTGAGTCATGCTAAGTAATTTATATCATATTTGTGCTCATGCTAGGCTTCTTCTTGAATCCCAATTTATTGTCTCACAAAGCAGAGCAACAGGTAGAACAAGGATCAGTCTCCTGATCCTTGAAAGCAAGAAATGTTCCAGATGTCCCTCTCTTCCTAGTAAAAGACATCCCTGGTTTGACACAGAGTATTCTTGTGATATTAAATGCCACTAAGTAAAAGCTGCACAAAAACCATACAGGAACTTTCAAATGCTACAAAGTGTGTCCAGTCCAGACCAATCAGGACCAAGCTATTAATAAATAAATCAGTCTTTCACATGAGATAAAAAAATGAGAAAGGATTACAGTCAATCAGATTACTTTGGGGACTCCAAGGTATGTTAAATACAACCCTCACACATACTAGCCACTTAACCAGAACCAGATGGATGGATGGTGTCTCCTGCAGCTGGACCCAGGCCACTGGCTTCTACTCTCTCTGTTGATGGAGGCACCGTGAAAACCCTGGGACTTCACACTTTGTGCATGGGCCCACCGCAGTAGATTTTACCTTCTGGGCAGATGAGCACTTGAACATCAGATTAGACACATGACAGAAAATGAAACCTTCCTGAGGAAGTGGAAGGACAGATGAGAAAAGTCACTGTTTAAAGAAGCATGATTACCTTGTTCATATGTTTGGACAAATCTCTGGCAAGTCTGTGAGCTGCATACACTGGCTTGTAGTTTTATGTACTAAAATCTGCATGCCCTTGGCCACCTTAGCTGCTCAGTAGACACAAGCTATTTTGAATTATTTTGCCTTGACCAACAGAAGAGTACAGAGAGATCCAATAAAATGAGCTATTCCGCAGCAGCTGTCTATCATAAAGGCAACACAATTAATGAATTAATTAAAAATATATCCTTAAAGGAAAAGCTGGATAAGCATCCTGAAATACTGCAATCGATAGGGTAATCTTTTATTCAGCATTACAGAAAAGATTATGTCACAAAAATGAGTTAAAGTAGATGAAATTGCAAACATCAGGCACAAGGACTGATAAAAAGATGATATTATGTGTTGTTTTAAAAAAAAACTTTACAATGTATTTTGATTTTGTGAGTCTTTAAAAAGAAATCAAAGATAACTTTCTTTTTCTGAAAAAAGTATAGCCTAAAATGTGGAATAACTAATACAGCAATTTTAAAATACAATCTGTAGGTTTTTAAAAACCACACATGAAATCAGTCTAACTCCAATTCCACTGATGTAAACAGTTAAAATACTCTCTATTTTTCACTTGAAAAGCCTTAGGACAATGCTCAGCTTTCTGAAAATGCTGCTCAGTATATCTTACTTAAATTATCAACACAGATATTTATCAGATGTTCAGAACACTGCACCAGTTTTTCTACAGTTCATGGAAAATCATAGCTATAATTTGAATCTGCAATGTATATGATTGTATGATTCAAAACAGAAAAAAGAGATTGAAAAAGATTGTCATTGATCACACTAATCACTTCTGTCAAAAGAAGTTTAATGTCTAAGGATCATTTTCTGCATTAATTAGAAAGACATTATTTGTTATTTATATTTACACACACACGTCACAATAATGGATAGATTTAAACCTTCAGTCAAATGTTTCAAACTCTGCTTCTATAAAGTAGATAAACACATCCAACCTCATAACTGTAAAGACCAACAACTTGAAATGTCTTTTCTGGATTCAATATTATGAAACTCAAAAACTTCATAACAAAAAGTCATGCCCCAAGGATATCATCATAGTACAAATGGCATTTTTTAAAATGCATGATTTCTCAGTCTGGCAGGCTCTGGGAGAATTTACAATTAGGCTGAAATTTGGTATGCAAACGTGGTAACTATGTAAGAGGATCTGAGAAGTATTATACACCTCTTTGTACTCAATTGAGAAAATGCTTGATTAAAATCAGTGGCACCAAGTTTGAAGAAACTATCTCATTACTTTGCAGGAATAGGTTCTTTTTTGTAACAGGAAAATTACGGCAGAAATTCATAACAGACTTTATAGTGAGCCAAAAAGAATGGTATTACTATTAGGCAGAAGGCCCTTTAAGTATCTATTAATAGCATAAGCACATGATAAATTTATATAAATATCTAACTTGCCAGTAGTGTGATGCTTCCACGTTACTCCTTGAAGGACTACTGTTTGTCCTCAAATAAATGAAAAACCCTTACTTGTAAATGCCATTCTCAGAGCTGTGTTGCAGCAGACAGACCCCCTGAATTCCCACTTTGGACAAAACCGAGCTGAGAATTGGCCCAGGAGCAGCTCTGCATGTGCATGGACCTTCTGTCACTGCAGCTGCAGTGAGAAATCCTGTTTCTTCCCTTCCAGTGAAGAGCCGGCCCTTACACGACAGCTTCAGAATGAAGCCACTCGTTTTTTCATGTTTCAAAAATAAATTCTATCTTGAAAGACATTTACAGATTCACATGGAAACTACATTTTCAGATTTTTACTCTAAATAATTCCTTATTTAATTTATTATTTTTTCTTTTTATTTCTTTCTTAATGCTTGTATACTTCAACGTAAGGATGAACACAAATGTCACAACATGCTATGTACCTTCTTTCAAAACCCTAATGAGAATATAAAATAAAGCCTAGAGTTCATCCCTGCAGTACACAACTGCTTAGCTCAATCTATAGTGGTAACAAGCCATCAGCAAGGAACTTTAATACTTACAGTGCCTCATGCCCATTTTTAACACATTGTTCATAAAACAATTTTGCTTGAATGTGTGCTGAGTGACACTCAAAAATTCCCTAATATATCTATGCATGATTTGTCTTCATTCAGCTGAGAAGTCTGTCAAAAAGCCCCCAGATCTGTCTGCCACCCTCCCTTGGGAGAAGCTAAGAGAGACTAACTTTTATTATTATCTTACACACTGCCTGCTGTATTGGAGAAGTGTATTAGAAAGTTACCTGCTACTGCATTACATGTAATAATTAATAGAATAATAATTTGTCAAGACTATTTCTTTGTACATCTATATGCTTTCCACTGTGCTGCACTACGTCATTGGACTCAGTCTTCCAGAATCAAGGTAATATAGAGGACATATGATTAATCTGATGCCAAATGAACCAACTGTTGACCCAGTTACCTTAACAGCATGCACAAGTCACTTGCTGTTCTCCTCACCTGATAACATTTAACACTTTCTGTTACCTAACACAAGCACTAAGACAAACACAGGCATACTCTGTGCTGGAAGGATGTGCTATAAAGCAAGGATGAAGGATGGAAGTCAGGTCTTCTGCACTGCATTCCACTCTTGGGAGGGGATTTCTCTGACTCTCACCTCCCCTATCTCCCCAGCTGCTCTCTTCTTGCTCCATCTCTACAATCTGGTGTCTCCTCATGGCTCACTTCCCCACTTCAGGCTCTCTGTTCCAGTTCCAGTTTCCCATGCACTCTGTCCAGCCAAACATCGCTCATCTTGTCCTTTCAGCCCTCTCAACCCCATCCCATCCCTCCTCCCTTTCCTATCCCTTCACCCAGCCCTCTTCAGTCCCTCCTTGGTTCCATCTCATACCAGTGACTCGCATTTTTGCTCCCACTCTCTGGGAAGTATCAGTTTCCCTATTTCTGATTCGTTCTCCATGATGACTCCCCTGCCTCTTCTCCCTTCACTCCTGCTGGCTCTTTGCTGGCCTTTTATTGCACATTCACTCCCCCCTGCCCTGGCTTCCTTTCTGCAGTGACTCTACAGAGGCAGTTGGCTGTGTCTGTCCTCCACCACTCCCAACATCCATGAACAAATGGGGGGGGGGGTTGTTTTTGTGGTTTGGTTTTTTTTTTTTACATTTTCTCATTCTTAGAGAGGGTAGAACCATTTCTGCAAAGAATTCCAAAGTTCACCTTCAGGGACTTTAGGGCAATACCCACTTCTACCTGTCCTGTCCCTTACTGCTTCAATACACGACAAACAAATGAGTAAAAAAAATAAACATTTTTCATTTCGCATGCCCTTGGAAAATATTTTCATCTTCTCTTTTATGACATATTTGTTAAAGGTTCAATGCGGACACACTAAGACTTTGCTTAATTTACTACAAACCCCGATCACTTTTGTATTTCCCAAAGTGATACACTCCAACTTCTGATTTGCAGAGAATCAGAAATGCTCCTGATGAAGCATTCATCCCAGGAAAGAATACGTACATTGCCACATTTTCCTGCCTATGAGCAATAGAACAAAACCCAAAATAACCACCTAGCTTTGGTTCAGATGGCACACAGGGCAGTGTGAGGTTACTTGTTTATCTGCCTTCAAAGGAAAAGAATTATAGCTAAGTAATTCTCTCCTCATTTAAGACATCAGTAGCAACAAATATGCATGCTGTGGAATTCAAAATAATCCTGTGATATTTCCATATTAAAATGACTCCTTACTGCCAATTTAAAATACTCAACACTATGAGTTTTGTGAGAAGTCCTCTCAAAGGGTGTGACTGAAGCTTGTTTCACATCTGGGGTATTTACAAAGCAAGGATTTTCTTATGTCTCAGAAGACAGGAAGCTTAGTCTGCCATTTTTCATCAGCTTGAACTTCCCTCTTCACTACCTAATAATCTCAATTTACAAAGCCTGTAGAAAAATTCTACCCTTCTCTGAATTGTTCTGAATTTGGTTAACATGTTTAAAAAAAGGGCAGGCAGACTGAATAGGCTTTGCTTCCATGGGAAAGCTAACTAAAACCAGTTCCAGTTACATGGGAAGGAATTGCCAAACCTGATGTCAGGTAGCTTAGACTATTTTCAACACGTGATAGCCCAGTAATATGCACAGAATAAACCTCATTCTGAAAACATACACCAATACATTACTGTGAGTACATGCAGAAACCTACTCTGCAGACTTCTGAAGGGAGAACTGTGGTGAAAACTCTATCCAGTTAACCTTCTGACTAAAAAAACTAAATTGATCCACACATTTAAAGGCACTCATAAATAACATTCAGAAATGCTGTAAGAAATATAATTCTGTATATTCTGTTCTATAAAAGTTGTTCAAGGGAATCAGTATCAAAACAAACAAACTAATAAATGGGCATCCTTTGAAATTCAATTTATTCCACATACAAGTTGAGACTCTTGAAAGTAACAGAAAAGAAACTTGAAAGACAGAAAAGAGCTAGTGATAGGTAGCTAGAGATCAGGAAAAAAATTTATTATAATGATCATCCAATTATAGGAGAACTCCTGCAAAACAATACCTTTGGCAGACTTCTGTGCTGAGCCATGTATTACTTAAGAATTCAAGTCAAGTCTTTCAAAATAAAACTAAAACTCTGCAACTTCACAATTATAAATACAATCAAGATCCATTGCATTCTTTTGATCAGTCCTTGTCTAATACCAATCCATCTAACATCTCCACATCCTGGCCATACAAAAATCATGCTTTCTCACCCCATCGCTGACTAGTGAGAAACCACAGAAGTCTCTCAACTCGTATGCATTAGCAGTACATGTGCTGACACCAAATTTCTCAAAGCCTGGAAAGTACCCAGGATAAAGATTGTATACCATGTCTTTTAAAAGGGCCCCCACTTTTTATTGTTATGTGTGAAATTTTTCTGCTAAGACTCCAATCACCTAATTAAGCTCTTTATCAGCAATGCATTCCCTTGGAGGCACGTGATACTGTCACTAGAGTGATCCCACAGTATTTACAAAACAACACTCAGATTTCTCTTCAAATCAGAAGAGATTTGAAGAGAACCTGAAGAACATCCCAAACTCTCCCTTCTGAGACATTACAGAGCTGCGTCTTTCAGGTGGCTCTGTAATACCAGTGATCTTATATTATTCACAAACATCAGTATTGTGGGTGGCCTCTCTACATCGGTGATCTCTTTTTTATGCAAAGGAGGAGGCAAGTGGCATTCAGTAACTCAGTGAAACCACTGCTACTCAGCTGAGAGCAAACTATGAAGCCAGTCTTTCTCGGATGTGTTTCATTCAGCTGCTTGTTTTAGCAAGCTCTGCTGTCTGCTGCAAATAGAAAAATTCTGCCATCCCTCAGTTTTGAATGTGCCTATAATTAGCAAAATATAGAACATAAATATGTAAGGAATTGCCAGGCTTCTCAGTAGTTCCTGCAAAGAAGACAGGCTGTGCTCCTGAACTCTGGACTTGAACAAGTTCTATCTTTCCCCTCTGTAAGAAGTTCCAGACCAGGGGGCACTCCAGCAACTGACAGACAGAGGCCAGAGAGACCCTGCTGGTGAAGAGAGAGGCTACAGTGTCACACAGTACTTCAGTCCACTGTCACTAAACTTTCTGCCCCATTTAGTGATGGGTCCACATTTCCCTTGTTCAGCCATTTACTACTAATGATGCAAGGGAAACTCTTCTTGTTGATTTTGATAACCCTTGCAAATCTCATCTCCAGCTGAGCTTTGAATTTCCAAGCCCCATCTCTGCATGCCTGGGCAACGTCTATAAATTCCTCCTTTGTAGCCAACTCACACTTCTGCCTAAGATATACTGCCTTTTTTGCACTGGAGCCCAGCCAAGAGGTCCCTGATAAGCCAAGCCAGTCTCCTCATGTGTCTGCTTGTGCTTGGAAGATGTTAACCTCAAAGACCTGTCAGCTTTCCCGAGTTCCTTTGCGTTTCAGAGCTGCCCCACACGGGACCCCACCTAGTAGTTTCTGAAACCTCAAAAACTGAAATCTGCTCTCCTGAAGTCCAGGGTCTGTACTCTGCCACTCTCTTTCCCTGCTCTTATCAGGATTTTGAGCTCCAATGAGGTTGCACTTCACCGATTTGGTCCACTGTCAATCAAGAAGTTACTTCCAACACCCTCAAGAAATCCTGACTGCTTGCATCCTACCATTTTGCACTTCCAGCAGGCAACAGGAATTTCAAGTCCCCCATGTGAACCAACATTAACAATTCATGAACTTCCTCAAGCTGTTAGAAGAAGGCTTTCTACAAAGGCTTCCTCACCCTGACTGGTGGCCTGTGAGATTCCCACCATCACTTGGTAACCCTTCAAGTCCTCTCTTCTGATCCTAACCCACAAACTCCCAAGCACACTCTCACCATCCACTCCATAGAAGAGCTCCATACTCATAAGGAGTTCTTTCTCACGGGCAGCAACTTCCACTGATTATCTTCTCTGCAGGTCCTTCCTCAAGAGTTTGTATCCCTCCATCCCTCCATCCATCCCAGCATTCTAGCCATGTAAGCAGTTAACACCAAGGCTCCTACTGCCATGATGTTGTAACTTATGACTGAATGCAGCACTTCACTTTCTCCTGCATGTTTTCCAGAACGCATGTATTTGTATACATACACTTAAGGTATGTATACAACATATATAAGGGTGTCTCCTCATGCTGTTTTACAGTTCCTGCGGTTTCTCTTACTCCTTTTGCCTTGTATCCTTTGCTTTCCACCCCTGTTCACTGCCACCTAATTGAACTATGTGTCATAAGTCCCCTTTGTTGTCACCCCTAGTCTGCACCTCTCAGTAGGGTGATGATCCAGTCAGCAGATGTCTTTCCCTGCTTTGCCATACTACTGAACATCTTTTTATTTACATTCTTAAAAATATAAACTGTACAAGAACTTAAAATACCTGGCTGATAGAGCTGCTGTGAAGTTTGAGCACTATTTTTAGCATTCCTTTTAGCTAATGCAATAGACAAAGGATTGGATGATTCAGAAGGAAGGATATTGGAGGACAAGGGATTTTCTTTCCACAGACAATTGATTCAAATCTAGTTTAGGCAACTGCAGTGACTGACAAATTACCAACTCACAAATAACTCAGCTATCTGCCTCTGTGAAGTTATTCTGCAGTCCAAATTTATCATAGAAACAATAGCAACAACTTCACTGCTGATGCTCTGAAGCAGAGAAGGTCGGGATGCAAAAGCTAGACTGGCCTGGAGAAGGAACTAGCTCCAATACTTAAAAGCAGGCACAGATACAGGAGTCGCTATTAAAGAAGGTATGATTTACCATACAGTTTCACCAGTCTAATAGCAGGAATCAGACAAAGCTGCCTCCCACTCCTGGTAGTGTACTCACATTCCCTTTCTCATGCTGACCCCAGCATCTACACCATTTCAGAAAGTTTAACTCACAGGATATGAACTCTATTGGTAATTAGGGTGGGACAGAAGGTGTAGCAGCTTGGGGACAGGGATAAGAGACTGATATGAGACTGTCCCTCACAGACACAGCTACTGCAATGCCATATCTGCCATTCATGGTTTCTACATCCACAGGAATTCAGTCTCTACGGCTATTAACTTGTGGCAAGTGTCAGAGCAGTTTTTGATTGCTTAGAAACTCAGGAATGAATACAGAAACTAAAGCTGGACAAACACACACAACTGTAATTCTGTAGGTGTGGAGCCTACTTCCTACTGTCCACAAGTCAATATAGAGAACAGATTTTAAACTACTAATGAAATTAGAGTATTGAAAGTGGATAAAGTACAAAAGGATTGCTAAGTAGTAATTTAGTTTATATCCTCCATCATTAAATTTTAAACTTTTTTGTACATTTTATACTCCTAAGGTAACCTGTTTATTATGAATTTCCTTGTACTTCTATATATTCCCTTTTTCATATTTATAATTTTTATATTTATATAAACACATAAAGATACTACAGGTTATTCAATGGCATTTTATATGCATAGAGGAAACACAAGAACTCTTAGTTCTTTCCCTGATCCTTTTGAATAATAACTTGCTATACTGGAAAAAAAACAAACTGGTGGTATTTTGATAAAACCAAGGATATCACAAATTAATCACTCAAAGTGAATACTAATAATATAACACAATAGTTTTGGTTTTATCACAAGTAAAATAATGGGAAACTTTATGGAAGTCATTATCTATGCCTAGTTTATGCCTAGTTTCTAGATCATCTTGTATTTTGATATTTTGAAGTTTTACCACAAAAATTTATGTGTTGTATTGCAGTCAAAGTATTTGTAGATTTTTACTGCAGTAATTAAAACTTTTTAAAGACAAGCAAGCTCATTCTACAAATCAAATGAATTTTGCAATAGAGCATTTATGATTTTCTCATCATTTCTTCCCCCTCCCGTTATGGTAACAATGATTCTGGAGCGTCCTCAACAGAGTGGCAAACATCAAAATTAACAAAAAATCCTTTCCCAAAGTCATAAAACTTCCACTTTCCCTTAATTTAGGAAGAACCGCATCAAAATGCAAGTTCTAAAATGGGTACCATCAGAACACAAACAGCCCAAACACTCTGGTTTACTACCTTTCCCTACAGCTCTGTAGAGTAGAAGAGGACCAGATCTGCACACAAACACAAAGAAAGTTCCTGGGAGACAACAGTCATCATTGTCATCAAGTCACTTTACTGCTGACAGTCACAGCCTACTTAAGAGCCGAAGAATACCCTAAGCACCCAAACTTCAGGGCTCCATGGACAGAGCAACCAATTGCTTTCATACAGTGCTACAGCTTGAACTAATGGCATTCCTTGTCCCAGGTAGACTCACATGCCACGACATGAGCTAGCCTGTGTGCCCAGGGCTCTCCAAAGGTGGAGGCTGTGGAAGTGGCCAGCTCTCGCCACTGCCCGGGCTGCAGTGTGCCCGCCAGTGCAAGGCTGCTCACTGCAGCCACATGTCCCTGCCCCTTCCCCAGCCACGTCAGGCAAGACCTGATCCTCTACCCGGGGGGTGAGTGTGCAGCACGTCAGCTTCTGGAATCAGCTCTTTGGGTCTGCAGGAGCAGGAATGCCAGAGCAAGGGAGCTGGCAGGGTAGGATAGGTTCTTTTTGTTCAGTCACTGTGTTTGTCTAAGTGGGCACCGAGAAATCAGAAGGAGCCTCTTTCCTTGATTGGTATCTTGCTACAATCACTAAGTCTGATAGTACGCTGTGTGTATTCAGCTTAAAACAGGACTCTGTTTGCCTGCAGATAAGGGAACCCTGCAAAACAGCTGTAATCAACCTTCTGCACAATGAAATCTTACTAGAATATCAAACTAGGGCACCACAGAACTTAGACATAATGCACACTTTTACCTAAGAATGTGACAGTAGCCTTCCCTTTCTCTTGATCATCAACACAGGAATATTCTCTATAAAAGGCTGAATTTTATTGCTTCATGTATTATACTCATTTAATGAAGCACTAAATGTTCTTCACTAATTTCCGTTCCTGTTGGAGAACACTGTCCCAAAGACTGCCAGAAAAACCAGGATGAACAGTTTATCAATGCCAGAAATTGACAACTACCTCAAAAACACAGAAGTTCACGTTTTAGAAGATGCTTGGTAGCATAGGTAGTGATTTAATGTATTAGT
>JAWWMP010000001.1:48605101-48630384 GCA_035047865.1 Dendrocincla tyrannina | reverse complement strand
CCCTGTCCCTCCCCTACTTCCCCATATTTGCTGTGTCCCGCCCCAAACTCCTCCCCACTTCCCAAGCTCCTCCCTGAGCCTATAAGTATAGTATGAGCCTATAAGAGTCCCATACTCCCCGAATAAACTTGTTCCAGCTTGTTCCCTTTGGCTGAGGACCGTGTCCTTTGTCCCTCCCTGTGGTACGCGGCACGTTCCTGACATGGTGGAAGCATATCTTCAAGAGAAAAACTGAATATGGCTGATCACATGGCAGCCAGCAACCCCTTGGGCTTCATGCTGACCATCGAGAAGGTTCTCTGATGCCTGATGCTCTCCTGGCCACAAAACCTGTTTTGATGCTAGCCCTGTGTTCAGCTCAGTATGTGACCAGCAAGCCACGGAGGAGCCAGAGATGCTCCTGAAGTGTTGTGGGATGCTGCTGTGTTTGAGGAACTCAAGCAGTACCTGAGCTGATGTAGGTGTCTGTGCTCCCAGGATTAGGCTGTCTCTGATGTTACCACCACGAGTAAACAAGGAATGGCTTTGGCCAGATGCTGCTACAGGGACGGGGCACGCAGGAGCACACAGAAAGAGAACAGTGTGTAGCAGGAGGACTGAGCAATGGGCTTTGCACAGCACAAAGGTAAAGAGGATAATGATATGAGGATTTTCATGTGGAGGGTGGCTATTACAGCCCTGGAGAAGACAGGAAAGTACAGCCCATGGGAAAGAGATCTGAAGTCCTGATACTAAAAAAGGCCTTACTCTGAGTCTAATTTAAACACAAGTCCACAGAAAAAAACATCTTGCTATTCAGAGGTAGATAAACAAGCACTGCAATCCTTAAAATAAGGCCCCGAAGATAACTGTTTTATGAGAAGCAGCAAATAAAATACTCAGTATGCAAAATGTGCACTTTCACTTCATTACACAAAAAGATGCCTCAAAAATCTGTCCCTAGTAGATCTGTCTGTCTGGGAGGCAATGAAATGCCACTTCTACCTGCCCACATAAGAGCTGACTTGTGAGGCCACAGGTGAGCCATCTACCTGCGCCATTTAGATTCCTCTACAGAATCCTTTCCTCCAATAAACTTAATTGTTGATCTGATCCAGAAACTGCAAGAGACAGAATTTATTACAGACTTTTCTGCAGTTTATAAAGACCTTATTCTAGCTTGATTTCGAAATTTTTGCTCAAGATTTTTTTAAAACTATGAATTTGAAAAAAAGCATTTGAAAAATAAATTCAGAATCAATCTATAAGATTCATTAAAAAAAGTAAAAAGAAATCTAAGGAAAGATCAGGTTCCAATTTCTGAACGTTTATATTCAGATGTTATGCTTTAAATACATTACAAGTATTTATTTACAAAACTACATTTTGCAATATTTCCATAACAAAACTGAGGAGAAGGCTCTTAATCCTCCTACTTTTGGTGAGCCCTATTTTATTCTATTTATCTTATGGACCTCAGTGGGCCAAGTGAGCACCATTCACCTTGAGCAAACATAGACATTTTGGCAGTATGTTCAAAAAGTAATGCAAATGATTAATGCAGTCATTGAATAATGCAGCACTGATCAAAAATATTTGAATATTTAAGAAAACATCAAAATGAACACAATGAGATTGGGGGGAAAAAAATTAGACAATTATTCTTATTTTCCAACCACAGAATACTTCTTCTGATCCCATCTCCAACAAGTCACAGGAATATTTTCCAGACAGTATGAGGTGCATGGTATCTTACTGACACATGCAGAGCAAAGGAGTATTTTGAGGTCTTTCAGTTTGATGGGATGATTCAAAGGCCAGAGTGTGACTTGGCTTTTTTGTCCCCTAGGAAAATTAGCACACACTCACTGAGAACACCCACTGACTGTACCATCCTGACTATAGTAGTTACAATGAACCGACTCCATTGTCCATAAATTACCTGCCTCTGTAGCTGGGTGATGAACCAGCAATGCAAGCAGTATGCTGGGTGAACACCTCGACAAGTGCTGTGTGACACTGAACTGAAATCCTGCCTGGTGTGTCAAAAATGCTAGTTTAACTGTTAAACACACCCCAGACAACAAAATCAGAAAAAATTGTCATCCCAAGTACAATAACTGAGCATATTTCATGGCATGGCCTAACAGATATAGTTGGCGCTCTTTTAGAAAAGGTTAATGTTCTGTGTAAGCCAAAACACAAACCAATGGAAAGGCCTGTGTTTGGTGGGACTGTAAAGCCCTGGCAGGATAAATGCTATTTACACTGCTCTTTTAAAGTGCCAGTTTGCAGCAACATGCATGGACAGCACCTCTGCACTATTATCATTTGAGCAAAACATGTACTGTACGAGCCACAGTTATTTGTCTTTTAAAACTGTATGATAGACCTCTTGCTGCTATGTAAATGCCTCGGCATAATTTATAGCCTACTTCTCTGGGTATGCAGACACAGCACCTAGTCTCTGAAAAACATGTTCCCATGCGTGCATGTGCAGGCTTCCCAGCAGTTTCTCAAGCAAGGGAAGTGTTTTCCTCTGCTCCACCCATCACATAGCAGAGCTGAAGAAAGCCTTAGGTTTTTTGAACTCCCTACTGCCGTCTTATCAAACTGTTTGTTTTTCAGATAGAAAGGATATGTTTGGATTTATGAATATACCCTTCTGGGCTGAAAGCAAAAATAACCCACCAAGTTGAAGGCAACCTGGGTTAATTTACTCAATTTCCTCTTACTGTTTCTTCAAATACAGTAGAAGGTGTGTTTATCCACTAAAAGAATGTCAAAAATATCAGTTAGTCATATAGTATTTCCATTCCTCTAAAACAGAATTTAGGGACTTCTAATTTCAGACTAGAATTATCTTTCCTGTTTTCAAATACTTTCAATACACTTTGACATAGAGGGGGAAAAATCAAAATGTTACATTTAATGCCATAATGCAGTCATTTTTATATCTTTAACTGCTAGCTTTACTTAGTCTTCAAGTTACAGTAGGCTATTACAAAAATAATGCCAGAACTGGTTTGATTTCAGCACCATAAACTGACTTGTTTTTCTTCTGTCATAAACTGTGACTGGCTTGTTATAAAATATGTGTTGCTACAATATACACTTATGTTCTCAGTATTTGGTTAGCATTAGTCCAAGAAGGTAACTAAATCAAACCCCTCTTCTAGTCCTTGTGGGATCACTGATTTGAATGAATATGCACTAAATATTTTGGAACAAGGGCAGATAAGCAACGCTGTTTAGGTAACAGCATTATTCCCCGGTGGCTTCACACTTGTGGTAGAAAAACAGTATCAACCAAGCACTACAGTGTTACTGAGGTTACAAATGACCTGGAAAAATACAGTTTCTATGGATATAATTTAATGAAGAGAGGTCTTGCCTGTCACATAGCTAATACAGTGTTATTTTTATTTCTTTGTAGATATAAAGGTACTCTCCTTGTATTAAGGAGATTTTGCAATATTTTTATAGCACATAATTTTAAAATACTAGTCTTTTGTGCAGAAATTATGAATTATAGATAGTAGAAGGATCAGAACCTTATTACACACGTAGCCAAGTTGGATTTTTCCAGAGACATTGTGTTCTATCTTTTAAAAACAGTTAAATACGGAGATTTAGCACTATTAATAAAAGCTTCTATGGAAAAAAGAATAGAGTGTTCATGTATTTTAAATTAAAAAGCAAAATTCTGCCAGAGTTATCTCATGGCCTTACCTAATCTGAATATATTTGCAAGCACTAATTTTTATTCAGACATCTTCATTACATAATACTAATAAAAAATCTGAAGAGTGATTGATTTAAACAGCAATGGAAATCAGGAACAGCAATACTGAAAAGACCAAGGAAGAGTATTGTTTACATTCTGCAAAACCCAGCCTGGATCAGATAAACAGACGGATTCTTTCTGGAGGGAAATATTGCATAAGATTCTGAAATTAAGCATAGAGGGTGGGAAGTGCAGCTACAAGCAACTGATGTTTTGCTTCTTATCGCATTAAAATGACTTTCGGACCTGAAGTAGAATAATTATAATTTTGTCCTCGGTGCACAATTAACAAAAAATAACTTCTGAGCTATGCCCCACCCAGCATTTTCAAAAATATTTAGATAAAGTCTGAACAAATCAAACAAACATGTAGGCAGGAAACACTGTTTGGAATGCACTCCCTGCAATGTACTATTAGAGCCAGAAAGCAGCCTAACTTCAGAATTCAATCAAGCAAAATCTAATATAATCTCATTACAGCCTTTGCAGTTAATGAAACCTATTTAAATCTCTGACATTTTGATTTTTAGAGCTGATGAAAGCAAAAATTATTTGGTTTATATAACACAAACACATAGAAAGATAAGATTTTATCCTTTAGGTTATCCTAACTATTTACCAAGCAATGCATAATATGAAAAGATTACTCTTCTGCTACTCACTATTGCTCCAGGATTTCAGTAAATATTTGATACTGATTTCAAAGAAGCCAGAATCCTGCTGGCTAGCCATGTCTGCTGCATACAAAGAGGCTTCTATAATTCTGAGCGGCTGAAGTGGCAGGTACTATGTATGTAGATGTGACTGTCACCAGTCAGTGATGTAAACGAGGGGTCACAGGAGGAAATGAAGTCTCCGCAGATCCACTTCTTCCGTTCATGGTAGGTAAGCTCATTAAAAAAAAAAAAAAAAAAGCTCAACAACAACAAAAACACACCATGAGATTTTTGTCCTTTGCTCTTCCTTCGGGGATCGTGTTTAATTATATCTGAAGAGTATTTTATTCCCTTGCCCCCTCAGATGTATTTTCATTTATTCCATTCCACAACTGGGCAAATTTCTCCTGGTCGGTTAAGGCACAAGCAGTACCACAGCACTTGTTCCATAAGCACAGTTAAGAGTATCTTCCCGAAGGGTGTCTGAGCTGTGCTTTTAATAACGTGCAGTCTTGCCTGTCTGAAGCTTTTTTCCCATCAGAAGCTGTCAGCCCGAGCGTATGCACCTCCTCTTGCGAACCGAGTACCAACTTGAAGCCCCACTGACACCGTCTCTTCTGCAGCTGGAGGAATCTCACACGTACTGTTTAGCTTTAGGGGGAAAAAAGCATCCTCTAATGAATATCCTCTGCATGCTCTGGTCAGCTGCTCTCCTTCCGCCCGTTCCCAAGCAGAGCACGCTGAACTATACACAACTGCATCATGCTGCGGTAAAGCAGAGCTGCACCCATATATCTGATTGCAGTGTCGTTGGGGGGGGGGAAAAAAAGGCTCTCCCTCAGCCCAGTTGCACAAGAGAAGCACTTCCAGAGCACTAAACCCCCGGCATTCTGACTGGCTGCTTCTGCTTTTCTTTCACTGCTACAGAAAAACGTGTTGTCATTTTTTTCTTGGCACTTTTTTTCTTCCTGCCCTCCCCTTAACAAAGATGAGAGACAGCAGGCTGAATTCATAACGGCACATAAACCTGGGAGCTCACTGCTTGGTATTCACCTCTGAAAGAGCCACAGAAAATTCTCAGTGTGATATCATTTTTACCTGGAATAATGGTTTCTAAAAAGGAACTGAATTCACATAAGAAAATGAGGCAGAAGCAATTCACTGCTTGTTAATGTCTCTGTATTTTCCACAAAATACTTAATTGCTAGGTACAATTTCCATATTCCTAAGGTTTTATTTCATATAATCACCCGACATCACTCTGCATATTTTAATGGTAATGAAGAATCAGTTTCCAAAATATTTTTTTGTTTCCTATATTCTTGGTATCATCCTTCCAGATATTATTTCCTAGGAATAACAGTACTCTTTTCTCACTTAGTGGAATAAATTTCCTGCAGCATTTCATAATTATAGTATCTGAGCCAAAACAGAGCTTGTCTGCTGCTGATTCTTCTAAGAACTTTGTCAGCAATTATATTCACATATTATTTTTAGTTTCAGTATGCGGAATATTTGATGTTTGGATTGGAAACTGAGGAACACAAGGGTCATTGAGATCGAGCTCCTGCAGTTCTCACTGAAAATATGCTAAATGTCTTCTGCAAACATACCTCATCTAGAGATAAGGTTTTGTGACCTCACTAATGGAAGGCTGTTGCAGAAACTCACTTTGTAAACCTTCTTTCAGTTCCTAAATGAACTTGACTAAAAACCTGTTTACACCCTTTCATGAGCACGGACTACCAGAAATGTTCAGAGTATCCCAGGTTTGATCTCACCAACTGTATCAATGAGAGCTGCTCAGCTCTTCCTCCCTACACTGTCAATTATCATCCTGTTGCTATCACTCTGGGCTCCCAGTTCATATTCTGAGACCCCACTTTCCCATCTGTTCCTCCCCCACCGCCCCACTGACAATGCCTCCTCATTGCACCATTCTGGTTTAACCAGCACACTCCAGTTTTTTACAATTACAGTTAAATATAATACCAAATAAAGCAAGTCCCAAGGTCTAGGACTGATGACTTCCTATCATCCCACTAATGGATTTTTCAGCAGAGACAATGCCAGGTAGGCTTGGAAGTCCTTATTCACCCTCACAAACTCAACATTAATTCCTGTGTTCAAGGATTTAAGTAATAATTTCCCATGTGGTGCTACATCAAATGCTTTTATGAAGATGACTAATACATTAATTTTATCATATTTCTCTTGTTAAAAATAAAAATATAAGGCTAATTTTCAAGCAGTTGCATTTCCTAAATCTATATTGGATTTTATCCAATTTTCAGTTAAAGCCACGTGTTTAAATATCATCTCCCACCAAATTTGTTTCCAAAGTCTTGAGTGTCAAGTAGCCTCTCAGTTAGGACAGATCATTTGCCCCCCATATATTCTTACTCTATCTCTCATCCTTATGGGATTGATTTAAAATCAATGTTCTTGTTTCAAACATGTAAAAGAATAAGGATGTTTAACCCTTTGCTTTTAACTTCACATATTTTTACTCAGCTGAACTTTTGACAGTGCTCACTTTAAATTGAAACCCTCTAACCTCCAAGCCACAGTTGCATTAAAAATTCCCTTGGGAGTCTTCCAATAACTCTTCAGTCCTTTTCCATATGAATAGTGAAGCATTCACTGAAATGGCTGGGGTATCAGTTTAAAATAAACAAAAGAGTTTCTTACTTCAGACAGTGGTGAGCTTCTGCAACTTTCTGCTGCTGGAGATCGTGGAGGTAGACAGCATTAGCAGCTTCAAATTTGTAATAAACACAAATTGAGATCTATAAAGGACTCTAAAAGGACTCCCCTCTAACATCTCCAGTATTGCAGTGCAGGTGCTGGGGCATGTGAGAGGGGTGGGCTGTCACACCAGGTGAGATGGGTGACCTGTGGGCCCCACATGGGATGCTCCTGAGGGTCTCACGCCTCCCTCGCAGGCAGAATGAAAAGTTCAAGGTTTGGTTGGTTGTGGTGATTTCAAATTAAGAAATTTCAGACATCCCTCACGGGCAAGTCCCTGTTTTCTTAACTGTCTTTACCAGTTCCTTTTATCTCTCAAGTTTGTATTTTCAAAACTGCAGATCTGTCCTTGCTTATCCTGAATCAGCTTGTATGAACATGATCCAGTAATGTTCCTATCACTTGCCCTTGCTCTTCACCAGTTATCAGGTCTAACCAGCACAATCTTTTCTTGACTTTGTGATCACTTGGTGAAGAAATAAATGGGCTGTCATATCCAAAGATATCTGGATTTGACTACCATAAGTTCAGTTTATGTCTGGGATGTTAATCTATCACCCAATGCCTATTCCCTGTAAAGTAACATTCAAGAGGCTACAGCTACATTCAGCCCCCTAGCACCTTTTATTACTGGCTTTCTTCAAAGTTGTTTGTAGCCAAAATTTCATGTATAGTAGGTCTTTTTTAAACATTGCATCACAACATTAATATACAACACAGAAGCTCACTGCTTTCACCTTTTAAAATTCTTTCCTATTGTGTGTTTCCACTGACAATATGCTGTTGTACTAAAATACAGAAAAGTTTAATGGATGTCTGAAGATAAAGCATATTTAAAAAAAAATGCCACAACTCTTAAACTGTATATTTTTTGGCATCATATGAATGAGTTCATACAGAATATAGCTTTTACATTATGCTTCCTGATCTCACAATTGTACTGAAGTACTGCTTTCAGTCCATAGAGCAATCCAAAGAGCTACAAGAGGAAAAACCTGCCCCACTCCTTTAATCAAGGTGTTTGCAGCATAGTATCCAACGGTACTGTTAAAATTTTAAAATTTATTTCAGGGTTAATACTTCTCCTTTATCAGTTCTGTTCCTGAAAGTACCACTCATAACATAAATGCCTCAGAATTTAACTTTTGGTAAAAGTATAACCAATTAAAATCTTCCTAATTTCTATCATTGATCTTAAATTATTTTTTTAAATTTAAATGCTAAATTGAATTTAAATATTTGCTAGTCTAAATTTGCTCAAATAAAACATTCTCCAGACATCATGTTTTTACAGTCCTAAAACAGAAATAACACAATGAAATGGTAGAAACAGCAGCATTTTAATTCAGTGTTCTGAATTTATTTTTGGGAGGCTCACATGACTAAGAAGTTTCGAAGTTACACAGCTTCCACTTTCATTCTTGTTGACTTTGTGATATTTCCAATTTAATTACATATTCTAGGCTGTGAAAGATAGACAGGCATAAGCATATAAAACCCATCAGTGAAAGTAAGAGGTGTGATGATGGATATTGCAGACTGACTAAGAGATACAGTGGGCTTCTTTTTTTATGATATTACTACATCGAAGTTGACCAAAAAAAAAAAAAAGGCACCACCTTTTTTTCACGGTAAGAAACCATTGAACCAAAATTGAAGGCTTTTCATAGGTCTACCGTGATGAAGCACCTGCTGATTACCATGATAATATAAGCATTGTTTACATTACAAACATGTGTGTGTAACTCACACCCCACATTTGTGACATACAGTGCATCCTCTGTTCTCCCACCTGCCTTCTGAGATCAGAGGTATCCTGGTAGATATGTATCCAGGAGCCTTGGGTACCTGGTTTATACTGCTCTATCTGAACAAAGTCTGGAGCTGTGGAGTTTCCATGCCCCAACTTTGGAAAAAATAAGTTGGGAGATGATGTTCATGAGCACAATCAGAAGTGTTTTCATGAGCAGAACGCTTCATGAACAAGCTATTTTCACTGCAAAACATCTGAAAAATAGACTTCCAAAACTTTCACTCAGTAAAGAAAAAAGAATAACAAAAACACATACTGCTGGAGGTATTCACATCTTTCTTGAGGCATCCAGCTCAGATGCCTATGCTGGGAGGTGAGTGCCTTCAGCATGACACAATATTCCAAGGAGTTCCAGTACAGAGCACAATTATTTGTCCAAAGCAGCCTGTTTCTCCTCGCTATATGCATATGATACTTAGGGGAATTACTTTTGCAAATTGGGTTTTTTGGATTCTTACTATTTGGTAGCAATTTTGTCTACAGTTTTAATGGCTATGATTTGTAAGAGTCAAACAGGCAGTTTTGTCCTTTATGTTCTGAGCTATGCTTGCAGGAATCCTTAAAAAAGCACATGGAGATTTGAATACAGCAGAGTCTTGCACAATCTTCCAGGGCTCATTTTAGCTTGGTATGAAAGGACCTATTTGGATTTTGCAATCTTAACTCTTCAGAATCTGAGGCTAAATGCAAAGAGTAGCTGAAAGGCTCTAAAGGATGACAACAGTAAAAAAGCAAGTATAAACTTTGGATTCAAATTTTGTCTTCCAAGTTCTGCTGTGGACACAGATTCCAAAGCCAAAAGTAGCTCTGCTGAACTACTGAAAGTTTAACTTTTTTTTTTTAGTTATTATTTCTACTTTTTCTATGCCTTCATATAGCTTTTCCTCCTTAACATGGGTCAAATACTATGTTCTTTTAGCCAAATAATTCTGTATGTCCAATTACTCCTGTGTGTCTGATTTCCATGGAATCAGCTTGGATTTACATTGGTTGTACAAAAGTTTAGCTGTCTGGACTTTTTCACCCCAGGAATATGTAAGGGCTGCTTTATGACGTCTTTGTCGTTTTGATACCACCTAGTCCTCCTGGACAAAATACAGCAACCCTACAAAGAATGATTCCCAGATGTATTTGAAACCAGCAGAGAACACACCTAAGAGTGGAAAACAAAAATGACCTACGATATTGTCATTATCCCAGGATAGATTTCATTGCGTTCATGATTTCACATTCCCTTCTCTGGGAACCTCTGTCTGCTCTGCTCTTGAAAGACTGCACTAGCTTTCAGATGGATACTCATCATAGTTGAACAGTATTCGGGTGCCTAAATATAGGCGTCTAGTGTGATTATAGATACCCTAAGGTATGTGAGTTATTCACAGAGACTGGCAGATATGACATAAGACATACGTTAGATCCACCGCCTTCTGAAGCATTTGGAGGCTTTGTTTTCCACACCTATGTTTAGGCATCTGATTTTGTCCCTATGGTTCCAGGAGATAAAAACAAATCTGTGTGTAAGACAGCAATAAAAAAGGAGCAGTATTTTTAATTTCAAGCAGAAAAAGTCATATTATTTGTATGGAGTGAGTTTATATTCTTCAACCTGGCATTTGTTAAGTTTATGTGCTTCTTAAGATATTTACAAGGGTTTTTTTTTTTGCTTTTTTGATATAACTTGCATAATACAAAACAATTCAAGTATTAACAAAGCAGCTTGTACACATGCTTTACTAATGTCCTCTGTTAAAATGAGGATCAAAATTGTTATCTAATTGAATTCTATATACTATAATGTCCCATGATTTAACAAGATAAAATAAACACCTTGCTAGGGTTTTTAATTAAAAGTACAGAGTGACAGAAAGCATGGCAGAAAGTAAGATTTCATTAAGCAAACTTTATTTAATGTGATAAGCTCTAAATAAAGCAACAGAAATCTTTCTTAGTTTATGTCTCATTAGTTTTGCTGCACCATTTTGTTTTGCCTCCTGTTTGTAAGTGACTGTTCAGCTAATGCCACCTAGTGATAAGAAACAAAACAGGCAGAAGCAGTAGAACAGTAAATAATGCATAGGGAATGCATATTTACATTGTAAAATGTGTCACAATGGAAGATAGCAGCATAGAAATGAAATGCATGTGTGTATTTCTGGAGCAAGGGTATCAGGCAATTTGGGTACAGTTATATAATACATTTAAATAGAAGCCTATTAAATGGAATTTAATAGAGTAAAATTAACCTATTTTCACAGATTCATGACAGATTCACACAACACCCAACTCTCATCATTGGCTTGTTCAGTGAATTCATTGCAGTAATTAAATAGGTTGTAAGGGGCTTGTGCCTTATCTATAAATAACAAATGATAAATATGCATTTTGCAGAGGATTAATTGGTTAATGTCGGAATTATTCCTTCAAGATTCAAAATACTACTATCCTTCCTGTTTTGCTTTGGAGCTGTCAAACTGACATGTCCTCTTAGGCCTCTGATGTTTACCTCTGAGTTTCTCTCTAGCTGAACAGTGTCTGGAAGCATTAGCCAGCCAGGAACAAATTTTGTTTGCCCAGACCTGCCATACCTGTGCTAAAAATACACTATCCTATAAGCCAATATGAAATCTGCACCACTACCACTGGGGCACAGACTCGGGCAACACTGATACAGGAAATATTGCTGTGCAAGTCAAAATGCAGCCTGTGCCCCACAAGCACAGCCCACAGGCATCAGAAGGCATGAAGAATAACCTGAGCAGTATTTTCTTCCTGCTCTTCACCTTAGTTTCCAGGGACCACTCCTAATCAAGCTGGTTTCCACTACTGGAATCCTATAAACTTATTTCCTTCTCAGTTTTGGAACAAACTCTTATCCGTATTTCAGAGACAAAGTTTATAGCACATTCTCCAAACACCCCAGGAGGATGTGTCAGAACTTCCCCATAGCAGGAAATTTCCAAACAGCCCCTGATAGTGACTCTAATTCTGGGTGCTTTCTTAGAGACAAGATGTAGTAACTGAACCCCACCCACTCAAAGTATAATTTGTATTTGCTAATTTATGCCCAAGACTGATACCAGCTCACACAGAGCGTAGGACAGAGGGAACACAGATGTTGTGCTGTCCCTCTTTTCCTCAAGTTATTATATTTTCTCATTATACAATGCACAGACTGAACCCCTAAATGCTCAAAAATTTAGGGTTTTTTTATGTCATAAACCCTTTCTTCCACTTTCCTTGTGTGATGTAGTTGTATCTCTTCTACCCTCCTGACAGGAAACTCTACAGGAGGGCACAGAAGTGGAAGCCAGGGAGGGGAAGGGCTGGATCATGCCCATCACTAGATATTCATGGAGTCATACAATGGTTTGGATTGGAAGATTGACTAGTCCGAACTCCTACCATGGGCTGGGACACCTTTCACTACACTAGGTTGTTCAAAGCAACCTGTTTGTTTCCACAGGGTCTCCAGGGATAGCTAAAAATTACTGCATGTTACTGTAGCTGAGATCATAAGTGTTCTCAGCTTTTCTCCTCCTTCTTGTGCTGCCCATTAGCAGGCACACCCTGGGATTCAGGCAGGTTTCCTTCTTTTCTACCAGGGCCACAGAGCTGAAGCAAACTCACTTCTCCTTTCCCTCCCCAGGCATGTGGCAAGCAGCCAGCTGTGAACTTGCCTTGGGAAAAGAAAAGCTCCTGACTCTTCAGAGAGGTGCCTAAGATGTGATGGAAAGCAGAGCAAGACAGACAAGGATGGGGATGTACCCACTTGAAGTGGTGAGTGAATGCCAAAATCAAGGCATCCCTGACCCAAACACAAACCACATCACACACCTTAGTTTTCCTGATTTTGTCTCTGTTGTATGATGACGTGTTCAAAATATTTATCTTCCACAGGATACCACCCTGTAACATGCTGCAAATGTACAGCACTTTCACTGATTACCTAATTAGGAGGTGGAATTTTCAGTGTAACAGCTCAAATTTGCTCTCTAATACTAGTACATCCCTCAGAGACAGACCTTTTCTCAATGTAGGCACTTATTGCAGTGTGATTTTCAGCACAAATGCTTTCCTGAATCTCAAATACGTTTACAGATATATATTCTTTCTCTTAGTTCTGCCACAGCAGTTCTTAAAGCTTTCCCTGACTTTAAATAAGATGCTCCTGTGACAAGCTATTTACTTACTTGTTCTTTTTTTAACTTTCTTTTCCATTCTCTAGTTTTGTCTTTAATTATTAACACTTCTTCCTTTCTGACTGACCTATTTGCATACTCACACCTCAACGTTTTCATTACTCTGTAGAAAGGTATCCTTCTTCTTATGTCCCTTTGATCCACTAGAAACATCAACCTTAGAAGGTAAGCTGGGTTTTTACTTCTCTCATAAAATGAGAACTAACATGTTGGAAGGGTTTCAACCAACTTCCATCTACTATAGATCAAGATGAGATGGACATGGAATCAGACTACTACATTTGCTGCCTTACACCTTCCTATCAGGTATCATGCTCTGCCACCTATCAGAGAGATATCAGAGATGCCATCAGACCAGCCAGGCACATGGACCTGTATAACACCTCCCCAGTTCCTCTGGATGGGTCTTATGCATACAGCATTCACTCTGAATGAGTCCAAAAACTGCTACCTCTTGCAACACCTGCATAAGAATTACCTGGCTGAAACAGGGAAACTGAGCACCACCAGAACTAGCCGACCACAGGTAACTAACTAGTTATCTACAGTCATCTACCAGTTTTTCAAACAATGAAAGATCATATTATACGTATCACTGCATCCATTTGACACCTTGCCTGACATGTACTGTCACAAACAAGACTGTACATCCTTCAGAGTAGGACTCAGGTCCTTTCTGTGAGTGAAGTGTTTGGCACAGCTGGAGCCTGACTCATTACAGGGTAAGAGTTTTTTCTCATTTTACTCAAAAGTGCTAACAGAAAGTTCAAGTTCGGGTAGCTCAGACCAGTGCAATCTCCAGTTAGACTCATTTGCAATTTTAGAACTTCTTTTTTGTTTCAAAGTGGGAACAAGTAATGCTTCAAAAATCAGGATTACCGAAGAAGTCATGCCAGGTAGCAGACCAAAAAATACATTTTTCTTTCCCTCACTACAGTTTATAAACAGGACATGTACATTAATGTACACTTCTAAGGTCATTTGATACCGTTCATAGCTAGGATGTCATTCACCATGCCCTTCATCTCTTTGAAAATATTTCTAAATATCCAAAGTTAACATAAATAGCTGTCAGCAAAAATCTTCATGAATGAGGCCACTGGCTACTTTGCAGCAACTTTATATAAATGCCTGCTGTGAGAGTATGTCAGGAAAAATCAGGCCACATGATTTTACAGAGAAATTTCTGTTTCTCTTGGTTGCTTTTCCCTCACGCTCCTCTCTATGTGCAGATGACCCTCCAGTTACAGCTTCTGCCTTAGTGTTCTCTGTTACTACTCAAAATTATTTTCTCCATTCTTTCAAGAATTGATGTCAGTAAAGCATCTCAATCCAAATCAGCTGTTGAAGGGAATATGTCTTGGTTTATGCAGTTTTGAATTTATCTTCTCTATAACCCTCCTAGGCAAGCACTGGTGAGACACAGCACACAGAGTTTACTATGTAATACCCTTAACTTGAAGAACAGTTTGTGTTTAGATGTTGGCTAGATAGGAGACAACAATTTGGTTTAAAAAAAAAAATCTCCCTGATCTTACAAAAGAATTTTGCTGCCTTTTTTTCCCCCCTCAACATAGTACTTTTTCCACTGATGAGCACTTGTTTCAAGGGCTGTCCCTTGCTGTGGGGAAGGTTTTGCAACAGCAACTCTGCAGTCTGGGCACAGACAATAGATAGAGCTCCAGAGTCCTCAGACTTGCTGCTTTTCTACAGAAGCACAAGTGTCCTCACACAGGCCAAGTTAAATATATGTGCAGTCTTTGTAACTGGGTCTTTTATATCCTTCAGAGTCCATCCCTTCCTGCTAAACAAAAAAATGTCTTGGTTCTCTGAGAGCTACAAGGCCCAATATAGCTGCCTGCTTATGTTGGAAAAAGGTAAATGACCTTCTTCCTGTTTAAGAGGGTTATGTTACTCAAGGCTTCTCTCATGCTACATTTGAATGGAAACTGTAATTTAGGGAAAAAATGTACCATTTACAATCTGCTTTTTATTAACTAAAAGAAAAAATATTTTAGGCTTAGTACACAAGGAAGAAAGCACAAAAAGGTAAGTCACATTTAAAACGGAATGATTTCCTAGTAAAGGCAGTAATTATAGCTGCTTTAACTACACTTAGAATGATTAATGATTTTGAGTCACTGCAGTTTAGATTTTCAAAGGTATTTAGCTCCTGAAACATCTACCAGTTACTTTGTAGATTATCAAGTGCCTAATCTGGTTAAGTATCAAACTCCCATGAACTTGTTTGTCCATTGCGTCATTAAAGGCTTTGAAAATCTAAACTCATTTTTTTAAACTTATTAACATTAGCAGATCTCATCCTCTCCCATGTTTTTTCATTCATCAGATCAGAAAAATTCTTTTTTTTTTTTTCATCTCTGGATTGGCTTCTCAGCTATGAAGAGAGATCTAAAATACAGGGTATGTAACTGAAAACAATCCACTGAGACAGAACACTTTTATTTGATCTGGAGAAAATCCAGTTAACATTACAGAAACCTAATTCAAAAGGGACGGGTGATCATAAAGAATAACAGCTGGGATTCACCTGCTTTGAAATCTTTCAGTGGAGCTGCAGGTGGTGTTGGGTGTGGAACCTGAGCTGAGGCTCAGCAGGTACTGGTGCTCAGTGACACCATATCCTCCCGACTCACACAGGGCTCCAACACACAAACCTCACCTGAACTCTTCTGCAGATTAAAGCAGGTCAGCGCTAGCTACTGACTAATTCAGTGAACTAAAAACAGCATCAGCACAGGCAGAGTCTTTTATAAAACAGAAACTTCTCCCAGAATATGGGGATGCTCCTACCCCATCTGATAATACAGCAGATTTGACCCTGAGTGTGTTTTCTTATTTGATTTAAGGTAATCTAAGATTGTGGTACTGTTGGCAAAGCTGTGAAGTTCTTCAGTCGTCTCCAACTCCTTCATATTTCCATCAGGTCTCCTTGTGGAGGCACTAGTTAAGAGCAGAAATTTGATTTGGGTAGTGTGTGTCTCTTAGGGCTACAGTGTTTCCTTCATTACATTGGGTAGTGAATGAGGTTATGAGTATCCCCACAAAAGCACATGATCATTATGGCCAACGCAAGGGAGGGAAGCTGATGGGTGTTCAGGTGGGGAAAAGATGCAAAGGAAAATAATGTTTCTAAATTGAAAACAAAATTATAGGCAAGACACAATGAAGTAGGTCTATAGGACTGCTTGTCAGTTTCACCACTTATCTGCCACAAAAAGGAAAAAAAAAGATTCTATTTTTCTGGTAATATTTTGCGGTGAGGGTTGTAAATAAAAAGAATAACCAGGAAATGCCTAAACAATTATAAAAAACTTGGGAAGTAGAGTAAGAGAATGGCTAAGATTTTCAGTAATACAGGGAGAATTATGAACCCAAGTACTTGTAGTAGTTGGGGAAATATTGAACAACACTGCATTAAAATTATATTAACTTGACCTTTCCTTTTATTGAGCTTCATGAGATTGCTGTTAAACAGTACTGGCTCCAGTATGAGCCCCCGGGCTACACTGTTAGTGACTGACCTCCAGTGAGCCTCCATGCTGCTAATCACAACACAGTCAGCTGGGCAGCTCAGTTTTCAACCCACCTCCCTGTGCATTAACCTCGTTTGTATTTCACCATTTTTTCTACGATAATATTGTGGGAGATATTATCAAGAGCCTTTCTAAAGTTTAAATAAATGTCATCTTTTGATCTTCCATCATCCACCTTGCCAGTTATCTTGTTTTTGAAGGCTATTGAGTTGGTGAAGCATGACTTCCCCTTGATACAAACCTGCTGACTGCTCCCCGACATCTACTTTTCTTATGTCTGGAAATGGATTATAGGATTATTTGCCCCATCACTTTCCCAGGGATTATGGTGAAGATTACTGGCCAGCAGTTCCTGGATCCTCTTTCTTGCCCTTCCTGAAGAAAGGAGTGACATTTGCTCCGTTCCAGTCCTCAGGAACCATCCCCAGTTGCCATGAGCTTTCACAGACTATCAGGACTGGTCAGACCGTGATGCCAGCCAGCTTCCTGAGCTTGCGGTTGCATCCTGTCAGGTTCCACAGACCCATGTATGTCCAGTTTGTTTCAAATGTTCCCTAACCTGTTATCCCTGTACCAAGGGTAAGGCCTCGGTTCAGGCCTTTCAGTTGGTCTTCAGGACTCAGGGTTCCTGAAGGCACAGATGGAGGCAAAGGCAGCATTGACTACCTGGGCCTTTTTCCATCTCCACCACCATCATTCCCCTTGCTGCTGAGTGAAGTATACACAGTCATTGAGACCTCCTTCAGGATGGGCTTTCAAGTTGGAGGAATAAAACTACAATAACAGATTATGCAGAAGCATTCTCAACCCTGAAACCAGATAAAGGATGAACTGTAACACTGCTCTTAATTAAGAGTGCCACAACACTTAGTATGACAAATCTAAACTCAAATTACATTATTACTGGCTTCTAAAGAGAGAACTGCTGATTTTCTAGTTCCAGAATGGATTTAGAATTGGACTTGTACACATATGTTTTGTTTATCCTCAATTCGCTGGGCAGAAAATTACATTTCAGACCCTGAAATTCCATCTTGTGAGCTTAATTTAGTTTCTGGTATTCTGCTCTTCTTGTCATCCCTCTTTCACTCTGGCATCTTTGTGTGATAGCAGCTCTGCTGCAGATTAGACTTTTTGCTTTGGAATAGAGCCTCAGCAACTAGAAATTTAATGCTTGAATGATTCTCCACAGAGGAGTCAGTAACTGTCCATGATAAATCTAAACAAGTCTTACCAGAAGTACTTTAATATGACTCATTGAACAAACTAAGACCGAGTTTTAATGACCTTTACGGTAATTACATTTATGTCTTGCTGGACAGACTGGTGATTCAACTATGCTGGACCATGAATGTCCTGCCTACATTAACAGCTGGGGCTGTTCTCTGGCCATGAGGTCACATGCCATGAAACAGACTACAAGGGTACAGTAAAACATCATCTACAGGTTGGTGGTGACATCCAGGTCTCTCCAACTCTCAGCTCTTGCCAACTTCTGAACTCTGCCTGAGAATTCTTAGGGGAGCTATCCAGGCAAAACAAGAAAGAAATGGAACAGCCTTGCTGGAGAGGGATTTCTCTGACTTGCATATGAGGAACAGGAGAGAACAGACAGGCCAGCAAGAGACTGGCTAGTTTAAAGATCCTAAACAAAATAGGAAATACATGGCAAATGAGATTACAGTCAGAAAGATGACACTTGACTGTCCCTCTCCTTACCAATACACACACTAAACACTATGCTTAAAAATTATTTTGCCAACCCTTCATTTTTTGCAGCACAAATTACCCCAGAAAAGGTTTATTTAGAAGAGCAGATGATTCACAACATATTTAGCACAGAGATGTTCCATCTCCAACGTGTTCTGCAATTAAAGCATGTTGCCGTTACAGCCAACATGAACCAGTAACTCCAAAGACACCAACAAAACCCCACAGAAACTCAAAGCAATTCCCTCAGGCAGTTTTGAAACAAATAAATAAACAAAAAGCCCACTATACAGCCAGTCCTTGTAAGAGGAGCCAGTAGATTCTACCACACACAATATATATTCCCTAACTACAGATATTTTTTTCCTGACAACATTAATGTCTTCTAGTAATAGATTGGAAGGATTTCCTATTTTAATAAATTTTAAATTTAAGTGCAACTTCAGTATAGGATTAAAAAGCATGAACAGACATTTGTTGAGCCCTCAAAACTGTATCTGAATATAATACTGCATCTTAACTTTGTGCAGCAGCTATACATTACTATAACCTGTGCAAAGAAGAATTTAAAATTATTTCATATTGTGAAGTACTGTGTAATTTCAATTTCCCAGAAATCCCAGTAAAGAATGCTCTGAGCTTCTCCAATCTGGTTCCTAATTTGAGATTCAATCACTAAAATGCACAAAACCCACATTCTAAATAAACCACTCTAATAATTAATAACAATAAAGAAAATTAATATGAGAACTACAGTTGATTAAGCTTTTTCTTTATGCAAGAAATGTATGAATTCAGTATCTATCTACTTACAGCTGGTTTACCAGAAGCGCCAGAAGGATTTCATTCAAAAGGGCATCTTTTATCATGCGAGGCAGTAAAAAAATCTTCCAGATAACTAGTTCTGTTCAAAGGCTTTTCATTAGGTAGTCTTTTATAATTAACATGAATTCTACTACCTACACCCATCTTCAGGCAAACAGTCTCTGAATCTAAACAGAATAATAAAATACCATTTTTTAAAAAAATTCTTCTTGAAATGAAGCAAGTATTCTCAGAAACTCTTAAACTTGTTGTTTAACTTCAGGTACAGTAAGACAGCAAAGAAATGAAAACTAAGAAAACATTGAGATTTTTTATTTCAGAGATTCCAAGACTGCCAGGTGATTTGAATACAGTACGCTCCAATTAAATGTGTAAGGCTAAGTAAAGTATAAATAGTTGGTTACCTACCAAGTGCACCCACCAAGCGTACAAAATAATCTGAAAGTAAACAAACACTATAGAATAAATATGCAGTGCATAGACCCATCTGACTGCCAAGAGAACATCAATGTCATTACCAACATTAGCTTATGTGAAGACTGCTCTTCAGAACAGGAACAAAATACACATCAGGAAGAAGGTTAAATCAAATCCATTAAGATAACCTTTAGGTATAATTCTTTTAAAACACTTTTCTTGGCTGATAAGCTTTTGATTACAGCAGATGCCCTACTATAAGACTTTAAAAGTAATGTCTGTCTTTCATGTAATAAAATGATACATACTTCACAACTCTCTAAAAAAAACTACTGTCGGCAATCTGTCCAATCCATTAGCACAAAAGTATTTCTTTATGGGCCAAAGATGGGCATATTTTTACAGTGATTCTGCCATTTAAGGTGAATCTTAAATCTGATAAAGAGAATAAAATATTCTATTGTGCCTTGATGGCCAAAGAATGATTTACTCAGAAATGATGTCAACAAACCTTCACCAACTGTACATGAATTGTAGTTACAGCTACTACCACTTGTTGTAAAGAGCGATTGGCTTGTTCCTAAATATTTTAAAACATTTTTCTATGATTCCTATTTTGCTAACATTTCTTAGGATTCTGATTTTCTTTTTATAAAATGTGATAGATTTTACATTGATATACTTTTTCTCAGATACAACCAGTGTTGAATATGAATTCAATGCTTTTTCTTGACAATTATATGAACATGCAAAAAAAGAACCTGTTATGTTTCCCAGAAGATGAGCACTCAGCACAAGTTTTAAGATTTCACTCTACACTGTGATCATTATCCTCTAGAAAGGACATAGCAGGGATCCAAAGGGTCAAACGGGCAAACCATGTTACTAATCCAGATTCTTTTTTCACCTGCTATTTATAAGGCAGCACACACAGAAACTTGTGCTGAAATCAGGATACAAGTACTGTAATTGCTTCACAAGGTCTTCCAGCCCAGTGAAGTCTACAAACCCTGAGACATTCTAAGATTTGAGGTATATTACTGGGTGTACAATGGGATTTGTTCACTTCAACACTGGAGTCTTTGCTTTAAAGAGGAGTCTTAACATCTATAACAACTGATGGTGGCAATCGAAATTATGAGAAAACTAAACAGTTTTTTAAAAAAAGAAACAACAAATCAGAAAACAAAAATCCAAGCCACACTAGCAGAAGGAGCCTTCTCTATCTTAACTTCACCTTCTTCCCTATCTTCCCTCTCATTTCATTTTCAAGTCACTCTTCAAAGGACACAGAAATCTTCCCTTATGTCCCAAATACAACTTAAAGATGAGACAGCATCTTCACCTCTTGCTTACAAGAGCATTTGGTAATCTTTCTCCCCAGTCCATAAAATACCAGTGAACCCAAGAAGAAAGCAAATCTGACAACATGCATCTATTGCATCAGACTTTGAAATGCAGAATTCAGAGCTTTTCTGTGAATTATCAAAGCATCCTTCCTGAAGAAAATGACACTTTAATAGAAAAATTCAAGAACTAAAATTCTGAACAGCAAATATTAAGTAATATATGCAAAAATATGTAAGAGTGCATAAAAATACATAAGGCCAGATCAAAGCAAAATGTTATTGCTTTTATAATTTCTATTAATAAAGCAGTGGTCACTCAACCAGATCAGTGAGTGAACACACACTCAATCAGCAATGTACCAATGACATTTCTTAACAGAAGGCTCAATAAAAAACAGTAACATACAGAACTAACACCAGCTTGCAATAAGAACAGCAAATTAAAAAAATCCTACACCTCCCTCCCCCTGCATTTTCAATCATCAGAAGGTCTTGGTAACAGAAACCAAGGCAATTTTTTCAAGTCAGGAAGGGAAGAACTTTGGGACAAGGCAGTCTTGCCTTCCCTTCTGCTGGATCATACTTCTAAAATGCAGCACCAACACAGGCCAATCTCCCAAACATCACTGCACAGCGTGCCACTAGGGGTACCATAAGTGAACAGCAATTATCATATACAGATTACAAGTATATATTATTACCATGCAGTAAAATTTATTCAGAGAGGAAGTAGGATATTCAAATCTTCACCAAATTAAAATACTGAACAGAGATCATTATAGCTCATTTGAATCAAGACACATACTGTACCCATGATTTTAAGCACCCTTATTAAAAGTAATTAGATTTTGGCAAGTCCTTCCCAATTAACATAGCCAGTCAAATGAAAAAAAAACAAGTCATACATACTGGCTGTTTTATCTCCATGACTCATGAAAAAATTAAATAATTTATTCATATCACTGCTGAACAACTTCTGAATATTTTTCTTACATATAAACCCCTTTCTTTCTTTTATTATTTTCATCATTATAATTTACATGCAAGTACATTGTCAAATCAACTTACTTATTTTAGAAAGTGACTTTGCTAGACTGTATGCTGGTCTGAACTCCAGAAATGCTTTGAGAGAGTACCTCAAGACTTCTAACTGCGACAATATTTTCACTGAAAAAAAAAAAAAAAGGCAGTGAATTTGTTACAGAATACTAGCTATTCTGCTGTAAAATCAGACTAGGAACCAACACTCTTACTTTGAGTAGCTGTGTAAAGTACTGTTAACCACTGACCTTTGCTACATTAATTCACAGCAAAAACACAGTGCTTTTACAAAAGCCGAGATAACATGTTGTCTCACAGAACATATAGAGCTTATTTTGGCTGGGAAGATAACACCTGAGGCACAGGCATATGGTGGTGAAATGGAGGTGTGCCTGGTCCTGGGAGAGGCAGAAAAACACAAAGTATTTTTCTCACCTTCTGTTCTTAAAAACCGACACATCAGTGAACAAGCATTATTCAACAATAATACAGAGTACCTGCATATGAAAGTGATGCAGGAGAAGGAAAAAAGCCTACAAGATACCAATAACAGTACCAGAAGTGGATTTTCAGTGGTACTTAAACAAAAATCCCCAACCCCCCATAGGAATGCCTTCCAAGTAGAACTTAAACACTATTTTTTAGCATTTTGACTTTTGCCATTTCTGTATTATTTATTCTATTCTCTACAGAAAATTAACATTCCCAGCCAAAATTTCATCTCTTTGCTGTGTATAAAGAGGAAACTCAAACAATATCTGCAGTCTTCCAAACAGAAATATGAGTGAAAACCTACCCTACACTTCCATAGCTTAAAATGAATAAATGCAGACTAATTTCCTTCAGGCTGTTGTGCTTTTGAACGTAAGTCAGCGCAGACATTTAATAATGCTAAAGATGTTTAACTAATCCATTTTAATGTTATGTCCCTTCAGTTAATTCAACTTACCTTTTCTAGGTAGCTCTGTCAAGACATGGTCTCCTAAGGTGCCTTCACTGCCTACTCTGTCTTTATACAATCCTTTCTTTTCTCGTTAAAAAGTAAGGGATTTATCATGGAGATTCTTTAGGTTAACAAAAGACATCATTCATTTTTGCATGGTCCTACCAGGATAAAATTCAGTCACAGCTATGACAGTAAGCTGAGCAGAGGCCATGTCAGCAGAAATGTACAAACTCCACTAATTAAGGTGATGAATCTACTGACAATAAATCACCCTATAACATTGATTTCTCCCTTGTGCCTGTGTTGATTTTTCTTTTAGAGACAACAATGACATAGTAAAAACTATGATTTAGATATTGGCAGTTGATATTAATGAAGCCCTGAAGCATGAAACAGCTCTAAATATTTCGAATTTCAAGAATAAAAAGAAATGAAATGCTTTGTGAAAGAAGAAAAAGGTGTATCTGTGCAGTGTTTTCCTTTGCCAATGGCATGGTTTCTCCACAGTCATAGTTTCTGTCCTCCCCTTGCCATGTGGGAGTGAACACCATAACCCAGCAATACCATTGTTTGGATAGTCCTGCCTAGGCATAGGTGAATTACTAACTTCATGATGGCAGGACAGACAGATGTATCATGTTTCTCAGGTTTCAGCTTTCATTTTTAAAAAGCAAGCTTCTAGATACTACAGTTAAGAAAAAATTGTAAAACAAGCCTATTACACTCAAGATGTGTCCCCAAGTCTGCACCAAGTCTGAAAAAGGGTGCCAATGTATGAAGTGACATATATCCTTGCACTTAGAGGCCTTGATGTGTCACTGTTCACTATTTTAATAGTTAAGATATTTATGATAGAAAAAAAAGAAAGAAAACAAGAGGTGCATGACTTCAGACTAAATTGCAACAATGTCCTAAACATGAGACAGGTTAATGGTGATATAAAAGAATTAGCAGAGATATGGGGATTTCAAGAATGTAGAAGAGTCAAAATTATAAAGATTTAAAATATTTATATTAATAGATGACTAGGCTGAAACAAGGAAGTAGGAATTACCACATTCTTCACAGAGCTTCACCAGTGATCCTAAAGACTGCAGAGAAAGTCTATCTACTTATATTCTATCTATCTATCTATCTGTCTGTCTATCTATCTGTCTGTCTATCTATCTGTCTGTCTATCTATCTGTCTGTCTATCTATCTGTCTGTCTGTCTGTCTATCTATCTATCTATCTATCTATCATCTCAAGTGCTCCAGATCAGGTTGGATAGGGCTTTGAGCAACCTAATGTAATGGACCATGTCCTTGCCCACAGTAGAGTGGTCAGACTGCATGGATTTTAGAGGCCCCTTCCAACTCACTCCCTGATTCTATAACACAGCTATTTCCATTCTAACCTAGATTTACAGCATGAAAGACAGTGGCCTAGAGGACTTCAAGCTTACTTTGTTAGCCTGTTTTCAAAAGCAAATCAAGTAAAGCTTCTCCAGTGCTGACCTACCCAATGAAAGACTACACCCATCTTTCCATCGCGCTCCATCAATTGCTTATAGGAAGCAATTTGCATTACCTTTAAGTTAAGTGCCCTTGAGTGTACAGTAACACATCTGCAGTGGGTTTCGTAAGCATAATGGCTGTGTTCCAGACACACAAGCTACATTAAAATGCTCACACCTGACACAGCACAAACAATGGAGTATTACTGCTCATGTGGTAATTTGGGAGGGTGGAAAGAACTGCCTTTTTTTTTTTTTTTTTTAAAGTCACAGAATAAAGGAGACATCTAGGTCAACACAACAGTGTACGGGTGTTGGAGACCAAACACAAGGCTAATATTTAATATGTTTTTCTAACAAAAATGTTGGTGTATAGGAAAAAAAGCAAAAAGTTACAGGCGATAAAAAATAAAACCAAACACGGAAGTAACTAAGGAGCAGAAAAGTTAGCTAAAAGATAAAAAGCAGCAACTGACATACAGAGGGTCTATCCTGTCCAAAATAATGTGCTTTGACAATTACCAACAGACCACATCATCTTAGGAGGAACCTGTTCAGGCACTGGGAAGCCCAGGAGCCTTGGGCATGTCTGAGTCACCTGACATAAGATATGACAGGGCTTATGGCATTTTTAAGTTGGGAAGTAGAATAGGAAGGAGGAAAAAAAGCTATATTTTCTAAGGTGTTGAAATATTTCAGCTACCTTAACGAATGTACAATAGAGGTTTTAAATCCTACACAAACGATGCTGCCCTATATTA
>JAWWMP010000001.1:48508738-48605001 GCA_035047865.1 Dendrocincla tyrannina | reverse complement strand
TTTTAACATTGTATTCCCATTCTGCATCAGTGTTTCAGCTCTTCAAAAGGTGCCCATGTAAGTTTAGCTGTCATTAAGAAATATAAAATTAATATTTAAATACCCAATAACACTTTTAAAATGTAATTCATAGCTCTTCAAAGACCTGAATGATTGTAGTATTTCCCCCTAGAAACATGAAAATCTTCATTTTCATCTGGAAAGCAAGATACCTAAATTTAAAAACCAGTGTATTTTTGTTTCTATAAAGGATTTAATTTCCTCTGATCACCTCACAGAAATGCATCTTCAGTTTCAGTAGGGATGAACTGGTATTGATTTTCCTCCCCTAGAACCTTTTAAGTTCTCCTAGTAAAGATGATCTGCTTGTTTTCCAACAAATCCTTTGTCCTCATGCTAATCTGTTGCCTATTTTTAGGCATCTTTCAAATCACAAAAATCCCAACACAACAAAATATTCCAGACTTGCCACTAGCTTGACTGAAATCCAGTCTTACACCTTGCCCCTACTTCTTAATGGCTAGAGAGTTAAACCAAATTATTAACTCCTGACATTACAGGCTCCAGTGCAAACCAGGAATTCAAAGTATGCATTTGACTATTTAGTGATGTTAATTTCTGGCTACACAATGAATAAATAAATACAATGAGCTACACTGAAGAAGTCTGCATATGTCCAAACTACTCTCCATATATTGCTTTTAAGTGGGAGTAAAGAAAAATGCAGCTTAAAGCTCTAGAGAAACAACTGACTTTCTTTAACTGCAGAGTATTAAAAACAAAAATACCCTGAAGCAAGCAACATAAAAATCAAAAAAATGAAGTCTCTCTGTTTGGTTCCATCACTTTAACTCTAAAGGCTGACATAATTTAACATAAATGGCACTTGATTAAATCTATCTGTGACAACTGTCTACCGTTTTAAACCCGAATAAGTTCTGTCTGGAATCAATTACCCAAAAGGTTAAAAGATACTGCACTCACAGACTATTTAAAATAGCATTTCCTACCTGAAAATACAGAAGGTCTTTTCTTAGGGCGCCTTGGGTGTATAGGGTCTATATTCCTAATATTTCTTTGAAACTTTCCCTTCAAATCATTTTCTAGCACGATGTCTGGTGGTAGGCTTTTCTGTCTCGCTGATTTATAACGAGTCTGATAGGAGTTCAGTTTACTCTTAGTCCTGGAGTACAAGCTGCTGCCATCGACTGCCATTATAGGGCACTAACTCTTAGAGCCACCCCAGCAAAGCAAAGCCAGCCCGGACATCCAGAGGGATTCGGACTGGTGGTTACAGAGCCGAGCAATCTCGGATGTTCTCATGCTCAACTCGCTGGCTTGGGAAGTTGAGCAGGTTGATAGGCGTGTGCTGGGACAGGTGTAGAGTTACTGCATCGCCCCCTCCTTGCATCACTGAAATAGCACAGGGAGGAGACAGGCCGAAATGATTCATTTGAAAGTTTTGAGGTAATTAGGAAGTCCAACCAACCTATGCTCAGCAGCACAATCTCTGCAAAAGGGAAAATACAATTTAATATGAGACACTGTCTAGGGCTAGTGTGGTTTATATTATAGCCACAGCATTTCTCAGATCAGTTCATTAATAGTTCATTAACTTGGCAAGCTACACAGGTGCTGCTAAACCTTGTGAAAAGAAAATAGTGTGAGACACAAACAAACAAAGAAAACCTCTAAAACCCAATGCACAAACAAACAAAAATAACACACACAAACCAAACAAACAATGACAAAACAACCAACCAATCAAACCCCAGGTGCCAGCCTAGGGACCTGTCTGGGGAAAGGTACAACCCGAACAGTATGTTTGGGTTTTTAGTCCTGTCCTTTCACAACATTACATTTTAAAGACAGATAAGCCGTTCAAATCACAAATGGTTTTATGGACACAACCATCCGTTTGGGGTTTCTTTCCTCAAGGAGCAATAATGTTATTTCCTACTGGAGAAATCATAGATCTGACTGTGCCTCTTTCTGTGTAACTGCTGATTAACAAAAATAAGACATTTAAATATGTATATATACCAAAGATGGTCTCTTAATTCTCCATTTAACTAAAAGACAAGGTACTTTTCTTGTTCTATTTCAGTCATCCCAAAGCAATCTTTTGAGCCTCCCAAGGATATGATCTTCCTTTCTCAAATGTTCAGAAAAACGACAAATCCTAACATTTTCTGTGAACCTGCTAATTTTCTTATTGAATTCTATCATAAATGAGACAAAACAAATTAGTAAACTAGAACTAATAGATCTTCTAACTACACATATACTGCTGTTAAAAACCAGTAACACTTAACATGGAAAGTGAATAAGCAGAGAGAATTCAAAGAGTGAGTAAAAAATGTTTCAACTACTGTTACCTAAGAAAAACCGACTTTAACACCTCAAGATAGAACTTGATTTCTGCGATTCTTTTAAAACACATAAACCACAAATGCTTTAATTACTTTGCTAAAGATAGGGTATCCCGTATGATTGGTATAATGATCAGAGGTTGGCTGCTCCAAATATAGTTTCAGTATGATATTCAGTACAACCTTTATTATTGCTGACAAAAAGTAAATGGTCCATCTACGTGCTTTTGGAAGGGAAAAGGAGAAATGATATATATTGATATATATCTGTTTAGCTTTTTAAATATTCTACTGTGTTAGAAATGCAGAAGAATGCAGTCTGATAGATTTTTGTCTTGCTCCTCTCAGAAATACTGCATTTGGCTGGAAGCTGAAATTATGAATGGAAGGATCCAATCTTAAATACACTGGACCCAGAAATCATACCTTACATTCAGAAAAACTGATAATTTAAACCAAAGTGATTTAAAACAAATCTTGCTGAGTATTCAAAGTATCATGAGCTCTGTTTATATAATAGGTTTTTTAAAAATCCACTGGACTCCAAAAGAGTCTAGGTGGTGGGAATTAGGTTATAAACAAAGGGAACTGTATATCTAAATTGCTCAGATATATTAAAAAAATTCCTATAGACACTGCTCTTCATCATAGAGACCAAAATACTTTATTCGCGTCCTTCAAATCTATAGCATGTGTGGATCTCATCCACTGTTTTTCCCAGTTAATAAAACTCCCAAAAAAAAAAAAAAAAAAAAAAAAAAAAACCACAACAAAAAAAAAACAACAGGTCCAAGAAGTTTTCCTTGCTTTCCCTTCTCTTCCAGCTCCACTTGCTTTTTCAGCTTTGACTGAAGCAACACAAAAAAATTCAGTCCATTCCTGATAGCCCAACTAAACCAAAGTAAATTAATCAAAAGCTTTTTAAACCATCAGAAAATGCTTAAATCTGAGCAAATAAATATATCTGAACCATCTGTGAAGACAGAGAAATAAGAAACACCAAATGCAGGAATTGACATTTGAGGAGCTTTAAAGTGAAATTTAACAGAAGCTTTACATAAAATTTCAGTATCTTCAGTAAGTGACCTAAGCACCAGGCTACAGGCTATTCTGGAAACAGCTCTTAACTTTTCTTGCTCAAAGTACTCCAATACGTATAAGTAATTAAATATTCATTAGAAGAGTGACTTGAAAGTGACTGTCCCATATTCTAGCTGAGTGATACAATTGCTGCACTATACAATCTTACCTTCTCCAGCCCAATGAATATTCATGGCAAGTGGAACATTTCCAACAGGAGAAATGGCTGCTGGGACACTCAAATGTGTGACAGCAGTCACATTTTATCAAATGGGGAATACCTGTCAAGAGCACAAACCCCTGATCCAGTGACAGTACACAGGAATCTAAGAACAATTTATCCCTGAGTGGCCTTCAGGTGGAAGCCCACAAGACAAATGAAAACCTCGAACATCTCATCCCTAAATTGCCTTTCACAGGGTCTGCTCTAGAACACATACTTCGAAAATTCATTCAGAACTAGCAATCAAGACAGGCAAATATTTGTTCCGAAAGATGAAAATCCTAAGCGGATGAAGCAAAGGAATATGCAGCAGTAAAACAGAAACTGGGGTGCTGGTGGTGTCTGAAAGTTGTTATACACAAGGTGCCTAAGTGTCATTTTAGTAGACTGAGTCCATTTTTTATCCCAAAGCTTTACACAAGATCCTTTAGAAGAGATTACTACAAGAAAGTAATCACTGTTACATTCAGAACTGAATCACGACAGTGCTCAAATTATGAAAAACAAAGTATAGGAATAATAATTTGGCTACATTTTAAGGCTTGCAAAGGTTCATAAGGCTTCAGGCTTCTCTGGTAGGTTCTGTGTAGTTCAGTTCTTCCTTCCAATTTTAAAAGGTGAGTATAATAATCATTGGGTTTATGCATTACAGTCAAAGGCTAAATCAGAATGTCATACCCTTTGGCTCCAGGAGACTACCCAACTGTAGTGTCTGCAGTTTCTATTACTAATTCTTTCAATTAAAGTTTGTTAAATAAATGCTAAAAGTAATTGATGTTTGATAACTAATTTGTGTTTGCATTTCTGTACTGCAGAAATACAGATTTGAGGTTACAAAATTAGCCTGGTCCAGGTCAAATAAAACCCTGCTTTCTCATAGGAGAAATTATCATTAGTTTTTTGCTTAATAATACAACAGCAAATCCTGTTACGTTTCATGTGCAGTAAGCCAAGTGTTATTATGATTGCATTAGAGGTGTTGTTCCCACTTTCAGCTGAAGAAATATTTGTGCTTATCAACAGCAGAAACAAAAAAAGGTTTCCTAGAAAGTGTTCACAATGTGTCATCTTGTGCAGGCTGGCTCAAAAAATCTGCATTATGGAAAAAAAAAACCCAGCACCACAGTGAGTTCATTCCTCTCTCATCTGTAACTTCCGTATCAGTGTACATGGATTCATGGCCCTTGCCACCACGCTATATATACCAGAGTAGAATGGTACATAAGCACTGCCAAGGGAGGAGGAGGCCCCTTAGCCATCTAAGTTGAAGAAACTGCAATGGCAGGAGGGGAAAGTTGGAGCTTTACTAACATTTTAAGCCAGCACAGTCCAATAAATCATAACCTCATCCTTCTTGCCTGTGGCCCATGAAGCTTCCCTCCTTGTTTCATTAGCACCCACTTTGTGGGGCTGCACAGCAAACTAAGGCACACACATAGGTTACCTTTTGTTTATTTATTCATTTTCAGTCATGCTGCCACAGAGGACAAAAAGACAAGAGTAAACATCCAGGACAGGGATATGTGAATTGTTTCTTTTAGCGACTGCGTCAGGTTACCCCTAGTTAAAATATTTGTAAAACTAAGGTTACAAAGGCAATGTTCAGGCTACTTAATTAATTTGTGTGCGTTTTACAGGTTTCAGATGTATTTAAAGAAATCAAGTTGTTACCAGGCAAGTTGAATATTCTTGCCCAGGGGACTGTTCCCACTTAGAAAACCAATTCTGTTCTTTTGTTCCCTGTAAGCACTTATTAACCAGGTCTCACCCCCTATATATAGCAGAACAGTCACAGATCTGCAAAGTTATCTGTGCCATGAAGTCTCTTAAATCCTTTAGCTTTGCATTTCAAATACAAAAGCTAAACAACGCAAGAAGAGAAAACTGTATCAAAAAGTGAGGAAAATAAACAGCTGTTTCAGTCCTCCAATTGTTACTCAAAAAATTATTTGTTTAATTTTCTGGAATAACCTGGTTGTTTTATTCCATAGGATGTAAACATCTGACACGTTCTCTGCTTGAATTAACCCATTTCTTCCAGTCTAATGCTGTTATAAACAGAGTATGGATTAGGTACAGCCTTAGCACCCAAAAAACCTGTCTTTAGTCAAGCAACATTTTTCTAGAAATGAGGATAAGAGGAAAAGGTCAACAAATAACCAGTCATGGTGATACTCTGAAAGACAGCAAAGAGATTTTATGAGGTTCACGTTAATTTCTACCCCTGTAGCGAACACTTGGCTCAGACAATTGTGCAATTAGGGCTTTGTTTCCAGGCCACACCTGACCTTTCAGAAACTAAATAAGATATTAGATGTTAGTTGCATCATGCACTACATTCACAGTCGTAATTTGTGATACATAACATTGAATTACAGTCACACAAAAGAGAAACAGGCTTTCAGCCCAAAAAATTTTTCACCTCCCTCAAACAATAACAGATAAAGCATCATGAAAAGAATGGAGCTTTTACAGAGTTGTTTTCTATGTTGGTATGCTGATTTTAACAGATGAATATTGACAAGAGATTTGGATGAGTGTTTCAACTGCATTGTCCTTCAGCTGAAAGAACATAAGCAGCTTTAACCTGAAATCATATTCTTCCTTGCTAACAACAAACTAAATATATGGTTAAAGCTGTAATCTGATTCTGAGATACTATTAGTCCCTTACTGCTTGATCCATATGGTGCACTTCCTATATTAAGTGGGAAAGCTGACTTATATCACAGCATTTCATAAACAGAAAGACTCATAAGTTAACGTCCATTTGTAACAATTTCATTTCACACCGATGCTCCTGTTACACGATAGCTGTCACAGCCTTATCTTCATGAGGACTCAAAAGCTGATCCTTCTCCTACAGAAAAGCAGCAGAAACCCTGGAACAGGCATTGTGTGGCAAGGCAGAGTTTGGAAGCACAGCCCAGGAACCCAGCCAGCTGACAGGGCTTCTCACAGATGGCCTCAGAGCTGTCGGCACCCAAGCGGCAGCCCAGCGCCTGGGCATCTTCCAAAGATCAAAGGCTGAGCGGGGAACTTGCCAGAATCAGCACAACAGTAACGCTTGATATTATTCCACTGCAATCTGGGACATTAAGCCTATGCTCTGTGTACAGTGGTAAGAGAAAGACCTGAGGCTATGCAGGAATTTTACTTAGTAAGAGGTAGTATTAGTCCTGAATAAACATGGCAGATGCTCCTGTTTTTCCTATTGCATTCTGCAAAGAAAGTGAATACTATGAGCAAACTACAAACATCAAGGTTACAGATTTCAGAGACAATTCGCCATTTGAAACCACTTCCAAGTGTTCAGTATTTCACATAAACTAAATTTTGTTAGCACATGTATGTGCAACAATAACAGCATTTCAGCTTCTGTAAAAAACCAAAGTGTGTCACAGATACAGAGAAAAAAAATCAACATGTTTGAAACTTGAAAGTATTTCTTAGAGAGGATCATTTTAATGAAAATTTTCATCAATTGCAAAGAGTTTATTCTACACTTAATGTTAAGCAAGGCCATTGCCCAAGGTGATCACACAGATATAGGAAATCCAGTCTTCTTCCTTTCCTTGCCATGAAAACAAAAGAATAATGAAAATTCTGCTTTTAATGGATGAGCAAAAACATATGTGGCCTATTAATAACGTTGACTTTTAAAAATTCCAGCATACCGAAGTTGCATTGATTCAGTGCTAGATGAGATGCAAAATAGAACAGGCTGTCCTGTGGCAGAAATAGTCCCTTGTCCAAGACTCTGAATTGATTGTCTTACATGAATTTTGTTAATGAAGAGGAAAGAAAGGCAGACAAAACTCATCACACCCTTCAGTACACCTTCCTTCACAATTTAATAGGACAGAGCTAAATTAGATTTCATATGTCTTTCACAAATTGCAAGACAAAAAACTAAACCAAACCCAACCAAAACATGGACCAGTGTATCAGAAAACACTTTGAAACAAATACCACATCCAAAAGAAATGAGAGAAGAAAATTCAGCTAGGTAATTCTCTTGGGTCCTTGTGAAGATTTAATTTTGTATCTGTTCACACACTTCACATCTTCCTAAAATGTCACACTAGTTAATGCAGAGTCACTTCCATCACATCCACCTTGAATATCCATGCCTTTAATCTTAAGAGGTTGTGTGTTACAACCTGAGGCACGGATGTAAGCCCAAACCCCTGAGCTAATGCCTGTTGAGTGTTATTGTCATTATCCATACAAAGAGAGTAACAACTATCAGCACCCTTTGAAAACAGTAACAGCATTTAACTCTTTGATAGGTATTTCCTGATCTCAGTCTAGATACTACTTCTACATCCACATAATGAAACGTATTTTGTATGACCTATTGCTAATCAAGGGTGAGATTCAGATCATTCAACGTTGACCTCAGTTTAGATCTAAGTGAAATCTGTGTGCTCACATCTGAGGGATAGACTGCCTTCTCACCAGCACCATTTAATTTCTGAATAAAGACTGTCATAATCCCACATATTATGCAGGTCTGGAGCGCTAAATTACTTGTGGTTTCGGGATTAAAAACAACAATATTTTGAGCCTCCGAAGAGTATGACCTTCCTTTCTCAAGTGGGGTAGAATCCACTTTGTGCAGCCTCTAGCAGGTTTCAGAACAGCAGAAAGCACTACTACCCAGGCTCCTACTGGTATAAGCTTCATTTGTACCCACATGTTGGGGCAAAATATTTCCTGGAGCCTCAACAGTGACATCTGCTCATTTCAGAAGTCTTAATAGTCTGAATAGCCAGGTATAGCTTGTATCTTAGTTTTTCATTTAAGACAAATGTAGCCTGGAGAAAAGAGGGCTCATGGGAGACCTTAACAATCTCTAAAGCTCCAAAGGAGGTTGTAGCAAGGTGGGGGGTCAGGCTCATTTCCCAGGTAACAACTGATAGTATGAGTAACACCAGGGGAGGTTTAGATTGGGTATTAGAAAAAAATTCTTCACCAAAAGGGTGGTCAGGCTGCCCAGGGAACTGATGGAGTCACCATCCCTGAAGGGTATTAAAAGACATGCAGATGTGGCACTGAGGGGCACATTTTAGTGGTGGACTTGACAGTGCTGGGTTAATGGTTGGATTTGATGATCTTAAATGATTTTATGATTCTATGTAAAGTACCTATATTTTGCCTGAGTCCCAGGCAGATGGATCTCATACATGTGCTCAGGTCACACCTAAATCATACTGTTCTCAGAAAAAAACTGTACTCATAAATACTGTTAAAGGAATCGGAACATAGACATTTTTATTGTTTATTTTTCAGCATCAGCTCAGAATATGCTTGATTATATGCTGAGCCTGTAGCTGGAAAGCTTCTTCATATTCCCCCCAAAAGCCCATTTCATTTTCACGCAAGGCACGTTGAACTGAATAGAAAGGCCACATTTAGCAATCATAATTCTGGAGTTTTAGTAACAGTGCAATGAATGTAAATTGATTTCACAGTGACAGAAATATAGCCTAGTTTTACTCAACTGATTCTCTAAATTAGTACTTTCAGTTTCATCTAGGGATCATGAAAGTATCTATGAAGCAACAGTATTGGCCAAAGAACACAAACTGCAAGGTGTGAGTCTCCCCTTCAGTTTTCTCCAGAGACAAAAGTGGTCTTTATGAAAGCATCTTAATTTTTTGTCTAAGACGGCAAATGCACTATCTCCTCAATCAGCAAAACATCCTCCTTCCTAGCTGTCACACTCCCAGGGCAGTCAGAACCACGTGCATATTCTTCATCTTTGGCACACAGAAGTAGGTTTAAAGTGATTTGTTTGGCATGCTTTCAGCACGCTCCCCTTTTTCATGGCAAGTGCGACATACAGACTTAGATATACTTTGACTTAATTTTATTCTCTCTCCAGTACCTGTGAAATATTTAATTTGTTCTCTGTGTCATTGGCTGTGTTTCAGCTTCCTTAGAACTACTTATAAAACTCTCCTAAGTGCAAGAGCAACCAATATGAAAATGAAGGTATTCCACCTGAGGCCAGAGCTCTAGAAAGACCTGAACACATCCTTCCCAGCTACTTGAAATGCCTGATTGACGCACAACCCTGGTGACATGAGTTTCAGATTCTGCTACAGGAGTCAGTGGTGTACAAGAACCACCAGGACATTGGTACAGCATCATAAAGCACAGATGTGTAAATGACCTTTAAAACCTCCAGTTATGAATCAAAACTCCACAGCTGATTTGCCCAAGTTTAATTGCACGGCATCAGACTTCTGTACTTGTATAAAAATACTTATATTCCATTTGAACATTATTAATAAGGCCCACTTACTGCATCCAACACTGCATACAGTCAGATACTTCTTTTACAGCATAACTATTTTTCTGTGTACAGACTTACTCCCTCTCTCTGCACACCTCTTTTCTCCCTCTCTCCCCTGTCCCATCTGCAGTAAGGAAAGCACTGCCAGGGCAAAATGAAAACAGCTCAGGGAAAGTTTCTCTACACAAGTTCATAAATGTGGACTTAGAAGCAGATTGGAGCTCCTGTCACAGTGTCACAGGAAGAAAGAGAGCAAGAAAGGAAGAGCTACCTGAATATTACATGTAAATTTCCCCTCCTCTCCCTCCTGCCATACTCAGAGATAAAAGATGACAACCAGTACACATGTGAAAAAAAGCCGGGAAATGGAAAGGATATGAGGAAACTCAGGGTCTCCAAACCACAGGAAGTGGTGGCCAACAGCAAGTAACTGACACGGGGTGCTGCCTCGAGCAACAGCGAGCACTTCTTGGCAAGGACAAGCAGGGGCTGACCCCTAAAGCAAGTTTCAAGGTAAGTGAAAAATTCCAAGTGCTTAAAGACTGAAAAAGTGGGGAAAACCCACAAAACATGAAAGGAAGAGATGCTGTACAAACATATTTGAAGTCAGAGATATTTGAAGGTACTCTTTCGTCCACCTTGTTACTTGAAGGTGTATGAGAACCTAACTAGTGAAAAAGCATCAGCTTTTTAAACAATGACATTAAAAGCTCCCAATTTTACTGATTATTTTCTTCCAACTTCTTAAAGCACCAGCTGCATGATAAGATGGCTTCCAAATCATGCCTGAAACAGTGTTGCTGGACAGGACTGGAAAAACATAATGTTCTATTACACTGTTATAAATACAACACAATTTATATAGCCTGTGTAACAATGTTAGATTTAAGGGAATGTGCCTGTGCATTTTATATACATATATAGATATAGACATTTAATGTGACATATATACAGATATATAGATATTAATAAAACTGTACACATGCACACTGATGATTCAATTTTCCATTAATATTCAGACTAAGACCCTCAGTGGACACAGCTACTATTAATACAAGCTGAACAAGAACAAATTAGAAAAACATTTAAAAATTTGGATGAGATTATTTGTGACCATGTACTGGCCTGAGTTAACTACAATTTAGACTAATTTGACAACTAATTTTCAAGAATGACAGAAAATTAATTCAAAACAGTATTAGCAGAAGGGAGTAGTTGTGTCTTCTTTGCAATCCCCTTAAGACAGGGAAAAAAACAAAAGATATCATGTGCTTAACACATGCTCCCTTTAGGGCTTGTGTTGCTGAAAGTGCTGCAGTGGCCCAAGGCTCTCCAGATAAACATCGTGTATATGTATATATATATGCATATATACACACACATATTATTGTATTAAAGGGAAATAAATAAAGGTCACTTGCAACAACGGAACAGAAAAGGAGTTGCTTTGCTCAATGTCAGCTGTGCAACTGGTACATTTTAAACTAAGAAAACACAACCTTATTCTGAGTAGTAACACGTTCGAAAACAACTGAGAAACACACAGTGTTAGTGTTAAATGAAACTGTGCAATAACCTAGTTTAAGTCAGACACTCACTGTAGCAAGTATATATTTTGAGACAACTGTTTGCCCACTGACTGTGAACATTAATCATCACATGTTTCAGCTCTCCCAAAAAAAGGAAACACCCTTCCACTCCTTAACGCCTTCTATTGTTGTCTCTACAGAGCTTCAGAAACAGAGAATTATTTAACACAAAGTCAATTAAGAGCTTAGTTAGAGATAAAAAAGCTTGCCAAGGGAGATAAATCCTGCAACGCTCCAAAAACTGAGTGAGACTCCCACTGAACCTTTCCAGTAATTCATTCCACAGTCAAGGGAGATACATGAAACACCATCCTCTTCATGCTTCTTCCAAGTTTAGTTCCAGTTAAAACCCCAAAATTAAGATGAGTGGCAAAATATTAAGGAGCAATAAATTTTTCAGCTGGACTGTGGGCTAATTAGGGCTTTTAGGACTCAGTATGATAATCCTGAATTTAATCCAGATTCAAAGGTACTCAAAGACTTGTGCAGCCCTGTTGCAGTATCCTCACACAGCTTGGATAAACTACATACTCCTGACATTTCAGATTAGTTTCGAGAGGAATTTAAAGAATTAATGCCTGTGATAGCATAGAATACTATGATCTGGCTTATCTCTGGGAAGTCGTTGTTACCAGTCTATAGAACACTCTTGAACACTTCTGCAATTATGTATATATCCAAGAGAAAGTGGTCATACGATAGAAACTAATTATTTCAGGAAGACGTGTATCAGTAAGGTAAGTCTTTCAATCAGTTTGCGTTAGGAATCAGTACCCTTACATGTTCTGTAGTTAAGTACCACGTCATGTTAGCACTATAAATTTAGCTGATAAAGTGACTGCATCTGAGAACAAATTACAGCTATGGAAGTGAAAAAGTACTACAGCAAGGATCAGACTTACTCACGGTACTTGACACCACTGGTCATAAAGTTCCTGTCTTTCTCAGGTGGACAAAATTATTTGAGGGCTATCCTTTCAAGTCTTGACTCCAAACAAGAGATTATTAAGAAAACAGCTCTTTTTGCATAGTGTGCAAATGTAAGAAATAATTTTGGGGACAGTGAACACTCACAGGGGATACCAAGGGGACCTACGTCACCTGAAATTCCCTTGGTTCCTACACATATTGGAAGCATATGGAGAAACAGGTGAAGTTCAGATCACACTTCAACAGAAATGAGATTTCCAGATACATCTCACAAGTCTAACAAGCAGGACACATCTTGCATGGGAAAGAATACAGCACAGGCACATAAAAAACAAGAGATCAGTATAAGGAAGAGTCATCTGCCCAATTATGCAGAGAAGGCTGCAGAGTTTTTCCTGCTAGCTAAGGACAGGCTTTTGGAAAGTACTGGGGAAATTAAATAACAAAGCCTGATTTTGGCCTGGGAGCCTACTCTCCCATACTTCTTTTACAGCCCATGGACAAAGCCATTGATTCAGGGCTGGGAATAACATCTGCCTCTCCACTAACTATACTGAACAGTGTCAAGGACAAAGTTAGCTTTTGGGAGTGCCTGTTCCACAATGACAGGACTATCCCACCTTCTTAGGTAGAAGATGCTGCAATTCAACTATTTCCATGCTCATATTTCCTTCTTGTGAGAAAATTTGGGTTTGGATGGAGCTAGTTCAGCTTCAACATTCAGTTGCCTTTATAAATAAAGCTGAGAAATTCCCTGCTTTGTGATGATTTTTTAAAATACAAGAATTTGTAGATGATGATGATCAACTCATCTTGCAAAATTCTGTTCTATAAATTTACACAACAGAACTCTTGAGGCCTAACAGTATAAAATTTTTGTTCTTTCTTTTTCCCTTCCAGACCTTGAAAAATTCCACAGGCCTCTTTTTTGAACTCTCTCCCTTATACCTCTGTTAAGTGGAAATATCAAGGCACTGGATACAGTATTTTAGTACCACAATAGGGGAAATTGTCTTTTCCCCTTAACTGCAGGCTTTTTCTGACACTTAGAGATGCTTACACTTTGAAAGCTCATACAGGTTAGATGAGAGAACCTTCTGCACTACAGTAATTGTGAGTGAAGCACAATAAACTAAAAAGGATTTTCTTCCACCAGCAGAGCTGCTCTGCTGGGGAGAACTCAGATGTGAGCACAGAGTTGCCAAGACTGATAAATTTTTTCAGCCCTAAGCAGAGGGCAGGAGCAGGGCTTCATCTCTCATTATTCGTTCTCTCTTAATTTGTTCAATTCCCAAGCTCTATGTATCATTACTGTAATTGGGAATGGCAAACTAATGGGCTGAACTTTCTTTGATGGTTGGAGTGCTGTATAAAGACATGCACAGAGTCAAAGAGAAAGATGCAAAGTGGTTTTATCTTCTGGTGTCTAAGACAAGGCTGAAGAAACTGGAAAAAAAAAAATTCTTACAGCAATTTTGGATATTTTTATGTAGGTATCAAATTTATTCCAAGTTAGGAACTGAAAACTTTCTATCTTAGGATGTAACCCTAAATAATAGCACCACTAGATTGGAAATATCTTACTGTCAAATCCTCTAAAGAAGGGTGTCTAGTAGCAGATTTCTGCTGCTAGTACTGTTTAAATTGTACCAAAATTGGCAATCTTAATTTGCTATTGTACATCAACCTCCACATTAGCCAATGTGTTTGTGTGTGGGCATATCTATATGAAAGTATGCACAAAAATACACTGAAAAATAAATCAAAGTCAGCAACCTAAGCTAAAATTTTTCAGCTTGCTCTCTGCAAAGACAGAAAGTAGGTCAGCACATAGTCCAAAATAGCACATCAGCACTAAAAGAAAAAGTATCTGTATCTTTGGACTTTTTAGCTTATCTTTCTATAGGGGGAACTGGGGAATGAAAGTGTTTTTCTTATTCTACTAGATGGAGGAACATGTACAAGAAAAAATTGCTTATACTTAAAAAAGCCCCCAAATCAGCCACCTACACAAGTAAAATGTTGTCTGTTTTAATCAAAGCAAAATAACATTGAGTGGAACCATTTAAGCTTTATCTAAATAGAACCAAGGGAAAAGCCAGGATGTTTAAAATGTGTTTAAAATGTTGTACTGGATATGTATCACATCCTGTTCCTTGCACATCTTGTTCCTTGTATCAAAAACCTATTTGGTAAAATATTTACTTTGGAAATAACAGCATACTGTCTGTGATTTTGTTGTTAATCTTGTGATTTATTTTTTAAAGTATCTGCTGTTGCAACAAGAATTGCTGCATACTTTGTTATACCTTTCATGCTAGGCACACTCTTAAAAAAATATTTTCTTTAATACCCAATGCAGTTCTCCCACTTTTTCTTCCCCTACATTTAAGGAAGTAAAAAGGTAAAGCAAACAAGCAAGTTATTTAAGCACACACACATCTTAGAGCTATGAAGTCTTAAGAATTCTTCTGTAATTAATATTGATAAACTCATTTCATGGATTATTACAGTACCTTAACATGAAAAGAAAAACAAAATCCACTCTTAGGCAATATTAAATCACGCTTACTGGCCCTAAAATGTTATTACCTGATTCAAGTCAGTATCAGTACTGTTGGCTGCAACACAATGAATGATGCTGATCTGTTTCCCAGAACAGATTTGAAGCTAGAGCACTAGTATTTTTCATTAGGAAAAAAATGATACTGCCTCCCCCAAATTCCAAGTGCCAGCTTCATTTCTATCTCTGCACTAGATTAAAATGAATGAATGCTTGTAAGGTACTAAACAGTGGTAGTATGACCTTTCAAGTTCAGTGGTTTCCATGCAACCAGCAGGAATTCCTGAAAACAACTAAACAAGCCTATTTTTAGTCCTTCGTTCTCTGGTTTGAGTTTCTTTTTCTTCTTTGATTGGTTTGTTGGGTTTTTTTAAAACGCCTGGTATATTTGTGTTCCATCTCAACCCTTGAACACCTAGCTCTCATTTATTTTTCTGTATCTATCAGAGCTGTTTCAGTATCTCAACCAGGAGTTTATGAAGTACTATAATTCATGCATATATATGTATGTAATTTAGGCAGCTACAGAACTGGACTCTTCCAAGAGCCATGCTCTTCAAGAAGGGAGGTCAAAATGGAAAACCACTTCCTGAACCTACAACCACTGGGATCTGTACTTTTCTCTGACACTGAATAAACCAATGCTTGCTATCAGAACTTCAGTAACAATCAGGACCTTCCTGGGTAACACAGGCTACACAGCTAACTAAATGAAGAAATGATGGAGTTTCTCAAACTCTAAAAAATGAAGTACTAAAATAAAATGGTTGAATTTTTATGTTCTGTGAGGTCTCCCCCTTTCAAAAGTTTAAAACTGTAGCCTACCAAATAAAGTGCATAATTAATCATGTTTAATTGCATTGCTAGATTACTGCCAGTAGTTTGTCATATGCCTTGCTGGGTCTAAATAGACAGTTTTCATTCATTACTTCTAAAAGCCAAAGGTATAGAAATAACAGACTTCAGTTTACAGCTGGACAAATATACTACTAAAATATCATCAGGTCAAATGAATCAGCATACATTTACAGTGAAGTACTCAAATAAGTAAGCGAAAATAAGACAGTTGTGTTTATGAGTAGCAACAGATATGATCTCCTCTCTCTCTAGCATTCTCTCGCTGCTGCCAGCAATGTCATCCTCCAAAACCTGAGAGACCTATGGAAAGATAATAGGTCACACATTCATCAGACTACAGTACTGCTAATTCTTCTGACACGTCAGCAGAGGAATTAAAAAACAACACTGCTCTAGTTAAATGAAACTAAATCACTCCCTGTGTTCCCTGGGATTTTTTCTAAACTGTAAAAAACAAGAGATTTCACAACAGCTCATCATGTCATTTAGTCTGGTACTAGAAAATAAATGTCCACAAATATGTTTGCATATTCACATAATTCCATCTCTGAGTTCAAAGACATTTATAAGACACTAGCTAACATGCCAAATTTGTATTCACTGGAGTGGGAAGCCTGTTGTCATGAGATACTGTTTTCACTCAGAAGCCATTAGCTTAACTGCAGAGAGACTGTATCTTCTCCAACTGCTTCTGAAGAAGAAACATCAATATAATCAGTTGTTTGAAGGCAGAGTAAAACAAATAAACTAATCCAGAAGTGGCCAGATCTAGTATTTTCCGAGCTTGTTTAACCCGGACGTAGGATGTCCTAAAATTATAGTTGCAAGGTAGTCTAGGAAACAGCTCTTGCACTTCCCAGCTTACAGGCTGTTACTACATACAGTTGTACTTTTCCAGACCAGAGTCATCAAACATTCCCTGCTGGCTCACGTGGTGCAACAATACGTGCTCAGTCTTGTGTCTAGAGTACTAGACATCATATTCCAGACTGCTGTGGCTGCAGTGTTCTGTGAGGGGTAGACGTCTCCCTTACCCCCTTCAGTGACTGACATGGGAATTTCAGCATGTTCTAACCCATATACACTGGGTTGAAATGGCACATGCAGCCGTGAAGATGTGTCCTAAAGCCCTACCCCAAGCCAAACTGAGCTTACAGACTCAGCCCTATGGAGATCTTTTCCTGTCAGCTGCAAAGTACACATCTCTGGTGTACAGAACAGTTTAACTCTAGGCAGTGAAAATCACTGTCCTCATAGTGATCCTACTGGTCTAGAATATGTATCACACATTTACTGATCTCTGTGCTCTACAGCATAAATACATCCTTCTACTTGTTTTGATCTGCACTGTCTTGGATAAAAAACACTGACATAAAATAAACACCAAATAATAAATGGTATTATAATAATTATCCCACTGTACTGAAAACCATCATGACAAACTAGAAAAGCTGAAACAGAAAAATCTGTATTTAAGCAATCAACAAAGGAAATAACTACTCAGACTGAAAAGTCTGTGACTTTGTGAAGAGCCTTTATAGTACTGCTCTTTAAAAGCAAAAGAAAATATGTCACTCCCCTGTGGAGCAGTACTGGGAGCACTAGGGAAGCCAGTACTCTAGGAGAAATATTGCTAACAATATAATTTGGTGTGACTTACAGCCAATCACACAGCAAAATTAATTGTCTCCAAGAAATCTTATTTTTAAGGCAGAAAGACCAAGTACAGCATAATAATGGTAGGTTAAAACCCGTCAAACCTTTTTTTAGTAGGAAAAAAATGTTTTGTTTTGTCCAGAAGGACAGTGATGTACTCACATTGTTATTTTCCCCCTGGTTCCTTGAGATATGAATGCATGGTAGCAATTGTAGCTATTTTAGATACTTAGCTTAGCACACATGCAAAATGCTTATTCATTTGTTTTCAAACAACGTATCAGCATTTACAAAACCAAATATAGACAACTCTTTTCTGTAAGGAATTTCAGTCCCAGGAAGGCTTAAACTAAACATTTGCATCATATCAGATTAGCTAAAACCCACAAGTTTCTTCAGCTTCTGGTAATGGTTTGCCAGCATTCACTAACATTAAGACAAAGAGTCCAAAAATTCTCATAGTAAAGTATGTGCACAATCTCAAGTTACATGGCCTTAATACAGCAATTCATCTTTGAAGTGAGGCCATACGAAACCAAACCCCACCATTGCCAAATATTTAAATTCGTGCACACAATCCTTTTTGGTAAGAACTACATAAACATGAGCTTCCAAATACCAATTTGCATGTTTTATATTTTTCACCTATGCAAAAGACTTAACTATTTACTGAAAAAGGGTAATGTCGCCACATTTATTCAATGACCCTAACACAAAAAAATTCATTACCATTCTTAACAGAAAAATCTTGTGTAAATCCACAATGACTAGATAATTAATGCAAAGTCTTACCTTTCCCTGAAGTGACAGTTTCCAGTAGTGATCTCTCTAAATACTTTAATGTTGCAATGTAATTTTCCTCAACAGTTTTCTAGTTCAGGCAGAGATGAGTTAACTGCAAGCAGACTGGAGGCTATCTTGCTTGCTTCCTGGAGATCACTGTTTTGCATTGTGAGCCATCACAACTACCTAGGAAAAATAACAGCCAACCTTCAGTGACCTGGACAGTGTGACATATTACTGCTTCCAGATGTAACAAAATATTAAACAAAATTCAAGTTTTAAAACATGTCAAAAAGTGTATTTATCTATCAAACATTGTGTAATAGATGCTGTTATAAAAGAGTTACTGCATAGTTTCCTAACAGGAGTTCATGTTCTTGGAAAGAGACATAAAACAAGTGGGAAAAATTATATATAAATCTGAATTTTTTAAATGAAAACTTGTTTTTCCACTGACAATATGGACTTTTTTTTCCTTTAGTAGATTTTTTTGTCAGAAACTATAAACAACAGTGAAAACTGAGTTATGCTGTAATTCCTTAAGAAGAAGTACACAGAATGGTGTCAATGGGAAAAAGAAAAAAGGTGCTGAGTAGGAATCTACTTTTACTTATACTGGTTGTAATTGCAAGGCCCCTGTTAGAAAACGAAATATATTTCCATTTGGTGCTAATACAGGCACATGGCAGACAATTTTTTAATTCAGACCAGTAACAGCTGTAAGTCCAGAAACAGAAGTTATTCACCCATAGCTATTCTTTGAGACAGACTACGCACATTTGTTCTTATGTTATATGGAAGCAGCGCAAAGCTAGCATTGCAACATTTCCTCACTGAAGCTGGCTGCAATCTTCTTGGTTCCAAAAAATCCCAAACACAGAGATGGCTTTTGAATGGCAGGACTGCTCATATTCTGTATCAGCATTTTATGTCCTGCTTTGGCATGTTATGGTAGGAAAGGAGCACGAAGTTGTCTCTGGTGCTTCTCCTCTGAGCAACTTGCCCATTGTATGATGTCATGTTACTGTCAGTGTATCCTAGGTTTTAATGCCTTTCCAAAAGGTGGTGATGGAAAACAGGCTGAAGATTTTGAGCAGATCTCAGCCTGCACAAAGGCTCTGAAGCTGAGATTGCCATGCTTGTGTTCAAAACCTCTGGCAGAAGATGCAGGTACTGCACTTAAGGGAGAGCACTGTCCCACGATGGATATACCTAGGGGCCCAGAATGTTAAATTATCAAATCCAACTTGAATTTTGTTACTGTGAAGACAGTTTGAATGTTCTCTGGGAGCTCAAGGAGTGATGATACTACACAGATCTGTGACATGAGTAAGGCACTCTGCTTGCTAACTTGAATATGAGACGAAGTTGCTCAGAGCCTTGTCCAACCAAAGCATTGAATACCTCCAAGGACAGAGACAAAACCTGTCTGGACAACCACAGTGCTGTCAGAGCAGCCTGTTGAGCAGTATATCACAATCTGAATATTCCAGATCCGTGGCAGCAAACAGGACAGTTCAACTTCAACTTGACTTGTTCAGCTTCATGAAATGTTTGATAAGGCAAGTAATTAAAAGATCTGCTGAGTCGATATTAGCAAATGATATCAGTAGTCTTCTATCTTATAAGTGGTTGTTTTACAACCAGTCTCCTCTTCCCACCCTTCCTTTGACAACAGGAACTACCCTTGCCACTTCACCATGTATTATGAAAGGGCTTACACATTTTGATTTCTCCCTTTTCAGTGCTTCTGGATAGCCCTTTGCAGTTGATGTCCATAAAAAACATAACAGTACTTCTGTCCTCACTTTAGAAAGTTCTCTAAGTTCTCTACTCTAAGTTTGGATAACTCTCTTCTATCATGTTTATGCAAGAGACCAGGTTTTCTGAACATTAAGAGAATATCAAACAGCGGCATCTGAGTCAAGAGTCACTGAGAGAGACCAAGCAGTCTTGTCTCAGAACTGCTCCTTCAAAATTTCTGCAAACTCACGTATCTTTTGTATCTATACACCAGATGCCTTAAGGATAAGGCCCTATTTTTCAGATGCTTTTTGGTTTTGAAAATGAGAAGTGACAGACAGTAGATCTGACAGGTTCCTGAACCACTCTAGTGTTTCATCTCCCTGATGAGAAGTCTGCTAACGTATGTGAGATGCTGTCAGAGATTTTTGGACAAAAATGGGTTATCAAGTTTTAAACTCAGAAAAGCCAATCATAATTACATGGAAGACTTCAGGTTAACATCATCAGGACAAGACAGTGGATTTTGCCTGTCATACATCACATCTGTGCGGTATCAAGAGACAGCATCTTAGAAGTAATCACCTAGTTCTGCATATCCATGTGATAAATTGCACTTTTCAATCTCTGATAACCTGAAGTCATTATCCTTCATTCTGGGGGGAGGAGGATAGTCAGGAGGAGAGGAAGGGAATGGTTTCTATAACATACTCTGAGACCACAGTGTAAACACTGACTTTCACGGACATGCTTTACTTCAAAGAACCGGGGCAAGCTGAACCAAGCAGTCAGTCTCAAGCAAAATGTAACAACCCCTTGCAGACACACCACCTTTTCAGTCCAGTATACAAAGGGATACAAGCCTCCTCTACAACCAGAGCAGAAACCAGACTCTGAACAAGGACAAAAATGAGGAACCTGAAATAAAGTACAGTACAGGTATAATCAGTTTAACTGTCAAGTATTACACAATGATTTGTCATATGCTAACTTCTTATTCATACTCCTTGAACCACTTTGTGGTAAGTATGTCGTTTCTACACATTATTATTTACATCAAACCATGACTGGTTTGGCCTGTGTTTTGTTAAGTCTGTGCTTTGTTACATCAGTCTCATTATATATGCAATAATATACATACACAAGTCAGAGAAATGATTGACACTGCCACTGTGCCCCAACATTTTTGTCTGAAAAAGCTGGATTTTTATTTCTATCCTTTTAAGCAGTAAAGAAAATTAATAAATGCCCTAAGTAGGTACATATCATTCTTGTAAATATTACTGCTTAATGTGATTTCTGAAAAAATCTTCATAACACAAAATAATTTTAAAAGTATGAAAATTATAACATCAAATGTACAAAAAATGCAGTAGCTTCACAGCTGTACAGTAAGACATCCCAAAATAAGGTTTGTCAAAATACACATTGTTCACCAGAAACCAACAAATACTAGTGAAGTTAAAACTGCATCACTCCAGCACCCTCTGTTGGCCTGTCTGCAGCATGTTACTTTGTGTACTCATTTAAGAGCATCATTTGTTGGATCCTGAAGCTGTGACAAAGATTCCATTATACAAAAACACACAGGAAAAGCAAAAAGAAACCCAGCCCTCAACCCAGTCCTATGCATAGGGTCTCGAGCTATATAAGCACAACGTAGCTTAATACCAGAATACTCAGGACTGCTGGATCTGTCCTGCATCAGCTCATCTTTGCAGATACTCAGAACTGATCTGCCTAACTACAAGGGCAAAATGTTCTTCACAAGCACTCTCTGTGTCTGGTATTTCTAATAGACACTAACAATAAATGGCATCTCATGTGCAGCTCTCAGCAACAGAAACGTCAGCTTTATAGAAAGAACAATTATTTTTATGGAACACTGTTCACTGTGGCAACTGAGAAGTAATAATGCATACATTCTGTAGGACATCATCCACTAAAGAAAGTGCTGAAACCAGGTCTCATCAAGCACGCAGAAATAAAGTCCAGATGCCAGATACAGGGTGAACTAAATATAAACTCCATATTCTGTGCACAGCCAGATGGTGTAATTTCCAGAAGCAAAGGCCCTCAACCCCGCGAGCCCGGCAGCCGCTTCGCAAAGCTGGCTCAGAGCTTTGCAAAGGCAGATGTGAAGTTGCAGTGGGGAGCGGAATGGAAGAAGGAGAAAGCAGGAGTGCTGAGACGGAGAAGCAGGCGTGCTCTCATGGCACTGGGGGAGGTAAGGGTGGTAGGGTCTGCTTCTGAGAAAAGCCACACAGGGTGTTATCAGGGCTGCCTTGGCCTTTCTGGCCCCTCACTCAGTGGGTGAGAACAGTGGAAAGCAGCCTGTGCCCAGCTCTGCAGCAGGAGGCAAAGACCTGCTGCCTGGCCAACTTGCAGTCTTTGAATGACCACTCGAGAAAAGCCACATGAAAAGGCAAGGCAAGACAGAAGGAGGTCTTACTGAGCTCTCTGGCTGCTTCCACTAGACAAAATGCTGAGTAACTGCCTATTTTATCTACCTATGGTTAAGCCAACACTGGCCAGAACCCAAAGAACCAACAAAAGAGCTTTTCTTAGCTGATCTTAATGACAGGGGAAATTTAGTCTCAAAACTGTCACCAGCTATTGCAAACCTGCTCCTTTCACTGCCTCTCAACTTTGCACCTTTAAGCTCTATACAGCTTCCCATCTGCTTAGTTTTGTTTTCACAGCATCCTGTCCACTCCCCTGAAATTCGTGCCCACTATCTCACCACCCTTCCAGGCTCTGCTCTCTGCTTTACTTCTTTCCCACATGTAGCTTCACATGATTCTCTCCTAGTATTTCTGTGTTTATCAACTTTAAGATGGTGCTAATAAAAACAGATCCTGTGATAACAATCTCCAGAACTGAATGCATAAATGCTGAAATGCATACAAACTTTTGCCAAACAAATTTGTAGTACTATTTGACAGAAGGAGTTACTGCCCTACTTCAAATATTTATACACATGCTTCTACTTCGGGTACTTTATATTTTACCACTTAACTGGAATGGAGAAATCACTTGGATTTGGAATGTCACAATCTGAATTATTAGAGCCAAATATTTACTGCACAGAACAAACCAGAAACCACCTCATGAAACCTGTGAAGTTCATTTGAGGTCACTGACTAACCAGTCCAGAAGCCAGAGGTGGACCCAAATTGAATCCACATCCCCAAACCTCAAAACTGAAAAAAAGCAATACGGCACTTGCATTTTCCATTTTCAGGAGTCACTAGTTCGACAGCTATTTTGAGGCATTTATATTCTTGCTTTATACTAGTTTCTGCTGGTAGATTTCTTCTCTTTAGCTGTTTTGTTATTTTAAAACAAACGGAACACTTCATTTTTTCCACGTTTAAAAGGTCTGGTTCCAAACAGTAAATGGTAGAAGTTATTTCCTTTAAGACTTGGCTGTCATTAGGTGGCTGGTTAGGGCTGCAGTAGCCTGTTCAGTAACAGGTTATTTGCGCAATGAAGTTACTCTGCCTAGCAACGCCAAGGGTGGGGTCCAAAACAGCAACCGCACCAGTCATATTTTACAACTGAAAGTGAGGGGGAAAAGAAAAAGAAAAGCTGGCATAGGAAGTGCAAGCGGAAAACCCACTTTTGCTTCATGAGAAATGTAACTTTCTAAGAAAAGCAGATAAACAACATAGAAGAACAACTCAAAAACAGCGACACTATTTCCCACTCAAAGTGGTAATTAATTCTGAGATCATAATATGATAATGATTATTAAGAGAAATAATTCATGCAGAAAGCATGCTAATCCCTGCAAAAGATCATGTAAATACTTTTCTATTCTTGCACTAATCTTCCCTTTCCATTGAATGCTGAAACAATCTTTTCACTTACAATAAAATCTTGTTAAAAAAAGTTACTGGTAAAATAGCTGGATATTTTGAATACTTACAGAGAAAGGTTCAGTATTAGCATTTTCATGTTGAGATGTTAAATTAAAAATAAAAAGTGAAGGCAAACATTGTTGACAGCTTTAGGAATAAAATTAATTTCATTTACTATGTTTGTGCTGGTTAACAGCAGGAAAAATTACAAGATAAAATATATTGTTTTGAAGATTTATAAATAAATATTCTGTGAAAGAATCAAGTAAACAAGTACTTCAAACATTATATTAAAAAAAAACCCCAAAAACCAAAACCAAACCCACAAAACTACCCAAAACTATTTGGCCATGTATCAATTTATTGTTCATAAAAAATTCTTCTATTTAATGATTTTCCCACCCTCCACAATTTCAAAGTCTCTCCCTTCCTCTACTTGCCCAGAAACTGATTAAGTATCACAGAGAGATTAAGTTTGAGGTGTGCACCATTTATATTCATACAGAACTTGTATTTTTAATTTTTTAAAAATATTCAGTGCAAAGGGGAGAAGCACAGCTCCCAGGCAGCAGGGATGCACTCAGCCAGCCCACAGAGTGCAATGCCACATCAGGAACATCTGGTCCTCGTGCCCTCCCTTCATGCTCTCCCAGACCACTACTACTGCCCTTTATTTATACTTCAATAATCATCAACATACCGGCCTCTTATACAGGAACCGCTTCTGGTAACTGTGTTGCTTTACACAGCAAGTAAATACTTACTTATTATTATTTACTCACTTAGTAAATACACGAAATGCATTTACTAAACAAAGAGCCCTAGATGTATTTTTCATGCTGTGAAACAGATTGATTAACCCATCAGCACTCGGAAGGCACTACTCTGATGTGTTATTACACAGTCCTTAGAGCTCAACTTGGCAGATAGTTTCTTACCAAACATACATAAGGTCATGTGTTTAACATTTACCTAATCTGTGACAAAATGTTCACCTTACCAATTGACTACATACCCACACAACCTGATGACTAATAGCAAATGCTGTTTGCTAAAAAACATTCTGTGGTTCTAAAAACACTTGCTTAATTCACTGGCAGAAAAGAAGACAGAGTGATAAAAAATAAGCACCTCAACTATATAATAATTGGTAAGTTAAGGCCGGGATCAACCTTGTTTGCCAGGCAGTACGTGGATTATTGCCCACCACTGTGGTCACTGACAGCTCTAAGCCAGCTCTCTGGAGAGCTCCACATTGATGAATACCTTGAGAATTAGTATCAATTATTGGCATCCCATTCTAGTTTTAAACTCTTGTGTCTCTGGCTCTTTTAAACGAGCACTTTTCAAAACACAACAGTTCTACATACATTTCAAAATTGCATGCCAGTTTGAGTAAGTCATATTTGTCAAGGATTTCACGAATGAAAAGGATCAAATCAGACAGAATTTTAAAAAGGTCCTAATGTCTATGACAGAGGATTAAAAACCCCAAACAAACCACAAACAAAAAACTCCAACCTTTCCTCTACTTCACATTAACTTTTTGGGGAAGAGTTAAGCATAGCCAACACAAGAGAGCTCATGACACAGAGCAGAAGGTAGGATGAAGGCATCTCATTTTCCAGCATCAGACCTGATTTTCTCCTGGTGGAAGTGATCACAAAAGCCATGACCTCATTGGAACGCAATGTAATAATTAATTGCTTAAAAGGTAAAGAATTTTCTATAAATAAGTAACGAGCTTCCTACTGCAGGCATCCCTAATGGTTCATCAGGTGCTTGTCTGGTGACTGCAGAAAGACTGGAGGTCCACTTGAACGAAAATATGAAAAATAATCTTCTTGTAAGAGCACCCAGATTTTTAATTGGGGCCAAAAATCTGATATTTGTTTTAGTAGCTTCTATGATGTGGCTGGCTGCAAGAGTTTTCAGAGAGGAACTACTATTTCTGTTTTGCTAGTTTTAATTAAATTTGATCTCTAAAATGACATTTCATTTAATAGTTTTTCTGATCTTCCTTCCCATTCTGTTTTGATTAATCAGATAGGAAAGCAACTTCAGTGACCCAGACACTGCAATTTTCAATAAATAAACTCAGGATAAAACTCTTATGCAGTCTGTACAAAGCATTGTGAACAATTTAACACCTGAACTTTTCCAACTTTACTTGCAGGCATGAGCAGAAAGAACAATTTGAAAGGCGGGTACCAAAAAGGGTAGAACATAAACGCCTCCCTATCATGACCGTCAAATATTTTTTTCAGCAGCTATGTAGTTTAAGGAAAAAACCAAACAAAACACCCACTGCAGGCAGTACCTTCCCTTCATGTCATAAAATTACCCATCTAATTTAAACTTCCTTTTTCTAATTAATAGTAAAATTCTGCAGTACAGCACTACTTTTTTCTTTTTCCATGTCAAGCAATTCTTCATTATTTTAGATACAAGAGTAGAAACTGAATAATAAATCTAAATAACACCAAGCAAGGCCTTCACTTGACTTAAAGGTGACTTATCCTCCTGTTATGTCTTTATGCATAAAGGCCTTCAAAGTGAATAATTAAGAAGAAAGACTACGAAAAGGAGCATATAAGTAACTTCTAGTTTAGAATATCCATCAGTTTATGGCTCCCATACTTATTAAACTATTTAATGCAAAAAAAAAAAAAGAAAAAAAAAGAAGAAGAGAAATACAAAACTAAACCCTGGGTGCCCAAACTTGGGAATAGTGTTCTGAATAATATTTTTAGTGACTGCACTTTTTTGCTGTCATGTACATGACAATCTCAAATATTAAACTGGAATCAAAATCATGGAAGACTTCCAAAACAAAAGATAAAATAATAATTAAAAAAAAATTGGTTGCAAAATTCTTTAAGAGATTACTTAATTTAGGAAAATTAAACAATTCACAAAGCATCTGTAAGGACTCCTTTTTACTTGCAATCAATATTGATTTCTTCAGCTGTACAATAAATCACTGTTAATCACGCTGCCAGCAAACTGCTTCAGAATTAAGCAGAGAACACTTTATTCAAAATTTACACTAACGAAACAAGATGAACATCTATCTTGACTAAACATCCCTTTCTCAAAAGTATTAATAGTGATCAGAGTCCTTGATGCGTTCTTCTCCACCATGCTTGGAGGAAGATCCAGATCTGTTCATCTCTGACAGGGAAGCCTCTGTCCACCACTCTATTATAAAAAAGGTGGAAAAACTACAGAACAGTTTCAAGTTTTGAGAGAGAAACTCGAGGATATCTGTCATTTGCAATACTCAGTACTATCTGCTTTGCTGCAAAAAAACCCCAAAACAAAGCACCACTTAGAAAGAAATTACGTAAACAAATACTAACAAGTGCATGTAACTTCTGTGTTAATGTTCTCCTAGATGCAAATCACAGATTGTAACACATACAGAATTCATTTACTGATTCTTAGCAAACTATATGGGAAATAAGGCATATGGAAAAATAATCTCAATTCCATGGACATATCTAATAGAAAACTAGCAAATACCAGGTAGCTGAAATACAGGCTTAACCATTCACTCATCTGTTAAAAAGGAGATACGCTTTGTTGGAGGTGTTCACATAAATAGAAACTTTGATGCTGTCATTTTTTCTAAGAGGTTACTTTGAAATTTCTCAAAAGCCAATTAGGGAAAAAATTGTGTCTATAATGTTTATGGAATAACACAGCTTTCCCTCATTGTGTATAATTTTATAACACAATTTTAACTGAGCAGTAGTCCTCAAAACCCAGCTCACATCAGCTCCACTCAGCAGTGCTGCTCGACACAGTGTGAGATTGGTCACAGAAAATGCACCTCTGCTGTCAATGCCGTGATCCTGGCTCAGTGCACACATGAGGAATTGCTGACTACAACATCCAGAGGGAAACCTTCGCAGCCCTCAGACTTTCTTTTCAAAGGGACAAATAGGAAGGCAAGGATCAGACAACAGATGAAGTGATTGAAGTCTCCCATTAATGATGGGGCCATGCTAGAAGATGTGGGTTTTAATTTTGAGGTTAATTATGGTTATTAGCTTTTCCTCTGTACCATTTTTACTTCTATTTTAACTGCCCAGCTAGAACCAGTCTCTCAAACAATAACCTTCACAAGTGTGTTCTCAAAAGTATATTTACCAAGTTCACATTCCTCAATTGCATGTATATCCAAGACTTCCAAGGTACTGGAAAATCCTACCCTTTTTTGCAATTAACAAGGCTGTTTTCAAATATCAAATGTAACACTAACTGAAGAATGCAGGAAGAAACACAACCATTCTACCAAGCAACTACATCAAGATCCTTCTGAAGAGGACACAAGTACTATTATTACATATACATGGACCATTGCTTCAGACACAGCCTCTTTCCTTTTCAGTATGAATCAATTTTTAAAGCATTGTGCATGTAAGTATGCACACAAGTATGAAAACCAAGTTTGGAATACAGTTTCTTCTACAAAGACCAGGGTTGGTCTACATAAAACAATCAATTTATAAAATACCAATGCATTTGATTCAGTTCCGGGACAGGCAACAAAAATATAGTCTGAAAACCCAATTATTTAAAGAATACATCGATTTTGGGAAAATAAGAATATTTAGGCATACTACAAACCAGCTGACTTATGCATGTATCAAGTACCTCGGTGATCCTCTATCCCTACTATGCTTAAGAAAGTCAACCCCCCTTCTTTTTCTTTCAGCTTGTGTCTTGATTAATTTATAACCATTTGCGGCAGCATGTCTATTCTTTTAGGAGAAAAATGCACAGGAAGTCTGTGCAGCTTCAGAGGTCAATGAAGGAAATCAAGTCTCTCATCGTGCAATACAATAGTTACTTTTTGTTACATACTGTATGCTACTTCCTACTTACTCTAGGCAGCAAATGAACTGAAGTTGAACCTGATACTGATATTTGCCATCATTCTTTAAGGCATCTCTCAATTCTATCCCTTGATAATTGCCATCACTATTTCACAGTAATTATTGAACTAGTTTTGATATATGGTCATAACCTGGCTATAACTTAATTTATGCTAGAGAACATGAAGAAATGTTTGCTTTAATGCTTACTATAAAATGGTCTGCAAACTTGAGGCATTAAAAATGTGAAAAAAAAATATTTATAGAGATTCTACTCCATACCAGTAATACTTTTTCCCTAAGAAATTACATTCAGCTTGCAAGCATTAAAAACCAACACCCTCCACCTCAGGATTGTTCTGTGCAAGCCAACTGCACATATTTTATTTATTTTAAGCAGCTAATTAATAATGAAAAATAGCTCTTGCTACTGAGATTTCTAAAAAGGAATTTATAACAGGTTTGCTTCAGGGCAGATGGACTGTATTTAAAACTATTGTGTATGTCCACTGATTTCCATCATACATTTATTAAGCAAAACCGTTTATAAAGGCATGATGCCTGCAGTCCTTTGCTCCGGCAGATTTATATGTTTATCCCAGAAGAAAGTTTCCCATTACTTTACTCAGAGATACCTTTGCAACAGCAGTCAAATTTTTTTCCATTTTGAAGAAGTTTGGTTTTAAGCTTTATCAGGACACTTAAGTACTGTTCCTTAATTCAAGATGGCCTAGGATATCTTACTAAATTACTTCTCAACTAAAGCTTTAAAAATTCAATTAATAACTATTTTATATGACTAAACCCAGTGGGAGATAAGCACATAGGCACAAAGTTACAATGTATCTCACTGAATTTTACGATAATCATTCTCATTTATTTCTGTTCTATGTTAAAGAAATATAGTAATACATGCAGACTGGCCAAACACATCCTACACTAAAGGCTTTCCATTTTGGAACTTTTCAGTTTATGCCCAAATTCTCAATCTTAGCACTGCAGTTACTGTGTATTTGTATGTTCTTCCACACATGAGGCACTGGTACTTTACTTAAAAGTTTATGCAAAAATCTGTCACAGTCTATGCTAATGTATTTCTTTGAGTTTTTTTTGAAGTAAAAAGCATGCATAAACTTCAAAGCACACATTGTAAATGATCATTTCCAATCTTAGACATGTATCAATTATTCACTAGCTTGTTCTTCTTGTGCTTTATCATATGGACTTCACCATGGCAACACTATTCTTCGCTTCCCAGCATTAATCAGTGAATCTGTAAAATAATGTTAGATCTAGCTGTTGGATCACTTGACGTTCTATTTTATTACACCATGAACCATACAAGCTTCCAGGATCCCAATAAATTCTCATCTGCTTAGCAATATTGAGATGGTAACTAAGACCCTGCTAGTTCCTCTCTTACTGCTAAGTATAAATATGTAGATTTGAACCACCACTAGCAAAATTCAGAGTGGAATTTAATGTCTAGGTGCAATACCTGTCCTATAGTCCTTGTATGAACTGGGAAATCGTTGACCTTCCAAACCCCCAAAATTTTAAAATCACTGTTAAGCTTTGGAACTATTTCTCTTGTTTCCAGCAAGTATCTTAATTTAAAAATGTCTTTATATCTGACAGTTTTCCTGGTACTACTCAGTTCCAGTATTTTCTTTCCTCTTCTTCATGTTTTCCAGAATTGTTAAACACATATAAACACATCTTTTCCTAGCACACTTCGGCCCAACTATTTTTCCCCTTTCAGCAAGGGCTTTTTTCTTTCCAATTTCACTCCTCTTTGTATCTAATTAACTTTTTCTTCATGCCTTCTTCTGTTCTCCAATACTCTTGGTCCCATTAATTCTCGCCTTCTTTTAGCTGTTCCATCACACAATCATACTTCCTTTTCCCTCCATACTGCAAGGACTGTTTATGTAGCTCATTAATCTGGAAGAGACATCTTTAACACCTTAATGCTGCACCATTTCTTCCCTCAACTTGTAAAGCACAACAGCCAACACTGCTTGTTTTCCCACTCTAATATTTGCTTTTTCACAAAGGTGTTCAACCTGTGATACCTCTGCTGGGGTCTCTAGAGAGCACTGATTCAAGATGTGCTTTTGAGCATCTCATTAATTATCATTCTGGCAGCAATTTCTAAGGTTTTCATCATGCATAAAAATCTTAAGGTATCTTTTAATATGTCAAAAACTAACTACAGTATTACCAGCACAGAAACTGTGATACACACAGAGAGCTCATGACCCTTCCAGTAAGTCCTTAATATTGTTCCCATACTGTTCTCTTCATTAAAATGATAGACCGTGTGATACTTCCCTCAAACAGTAATTATCTTCACCACAGTTAAAATAGAAAAAAAAGCAGGATTCACTTTTCTGAAGGAGCCATCTTACCACATAATCTAAAAAAAAGCACCAAACAAAAAAAAAAAAAAAAAAAAAAAAAAAAAAAAAAAAAAAAAAAAAACAAAACCAGACATTTCAGAGTTTTAAAGTAGAATGAATATTACTTAGAAAAAAACCTGTAAGTGGTTTATGCTTGGCTGAGACCTCACTGTCCCTTTGTGGATCAGTTGTCCTGTGACAGCTGCGCAAGTCACACTGGTTTCCTTGTGCTGCTCTTTCCTCCAAAATCTCACCTTGGGAGTCTTATAGGGATACACCTTTTTTCCCACCCAGCTCAATCTACATGAAGGTAATAGGGCAAACTGCGAAGCAAATTGGATCAGAAGTTTACTAATATTTTCACAGCCTCACAGTTTCAACGAGCATGTGGAAGAACACAAGAAAGCACAGCTGACTGAAGCTCCCTCCTCCAGCCAAAGAGATGATATTCCAAGGTCAGTCAGGGCCCTCTGCATTACCTCTTCACCCATTCCTAGGGGGTTAGCCAGCTGTGCTTAAGGCTAGCTCTGATGTGTGGGAAAGGTAGGAAAAGCCTTGTTGGGGACTTCCCTCTTTTGCTTGGGAACTACTGAAGCTCAGAGCCTTGCGCCTGGCCCTTGCCTGTGCCATGCTCCAGATATCCCTGTGCCCAGCCACACACAGCAGAACTGACCTGGGAATTGGTTCATGACTACAAGCCTGTCTGGCAAAGAACACTGTTTACTGCTGTCACGAGATACTGTCACGACTGTTCCACTCTTGTTTGGATAGTGTGGGACTACACTCTTTGTGTTACCCTTGACTGCTGGCAGTCTCCCTTTGTCCTCCCTTCAGCTGAGATAGAGTTAACTGTCTTCTTAGTAGCTGGTAAGGTGCTGTGTTTTGGATCCAGTATGAAGAATAATGTTGGTAACACAGTGGTATTTTGGTCATTGCTAGGCAGTGCTTACCCTAAGTCAAGGACTTTTCAGTTCCCCATGCTTTGCCAGTGAGCAGGTGCACAAAAAGCTGGAAGGGAGCATAGCTGGACAGCTGACCCAAACTGATTAAATTGATATTCTACACTATAGAACATCACATTAAGAATATAAACTGGGGGAGTTAGCTAGGGGGAACAGTCACTGTTTGGGGATGGACCGGGCATCGGTCAGTGGGTCGTGAGCAACTGCATTGCGCATCACTTGTGTTTTCCTTGAGTTTCATCCCTCTCCTCTCTCTGTTATCTCCCTCTTCATTACAAGTATTGTTATTACTATTCTTATATTGTATTTTATTTCAATCATTAAATCGCTTGTCCTTCAACCCATGGGCTTTACCTTTTTTCCTGATTCTCCTCTCCTTCCTACTAATGGTGGTGGGGAGAGAGCCCATGGTTGCATGGTAGTTACCTTTGGAGAGCAACTTCATCCTGCCACAGTAACCATAAAGCTCCATATGCGGATATAAAAAAGTAGACTGCACATCTTTCAGACAACAAAAGTTGCTCAACCAGCAACAGAGGGCACTAGGATTACATTTACAGTTCAGCTCAGCGTGAACACACTGTAACTCCTCCTGCTTCAGCTTCTTTGTTCCTGCTCAGACATTGGCTAAGTCACTCATATTCAGTGATCTCCTCAGAGTCTGCCAAGGAACTGCATGATCCTGACCACACACAAGGCAAAACTTGTGATCTTGATTCAATATCCTCATTAATACACTACAAAGCATGCACACCAAATGACCTCGGGAGCCAGTTCTTACCCCTCACACATAAACATGCAATTTGCACTATGCAGAAACATAGATTACAAGCCTAGCAATGAAGTATAGTACTTTTGGTCAGTAATGCAATTTGTTATGACTACAAGAGTTTGAAGAGATGGTCTCAAAGCCAGCCAAGCTCACTTGGCAAACAGAATGAATGAAGCTAATCACTGCAGCAGGGGCATTCTTGCAGTGGTAGTTCAGCTCTAGAGGCTACTACATGAACCCCAATGTCTTTGTAGCCATTACAGTGCCCATCAGAGAGAATTCACAAGTGATACCACAGGAGAAAACCATCATATACTAATGCAAGAATGTCTCCCATGACACTTTCGTAGAAAACATTACTGGAAGTTTATCAGTGGAACTAAACTAACACCTGTGTGCATTCTGCTCTCTTTGCATGAATATGATCGGCAACCAGCACATTCATATCTGCTCTCAATATTTGGTATCAATGTTAAAATGGATATTACACAGAAGAGACAGGTTGCTTTCTCAAGCTTCACTCATGCTATGACCAACTCCATAAATAGGGCACAAATAAAGAACTACTTGCATCAATTCACTTTTTATGGCACAAAATTAAGACAAGGTTTCATAACTTGAACTTGCAATTGCTTAGACTCAAGTTCTAACTCTGATCCAAAAGGAGAACAGTACAAGCTTACCTACACAAATTACACTTCCTAATTAAATTATAATGGTAAAGTAAGCACTCAAACAAATAAGCAGGATTTTTTAATAAAAGACTAACCACAGGAACTGATAATACTAACAGATTTCTGCTGGAAGTACTGAAAACTATCAGCATCCTGAAATGAGCCCTTATTGTTAAGCTGCGCATAAAAGTTTAGAGTTAATTAAAAAAAATACAGAAAATACTTCTTTAGAGAAGAAAATGCTTATTTAAAGTAACAGCAAATAAAATAAACTGCTACTTGAAAATCCTTCCTTGAACAAACTCAACTATTTTGACATTGTTAAGTAAAAAATGCTATGTTTGTTATCTTTCACTTTGACCACCAGCTAAGACTCAATCTCTTTAGGTGGTAAAACTCCTATAATGAATATTAAACAAGACTATGCTGGAAAGGTTTATTTTCCCATTTAACACAGTTTTCCATCTGATCAGCAACAAAATCCACAGGGCTTTCTGAATCATATGTAGCATGATGAACTATTGGCAGTCTTTTGTTCAAATTGTAGAGCAATATTCTACAGCTGATATTCAGAAGTGTATGGTTACATCAAGCAAGCTAGAGTGGAATTATTTTCAATCTTTATTAAAGAAAAATTTAGATCAACAACACACCCACCACAATCTGCACTTTACAGACTAATTAAAACTTAATTGAGTTTTCAGATCTTTTAGAAAAGAAATGGCCATTTACTAGATGCAGTACCTCCTGGTTCTGACTGATAAGATTAAATGGAAGTTAAATCAAAATAAAATAATTGAAACTTAATTAAAAATAGCAACACTATCTATTTAAAGACAAATATGACTACACTCCAAATTTTAAGATGATTTTAGTCTAAAAGATTACTTGTGATGATAACTGGACCCAGCCCAAATTGCTGTTAAAGCTTAATGCATTCAGTGATGCTAAACAGGTTTGTTCCTTCCAGCAGCAGTGAGGACACAGACTAATTTAAAAGAGTTACAGTACAGCAGTCTGTGTCTTAAAAGTTCGTTTAATGATGCTCTTAGTCTCATTAAAACCATCTCATGCCAGAAAACTTCTAACCTTACTATTTTTTCTCAAGTATTTCTGAAGTCTTAAGTCAGAAACTAATAGGATTTTGTAGACCTGGGATACTGTAAAAGTTTCACAGCCTCTTATGTGGCATAGGGTCTTGATTCAGTTTCCCACACACAAGCATCCAGTGCTGCTTGACACGCTGCAGCAAATCCTGGTCCACAAGCGTCAGCTGGGAGGGATACAGGTCTCCCATGGGTGAAACTAGAGTTAATCTTTCATGGTCTTGCTTGGGACAGAAAACCTAAGGAACAAACTCTTAAACCTGTTCCACTTCCCCCAGATACTGAAGGAATTTGAAGACGCTTCAGGAAACACCAATGTTTTTAAAGTATCTAAGCTGGTAAATAAGCAGGCAGAGAGAGAAAACAAAAAACCCAAACAAACAGGGAATTTGAACAGGCCTTAGCTCATTTGGCTTTCTGTTGTGTAAAAACCAAGGAGACTCCCTAAAGAATTGAATTACACAATATTACACCCTAGTTGGTCACCAGAATGCGCATGATTAGCAACTTTAGCTTTGGAGTTTAATGGACATCCTCACAGATAAAAGAATAAAAGTAAGCATTCACACAAAGATGTCAGAGCCTTTTCAGTTATGAAATGGAGATCACATGCCAGTAACGCTAAATACAGGAAGTCCCCAAATCTACCTTCAGCTTCCATGGATTTATGCACAGCTATGGGAGATGAGGAATGAAAAATGAACTGCCCTCTTTGAGAGTTATGTAAACTAAGCTGGTCAGTTTATTGAAAGCAAGGACTCTGAAAATGTGAAGTTACTCAAGTTATGCTAGGACAGAAACACGATCTATCAGTCATGTCCTCAGTGCTCTTTTGGATTGTGCACTATCTACATACAACTCACTGTATTAGGGAAGTTCGTTAAATACAAAGATAACAGGCTGAATATCAGATTGGGCAAAAAAATTAATCAGCTGCAAGGATTGGTTATTCACACAATGCACACAGGCGTAATGCACAGACTGTTCCAATATGTCCATAACAGTTTTTGACTTTGTGGATTTTCTTGCAGGGGCCTCACTGACAAATCATAGTTGATTTAGCAAAAATTGTTAGCCATCAGAATGCCTGCTAGCAGAGAAGCATGTACGGTGTTGAGGAACACCTGGGCATGCTCACTCTCCAAACCTTTATGAAAAGCAACAGTTGAACAAAAGCAAAGAACTGCATTGTTGATCTACGTGCAAAATGTCAATAATGATGAGCCATATAATATTGCATAAAGAGAGCAAATCTACTGTGGTGAAAGATTAGAGCAAGGAGTCTTGACAGCCAACACAGAGTCAATTCAGCTGCTTGCAACACTGGTTTAGCCAGCAAAAAGGATGCTCTTCCTGCAGCTACCATACTGTAGGAACAGAGCATCCTTTGCTTCACTGCTCTTTTGTTCTTAGAGCAGCCCATCCATGTTCAGTGACATGCTCCCACTTTGATCACGAGTAGGTCTAGAGACTGGAAAACCACCAGCAGTGATGACAACTTTGATGGTAATGCACTGGGACACTGGTCACTTCCATCCAGCTATTGTTGGTACTGATCTTTGATGCCTATGAGCGGCTTCTACTTCAACAGTAATCGAAGGAATCACTAGACAGCAAACAAATGGCATCGTTAACCTTTTTTTTTTCTATCCTGAATAACAAAAGAATGATTGAATTACAAAGTAAAATTGGATCCCTCACAAATACTCCTATAAAGCATATTGAAGAATACTTCAAAAGGGCATATGTTGGAATTAATTAAATAAATCAATACTTTCTCTGCTAGTCTCTATAATGCTTCAAACACAACATCTGTGTCTGTTGCTGACAGAAAAAAACGTATTTGTGTGACCTGGGAGGAATGGGTTAAAAAGTGGAAGACAGGTGAGGAGGACTGAAAATTGCTCAAGTGACCTTGCAGCTGGGAATAACCCTTGTTAAACCTGTGTCACCAGGAGGCCAGTGATTCCCCAGCGCTGGACCAAAAGAGAACAGTGCCTGCATCTCCACTTGTTTGCCTCTGCCTGGGTACTGCTTTAGGGATCCCCAAGTTAGCGAGGTAATGGAAATAAATTTACTCTTTCCATTCTAGCTCCAAGTTTGCGATTGTTCCACCTGCCTGCCAGTGTCAGCTCAGACAATGTGGCATGGTGTCCAGAGCCATGGCAGGCAGAAACTCTAAGAGGTGATGGTGGCGACTCCTCAGAGACAGAGGTCTGAAACAAAGCTGGTACCTGTTGTAGCTACGCCATAGCTCCAGCACTGATGTCTGCTTTGTACTACAGAGTGATGTATGATGTACGGAATTATGAAGAACCGCCAGCCCAAAATGGGCACAACTCTGCACTCCTCTCAATTCAGTCATTACTTGCTATGGCCATTTGACAGAGGTTACCAGGATGTTCTTCTGCTAAATGAAGGCTCCTAAGAAAACAGTGAAACATGCTTCAAAAGCAGCGATGTGGGTTCGTCACTCCTCTCTGTCAAAAGCATCCTGCAGTGCAGAAGATCATAGCAAGAACACTTTGCCCACCCCTGCCCTCAAAAATTTAACTCTAAGCTTCACTAATCACAGAGTGCCCAATGAAAGGAACATGGGAGCTATCAAAATAGCTCATAGAAGTGCTACATCTAATCCAGCACGCTGTCTGTTCATTAGCCTGTAGCAGATGGTTTGACAGAAGGTGCAAGAAATTCGTCAGCGGACAATTCTGGATTGGGAAAGAGTCTTTTTAGTTGTTCCAACTAGTTTGCTTGTGCAAGGATTTACAGCAGAAAGCACTTCAAAAATACTGAAGTAATTTATATATTGTATGCATATATTACATTTAAGCATCTAATCTTTTGTTGTAGAAATAACAGCATCTTCTCACTGCTCAGATATTTTTGTCAGTTAATTACATAAACTAATGACACATGATCTAAAAAGAACTTCTTGCCTACTTGAAGTTTTTGACTTTTTTATACAGTCTTTAGTTTTCCAAAAAGAAAGGGTAGACAGAACACACAATTGCTTTCCTCATACAGGCTAGTATTCTGCATAAAATTCTAAGTGGAAAAAGTTGAAAAGTGCCAATCTTCTCAATCTTGCTTTATATGGTAGCTTTTCCAAAGCCTATTTATCATAGCTGCCAATCTCCAATTTCTACTCTCTTGACCACAAATGGCTGCATGTCAGAGATCATGTCTTTTCTGACAACTAATTCATACGATTAGGTCAGGAAAAATAATTTTGGGGCTTAGCTTATCTGTCAAGCCATCAACACAGAGGAATATTTACTCTGATGTCCCAACAGTGTATTTTATTTTATTCCCTTTACTGACAAAGTAGATTGTAATATATGTCAACATTGAATTTCACACAACAAACTTATTTGGAATTTTCTGTAATTTCCACCAAGCAAAGTATCCTGCAAGCATATCAATATTAACTTTACACCCAGCTTAGTACCATGGCACTCTACCAGTAGGTAGCAGTTTAACTATTGCTTTTTGCATGGTTTTTGAAACACAGCTTCTATGATGATAATAAAACGCTAATCTATAGTTTTAATCTACTATAGCCACTACTGTAATAAAACAGCCCCACAATTGGTATATAAAGAACTACCTGCCACAGCAACGCTTGAATATGGCTTACATGCATATTAAGGATGTATCTATTCTTCCTCATCTCCCGGGGGAAAACACAACACACCACCTACGTGATTTACATAAACCTTTGAAAACAACAGCCAACCAGCTCAGCCATTTCTTCCTTTCCCTCACCTTTTAATAGAAGCAGAAACAAGAAGCAGAGTAATAATATTACAGATTGCTTCTGACATCATTTGAATACTGCCCCGTCTCAGGTGGATTCAGTGGTTTAAGGACCATCAGATTTTCATCCTTCACAAATTGTTCTAGAGTCCTGAAGGCAGCACTGTGGATCCTCCCAAGGGATGGGGGACATAATCAGATTGTTCAGAGAACGGAGACTCATTTGTGAATAGTTAGACTGTAGATCCTCTTACTATATACCTCAAAGCTAGGTATTAGCATGTGAATTACTAGATGAGAATTATTAAGGGAAAAAAGACTCCACAGCAACACTTATAAAACAGAAAAAAGAAAGCAGTGATAGGAAAAAGATAACATAGAAACCACTCTAAAGACAATGCACAATATCCAGTTACAGCAACCTTCTCTTTCTGCAGTGTGTTTCTCTCCATTGATAAGTTTGACCATATGAACTAAGGAAACCTTAAGTCTTTTCAATTTTTATAATAAACAAATGCAATTAAAAAACACCCAGTCTTTGAACATGCTTATAAATTAAAATTGTAAAATCAGTCAAAAAATTCAGTGGAAAGCTGGCAAAAGCCAATCATGTCATCACATTAAGTACCTACATTTACAGAGAACTTTGTGCACTGTGTAATATGTCAGAGATAAGAATATGCTCTTGACTGTTCCTTTTGGCCTCTTATTTGTGTAAATTGCATTAGCACTTGCAGCTGAAACCCAGTGAAGAATTCAGATTAAAAGTCTTGCTTCCCTATCCCCCCATAGAAGAGAGAAATAAGACCCCACCCCGCCCCCATACTATAGCCTATATCTCGGAGGCTGTATTTTACTAAAATACAAAAATAGCCACCTTAAATAATATAATGGTGCACAAGAATTCAAGCTGGTCTGTTGCCAGCTGATGCTATTAAAATGCTCAAAACTAAATCTAACCCATAGCTATGTCCCTGAGGCACATATTTCTTCCTCTGGACATTATTTCATGCCCAGCAATTGGGACAAAAATATCCACAGAGTCTCGTCCAAGGACCAATAAATCATTTAGAACAACTTTTAAATAACATCACTAACAAATCAGTATTTGCATAAGCCTGTAAAGCTTTAGCTCCCTAAAAACCTTCCACCCAAGAACAAAAGGCCAGACAAGGAGCCAACCCAAGCATCAAACACCAGCTTTCCACTCATCTTGCCCTTGGACCTGAATTAAGTCTCTCTACAACAGAGCAGCTCCAGACTGAAGTCCATTAGCCAACATGTCCAGGTCCAGACCTGTGGAGGCAGAGGTACAGAAGTAGTATCTGAGGACTGACCTCTGCTGGAGGCAGACCCACACTTCTCCATCTCCCAGCCTTTACCTGAGCTGTGCCTTCTAACTCGCTGACTCCTTCCCCCTCTTTGTTACACCTCAGAAGCTGCTCCCTTGAGGGTAACAGGTTTTCTGCTCCTTTCACAGACATTCAGTCTGACCCAGAGACAACAGTCAGGGCTAAATATAGAGGCAGCTGTTCTCTCATCCTTTTAGGATGGTAGCATTTTCCAAAAGAATACAGGATGGAGACAAATTACGTATTTTTACCTTCTGAGAGGACATTAGAAAGCATATTATGAACTGCAAGAGCAACATAAAAATAATTATTTTTGTTCTGAAGGGCACCTCCCTGTGTTTTCATGAGACTACTGTAAATGGCAGAGTCCTTTTGCTTGCCATACTTAGACTGGGAATGAAATACCACTGCAGCATTACTAAGCCTATGTGGTGACAGAAAGTCCTCTTTGTATAAATCTTCCAGTATTGTTTTAAGCAAGGAAAAGCATATACAAAATTCTCACGTGGTTTGACATTGCCTGCCCAGACTTACAAAGTTTTTTACTTTTTCTTCTCAAGAGACAAGCTTTGAGAAGTAAAGATTCAGGTCTTTATTATGCTCTTCATTCATCCCATCTCTGTCCAAATCTCACCACTTCAATGCCTTCATATCAATACATCAGTTTTCCTCGAATTAGAAATGACATTTATTTTTGCAATCTTTGCTTTTCCTTTTGTTCATCTCTCCAGGATTTCACTTATCATCTCCTGCCTTTACAGTAAGACTAAACTCTTGAGAATGTACAGCATATACAATAACACTTCAAAATAGTGCAAGTTTTATTCATCATTATTCACAGAAAAGAATTTCCTATTCTTCTTTATGCAATTAAGAGACAGGATATTGATTTTTAATTTTTTATATGACAATTTCCTATTTGCACAGTATGGATTAATTTTAAGATGACTTCTGTGATTTGACTTTCAGACAAGATTGCTAAATGACACTGCAACAGGTCAGAACTGAAATAATATATCATAAAAAACTCCTACTTAAACTGAGTCAAACATTGTGTTGGACTATATAACTTCACATGTATTTCTAGTATAGGAAGTAGGAGCTTTATATTTACAGTATATGTTAAAGCTGTTATTCGTGACAGGTGACATGATCCTACATGTGACTCTGCACTCCTTGTACAAACTCTTGAAGACATTCATGATATTAAGCTGTAAAACATACACTCCTCCAAATGTCTTGCCTTAGTACGCTGTAGCTATTACTGCTCACAAAACATCCATGAAACCTTAGAATTTATGGGGGGAAAATAAATGGGTCTGATATTTATTAAAAATAAGCAGGTCTGACATTTACTAAAAATAAGCCAGTATTTTTAGGAGTCTACTATTGACACTGGGAATCACAAGACACATTATCTAGTGTCAGCACATTTCAAACTTCTCATACACAAATAATTTTCTTTTTTGAGAAATATCTCTTTAAGGAGAGCATCAGAATCCCAAGTGCTGCAGAATAATTAAAATACAGATTTCAGGTCTGCTTTGCTAAAGCTAAGAAGCTTATCTGATCACGAGGTCTGCGAGCATCTCTCTCTTCCCCTCCCAATAGTTTACAACCACTTGGCAGATATTACTGATTTTTGACAGGATAGCAACCCCAAAGGTAGTTAAATTGCTACATGCTTTACAGAAACAGATGGCCAAGCGAAGAACATGCTTCTGACAAACAGCTCAAATAAATGCCCTGAATGAGATAAAGGTTAGAGCGTGGATTCACATCATGTTACACAATAGCAGAGCCCATGTGGAGAGAAACCTTACCATGCTTTCAATATAATAAAACCACTGATCATAGCCATCAGATGAACCCTAAGATAGAAATTCAGAAGAAAATGAGCTTTACTAACTCCAGACTTCACAGGAAGACACACTTGCTGTTAATGGTGACCAAAGTTAGTGAGGAGACAGATGAAATTGGCAAATGTAATACAAAGATGCAGATGTTATTTTATTTTTAATTTTAGATCTTCCAATAAAGATTGTCTAACGAAACTATCTAGAGCCAAAAAGCCTCTCTCTCAGAACACGCATTGCTACAAATATCCCCAAAGAGCAATGCATATAGCTTCTTATGTATATAAAATGCAGAATCTTAAGGTACTGAAAATGTTTGCTTAACAGTAACAAAATTGAAAGTGCATCTATAGACTAACCATATCCATTAATAATTTCTGAGCAATTCTAAGCATACAGCTTTCCTTCTAACTCTTTTCAAAGTTCATCAGGCTGCAGGGGAAAAAACCACCAGAGACTAGTTAATTCTGTGAATAAAATTACTTATTAAACAGCAATGTATGGAATTACCCACTTAAGAACAGTCTATGCAGCTATAGTACAATTAAAACCAACTATTTTACTTGTTGTTGTTTCACCCTCAGTGCCAACACTAACTGTAGCATCATTTGCAGTATTTCATCACATACAGAGAGGTCCAAGTCACGCTTTTTCCCAGAAATACTAAGGTTGTCAGTCTCAATAGGAAAGCCTGTTTCTACTGTAGAAGAAAATTAGCTTGCTTTCTGAAAGCATCAGTTTTTATTTTCTTTATCCTAAGTACAAATGTACACAGCACTTTTTCCAAAGAACAACAGCATCTATTAAAAATATTTTTGCTTTTGCGTGGAATTAGACTTTTTGTAAAGACATCTGAAAGAAAATATTAAGTAATATACAGGATGTAGTAGCTGATTTCATTAATTAAAAAAAAAAAAACAAAACCAAAAAAACAAAACATCTGAACTCCACTGTGTTGTTTGTTGTTGTCAAGTACACATAAAATCATCACTGTGAAAATCCTGCAGTTACTGAATATAGGTGTTCTGTTTCCAAATAAAGCCTTCCAAAAGTAAAGATTCTTTTTCAGGGATCAGTAAGAGCCTATTTTTGAAAACTAATTCCCATCTAAATAAGAATACACCTACTATTTAACTTGGAAGACAGCAATACCCTATAGCACTGCTGAACATCTTCCACTCCCTTGCATCCAGAAAAGTACCGATTCTAATCCAGAGAGGCGCTCCAGCTTGGAACACCAGGCCAAATTGTATGCCTTGTCATAGCCTGGTATGAAGGTCTTGCAATTGCTGTTCCAAGAAAACCACATACTATGATGCAAAGAAGACAATAAATCCACATCCTAACAATCACTCATTTACAATGACTGACACTTGTATTTGAACTCCTTTCAAAGCACCCTAATTATTTGTGCTCTTGCGTAACTGAGAAAAAACAAAAAGCACTACCACGAAGCATGGGCAAATATTTTATAGACATTAGTAACTCTATTTGCAGTATCATGTGCTTTGTTCCAGCTCATTTAAAAATAGGATGAGAGATTTATGAGAATCTTTTTTTTTCTTAAGTACAAATTTCCAAGAACCGAGTCTTAAGTATGAGAGTAAACACCTACTACGTTTTTATCTCTGCTTTGAGACATTTGCCTACAACATCTCAGGAGATTTCTTGGTTAACGTGGGTAATATAACAAAAAGTCAATGAAAGCTATGATTTTTTACCAAGGCTATATTGGGAAAGAAACTTCAATTACCAGGGACAGAAATCCAGATTTTCAGTTTAGTTCTCACCTCCTGTGACTGTAGTCACCAGAAACTCTCCCATCGTTTCTCCAGCCTCACACTGCCATCTATAGCAGTCTCATGCTTGCAGCAATGATGAAAGCAGTGATGAGAACAGAATGTGTGTCATGTTGCAAATACAAACCATTCTGTGAGAAACAGGTTTGGATCATATATTAGTACAAATATTAGCAACCAATCACTTAAAGTGGTGGAGCTGTCGTAGGATTAACACGAGCAGCCTGTTGATTTCTAGCCCAGGAGAGGTAACCCTTGAACAGGAGCAACAGCCAGTCTGATGCAAATATGTAAAAGGTGGATTTCTTTATAGAAAAAAAGAAATGTAAAGCCATCCACCCTACACAGAAGCTGAAGGAACACTGATTTGGAACAGCACTATCTGCAATTTCAATCAAAATTAAAACACCCAATTTCTCAAACAGTGTGGAGCCTGTCAAGAGCTTGTGGTAGGTACTGAAGAATTTCACCATTTTGAAACCCTCCATGTAGCTGCACATGAAATCTATAAAGTTCAGAAAAGCCAGAAAAAAATCCTAAGCAATAATATAATGAAATTTATGCTCAGACTCTCAGATATTCACTGAACAATACTGATTGGTGCCATTCTACCACACAATGTCAAGTTCATTCATGTATATATGCTCACACACAGCACCTAACTTATTCTTACCAGAAGCCATCAACATCAAAGATCTAACAGCATTTAGACACAGAATCCTCTAATAAATCAGAGATGATAACCATCCCACATTCAAGATGATACTGATAATGGGATGGAGCAATATTCAGAAACAGACTGTACCACAATAATGCTATTTCCCCCTCACTTTTAAGTCAAGCCTGTAGCTCAGGAGACTGAAGTAAGTATGTATCAGGCTAGACTTCTTTGTTGTTTGTTGATGCTGTTTATATACAAAATACTTAAATATTCACTAGGACAGCTGTTGGAACACAAAGCTTCACAAGTTTTCCAAATCCAAAATAAAAGATCTAACTAGCAAGTACAGGCATGATCTCTACGTCAAGTCCACAGGAGAAGCAAAGAGATACACACTACAGACCATCCTACAAACTGGTGATAATGAATTCTCTGAGAAGCAGTTTCTGTTCCAGACCTTGCTCCAACACAAACAGAAAAGGAATCTGCGACTGGGCAGGTTTCACACCCAGATGAGTGTTGTCACCACTGCAGTTCAAAATACCAGCATGTGGGCTGAAGCACCTCGTTTTCCAGAATGTCACATTAGCCCTAACCATTGATTCTGGTGGAAAATATCAACTGATTTTGGTCTGAGTCTGTAAACAATCTGGCAACAAGCAAGCAATTAAAACACCTGCATAAAGCAGCTGCCCCCAAATTAGCCACAGATCTAAACTGGTTACTTATATCAGCAACAAGTATGTCCAAAATTATCATAATTATGCATAATAACGTCTGAAGAGGCTATTAAACATTATTCAGGTTTTAAGCCAATTCCAAACTACAAAGCACCAGACTCACCTTGAACAAGGGATGCAAATTATCTCTCAGTTGTTCTTAAAATTCTCTGTGAAGCCTCTTTTATTAGTCATTGTCACAGACCCCAGGTTTAATTTAGCACAGCCATTCCAGCATTCAGTCCTCCAGGCCATAAAACCAAAAGCACGAGCTGCATTACGAAATTCTGTCCTATAACACTTAAAGCTAGTAACAGCCTTTCTGTTCGTACTTACAATAAGCAAACTGTTCATGAGCCTAACAAGTGCATTCCCGGTTTTATGTTTTTGTCCAAATTCAAAATGAAATTTATTATATGAATCACTGCTGTGCTGATCTGCTTGCAGATATAGGATGATCTATCTCTCTTTTTCAATCTATGCAAATCATTCTCAAATACTGTGAAATCAAATAAAGCCTTTATACCTCCAAGAAAAGTTTAATTTTATGGAAGTGTAATGTGTCATTATTTATTCTATCATAATGACTTTCTAACAGGAGAGTAATACAGACTGGAAAAAACATACACAGACTAAGCAGTCCACTTTTAAAACAGAAAATATCCTTTTAAGAGCCCTAAAATATTTGTAGTGGTAAAATACATAATCTAGAGTTCAGTGAGCCTGCAGGAGAGTTTTGTAAGTGTCAAGAATATCGCAGACTCATACAGGACTAAATAAAATAATATAAAACAACATCACACTAAAAAAACCACTCTCCTCCCCCCAAAAGACCCAAGGAGAAACCCCAAATGCAAATAAACCAAAAAAAACCCCACCCAAGCATACATTTGATTTCTTCCTGAACAGAAGCTCACTACAATTAGTACAAGCCACTAAGTGCAAGCACGTCAGGTGTTCCCATCACTATAAAATGGCAGCTGCTATGTGGAAAAGTAAGTTAAATTATTTATCAAACATTTCTAAATATCATCAAATTCAGTGCAGCCAGTCATTCAAACAGCTTCTAATAAATTATTGGATATGGCTTTAATGGAAAGCATCCGTTATTCAGAAGCATTTGCTATTACGCGGACTCATACTAAAGTTTTGAAATTTTACCCAGACACATCCAGAAGTGACATGCTATGAGTCACATTACAAATACATTCCCCTGCTTTCCAGATATTATCAGTAACATCCAAGCATTTATTCAAATTAAGAAACAAATCATTCTGGCAGTCATATGTCATGGTGGATAACATGCAGATTTTTATTCTGCACAGCCCAAAACCTGCCTGCTGGACAAACAAAAATAAAGGTGTTCACATAATTTCCCACATCAACAGCATCATAAATACCAACTAAGACTTCTCCTGAGCATTAAACAATGCCTACACAGTACAAAGGCAGCTTCTCAGTAATAACAGGTTGTACTGCATTGTTCAAGGCGCATTCCTTCCCGAAGAAGATCTACATGAAGACTAAGGCCAAAATGCTTTCCTTCTATTAAAATGAGTAGACTCTCTGCCATTCCAAGAGACTATATGACACTGTTGACAGTAAAAGGACTCTGGCAAAAGCTGGGAGCAAACTGTCTCAAATTCAGAGATGGGTGAATTATTAAAGACACTTATTTGATTCCAGGAAAACACCAAGAAACAGCCTTCATATGGTGTTTATGCATTTTAAACTAATATGCTAATCTGCTACTAACCACATTAAAAAAAATAGGAAATGTTAAGGAAATGCTTGGGAAGAATAAATTTCCAATAAAATCCAGCAATTATACTCAGAACAATGACATGAAACAATCAGTTCTTTGGCCCAAAACACTCGCATGGTTTCTGCTAGCTTCCAGAACTACAGGTGTACATGACTACAATTACCCATGGATGGACGTGAGGTGCACAGTAGTAGCAGGATAAGAGGAAACACAAGCAAATTGCAACACAAGAAATTGTCAAGAGTTAAAAAAAAAAAAATCATAACAAAGGTGGTCAGACACTGGCACTACCACAATCACAGAGACTGTGTAATCTCCATTCTTGGAGATACTCAAAACTCATCTGAACAAGGTCTGAGCAACATTATCCAACTGGACCTACGTTGAGGGTTGGGGCAGAACTAGATGACATCCAGAGGTCCTTTCCAATCTAAAATACTCCATGACTCAGTGCTTTTTCCTTAAAGTTCCTTTCCCTATTGGAGATGTATTTTTCCATTTTCATCTACACTTCATTTTACCCAGGTCTCCCACATATTTGTAGGGGCTTTAAAATAAAAATCAGAATTCTACTTTGTGAACAATCACGATTCCATATTTGGTGCACTAAGACCCATTTATTTTATGATAGTTCCATCACCACAGTCAGCTGAAATACACTAGCCAACACAAAAGCAAAACATTCATCTACAAAATAATAAACAGCTGATCGTTGCAGCCCATTATCACTCCTTCAAGCCTGCATCACCCACATGTTGCAGGTGCGCCCGAGAGAAGCGACAGGGCAGAAAAATGAAGGCAACGACAGCATGAAAAGGCTCGAGTGACCTTATAAAAAGTATTGCACGAATCAGGAGTGCCCGTACATCAGACGTCGCGTCTCACACTTAAGTCACACTGCGGGGGAAAACGCCATGAGTACCTTTGTTCACACGTTTGTAAGGGTGACCTTAATGAAAACACAGCGAGAGCATCCTGCGCGCACCTGTGGATACAAACCGCCCCACAGCTGCCTCTGACACTGAAACGTTTCTTTTATCCCCTCAAAATAATAGCTTTAGGGAAAAAAAAAAAAAGAAAAAAAGAAAAAAGAAAAGCTCAAAACCACATCGCGCACCACGAGGCCTCCGGAGCCAGTTTTCTTTCCCACTCCTTAAACAAGCACCGTGCTATTTTTAAGGCGCATTGTGATGGGAGGCACATATAAAAATAAGTGGGCCGGCGCTCGGCGGGGCAGCCGGCCCGGGGACGGGAGGAGAGGGGAAGGGAGGGCAGGGGCAGCAGGTGGGGCGGCGGCTTTGTCTGCCACCGGGCGAGGAGCGGCGGGGCGCGGAGCCCGGGGAGCCCCCAGCGCGCCGGCACCCCCGAAACTTTCCCGCGGGCCGCCGAGCCCCCGGAGCGGAGCCGGGGACCGCCCGGTGTCCCCGCCCGGCGTCCCCGCCTCTCCTCTCGCCCGCCGGGGCGCGGCCGAGCGCCGCCTCCCCGCTCCGGCCGCCTGCCCGCCATCCATCGGCCGTGCCGGGCTCACCCGGGTTCACCCGGGTTCACCCAGGCTCAGCCGGGCTCAGCCGCCCGCCCCGCTCCGCGCCCCGCACCGCCCGCTGCACTCACTGCCTCACTCACCCGCGCACGGCCAGCGCTGCCACCCGCGCCTCCTTCCCTCGCTCCCTCCCTCCTGTCAACACGAGCCCGGCCTCCCTGCCTGCCTTCTCCCCCTCCCTCCTTCGCGGCCGGGCCCTCCCCCGGCGGGGCCGGCACCGCCCCGCTCTCACCTGGGCGCCGCCGGTGCCGCGGGGGCAGCGCGGACAGCAGGGCAGGGAAGGGCGGGGGCGGCTCCGGGCAGCCCCAGCTGGCGGAGAGATGGATGGCATCGCCCCGCCCGGCGCTCCCGGCGGGGAGGAGCCCCGGGAGCACGGCACGGCAGAGCCGGGCAGCAATGCCGGGAGAGGCGGCCGGGGTGGCGCGGCTCTCTGGGATGGAGGTGGCCGGAGCGCGGCGGGCAGGGCGGGTTCCCCCTATGCCACACGATGCCAGGTGCCCCGGGAAGGATAGCCCTGCTCGGGAGCGGGGATGCTCGGCGTGCGAAGCGGAAAGGAGGGTGTAAAATGGGGGATTTTCGGGAAAACGGCAGTGCCCGTAGCACCTGACAGCGAGAAGGTCTTAAGCTGAAGGGCTGGTTGGAGTGCGGGTCTAAAATGAGACGGGAAGGGTTAAGTGAAATCCGAAAAAGCAGAAGCTGCAGCGAGTGCCCCGCGCTGTGATCGGGGGGACAGCGCTCCATTAGCTCCTCGCCGGGGGATTAATAAAGGATGGGGGTTTAATCCACGGTGTCAGGTAGCTTGCAAGGTGACAGTATGTGTGAAAGAAGTCAATGAGGAATGACTTAAACCTGTTCGTGTTGTTTTAGATCACGTGTAACAATACCGATGAATAAAGGTAGGAATGCTGAAAAGTTGTTTGTTGTTTTTGTAAGGGTGAATGCGTTTGTTTGGGAAATAAAAAGTTTGCCACCTGTAAGATACTAACATATGTACCAACTTCGACTCAGCTTTAGGCGAATAAGCTTGTAAAAGCAGGCTGATGTCTTCCCTACGAGGATCACACTGTTCCTTAAGCAGCATAGCCGAGGAGGCCTCGTTGCCTAGGGAGGGATGTTCATTCTCCCTGTTCACTTCCACTGAGTCTTCTGCATCTCTAAAGTCACCTCTAGCTTTTTCCAACTGCGTGTATACTGGGCTGGCATCCATGTGCAGAGACACCAGTCAAGAGATGTGTCACTACTCTTTCCAAATTAGTAAGAGGCTAAAGTAAAACTTTGAAATTAATGGTGACATTAGTGGGGAGACTAATTGGGGTGTCTCTTCTACTCTGAATTCTCATGAAATTTCAAAGAATATAGTGTCCTTGAGATTTGAGACTTGTCAAACTGGCAAAGGCCTCAAAATTTGTGATGGCCATGCATTGACAGAAAAAAGGATAAAATAATGAAATAGCTGGATAAGCTCCACAACATTTAGGGTTGATTCCAGGCTAAAACTGGACCGCGTATCACTCATGTTACTTTGTCATCCATTATAAAGCATATGTTGTATTTAGACACCTGTGTGGAAACTAAATTATTGTGTGAAATAAAGCATTAATAACAATTAATTTTGCAGTTAAAACACTTGAATCCCAGTAACTATGAATGGGAATTCTTTATCCAACAAGGATGTATCTAGCAGGGTGTCACAGGCTGGTGAAAAAGTAGGTATTGTTGTCATCCATATATATATCATCCCTACACCATCTGTGCTGTGCATTACTGCCAGGCAGCAGAGAGCCATTAGGGGAGAGTGTGGTAATAGACCTTCGCCTGCCTTTTAGTGCTCTCAGCATTCTGCAGTGCGAGCTCTTAAACGTTTTGGGTCGATGTCAGAGCGTTCAGAGGGAGGAGGTAACAGGCAGCGTTTTCTACACCATCAGCTACTTCAGTGCTTCAGCCTTCTCTAAAAGCTCGTCTTTGATGTTTTGTAGGAAAACTGCGTGATAAATACTTACACCTGAGAAGCAGTATTCCCCTTACTGTCGGTTCATGTTTTCTGTTCTCTTTTCCCGATTAACCAGCTTTGTGGTGTTCTTCATTGCATCTCTCTACTCTGCACAAGGTCAGTTATTTGTCTTGGTCTGGAGACATCTCATCTACATAGACCTGCGTCTTGGAGGAGAAAAATCAGAATCTTCATTTTAGATTTTAACCTTTATAACAATTCATTAATGAATATAAGTTGTGATGAGCAGACTCCGAAGGGCATTCTGAGGAGAGACAGGAAAAGCGCTGTCAGTACCTCGAGCACCTGTGATGTCTTTGCAAGCTGTGCCATATTGCAGGTGGAGACTAAGCTCTTGGAAGGCGTCTTGGAATTTTTTAGGGGGATAACATTGCATGAGAACCCCAATTAAAACTCTACACACAACTTTCAAAAGCTAAAGGTTATATACACAATATTCATCTCCTAGAGGGCAAGAAATGAAATCTTCTCCAATTCCCTGGAGTACACAAACCAGTGCAGCTGAGCCACTATGGGGCTGATGGTGGTTGTGCATTCTGGGACAAAATTCCTACATTTCAAGGGGAAAAAAGGGAACAGAGAGAAACTTGTAACTTAGAAAGGCCTGGGTGAGCCCCTTTGTCTTCAGGGCAGCTAGGATTTTTAATTACATTTAATTAGGATAGCTCTTAAACAGGTTAGAAAAAATCTGATTTTCTGATATTTGTAGAAATCAGTTTTGAGAACCTGTGACTTCCTGTAGAAGACAATTCTATCCCACCTGTCCATTTGGGTGTAGAAGGAGTGGGCTATGACAACATAGTGCTCTCTTCATTTATTACACTTTGAAATACTTTACTTTATTAAAAAAGGCTGAAACCCATTATGTCCTATGTCTCTGTGTCCCATATCTGACAAATACTAGAAGTAGACAGAAATAAGGAGTTAACAGTTGAGTTGTGATGTCTTTGACAGTGACTGGAAAAGGGCCAGCATTAACTATGTGTCATTCAAATGCCACCCTTCTCCCCCCACCGCCACCCCCCCCGCCCGATATTTTCACACCAATAATGTTTTAAGATATTTCAGCAGGATATAGCATCTTGTTCATGACTTTAATTATTTCTCTTTTTCATTTGTTAGAATGATTTCAGGTAGGATTAGGATGATCTTATTGCAGTTGTTGTTATGTTGATCGTTCACTTCACCAGGAAATCTCATTCCACACATGCAGATGGGCATCATCCAAGGTACTGGGCTTTTTTTGCCATCCTGCCCATAAAACACATCAAGGTTTTATGAACATAAAAAATATGTTATCATTAAAGAGTGAGATGTGATTATTTTAGCATTTCAGCTCTCACATAATCTGTTCAATAATTTGTTAAACTGTGGATCAAAACCTTACTAGAACAAACTGCTAGGAGACGAGAGCGGTCTAAGCTGAGGAGAAAAAGTTAATTAACAGGGACATGATGTTGAAGGAGTATGTAGTGATGAGGGACTATAGTGTGCTTGTGTGTACATGTCATGAAAGAGAGGAAAATTAAGGAAAAGACCATCGAAGAGCAGGAAGTGTCTGTTAAAAGTGAGAAAGTAGGGCACTGAACCCGTCTAAGGAAGAGAGAATGCTGGTTTGAAAAGTGACTGGAATGGTAGGGAGGATGGAGACAGGTGAGCTGAGAAAAAGACTCTATGGGGAAAGAAAATGAATAAAAATGTATTGAAGGAGGAGCAGGGAAAGAAGTTAAAGAAGAGGGTACTATGAGGGCATACTGGGAGAAACTGTTTGTTTATTGAATGTGAGGACCAGGACCAAAGGGTATGAAATGGAAAACCAAAGGACATTGTAAAGGAGACAATCTGATGTGGAGGAAATACTGAACCGGAATCTGTGCAAGAAATGCCACTGCATGGAAGAGGAAGGAAATGGAGTATATCTGACTCTTTTAGCCTTATTTTCTATAATTTATCTAATAACAGTGGCAGCTCTTCATAATAGTAAATAACGATACTTAAGTCTCTTGCAAGCAAATTAGAACACCTACAGGGATACCGAAGGCTGAATTTCCAGCCTGAAATGATTACTCACAAGGTGTGCATGCTGGCTGCAGGGCTGAGGGCTGGGCTGTCATTTAATGAAGTGGCCTGCACACTTGGAAAGATCACATGGTTTGTCTGAAAGCTCTCTAAAGCTTAGTATATTTTACAGTAGGAAGCTGGAATTGTTGCCACTTCATCTCTGCATCATTTATCTTTAAAAATGCCTATTTTGATGACTTAACAGATATTTGGAAGCTACACATAACAGAAATTTTTTAGCACAACTTCTAATGAGACAGAATTTTGTATGCTGACAGAGTGTGATATGCAAGGGCAGTTTGGATTCATTTGCTTTCTTTGTTTCTCAGTTTCCAAGGAAACAGGCTTGATATGAATGTCTGGAAAAATCATTCTGAATTGCAGATGATAATTTATTAGTTTGATTATATTAATAACAAATAGTTTTTCTAACTTGGGCATTTTTCTGCACCTGAGAGACCACAATATTGCCATAGTGTCTTTTGGAAGAGAGAGCAACATTCAGAGCAGCTAACAGGATTTTGTTTACCCAACTTCTGTGCTGCTTCTCATTTTTTTTTTCAGTTAATAACCTATTGACAATGAAGGACAAGGTAAACTGTCAGAAAATTTCAAACATCAAATTCGAATGATCTGATATCATGACAGGGAAGGGCATTAAGCAGTGCTCTTCAGCTGTTGCATTACATTTACTTACACTTTGGTCAACTCTTTTTGCTCAGTTATGACAAGTTCTGTTAAATATGTGATTTTGCAAATTCCTTTTCATGTGCTAACAAATGCTACAGTAGCAGAGGAAGTTGTTAGTACTAAGAGCTGACACTTCCTTTGTCTCCTGATATTCAGAACTATTTTAAGTGAAGTGTAGATATCTATAATTACATCATTTTATACTAAGTAGAACTTGTGCATTTTTTTTAAATTTAGATTCAAGAAAATCCTGTGTCATTTCACTGAAGGCTAGGATCACAGGACTGCATAGAAACTACAATCTTAAATAGTTGTTTCCAGTGTCTGGAACAGATCTTACCTTTTAGGAACATGTATTTCTTTGCAGAGTCTTTAGTCCAGAAGTGTCTTATTCCAACAATGAGATTTCAGGCAAAACTGGCAATTACTAACTCATTAGATCTGTCAGCTGAGCTCTGCTGGTTTTTGTTAGCCACGCTAAGCATGGGCAGACTGAATGGAAGGTGATGGTGGAGCTACTTTGGCATGTCAGAAGTGAGGAGGGGAGTATGTTTGATGACTTCAAAACACTAGGTGCAAAACATGCAATGTGGAGATTCATCTTTGAAGAATAATGGGGGAAATGCATTTTGGAAACAGTTTTAACCTGTTCATGGAGGGAGGCACTGTCTTGGGGTACTTGCGTTCACTGTCCTTCAGATGCCTATACACCCTTCAGATGCCTTCCTCAAACTGCTTGCTGTGCGCTTGTATTTAATTATAATGATTTTTCTGGCAGAGGAACCAAAAGGTAGAAATTTGTTGGCAAAGTCTGAACAAATAAGACTGTACTTGCTTGTCTGCTCTAAAGGACTCAGGCATTCAGCTCAGTTCTTTGTGGCTGCTTGCCTTCCTTTGTCGCTTTTGCTGGTGCAAAGGGGGGTGCAAAAACATGAAGATTTATGATACTTTGCACAAATGACTTCTCTAATAGCATGATTTGATTCAGAGCAATTGTGAATAGGGTCATAGCTGATTGGGAAATAAACCTTAATGAAGCATTTATAGTTGTTTAACAGGAACTACAGTACTAGACCAAGCACTGAAATTCTTTTCCCTACATTAGAACATTTGACGAAGCACAAGGAAGATGTTACTTGCTAAATATGTACTACACCAGCTTCATCTGTATGCTGCTTCCCTGATCTGCACTGCTGAATGACATAGCTGCACCTTGAACAAGACATATGGAAATTTAACTTTAGTCTGCTTGACTGGATTTGTATGTAGCAGCATGACCAAGATAATGACACACAAATGCAGCATGACTTCGCCTGTTAAGATTTTTGAGACAACAGAGAGCCTAATTTTAGAAGTAAGTCTTCTCATGCTCACCTGAAAACTGTCGAGTGGTAATAAGCCTAGTATATGTTAACGCATGGGCTCTTTGAAACTCATAGAAACAAATGCTGTCTCTGACTGCTACATGTCTCATATCAAATGTTCTGCTGTGTCAGTAGTGTGAGAACTGTCTAGATATTACTGCATAATGAGTCAAATAGCAAATAAGAGACCTCTGTCACATTTCACAGCATATACTGCTTGGTTTTTGTAGGTGTTACATCTGTGAAAATAAAGCTTCTCCAAAGTGGGAGATGGGACCTTTTTAAAGAATTGAAGATCTTAATAGAAAATACAGGACTGAGATGACATGATGAGGTATGGGCTACTTGAGGAAGAGTGGCTGAGAAGGTAACTGTATGTATGTGTGTGCTGCTCATGTAAAACTAGTTCCCTTTGCTTCCTGAAACATCATCACATTTCTAGAAACTGTAAGAAGAAAGTAGGATATAATTAGACCCTGCTTTCATGTCTGTGCTTAGAATCCAGGTGACTTAAGCAACTGTCCCTTTGCTTACTTTTTTTTTAAATTTATTATAAATTATGAAACTGTTTTGGCAGTGTACTAAATAGTGAAGCAATAAGCAGGAGAGGCTTTTTGCCTGAAGGCAAAACACTTATCCCGATAAATAAGTTGGATGAACAGGCAGAAGTTGGAAAAGTAGCATAAAGAGGACAAGCTTCAGCCCCAGACCCTAATGTCTTTGAAATATGTTGGTTGAATATAACATGGACACGTGCATGTACACAGCCTGTGTTTTTTCAGGCTTTTTCTCTAACCACAGTGGTGGTGAGCTGTAACACAAAGCACCAGATCATCAGAGCCTGGTTTGCACTTGGGAGTCCTCTGGGCTGGAAGGAAGGTGAAGGTCTAATAGGGTCTGCTTCAGCAGCTGCTGTAGCTATTGTTTGGCATTTATCTGGGTGAAAATCAATTTTACAGCCCTCTGTGTCCTCCTGCCTCCTGTTCCTCTACATCCCCCAGATGTGAAGAATTTACTTCCTTAGTCAGAACCTTTCGGTATAAAACAGATAGCAGTGAATTTCACCTTTGCCAAATGTGAGCTAGGGATTGTAAGTGCAAAGATGAAGCAGTGTAAATCAACAGGCAGTGTTTTAACCTTTATGAACAGGTAAAGAAGGACAGGAGTGCATATGCTTCCTTAGAAACTGTCACAAATTCCTATTTCTTCCTCAGACTCAAACATGCAGCAGAATTTTCTAGGCTGTCTTTATGATGTCATTTAATTCTATACTTGAAGTCACCAACTGATGCACAGGGCTGTAATAATCTCATGCTCTCTGTTGCTTATGCTCATTTCACATAAATGCTCAGTGTGTCACCAACCTAAATTAAAACTAGTTATTATCAAAGGCTCTGTTTTCTTATGCAATGCAATCTTTGTTATAGGAGTCATAGTTTTTAAGGGTATTGACAGAAAATACAAACCTAAAACTCAGGAGTGTGCTTAGATAGAAGTGTTGAGCTTTTGAACAAGAGTTAGGGAAGCATCCTTCATAGAGTGTTTTTATGGGATAAAATTAATACTTAACAGTATCTACCTTTTTCCTTCCAGACCCTCCTTAAAGAAGAATTTTAAATGGCTTTTAATTGCATGGTAGACACAGTGGGTGGGATTCAGCTGCTTCAGCACGAACCTCTGGTACCCTTTGAGAAGCCCTGGGGTAGCCAAGACATTTATGTGCGGTTGGCAGATACAGGTGGGGACCTTTGGAAATGCCTACTCTCCCAGAGACCTGACCTAGGCTTCTCAAATGGCTCTAGACAGCTATGTTTAGACAGCTGAATTTCCACCTTTCTGGCCGGGACTTCCTTGGCAGAATTCCCCACGTACATATTTTGAGGCTTTAAAAGTCCTAATGCTTGTTTGGGGTTTAACTTTAGTGGGAGATTGCCAGAGCTAATACAAAAGAAGTGGGGCTACATATTTGGGCATTGAAGAGAGGCAGAGAAAGAAGGGCAGCAAAGCAACAAGAGCAAGACATTCCACTTTGGTAAATTCATTATAAATTCAGCTGTTTGTATAGCCACAACCAGAATTCACAACTGGGAAATGGAGGCATCACTGTTATCCTTAGCTCATGGCCAAAATAGGTGCTGGGCTGTGGATTTTGTGAGCAGTTAGTATGGACTTGTGCAGAACCACATCGTCTAAAGGAGCCAGTGAAGGTATAAAATTAATCAGATGGTCACTGATGGATTAATAAACTCATAAGATGCTGATTCTGGCACCAGCCCAAGTATTTGGTGTACTGCTTTCTGCCCAAGTTTGTTTGCATTTACCTGTCAGTCGGCTTCTGTCTATATTGCCAGGTGCCAGCCTTGTTGCATAATGTGACTTTTTTGTGAGATTGGTTCAACTTCCTGCTACCAAAAAGCCAAGACTAGCACTTTGAACAACTGAAGGGATATCTCTCAGCTCAGATTGAAAATAAGAATGCAGGTGTTCTCTACGCAAAATACTTGCTTATTAAAACTGAAGGTAGCACACAAACACCTTCATGCAACAAACTAGTTCTGGGCAGTGAAAACCTGTGGAAGAGGTATGGTGCTTTGAGTGGATCGGTAATTAAGAGATCTGTGTCATTCATGTCTTCCTAATTGCAGGATGAACTTATGCAAATACATTTCATATGTGGTTTAAGGATGGTTGCATTGTAAAAGTACAACTTTGTATGTGTTCTGAGAGTGAGGCCTGCATCTAAAAGGTCCAAACATAATATGGCCAATTTAGTGCTCTCAGGAAAATCAAGGATGTGTCCATTCTAAATCACACTGATTTCAATTTGTGGTGCCAGAAAGTCTAGATAGTTCAAAGCTGAACCCTACATAGCTAAATGTACTGGTGTGGGGGGTTTTTTATATCCCAAAATGCTAAGACTGAAAGTGCTAGATTGTCGGCTGTTTACTGTGAACACTAAAACTTTTAGCATGTTAATAGTTTAAGTACTAATGACATGATTTTTAAAAATCCATTTTATTTCTTCTTGATTTCTGGGTTCTGAAACCATGAATAATATTTCTTAGAGATACCAAGATGTATTTCAAAATGTACTGACCCAATTCTGAGTCCACTTTTCTAAAGAACTTGGTGTGCCCACCTACAGCAACCAAGGACATGGGTTCTGAAACAAGCTTTTAAAAGTTTCCTAGATTAATAAATTAGCATGAGATTAGCTGCTTGCTCATGATGATTTCACAAATAACTCCACAATTTCTCAAAAGTTGAAAATAATTTAAGTAAAACAAAAAGCTACCATACATTTTCTAGATTGATGCATAAGAGTAATGTGATGTTTTGAAAGGAAGATAATGTGTGTCCTGCTTTTGGCTGGGGTGGGGGTAATTTTCTTCACAGTAGCTGGTATGGACTATGTTTTGGATTTGTGTTGGAAATGGCTTTGATAAGACAGGGATGTTTTTATTATTGCTGAGTGGTGCTCGACCATCAAGGCCTTTTCTGCTCCTCACCCCAGCCCACCAGTGAGTGGGCTGGGAGTGCACAACGTGTTGGGAGGAGACACAGCAGGATAGCTGAAGGCAGCTGACCAAAGGCAGGCAGCAATAGGAGGAGATATCTTTATTCATCTGTTTTCTTACCCAAGGTGCACAACTGATTCAAAAAGGGGAAGTAGTAACAGAAATGCCAGAGATATTTCAGTTAAAATACTTCTTCCATGTGCCATCAAGAGCCATACTTTTGGGTCTGTGTCTCTTTTGTATTTCTCATAGCGTCTTACAGGTCCTACCTTGTCCTATTCATCAGGGAAACTATATCTCATCAAGGATCACCCAACACTGACAAACGAAGCTGAGGGACTCCTTCCCTTTGAATAAGTATCTTGTAGCAAAAGTGTCAGAGAACATTTGTGTGATCTGGCAAAGAGCACTTTACTCTGACATAATCCCCTCAGTGACTGCTAGGGTGAAAAGAGAGTTGGATTCTGAGTGGTTTTATGTGGGTGATTTATAAGGCTTATGGCATTAATGCTTTTTGTCATCAGAAGAAATACTGATCAGTGCAGCATTCAATAACTTTTGCACTCAAAGTGTATATTGGTTCATCTATATATGCCATTTTTAAACACACTGCCTGCGTAAGTTTAGTTTCTTCTTGTCTCTTGATGTTTTTCATAATTCAAATGCCTTCAATGGTTTGAGTTTAATACTGCTTGTGCTGAAAAGCAAGACAGCGAGCAATTCCTGGGTAGCTGGATCTTTTCTGGACTGCACAGTCCTGTGGGGAGAGGTCAAATGCAGCAAAGCTACCTTGAACCCTGGAGGTCCATAGGGATGTCATGCTGTGGTCACAGATCCACTTCCCTTTGAGTAGGTATAGTGTGAACTCTCCTTGCTGTTTGGCCAACTGCTGCTGATTGATGTAAAAACATTAAAGCTTTATAGGCTGAATCTGCAGTCTTGTTACGTTGCTTATGCCACTGCCTTAACAAATAAATTCCTTGCCTTTCCCCTTTGCCTAGCAGCCCTTGGATAAGCCTTGGACATGCTCCCAAAGCATGGGAAGTGCCTGATCCTAAAATTGTGACTGATGTCAGTTTTGGTGGCATGATTCCTTGGTTGTTCCATGCATCTGACATTGCAGAATGACAGATGGTGCTTTGTTTGGTGCCTGGAGCTGTTTGAAGCACCCAGCTCTCCTCTTTTCCACGGGTTTGTCACGTGGGGACCACTGGGGTCAATGTTGATGCTGAGAGACTGCAGCAGGAGCAGCTCATTACCTGGAACTGTATGAGGGCATCCCAGGATGCAATGGGGGAAATGTGGGATAGGACGAAGGTCAGCAGTGACTTGTTATGGATGCCACAAATCCTGGTGGCATGTTTTTAGTGCCAGAGGGGCTTTCTGAAGGAGTATATGGTAGATTTGCTCAGGGCAGTTGATGTGGAGCTGCTTGAAACAGCCTTAGAGGTGTGGGCTCTGGGAGTGTATAAGAGACATTAATTGTTAAGTGGAAATAAAATCCAAGGACTGCTGTTACCTTTAATAGTGCCATAAAGAAGGGAAAAAATATCTCTAGTAAAAGTGAACTCCTCTCTTGAGGTACCTTTTCACTTGCAGTGAAAATCTCCCACATGTTAAAGAAGTGATTAAAGAGCTAAAGAGCTGCCGTGAACATCTTGTTAATTCCTTTGTGCTGTGCTGCTTGGTGAACCTTTACAAATGAGATTATTTACTCTCCAATTCCTCCATTGTCATTCCCTTGCCCCTTTCTATGTGTGGTAGCAGAAACAAGGCAAAAGTAACTAAGATGTCAGCTCCTGAAAAGCAGCATTTCATTCAGTTACATGATGTTATTATCAGCACATACAAAATGGAGCTGAAAAATAATACAGGAACAAAATGCAGATGGAGAAAAGACAGCAAACAGCAGGGAGCATAAAAAAAAGAAAAAAGAAAAAAGGATAACAAACCTTGAAAAAGTAGAGCATCTTCCTTCTTCACATTGAACTCTTTTATTTTCTGGCTTGACTTGCAGTAAGGTTATGAAATAGTGCCAAGCATTACAGTTGCACTGTGCTTCAGGAAGTATAGGGCTAGTTGCAATCCCTAAAACTCTGGTTTAGGTGCAGGCAAAATTCCCAGAACGTTTTTGGAGGTTCATAGCTTTTTCAAGGAAGGAGGGGTGTCATGTAGGAGATACTTGCACTACTTGCACCTTTGCTATTGTTAATCAGTTTCAAATTTTAAAGAAAGACATTAGATTAAAAATGAATTTTCAACTAGTGTGCACAACCAGCGCTGTAGCATTTTATCTTATATGCAATGGGTATTTCAGTGATTGATTTTTGTACATTTTTAGACTGCAGAACAGGTAACATTGAAATGCCACTCATACCAATGAACAAACCATCTCATTTGACCTTTCAGAAAGTGTTAATATTATTGATTTCTAATGAGTACACTAACAAGAAATATTAGCCTAAGCCATAAATATGTTTTGCTGGAGCAAAATTAGAATTAAGAGGCTCTCTTTTGGCACATAATTTATTTAAGGCATCTCTGTGCTTGAATGCAGAGAGGTAGTTCAACATTCAGTCCACTATCACCACCATCTATCATACTGAAGTACTTTTTATAAATTTATGCAGATAGGAAGGTGTCTAGCTTTGCTTTCTGTTCCATTATTCATGTGTTGTCCTGAGATTACCTTTGTTGATATTACAGTGTGCCTCTGAACAACCTTTGTTCAGAGTAGGAAAACCAAGTGTTTTTATTCTGGACAAACAATGAATAATGCACAGTATTTTAGAACAATCCTAAGGGCACATACTCATTGTAAAACACTAAACATTGAAAATGCTGAATAATATGGGCTTCTGCAAGAGTTTTAAAATCACTGTTTTAAAATATGTCATCCCCAGACAGTTTAGTATCACTGCAGCTGGTCCTGTCTGATCCATTTTATCTTTTCTTTCAAATAGGGAGATAATATAAAAGATTACCTTTTAAAAGATGTCTCTTTGTTAGATTATCTTCAGTTAGTGTTTCTAAGGCTCAAGTGTTTGCTGTTCAGTTGTTCACTGATAAAAGGTACAAGGGAGTGTTCTCTGCTGCCATCAGGCTGTTAATGACCTTAAAAAACTTCCCTGCATTGCAGGCAATTGAACTGCACTCGAGATTTTCGCTGTTCACCTTCAGTTCCTGCCCCTGTGTTTCATTTGTCATTGATCATGTACTAGCTCTGAGGGACAAGAAGTAATATTATTCATAATTATGTTCTGCCAAAAAATAATGTTGTAAAGCCAAATGTTAGGTTTTTTCATATTTGCTTGTTAAACAGACCCCAATAACAACAGAGTAAAAATGTTTAGCACAGGATAAAGGCAACTCTCCTTTTAGTTCTTCGTGGTGGGCAATTATCTGAACAATATTTGTTCAGGCACAGCTGTTTGTACTGGTGTTATTTTCTTTTATTTTAATTAAAAATTAGGCAAATAGCCATGGAACTGCTTATAAAGAATTACAGCCATTAGAGGCAAGAAATACACCCCCCAGTATTTTATATATTAAGAAACTTTGTAACATCATGTGAGGGTACATTTCTGAGGACTGAAAGAAAGAAACTGTATTCAGGAAGGTCAAGAAAGAGGATCCAGGGGACCACAGATCAGTGAGCATCACCTTGGTGCTTGGCAGGGTGATGGAAAAAATAATCCTTTAAACCATTTCCAAACATATATGAAGGACAAATAGGTGACTGGGAGCAGTCAGCATGTTTTTATGAAAGGAAAACCATATTTGACCAACTTGATAGCTTTCTACAATGACGTGACTGCCTTTGTGGAAGAAGGAAGAGCAGTTGGTGCCGTTTATCTCAGCTTTAGTAAGTCTTTTGACACTGTCTCCCATAACATTCCATAGACAACCTGAGGAAATGTGAACTATATAAATGGACAGTATGGACAGTAAGGTGGACTGAAAACTGAACTGCCCAGAGGCTGAGAGACAAACAGGCCAGCTGAAGGCCAATCACTAGTGAAGTACTCCAGAAGCTGGTACTGGATCCAACACTGTTTAACATCTTCATTAATGGCCTGGACAGTGGGACAGAGTTTGCAGAGGATATAAAACAGGGAGGAGGGGTTGATGCACCAGCTGGTTTTGTTGCCTTTCAGGGGGATTTTAGCAGGCTGGAGAGATGGGCTCATGGGGATTTCACTAGGTTCAACAAAGAGAAAATCCAAGCCCTACCCCTGTGGAGGAATGACACCATGCACCAGTATACACTGAGGACCCACCAGCTGGAAAGCAGCTCTGAAGGACTTGGGGGTTCCTGATGGAGAACAAATAGGTCATGAGCCAGCAATGTGTCTTTGTAGTAAAAAAGACAGAATCCTCCTGAGCTGCATTAGGAAGAGTGTTTCCACAAGGTCAAGGGAGGTAATAATTCCACTCTGCTGAACCCTGGTCAGACACATCTAGAGTGCTGGATCCACATCAGGGCTCCTCAGCAGAGGAGAGATATACATTCTGAAGTGTGACCAAGGAAGACATCCATAAAGATCATTAGAGACTGGAGCATCTGACATACAAGGAGAGGATGGAAGAGCTGGGGCACTTCATTCTGGAGAAGAGAAGGCTCAGTGAGGATCTTACCAACATGTTTAAATATCTACTGTGGAAGAGCAAAGACAGAGACAGGCTTTTCTCTGTCTTGTCTGAAGCCAGGACAGGAGACTGTGGGCACAAACTTAAATACAGGAAATTCTGTTTAAATGTAAACAAAATAAGTATCCTTTACTGTACAGACATCAAACATTGGAAAAGGCAACCCAGAGGTGTGGCATTTTCATTTTTGGGAGATACTCAAAACCAAGATGGACATGATCTTGGAAGACGTGCTTGAGAGGTGCCTTTTGACCTCAATTTTTCTGTGATTCTGTAATCTCTTATTCTGTATATAATTCCTCCTTTTTTTACTTTTTAACAATTTGCCTTTCATTTTTTTATATCTTATCAGAGGAGGACAGGGCCATTAAAGCATACAACATAAAGAAAAAAAAATATCAGTGTTGCAAAAAGCAAGTAACTTTTAAGAATTAACAGTGAGACTTAGATGTTTGGGACATTTTAGTCAGAAAAAGCAAAGCTTTTTTCTTCTTTCATATTCATAGGCAGTTCAATTACTGCAGATGGAAAACCAGACAAGACAAATTTGAATGAATATGTTAATTTTAAAAGATTGCAAACTTTAAATATTTATCTGTTGGAATAGATTGCAAATTAATGTGGAAAAGTGTCCTTCTGTCATACATGAATCAAATTTGGGTGGGGAGACAAAGCTGGATGAAGATCAATTTCTACTTTATACCAAAATTCAAGTGAAAAAATTACTTTAGCTGAAGATTTGTTCAAGAAGAGGAAAACAAGACAAATTTTGTCTACACTATCCTAGAGAAGTACCCAGAGTGGTGTGTTCAAGACCAGTTTCCCATCCCATTCTGACTATTTAGCCAGCACAATGTACATGAGTTGCTACAGAGGTGCAGCAGAGAGTATGTCAGGAGAGGGTGCAAGGGAGGAAATTGCCTCTTCAGGGCCCGCAAGTGAAGTCTGGATGATAGGGAGCTGCCAGCACATCTGTTGGCAGAGGCAACACATGTTTTAGGTGCCAGCCTCTCTGTGGTATTACCTTTTTACCTGCTGGGACTTTTGCCCCAGCAGCGGCCACCTCTTCTGCAGTACCAACAGTGGGGACTGCTTTGCTCCTCCCCTGGTATCCCCATCCATCATGGTAGTGTGGATGTATCCAAAGTCCTACTGTGTCTGAGGAAGGACACTTCCTAGAACATCTACAATGGCCAGAACCTATTTCCCCTGTACAACTACAAGCAGAGAAACCACTGATATGAACTATCAAGCTGCTGTAGCTGCTCTGCCCTTCAACTTCTGCTAAGGCACCCAGTGTGTTGGTCAGTACTGGAAAGTAGGTCAACCATGTAGCTAATTGAGAGCATCTTCTGATCCCTAAATGGAAATACAGATTTCTTCGGATGGAATCCCATGCTGAAGTGTGTGATATGTGAATGCTTGGGTCAAAACCTCCCAGTTGGGCTCATTGCCACAGTACAATGACCTTATTATTGACTTCCTGCCTTCATGGTGGTTCATATATCCATCATGTTTCTGAGTCTGGGTGGGCCTGAAGCATATACTCAGTCTCACCATCTCAGCTAAGAAATGTTAACTCTTCAGGCTCCACCTTAGTTTCAGTGACTTGCTGACACCCTTGGGTATTTTTCTCCATTTCTGGATCTTCCTCACTCTTCCAAGCCCCTTTGATGACACTTCAAAATGATTTATGAACTAGAGCTTCTGAAACATTTTCTGGACATTTTTGAAACATTAAAACAAAGTAAAAGTTTGCTGAAAGTCCTGCTTTATGCTCTTTCTAAGAGCTTGATTCTTCTTTTTATAACAGGTCAGCAGCTCGTATGTGATAAAGTCAATATATAGCTAAGGTGGTTATGAAAACATAAGTAATAACAGGGACTTGTTCTTCCTTATAAGTGCCTCAGTCCCATAAATACTCCCCTAAGCATGTCCTTGCCCATGCTGCCTGGATGCCTACGCTTCATAAAACCTGGTGCAATGAAAACTGAATTGGCTGCTTTCAAGGGTCGTTCTGAGAGCTTCATTATTTCGTTCTTATTTCAGTCTGGGCTCTGTTGCTTACACAGGAAGTTTCACTTGACTTTTAGTACCTTAAAAATATAGTAATAACACTTCTTGGGCCTTGCAGTCCTGAGTAGTGACTTTATGTGCACAAAGAGACATTCACCACTCTGCAGAGCTCACATACTACTTAAATCTTACAAGATTAATATAGATTTACACATCGCAGAGGCTGTTCTGGCCTTCTCCCACCACGGACTTCCAACCCTGGGACAAACACCTCGCTACAAGGGTGTATCTTGAAGTAGGTAGTACAGACCAATGAGACAAAGGCTCTTTCCCTTAATCCAAATATATTATATTAAGATTATAGCTCGCAAGTACACATGAACTGACTCTCTAGGGCAGAGGGATGAATAGTAGATAAGTATGGCTGGTTTTAGCCCCAGTGTGCTGTCTGCTTGTGCTTCAACCTGCAATACAAATCTATCCTGATAAATGAAACAGTCATGATTTTCTTTTCTGGGAAGATGAATACAGAGATGGTAAATGGCCAAAAAGAGTCTACATATGAATCTCAAATATTTAATGCAGCTGTAAGGAAGTTAGGGCTTGCTTCTGTTATCTTGTTAAGAAACAACCACTTGTAATGGTTAGTGAAAGTTAGTGCTATCCCCAGAAGTTATTTTTTAAAACTCCGAAAATAGATGAAGAGCTATGGGTGAGAAGATTGTCTTTCCTCATGACTGAAGTGGCCAAATATATGTTATTTTTGAAAATTGCCCTCCTTCAAGTCCAGTGACTGCTTAAAATTCTCCTTGAAGAAGCTAGTTGTGAGAGTATAGGAAATATGGTTCAATGCACTGTGTACTGGCAGAACAAATATCATTATGCAGGAAGTGTCTAGGGAGAAAAGGTAAAATACTTTGTATGCTTTGCTGTAAGAATGCTAAGGAAGCAAATGTGTCTTTAAGTAATTTTTACTTTATGTTACATCAGTTTATCTGATTTTGTCTGGAATTCTAACATACTATTATTTTTACAAGAAAGGGAGTTGAATTCAACTTTGCTCTCTGTAGTTTTCATTGAGTTCACCATGGATTTTCAAGAGAAGGCAAGAAAGTTTTTCAACAGAGAGTGTCTTTATCTAATGGAATTTAATAAAAACAGTAAACATAAGCTGAAGTCCATCTCTCATTAGGATAGTATTTAATATGAAACCAAGTTCCATACTTATTTTTTACATGGCAGTTTTCATTAGTAGGTTTCAAAATGCCTTACAAAAGATTGATTATTATTTTACAGAGGGGGATCTGGAGTACATTTTTCAGAGAACTGTAAGAGCCTCACCATCATGGACCCCACACCAGTGACAGTCATACATCTTTGGGACACCCTTACGATGGCCATGTTTTACTTTTAGCAGCTGACATGTAATCACTTCTCCTGTGCTTATGCAAATGAAATTCAGTGCTCTTGATGAGGCTAAATAGGTTGTGTGATAAAACCATTGACAATTTACTATATCTCTTTAATGTCTTTAATATTATGAAGGATTATTTACCCAATTGCTACAAACATGAGGCATCAATTTTCTAGGGTTATGATAGGAAAGCAGTATGTGTTTATTACTGTGTTTTGTGTTACCAGCTGCAAGGTTAGCAGAGTTGCATACAGACAGTGTATTGACAGAGAACTCTAACACTGAACATCTCCTCCATGGGCTGGCAGGGAAGAGGTGTACTGCTCTATGGGAGCAGGGAAGGCTTCTGGCCACCTCAGGACACCCTGAAAAACTTAGCCTGTACTTATTTATGATCTGTTCTGTTGTAGTTTTGTTTTCCCGATGATCAAACGAACGGATTGAGTCATACATATTACCAGGGGATTTTGCAGCTGTAGCAAGGAGAAGCTCTTCACTGGGTAGTCTGCTTCTCACCTATAGACATGAATATTTTATGTATGTACTTTAAAGCTTAATTTCTGAATATAGAAAAAGCCAAATATTTTTAGCAATGCTTACTCTTCGCTGATGGTTAACTAGAATTCCTCTGGCAGAACTGATTTGGTTTAAACTGAATCTTTAACAAAAGAAATCACACTCACACAGAGCATTATTTGGATTTTCCACCTGGACCGAGTAGAGGATTTCAATGACAAAGACAGGATTCCAGCAGATGGCATCAGTGAATACTATTGAAAAAAATATTGATTGGCAACAGCAACACTCTGTATATGTGACTCCTTACCTCTGATGTCTGAAAGGTGTTTTTTTCAATGAAACAAAACATTCTGACCTATGAAAACACAATGATGACAGAGGCTAGCAGGGTCATATCTATGGGGAAATAAGATTCAAAACAAAGAGCATTGAAATGGTTTTTCTCTCTTCCCTTTCTCCTGACCACTTCTCTTTTTCATTCTTTTCCTTTGTTTTTTTTTTTTTTTTAATTTTAATGTATCTGTAGTACAGAAATACAAATTTTATGTTAGAAACAGCTCCTCAGTATTGTCTGCTATCAAACAGCCTGCTCATATATCATGTGTTCCCATCTGCTACACAGCAAGATGTGATTAAGTTGTAAGAAGTAACTATAGAAACCCAATTAATACATAGCATGGGTCGGCTCATGATTCCACACGGATCTGGTCTCCTGACTAGAAGTGCTGCAGTAAATCTGAAGCAGAAACCACGAGCAGAATTCTCACATAGTATGGAAAGAATGGCATATTCCCCATCACTGTCACAAACCGATCTGAGGCGTGTGTTCATTTCAGACTGGCTTCCTCAGTCCTGTATAAATATCTGTCCCAAAGTACTGAGGGAAGAACATGTGCAGCACAAGATGTGCGATTTGGATGTTAATCACAGTGGGCTGTGTTGCAGAACGAGGCTTTTAACAGTTCATCAGATGGCAACTCCGTGGACTGGAGAACTGTGGTAAGTAGCTGAGGGCCGTTGAAGGAACCATTTATGTGAAGATCCCTGCACCTGTGTATTGGGTTTGTGTGACAAGGTTTAGGCAACGTGGGGGCCTACAAGAGTGGCTTTTGTGAGAAGCTGCCAGAAGCTTCACCCATGTCCTGCAGAGCCAATGCCAGCTGACTTCAAGACGGATGGGCTGCTCATCAATGCCAAACCCATCCACATCCTGGATAGCAGGATTTAAGGAGTGGGGGGGAAAACTGCAGAAGAACAACAGCAGAGGGAGGATTTAAAATATGTGAAACAGCTCTGCAGATCCCAAGGCTGGTGAAGAAGGAGAGGGAAGAGGTGCTCCAGGCACCAGAGCAGGGATTTCCATAGAGCCCATGGGGAACACCATGGTGAGGTAGGCTGTCCTCCTGCAACCCATGGAGAAGTAGATATCCACTACAACCCCTGGAGGACCTCACGCCACAGTGGGTGGAGTGGGTGCCCAAAGGAGGCCATGATCCTGTGAGAAGTCCATACTGGAGTGGGCTCCTGGTGGGACCTGTGGCCCCATGGAGAGAGGAGCCCATGCTGGAGCAGGTTTTCTGGCAGGACTTGTGACCCCATGAGGGACCCATGATGGAGGAGTCTGTTCCTCAGGGACTGTACCCTGTGGAAGGGATCCAGGCTGGAGCAGTTTGTTAAGAACTGCAGCCCATGGGAAGGACTCACGTTGAAGTTCATGGAGAACTGTCTCCTGTGGGAAGAACCCCGTGCTGGAGCAGGGAAAGAGCATGAGGAGTCTTCATCCTGAGTTGGAAGCAGCGGCAGAGACAACGTGATTAACTGGCCACAGTCCCCATTCTCTGTTCCCCTAAGCCACTGGGGAAGGAGGAAGGAGAGAAAATTTGGAGTAAAGTTGAGCCTGGAAAAGAAGGGGGGCTTGGGGGAAGGTGTTTTTAAGATTTGGTTTATTTCTCATTATCCTACACTGATCTGATGGCTAATAAATTCAGCTAATTTCTCCAAGTCAAGTCTGTTTTTCCCATGGTGGTCACTGCTGACTCGTATCTTCCTGTCCTTATCCCAACCCACAAGCCTTTCATTTCCTCTCCCCTGCCCAGCTGAGAAGGGAGTGATAGTGCAACTTTGCTGTGCACCTGGTGTCCAGCCAGGGTCAGCCCACCACAACCCGAAAACGGAGGTTTCTGAGCTCCTGCTCAGAAATATGGATTGGAACAGCAATCCAACAATCCATATAGATATAGGAGCCACTACTGTCTGTTGCTTTCCAGGATGGGTATTATTGAATGGAAAGACAATCATGAAATACTTTTCTAAGATCAGCTATGTCAGCAACAGGACTGACACCTCTGTAGATAGCATGGCAATGAACCCCATGATATGGCACATTAAACTTTCTATTCACAGCGTAATTTTTATATTGTCATTGATATTTAAATCAAAAACTCCAAAGAAGAACAAATATGCATGCCCTCATTAGACAATCAGCACCTATTTAAGAAATAGATTTTACAGGTTACTGAAAAACATCAATGAAGTTCTTTGTCTATAGTATACTTACATGTTTATGCAAACCTGGGTCAGCACTCAAAAGTAATTTAACCCTGTGTTTGCAGCATCGGAATTCTTTTGCTATGGGGCTATGAGCCCTCTGATTGCAAATGAGAAAATGGAAGCTGGTTTCAGGATATGAGTGGAAGTGTTGCCAAATGGGGCTTCTGTGAACATACAGTGATCTGGGGTCAAGCTTCTTGGCTGTGGCCAGCACAGTGGCTTTTGCAGACACCAGAATATCGAATCACTGCAATATTTAACACACAGGCAGCCAGACCTGGAGAGAGGCAATGGCAGTGTCTGGGCAGTCTTTAGGGTAAAGATATTGCAGTGGCAGCATTCCAGCCAGGAGCAAGCTGAAAAGATCTCAGACAGAGTATGTCACACCTGGCAGGTCTATAGCACTGTGTGTTGTATACATGGCACTATATAATAAATACACAGAAGATCTCTGATGCCTTGCCTTGGATTCACCTCTTCATATCTAAAAGGAAGGTGAATTAATTTTACCTGTCTTTGGCCATTTGCAAAGCTGAAGGTCTGAGCCAGTCTTGCTTTGTCTGTCTTTACAGTGGAAGAAGCCAACAGATGCTTTTGGGATATGACTCACTAGACCTACTTTGGATGTCTCTTTTAGAATTAGGTAAATTGCACAAGTCATTGACTATAAAGAGAGAGCAAAGTGACTTGTTCATAGACATCTGCACTATAAACCCCTGAAGCCATGTAAGATAAAATCTTCCCTTCATGAAGTTAACAAGCAGTCAGAGAGCAGAGTTTGTTAAACCTACAAACTTGAACAAAGAGAGGGGAAGTAATAATAGGTCTCATTTGCTTTTAAAGGGTTAATTGCCTGAAAACAGTGTCACATTATTGCACCATAAGCTTACAAGGAAGTAGGATTTGGCCAGAGCAGGTATGAATTTGGACCCACATTTCTATTGGTTTGATTCTTAATTTGGGAACAACTGCTGGACAGTACAGTCATTTGGAAATACATTTTGAAATACACCATTCAAAAATAATAGAAGCACTTATTAGTTCCTGTGCAAAAAAAAAAAAAAAAAGGAAGATAGAATAGAATATTTCAGTTGGAAGGGACCTACAACAATCGTCTAGTCCAACTGTCTGATTGCTTCAGGTGATGATGATTTGATGAATCACAGAATAAATTGAGACAGCAAGTAGTCTAACTAGCTACCTTGTCTGTAATCTTTAATGTAAAATGAATAGTAGCAATTAATAAAGTGAAATGTTTGTTTCATAAAATCTTTTAACGCATCTTAATTACCTAAAAGCAAGGAATTGAAGTATCTCAGTTATTTTTGGCACACATTTTCATTTAAATTATCAAAAAATAGTGCAAAAATAGATAACACATAACATTTTTAAGTGTTTTGAAAGTAGTATGTGTGTGGAATGTAAACCAATATTATTGAAACATACATGATGTTATTTATATATATATCATAATATGGCATACAAAAGTATGTTAATATATTAATTTTATTCATGCACTAATCAAGTCAGTGTATTATGAATACCTTTAATACACCCTTACAAAGTTTCAGTGGTGTGCATCTCATTTTCAGCTTTGATAAATGATGTGATTCTGATGACAAGATTTCCAAAATATGTAACACAAGCTGTGACCCACACAGAACATTGTTAGCTAAGATATCTCCAGATGATGAAATCCCTGTCAGTGATGGGCATATTCACACATGCAGTACGTGGTAGCAATAAGGGAAACTTTTTGGAGTAGCTGAAAGAAATGGACATGTAATGCTGCTGGTTAAACACAGGCCAATGTCACTGCCAGTTCCACCAGTAATGCAGTTAGGTGCAAGCAGCTGGAAGAGAAAAAATTTTAATAAAATAATACCTATTAAATCAAAGGAGGCTTTACTTCAGCATTTGTTTGCAGCTTGTGCCCTTTCAGTCCCCAGTAACAACAATGCTGCTGGAAATGGCCTCAGTCACCACTGATTTCCTTCAGGCTAAGGTAATATGCAATAGTCAGAGCTGGTATATGTTTTTGTTTTCACAAACCTCGTAAGGACTTTGCTTTACTACTCATTTGTCATCAGTGTGCAGGTTCATGTTCTTCATGTTAATGTGCTTCAAAACCAGAATATTTTTGCTGTCCCTGGCAGATGTATTTTACTTGTCTTAACAGATTGTGGAATGTCAGTGGAATTGGAATGACTTAAATTTGGTAATGATGATTATCACATCTTAAATGTTTCAGTCCCTTGACCATTATTCAAATAAATAGTTCCCTGCTTCAGTGGCAGTGCTATCATAAAGAAGGCTTGTGGGACAGGACATAAAGCTCTAATACAGTAAAGCCTGCAAGACCAGATTTGTTTTGAAATGTGTGCTTACATCCTATAAATATATTCTGGTTGTATATATACATACCTACCTACATACATATATATATATATAAAACCCAAAGAAACATTAAAAATAGACCTACAAATAAAATTCTGATGTATATTATTGTGGCTGTGAAATGTATAAACAATGATATGTTTGATTTTGCATGTTTGTGGTCTTATTGACTGTGTCCACCATCTGCTGGTAAGTAAGTTGATAGTAGCTGACTCAAGTTTTATTTTTCAAGAGACAGGAAAGAGTGTAGCAAAGAACATAATATGAGCAATAAAGTAAGAAAGAAGATCCTTGAAAAAGTCAGTTGTAGAAGATGCTTACATTCATGACATAGAATAAGCAAATATGAATATTTGAGAGTGATTCTAGACTGAAGATCAAAATTGGAAGGGAAAAAATAAACTTAAAGATTTCTTATCAAGAAGGACATTTTAACTGTTTAGAGAAGAAAGAAATATTTGAGTATATATCCTGACTGGCATTAACTGTGAAAATGTGACACTCCTAAAGCCCTTTGCCTTCAGCTCAGGAATTGTAGTTCAGAATCCCCTGGTGTCACGGGCCTGTAGCTGTGACATACTGTGAAGGAAAAGGGCATGCTTTATGATAGCTAATTAAGATGGCTATACAGCACGTGCACTATGTTCTCTGTGAACATATGCATGTCCAAAATATAATCACTTTTCTGTTTCTTAACTCACTTCCCAGTTTTGGGTGGACATGAATGAGATATTCTACTTCCTTTGCTAAGTTTAAGACTACAGCAACTCCGAAGTAAGAAAATAATTTTATTTATTCCACTTAAGCCAGAAGAAAAGGCAATGTGATGTGACCTATAAATGAGGGAACAAAATGAGGAGCACGTTTCCTTTCTCTGTTTAATATAGTGAAATATTTCATACATTTTTTCCAGAAATTAATGTGGAAAGAAACACCCTGGGTTGATTTTGGGCATTTTTATATGGACCTCCCACACCTTTAATTATCCTGACTTTTATTTTGCACATATACATGTGAAGAGGTTCCTCCTATGTTGAAACATTCCTCCATTTATGTTTAGAATCTTAATCATTTCCAGGTATCTGTAAAATAGTTAAATGTTATGATCCATACATAAAATATAAGAAATGGGGGTTTCTGCAGTTATCAATTTTTGAATTACACAAATGAGTCTTTTCTTAAATAATAAGTCTTAAAGAAAATGTCTTATGGAAAAATTCCTGACTACATTCAGTAGGAATGATCCTATGATTATTTATTACACTGAGGTTTTTACTGAAAGATTGTGTTGTAAGGAGGTGCACGTAGCCTGAACTCCCTTTGTAGTTATGCCATTCAACAACTGATGCATTATCCATTAAGGGAAGCAAAAGAAGTGATTGCACAGGTTTTCATCTCTTTCAGTTGGTGCTAAGCTCAGCTGCTTACAGCAGTGTAATTTAAAATCTTATTGTTATAAACCTTGGCCAGAGGGCCTTCTGACTAACAAAGGAGTTACAGAACTGAAAGCACTAGTAAGCCCAGAACAGACAGAGAAAAAAGACAGCTTCTGCCACGAGAACCAGAAGCAGAGAGGAAGATATAGGACAAGAAGGCAAGGTTTGTATAACGTTACAAGCATGCAAGCAAAACCAGTAGTGGCACTGAGAGCTTTAAAAGATAAAAATCCTAATGGTGATAGAGCCATGAAAGGACTCTTTGTGTACTGGATGTATTCAGTAAGCATTTCCTGAAGCATCTGAAAGCAGAGATTCATTCTCTAGCATCCCAATAGACCTTCAGTCTGCAAATTCAGTGTCAGGAGTGCACGTGCTGGAGGGTTAGCAAACTCAGCAAGTACAGAAACAGTGACAGGGCATCATTATTTTGCACATTTGGCTATACTGGAGAAACAAAATAAGCCATGGAAATAGTTTATTTGGTTAGTTGTGATGCAAACAGGAAGAGAAAACTCCTGGCATACTCAAAGCCAGCTGCAGTCACCTGATAGAGGCAAAAATGCTAACAGAAACCTCTGGTACTGAGTGAGTCCATTGCAGTGGACACTGAGTGGAAGTACTGGCGTACCTGGACTGCAGTGTGTAATTTTCACCTTGTCAGCTAGGCAATAGCATTTCAAGGGATTTGGCAGAATATCTGCACAGATGATATTTCAGGGAAAGGTACGTGAAATACTGGAAAAGTGACAGGACCTGAAATCCTGTCAACTGTACTCTGGTAACAAGAAAAACAAACCCCATGCTATTTATACAATTTGTTTGGTATAACTTGAAATTGATTCACAGCAATGGCAACATACTGTACAAAAGATATACTTTGACCATATTTTAGAAAAGGGAAACATGACAACTGAACAAAAAAACATATAACCAAGTCAGCCAATCTGCTTAGATAGAAGGCACTTGGGTTGTGTCCCTTTGAAATTACTTCGATGAAGAGGAGAAAAATAACTGATCCCAAGGATTCCAAACATGGTTTAGGAAGAACGTATTAATCTGGTATAATGAGAAAGGAAAGCCTGAGTTTGAAAAGCCCAATAGAAGAGGGGAGTAATGACTTCTGCATTTGTGAATATCAGAAACAGAACTGTAGGGAATCTCGATTCACGTGACACAGTGTGTATAGCATCTATTGAGGCATTACAACCTTGGTAGCACATTATTGCTGTGGCTATATCAAGGTTTCCCGGAGAGGTTGTGAATGCCCCATCCCTGGAAACATTCAAGGTCATGTTGAATGGAGCTTTGAGCAACCTGGTCTAGTTGAAGATGCCCCTCCTCATTGCAGGGGGACTGGATTAGATGAGCTTTCATTCCATCCCAAAGGTTCATTCCATCCCAAATCATTCTACAGTTTTAGGAATAAGACACAAGAATGTTTATGTCTGTTACAGGAAAAGATTAAATCCCAATCTGTAAACTCCAGAGCTTTGGTGCTAGGCTAAATATCTCTTCAATATCCAATCTGGGATGAGAGATTCCTGTATTTCCAAAGAACCTAGTCGATGTTTCTGCCTCAGCTATTGCCAGCTCTATTGTCTGTTTCACTTCTAGGAAGACACATGGGAGATTCTTTTTGCCAAGAATTTATAATTTTATTTGAGGATTTAGTTTGGCTTTTGTCCTGACCTGAGATGAAACATTTCCCCCCTGCCCCAGATTTTAAACTTGAAACTTTTTTTGGATTATATACTGTCTATCCCATAAAATAAAATGCCTGTCATCTTGTCAGCAGGGCTTCTGGAAGAATGAATGATTACTGAATCAATTTGTTCTGGTTAATTCTAGCCCAGTTAGATTTTGAGGGGGGGTGATGTTATGTCTGTCTTATGTTCTTTGTTTCTGTGCTGCATGTTGGAAGTGCAGATCAGACAATCATTTTGACAGGCAGGCAGGTGGTACTATTACATTGGCAGTACCATATCTGTCATGGTTAATGTGCTCTCAGATTGAAGTAGCTACACTTTCCCTTGCTGGTCAAGGTTTATATAGTAGCAACGCACGTCTCCATCCATGGATTAAAACAGTGTTTTGTCTTATGATTACTGCCTTGTTCATGTGGTGGCTTATTGATACTTGCTGCATCTAATTCTGTGAATAATAATGAAACTAAGCTGTAAGGCAACTTCACAAAGAATCTAAAAGGAAATTATTCTGGCACAGCTGCTGCATGATTGACTCAGTTATCTTTCAAAAACCATTTCAGGTGTCCTGGAAACACCCATTTGAGATGCCCGTGTAGAGTTGTCTGATAAGACACATGACCTAGAAGGGACCTGTGGCCTTATGAATTAGCAGGTGACAGTCCACTGGGGTAGATACCTAAGGGCATCCCCAATGGCACCATATTCCTGTATGGGGGCAATGGAATGATGCAGTGGTGAACATAGTCATAGGGATTTATAGAAAGGTTTGTTCAACCTAGACTGGCTTTTGGATTGCAGTATGGCTCTCCAGACTAATACTCCATCTAGTATTTTTTGGCATGTCCCATGAGACATCCACGTGGGTGGGCAGGGAGACACAACACAGGACCCATGAGAGACCAAAGACTTTCTGGAGTGGGGTTACTGTAGGGTGTCAAATAGCACTAGACATCCGACCTGTGGAGCAATGGAATCAGTTGGCTAAATTTTGCCCTTACTGTGGTGACTTAAGACACATGGATTACCTGGCTACCCTTGGGCATTTTGGGTGGGTCTACAGTAAGGAGCTGAATATTACCCTCTGTTGACTTCCTCACAGTGTTTTGACCATGTAGCACAAGAGAAAAATACCAAACAATTAGTTGCAGAACAACTGTTCAGATAATCGTTCAGATTAATTCATGATGTTTTCCTTTTGCTTAACAAAAAAATAGGGTGAATTTGAAAATAATTTGGTTCTTCTTCTGAACAGCTTTTCAAGAAAAAGCCATATGGCACAGAGTGCAGTTTTTAAAAAAAGGTGTGATGGGCTTGTTTGTCAACCTTGAATCCAATAAAATTATAAGATGGACTTTTAGATGAGGGTAACTATTTCCAAATTAAAGAGGAAATAAAAATAAAGAATTCAAGCTTTGTGTAAAATCCTTAATTAAAACCCCCCAAATTTGGCTGAGTCCTCAGCCCTGAGAAGTGAGTGTTTATAAACTACCCCAAAGGTGATTTTTTCGATGTTCTAAAATAATTGTTGCCATTTACTTATGTCCTTATCTGCCCCAGTGACCTGGCTGTAGTTTATTTATTTAATTTATTTATTTAGTTTATTTAATTTATGTATTGTGCTTGCTCCTAGGCTTATCGTTTGTGAATAACAGTAAAACTGAGCAAACTGTATATTCTGGCCTGCTTCCTTAGTGTGTTTAATTAGGAGAAATTAGGATTACATTCAGCGTCTTATAGAATGGCAATCAATACTTCACACATCTTTTGTAATTGATTAATGCTTCTCCTGGACAGAAAGGATTTCATTTAATGTGCTATGTTAGTAAAATGTTTCAGGTTTTACTTGCAAAAACTGAAGCTGCTGAAGACTTTCTGTGTGATTCTCTGAGAGGTGAGAAAGTGGATTGAAAGGAAGATTGCTAAAAGAAAGAAAACCTATTTCTTATTTCAGGAAAAAGGCAAGCTAAATTAGTACATTTTAAAATACAGTTGGGATTCTCATTTAGAACTCACAGCTTCTGTAACTGCTTCATGTCTTTAAAAGGATAACATGGTGATTCTCTAATCATGTTGCTGGAGAGATTCCTTTGAGAGAACAAAAGCAGATTCATCCTTAATATTCAACCCATCCCTTCCAATATAGCAACTTTTAGTACTCTAAGATCGAGATTTCCTCCTTTTTATAGGTGAGGAGCCATGCCATCTTACTTCAAATAGTAACAGCGGCAAAATCAGCTTTTATTATCACTTCAGTTCATCCTATACTTCCTTTCTCTGTTTTTATCCATAAGTCACTTTGAAGCCAGTTGGTATAGGCACTGATGTTTGGCAATTGCTAAACATGGATCATTTCAGCTCTGATTCATCATAACTAATTCAGCTGAGGTGTCTAATTTGGGAACCTGCTTGCCTGAGGGTCTCTCTATAATTTATGAACTTAATAATTGCTGAGAGGTGAGATGAATCAAAGTCTAATTACATAGATGTGAAGCTTTCACATTTAATATAGGTAAAACAAGGAAAAACGGAGCAAAAAAAAATTTAAAAATCCCACAGTAAATTCACTTCTGACGATTGATATTAGTGAATGAGTTTTAATCATGCCAGCAAATCAGTGTCTTCAATAAATAACATCAGTTGCTACTCTTCTTCCACAGTCCATAGCAGCCTGTTTCAATCACTCATGTCACTCCAGTCACTGACAGCTCCCCTTCTCCTTCGAGCTTTCCCTTCTCTTTTCCACTTCCACATTTTCTGCAGCTGTTTAATGTTCCTGCCTAAACATGTCATATCAGATAATGAGGCAACCAAAATCCAGATGCAGTGTGACTACTTTATATGCAGAGGAGGCTAATGCATACACACTTATCCCTAAGGTTAGTGGAGGTCTCAGATCTTAAAGTAGGTGTCTAAGCTCCCCAGAGAGCTTCTGAGAGAGGCTCGTTCTCCTCCAAAGCACAGAGATGCTGCCCTAGCAATCTTTCTGTAGACTTCACAGGGAACATAGGTACCCCCAGTGTATGAGCTGGAGCAATTGAAAAATGCCTTATTGGCTCCAGAGGACCCAGGTGAAGCACTTGTGAAACACCCAATGGGCACTCCTGTGCCCAGAAGGGAGGGAGCCAAACAGCCACTGGGATAGAGAGAGACCTTGTTTTTCAGCCCATACAACTCTGTCTGTTGTAAAACCCAGAAAGTCTTGGAATTTTCCCCTCTCCTCGTGATGCTGCCCTAAGTGCTGCCTGCAGCTCCCTCTTGTCTTCTCCCTTTCTATCCTTCTGCCTTTGATTCTTCATGGCCTCTTGCCTCATCTTTGGCAGGAAGTACACTCACAGTTTGCAGATATGTAGGAGCTCACACTCCATAATTTAAAAAGAGATTTTAGAAAGCTCATAATTCCTCCCAATCTTTTAATGAGGAAAAGGTAATTGCAGGTAGCAAGTGAATTTGATTTCCAAGAAGACACCTATCAAATAAAATATGTATTAGAATAAGTACTTAATGATTCAATTTAATATGGAGACATCATTTCATGTTTCAGTATGACTACTTGGCGCTTGTTTTACTAATTGTGTTAGAAGTTACGCAGGACCCCAGTTAATTTTTCCAAGCTGTAGCAAGGTGTGTTATTGTAGCTAGGGCAAAAGAACACTACACATGACTAAGTACTGGTTAATTAAAACTTTCCTTAGTTTTAATTAAAACCAAACAAATTGCAAAGTAAAATACAAATATGGAATTTCGTTTGGTTAAGGGCTCTGGGATTTCCTATTCAGACAGAAATGTTACATGTACAAGTTTAGCTTGTTTTGCTTTTTCTCTCACTGTGATTAATACAGTCTCAGTTCCTGTTCCTCACTGCTAAGATACCACATGAATAGCACCAAGGAGCATGTATTTCTTAACTTGTAGAATATCTATTCATGAACATGATCCTTATTCAGATTCTGCTTTTCTTGTCCTGTGATATGAAATATAGCTGGATATTAAAAAAAAATAAAATTAAAATGAGTTCTCACTTTATACCAATACATTTAATTTTAACAGCAAGAAAATGTTTTGCTTGGGTTTTCTGCGAAGGGAAAGCCCATTCTGGAAGAGGATTGGATTCCACAATAGAAAATATCTGTGTGCTGTGATACAGGCAGAGTATACTGTTTCTGCTTCGGGATCAGTTTGTGAGCTCCAGGATTTACTGGAGTTTAAAAAGCACCCTGGTGCTCATGATCTGATCACAAGGCGAAAATAATACAGTAGGCTGTTTCTTATTCAGTTTGTTGAAACAAGTGATTGCAACAATTGCCAAAATGTGCCATGTGACTATGCATACAATAATGCAATTAATCGTAAAGAATACCTTCTTGACAATAGCACAGCTGTCCCTATGAGGCTTTGTACATCGAGAGAAATCCTATGTTGAGAACTGAGCGTCACAGACATTCCAAAGGGGTTTGTTGCCTTATTTTCATACGTCTTATCTCTTACAACACAGTGAGCACATCACATTCCAGGAAGGTGGGATTAGTTAAGGCCTTAATATGATTGCTCTCAACATCCCTGAACAACAATAAGGGAAGTGGTTTTATTCATGTGTTGTGTAATAGTTTTGCAGGAGGGAGTTTAAGCTCCAGGCTAGTCTTCTTTATTATGATCCCCCTTTATTTATTTATTTATCTATCTATTTATTTATTTATTTGTTTGTTTATTTATTTATTTATTTATTTATTTTTAAAAATAGCTTAGCTTTATTACCTAGTTTTGAATATGAATGTAAATATAAATTAAAGCAAATCACACCCTTTTCTTTGGTCTATTTCGGGGCTCACCAGTCATTTCAGCAATAATAGGCTAATATGTTGACATTTCTTATGTGCAATCTATGTACCATAATAAATAGAGACCACCAGGTGGAGATTTTACATTGCAATGTAAATCTAAGTTATACTTAGGATAAACACAGATTTGCAGTAGCTGATTTAATTTTCACTGGGAAACTGAAGTGAAGGCAGAATTTTGCTAAACCCGTAACAGTCACGAGAACAAGAAGGAGCTCTAAAGATTTATGCTGGCAAAGGACTGATATTTTTCAGACAGTCAGCTGAAACACTGTGAGGTTCAACTTTGGCAAGGTTATACTTTTTCTGAATATCACATCTTTAAAAATGCCTTGGCCAAACAGAAAAAACAAATTATGGATTTTTATCTTCACAGAAAAATATATATTCATTTATCTCACAAAACTTTAGCATTGTTCACTTATATCTAGTCAATAAGAGGCATTTGAATACAGACCTTGGGAAGAATTTCAAGTGTATTGCTTATCACTGATCTTCATAAATTAAATCATGGTTAGAAAACAAGATGTTTTATCATACTTCTTAACACAATGTAAGTGTAAGAAAAATATGCAAATATAAACTTTTGAGAGAATTCAAGTTAAGGTTTAGTTACATTGCTTTGAAATTCAAAGAAGATATTACAGAAACTACGCAAGAAAAGAGGTAGCAAGTAGCAATACAGCATAAATAGTAGTTTTGATACTAGCTCATTAATGTATTTGATTTCTAGGCAATAGATTCATTGATTGACTGAGAAATAGACTAAATTGGACAAGTCAGAAACCCCCTTGTGTTTATTAAATAATTCTCAGTATAATTACTGTGGGTTTTCCATAAAGGCTATGAACTTCTTTTCCATGTTCTTGTTTCCTATGGGAGCTGGTAAAAGTGGAAAGGTATTTCAGCTGCTTCTTCATCCAATGCTTCAGCACTCACTCTGTGGATCCTGGTCCAAAGGCTACTGGTGCCAGCTCTGATGCCAGCAGCTGCCTATTGTGAGCCTGGCGGAATGAATCAATGAATCAATGAATCATTAAAGACACATAGTTCTTAATTTTCTTTGCCCTGAGCCAAAGGATGAGCAGCAAAACCTTATTTTTATGCCAGCAAAATCAAATAATGTATTTCCCTGGAAACAGCTTCTATAAGAAACCAAGACTGTACTTTTCAGGTCTGGTTTACTTGATGGGAGTGATGGAAAACACTTATAGGACTTCACAAGTCCCTCCCACACACTGTAAGCTCTGTCATATAAAGATTTTTCTGTTGTAGCCGTCACAATGATATCTGCATGGGAAACTGTTCAAATACCTAAATGCCATTTCAGATTTCTAAAAGGAGATGCTAGTTGGCTGCTGGTTGTATCCAAGGATTTCTAATTTAGATTGTGAGGTCCCAGTAAGCCTTCTGAGAAGAGATATAATTCTAACCAATTTTACAACTTCAGGAATGTGCTTTAATTTTAACAGAAACATAGTAAAGATAGTCCTAGCATGAAAGACACCTGTGAGAAACCTGAATCCCAGTGTTGATCCGGACATGGTTAATCTGGGGTATTGTCGAATATGATTCCTTCATGAAGCTGTTTGAAAGTCTTAAAGAAAGAAAAGATCTTGGAGGAAAACCCAAAAAGATGGTTTGATGGTGAACATGGTGGTGGTGCTGGGCTGACAGTTGGACTTGAAGATCTTAAAGGTCTTACCCAACTTTAACACTTCTATGATTCTAATGAAAGCTACTTAGATATTGAACAATACCAACATGAAAATATATACAATACTTGCTCTCCCCACCCCCTTCAAAAAAAAAAAAAAAAAAAGGCCCAGTAAATACCTCCTGTGAAATTCTCACTATGGGGTTATAATCTAGAATTCTGGGAAAAAATAATAGGTTACTACAACACCAATCCTTTTAAAGAAACAATGAAAAAAATGACTGAGATGAGAAAATCATGAGGGAAATATTCCTCTGCAAATCCAAAATAACTAGCCCTAGATATTATCTGCAGAAACTGAACCATAACTTGTGTGATAAGGAGTTGAAAGCTTCAGCATTCATTCCAAATTAGTCGTGCACAACAGAATCATTGACTCATTAAGGTTGGGAAAGACTAACTTCACTGAGCCCAGCTATTAACCGAAAACCACCATGTTCACCAATAAACCATATCCCAAAGTGTCACATCCACACATTTTTTGGGCTCTTCCAGGAATGGTGATTCCACCACTTCCCTGAGCAGCCTGTTCCAATCCTTGATAACTCTTTCCATGAAGAAATTTTTCCTGCTATCCAATCTAAACCTCCCCTGGTGCAACTTGAGGCCATTTCCTCTCATCCTATCACTTGTTATATGCAAGAAGAGACCAATCCCCACCTGGGTACAACCTCTCAGGTAGCTGTAGAAAGTAATAAGGTCACTGCTGAGCTTTCTTTTTTCCAGACAAAACACTCCCAGTTCCTCAGCATCTCCTCATCAGACTTGTGCTCCAGACCCTTCCCCAGCTCCGTTGTCCTTCTCTGGACACGCTCCAGCACCTCAATGTCTTTTTTGTAGTGTGGGGGCCCAGAACTGGACACAGGGTTTGAAGTGTGGCCTCATCAGTGCTAAGTACAGGGGAAATGTTGTTTATAGACATAATTTTACTGCCTGTTCCTTTCTTTTTTAGATCAATGACAAGCACATGCACTGTCAGCAGTGCAGGAACACACACATTGCAGGTGACAAATGGTGCTTTGACAGGCAGGGTGAAAATGGGCACACCCAGCCATTTCAATTGGTGTCCATCTCTGAGTAACCTGAGTTTCAAACCATTGAGACATTTATGACTGAGATATCTGTTAACAAAAACATATAACACAAAATTAAAATAACGCTATCTAAAAACTGATAGGCTACTTTAAAAAAAAGAGAAAACAGAAATCTTTAAGCCAATTGATCAGAACAAGTAGAAAGATCAAGAATGGTGTCACACAATATTTGATTTTAAAATGATGAGTGAAAGTATTTTAAGGTCTCTATTTCATAAAAGGCCATTGTGTCTACAAAGGCAATAGTATTTGACTTTATATTTTTTAATATTTTATAGGTGGAATGATGCTGACAAAGGTATTAAAAATGTGCTTTTATGAATAATTTTGCACTGTCTATTGCTATGATGCAATAGACAGTTTCACTTAGGTCTTATAGGTATGTTTTTTAGACCAAGGCAGGCATGGTAAAAATGCTTTGTGTTTATATACACTCATCTATCAAAATGTCACTAGCCATAGCTTGTTATTAAAAATTTACAAGGAACTGGAAAGATTAGCCTGAGTTTCAAAGGCACTGAGTTCGTATCATCTGTTGGAAGTGGTAGGGGAACCTAGGTTACTAATAGTGCCATAAATGCTGACATTTGAAAAATTTGGCCAATATAGTTTGTGAACATTAACTAATGAGGCAGTGTCAAGTACTAATAGTAGACAAAGTTTATAATGGGTGAATAATGATACAAAAAAGAAATTCAGCAATTTGTCTCTGCTGCGGTGTGCAATTAGAGTCACAGCAGAAGTTAAAATTCATGAGGTGCTCACATCTTTCTTGTTACTGGAATATACAGAATATTAGTTGGATGATATTGAAAGGCTGAAATTTAGATGCTGTTTCCTGCGTTGTGGAAGGTTGCCCTTTGATACCCAAGAGGCAATGAGTTATTTAAAAAGGTAGAGTAAGGCAATAGTCTTTCTGAAGTTTGCATAGTCCAAATAATGCTTTCCTTAACATAGCCTAGAGAAATCTGTTATAGAAATCTGGTACAGGTAAGGTAAAGCAAGAAAGCCAGTATAATTGTGATTCATTACCTTCTTAGAAATGGAAACATTTTATAATCCCTTACTTATCCCCTTCTGCCAGTTTAACTACACCTCTAAATTAATGCCTGTTGTAACACCACTGAAGTCAGATGCAATACTTTCCGCTAGAACAGAACTTTCTAATTACTTCTTTGAGGCTATTTAGTTTGTGTCTGTCTCCAGGTTGCATCATGACCCATTTCTTGATCATGCTTTTGGCACAGAAGATCATAGGGTATAAACAAGATGGTACAAAACAGAAAGCACTGGAGGCTGGGGCAAAAAACCAACACTGATCCAGGCTACAGGTATAGTATTTTGCATTATTTTAAATGTGAACCATCTCTATCCATCCTTCTTGGCACAGTTATGTTAACATACATTGCACCTGCTAATGCACCCTAGCTGAAAATTAGTGACATGTATATTTCATTTATGTAAAATTGGGTTTAGCACTCTGCCTGCCCTTCAAGTGATACAATCCTTTCACATGGCTGTGCTTGCAGTCTGCTAAACACTATTAGATGGAAGTTTGAGCTATTACTAGGAACTCTTGAATAAAAGGTGTACACCATCCAGTCAGAAAAAAAGAGCTAAACCGTGCACTGAAGGCTTTTATGAGGATTTATGTTAAGTTTATGTCTACTCTTGGAGCTGTCACAATTTTCTTATGTAGACTTCATACATGATGTCTTTGTATGCATTCCTTAACTGTCCAAGATTTTTCTGAGGTATAGAGTTGATGGCTGACTTCTTTTTTTCATATTAACAACAGCCATAATTACAAAGAACACAAGTCATTCAACATGACAATATAATATATATGAACACCTTTCTTCTTCATAACTTGATGAAGGTTAGAATTGTTCCTATGGGAACTTGGAGGAAGCTGTATGAAAATCTCTTCAATAAAAAAATCCATTTTATTATGTAAAGAACATGGAAGACACCACACAGCTTGGGGAAAGAAAAGAAAAGTGCTAGTGGTCTGTGACACGATCAACGACGAAGGAGAACTTGCCATGTGTACACCTTCCATGGTACTTAGCATAAAAAAAAAGAAAGAAAAAATGGGCAAAATTTAAAAATACTTTTTATTTCACCTTTTAAAAGAGTAAGGTGCAGATTCATGACAAAATGATGTATTTCTTACTAGACAGACTTATTTTCTGCTTACTTAACTTTCTGTGTCAGGGAGCAAGATTAGATCTTTGAGTATTGCATACAAAACTGTCTGTGCCTGTGCATGTCTGGTACATTTGACCAGCATGATCAAAACATGAATTTCAAAGGCAAATGCTGTGCTATATTGTTAAAAGAGTGATCACAAAGGTGACTGTATATTGATTTTGTTCATTCTTTGTATTCCAGGACTCATGTAATAGTTTAAGAAACTGTCAAGATACATTTTTTTTAACCTTTGTATACTAGCTGAAAACTTTACCTGGAAGAGGATGGATCTGGGACCTAAAATAGTTGGTAAGTGATGTTTAAATTAGGTCTCGACTGGTCAGTGTTGCAACTGTCAAAAATCAGACCTTACAGCTGGGTGAGCTGACAGAGGCTCAGAGACTGGAAAGGACTTCAGGCACATTCCATTTATGTTATGCTGGGTGCAGTACCTTGGATGAGTGGCCTTGCCTGTGAAGCCTGGGTAACCTTAGCTTCTTTGTCATTTGTCCTTACTGTTTAATTCCAAGATGAAGTTTGAGTGGCCTCCTGGCATTAGCTGGGAGAAGACAGGCCACTGTTTGCTCTGTTTGGGAAGTAAATGTACTTGACTAAATAAACAAACCAGCTGAAGGCCAGGGAACTCCACTGCTGATTTTTAAGGCTGGCCTCTTTTAATGATTTTCCTTCCATAAGCCAACAGGTCTTTGAGAATTTCTTACATTAACAAGTATTCAGCCACATACAAATTTTGACAACTGGTGGGACTGGAACTAGCATAATGAAATAGAGAGCTGTCAGTCATCATTAAGAACCAATAATCCTGAAATTCCTGATTTGGTAATTTCAGCAATATCTGGTGGGTGTTCATTACCCCAGTGCTGGTTGCACAACTAGCAATACTCAGTGAGTGCCCTGGGGCTGCCAGACTTTAAGCAGTAGGAATGAGCATCCAGCTCACCTAATTAGAAACACCTACAGTACAAAATGCACACCTTGGCTAGCACCCCAAGCTCTCTTTGGAGGAGACAGGTAAATATGTTCTGTGTGCAATCCTCCTGAGTAGTGTACTGGTTTACAGTGTTGATGCTATTTTGTCAGACGAATTCCACACCAAAGTGGGCCTTGCAGCAAAATCCTCACAGCACTCACTGATAAATCACCTAGTAAATATCTGTAGTGGCTCAAGCTTTTCTGCAGTCACTTAATGCAGGCTGTGTTTAGGCATCTCTTTGCTTGTAAAACAGCTTTAAGCTGGACACCAAAGGAACTCCACTCACAGGACAGTTTGTTTCCTGAAACAAGTGGAACTGACCAAACGGTTTTGTTTCCATGCAGCTGCAGCCTTCCAGGTACTGGTGGGGACCTAGGAAAAGGAACTCTTGAGTGAATGTCTTATATGTGACCCACCAAGTTTGTCTGATCACATAGAGAGTAATTTTGACACCTCTTTTTAGAAAGGGATTGGATATGTAGGTGCAACACCCCCAAATTAGTAAGCTTCACTCTTCTGGAAGGCTGTAGAACATTGATGGTGCACTTTCTAGGACTGCAGTGCCTTACTTACAATGACAGCAAATGTAATTAACACTTAAATCAAGTTTAATATCCTACTGTCTATAAAGTACAATAAGGGTAACTGAAACACAACATGTATTTGATGTACATATGAATTTATATATATCCATAAATGAGAACATGTGAGAAACTGCCAATGGAACAGTCTCCACTAGAGAATGCAGGTTTGTTAAAGTCACTGCACTTTTCTGAGGAATTGGATGTAAGAGGGTGACATTTCTAAATGACAGAATCACATTTTAGTGCAGACCAGAGGGAACACAACATCTGAACTTGCCTCTTACTTGACAAGATACTCTCCTTGCTTTCTGGGATTTAAGGGAAGCACTTTTTGGGAATTCCAACTTGGCAGTCCATCTGAAGAGCTTTCCCAATGCTGTAATACTTTGACTGAGCTGGAGCTTTTGGGCTTATGAGCCGTCATCAGTAGGCAGGAAGAAATATTTCAGAAGGGATCAACATGAAACATTTCAAAATTTAATTTTTTAAAAAGAACTGTTCCACAGAGAATTATTTCTTTTTTCTTTTGTTCCTGGGTGGTATGAAAACTATACCCACTTTTCAGAAGTTTCCAGAAATGTAATTACCATTTTCCTGTAACTTTATAAAGCTGTAGTCTGGTACTAACAACTGAATTCCACATTACATTACTCTGCTCTGCTCCGCATGCAAAAAGCTCTGGGAAAGTTAAGGAGTTCCCTGACTGCACCTCTTACTCCAGATATCTCTATAATTATGGTAAATATATGTATGTAGTGAAAAGCCTGAGAAGTGTAAAATAGTTTAAGGATATTAATAAGGACATGAGGATGACGTTGGAATTCTTCTGATAAATCAAAATAATAAGGCTTTCCATGAACCCTATCAAAGATACCTGCCCATCCACTTTCCTACAAAAAAACCTAATGTTTGTCAGCAGTAAATGGTCTATCAGATTTTAATGAAAACCAGAATATTAATGCCTATTTGTCTGTGGGGTGTGTGTTTTCTTAATATGGAATGCAAATTTTTTATTGTCTTTTTTGCTAATTATGAGTAGGAATTATAAACCCAAATTAACAAAGCTCATATAAATTGACTATCAGGAGTGTACCAGACTATAAGCATGGCAGTAAGAGAAATAGAGAGAGAAATCTAATGTTGATGCAAAATATTATTAGATGATATGTTTATAAAAAGAACTGAATGCTAAAGTAGAATGATTCATGTAGTGGAGAAACTCATGCTGCGATACATAATATAGTATGGAGAGTTACAAATTCTTTACAGTGAAAAGCTATACATGGTAATGGAAATGTTCTAGGACAAGACTGAAAGTCACAAGGTGACAGTGAAAAACCAGAAGGTTTGCATCAATTTTGGTAAATGAATACATTTTGTGATCTCAAATTTCAGGCAAAAAACCATGGGAGATGACCAGATAATTACAGGACCATCTAAATTTACAGCCAATTTTATATTAGATTTTATTGAAAATCAGGTAATTTCTTTTTAATAGATTGGCAGAAGGTAGGAATCTTTCTTACATGTGAAGACTATCAGTCTTTGGGGTAATCAATGCTAGGACACCAGAGTGCAGTTTGGCACTGGTCCATGGGTGAACTATAAACAGGAAAGGTGCAGTGTGGAAAGTCATAAACACAAACACCCACATCCAAAGATGGTAGCTGAGGGTTGATGGCAATGAAACAGAAAAAAGGCACAGGAGGATGATTTGAAATATCTAGAAAGAAGAAAAGGAAGTGAAAAATATGTAAGAACTTCACTAGAAGGCAGATAGGGAGAGAAGATACAAAGCAGGAGATGACAGTGGAGTTGACACATTATCCTCTGACCTGACATGCTTCAGAGTCACAGAAGAAGTCAAATGTGATGTAGAGGGCGTTATACTCCAAAATAATTTATTAGATGTAAAGGAAGACTGGTCTTATTGCTCTGACCTCCTCATTGCTGTTTGGATTAAGAGTGGGCATGGAGATTGATACAGCACAGAGGAAGGGTAGTGTGGTCACCACCAAGCGCATATGTGTATGCACCCATACCAACATATGTATGTATCTAAGACTCTTACAGCACTTGAAATCATCATGGCATAAGAATTCTTCATTTCTACTGAGCATAAGTACCCCTACTTATGTGTGGGATTTCATGCACCCACTTTAAGGTTTCAGCACACAGATATGTAGTGATTATCCCCTGCCCACAGCAAAGGATAATATAATAGGGATTCTACAGGAATCTCACTGTCTGGGGTTTATCTGAGGCATGCCTTTAAAGATCACATCACTTTTCTTTGCATGGTGTAACTTTTCATTGAGGTAAGAAAAATATTTGATTACCTTGAAAACCCCAGATTTGTCAGGCTTGTGGATTATCTGCTGACTATTAGTGATTGAGTGTGTATTAGCTGGAGAAGCACACCTTGCAACCAGATTTTGTTTCCGTGTACTTACAGATGTTGCAGTACTCGCCATGGTCCTCTTCATCTGCCCCATTCTCACAATCATTTATGCTGTCACAATGAAATGACCACAGGAGGTGTCATATATTTTCTTTGTGGAAACAATCCTTTTGACAGACACTACCAACTGAAGTGTTTTCCATCAGCCAGAATTCTGAGAAAACAGGGGAAGACATTTCCTCTATAGCTGAGTAAGTTTCAAAATAGAAAGACCTGACAAAATTACAAGCACCATGTGTGAATACTTAATTTTTACTTTAAAGTGCATTGTATGTCATTATAATTCCGGCTTTTGCATTGCAGTGTCATCTACAAAAGGCTTGCCACCACTGAAATTTAGCAGAGATAGCTTAAAGTTTCTGTTTGTTTTTCTTCTTTCTTTCCCATCATCTACAGAACACATTGCTGGGCAGAGTATCAATTTATTTTCATGGTAGATTGACTCCTCGAAGGTGTAAGAATTAAGTAGCATGGCTGGGGATGGACAGGGAGGTGGTACTTGGGTACTCGTGGCTGGGTGATATGGAAGTTTCATGTGAAGAGAGAAACTCCATCTGAAGCATGTGGAAAGCCACTTCCCATGCTAAAGGCAGCTGGGCAACAAGGAAGTGTTCACTTACACATCAGAGAGATACAACTACCTAGAAGACTTACTGCACACAATTACAGTAAAATCTTTGAGAAATTGGCAGGTCAAATCATGGTACAAACATGCAGAGTTCTCAGATTCCTAGCTTTTCTTTTGGGATTCTTTTTTGCAATAATGAAATTACATATATGTTCTTGTAAATCACTCATTTAGGCAAAATGCTCAAAGCGAGAGAATAGTTTTTATTTCCTCTGTTGGTGCACATCACAAATGACTAGTTGTGTGCAGAACATTTGTAGGAAATCTGCACTGTTGTTTCATTACAAGTATGGAGCAAATGTTCATTTGCAAGAACACTTTTTCCCTTTCAAAAAGTTTACGGTAGCCAAGAAAAACTAAGGAAAGAATGTTAAAACTGAAAACAAACAAACTCAAAGAAAGGGAAAAAAAAGCAAACCAAACAAAACAGGAAAGTTCTGGTTTTGATTCTAACTTATTTTTTCATGTATCAGATGTTGCACAAAGGTTGGACTGGAAAAAGCTTTCTTTCTGTATTCATTCAAGGACAGAAAAGGCATTTCTTCAAAATGCATGTATATGTTCAGTATGGCCTGACAGTCCCTTTTTAAGAACTGCGTGTGCCCATGACCTCTCAAGAGAAGAAAAGCTGCAACAGTATGCATATGGTACAGTAGAGCTGAAAATGAACTCTGAGCCTCTCTTCACTCTCAGCATTCAGTTAATTGCCCTGGCAGACAAGAAACCAGCTATTACCCAAACAGACAGGGCTTGCTCTCTTAGTTTTTCTCTTTGAGTCTCTAAATTAATTTTCACTTGCCTTAATTTGCTTTTCTATCAAGCATAATGCACTTACTGCTCTGAAGGCTGCACCTGTTCCTGACACACTTTCCAGTAATGCTGACATGAACAGCAGTGTCATCTGCGGAGTATCCACATCCATTTTTATCAGTATCTACAGTGTTATGTGAAGCAGATCCACAAGACTCGTGATTTACTACTCCATGGACAGCACTTTGACTGATGAATAGATACAAATAAAAGGAGAAGCTTCTCTTTCAAAGCAGTAATGCCATAAAGGCAGTCCATTATTCACCATGTGATAAAATTCAGTCTTCAGACTTCTGTCTGTGATGAAATTCCTCCTTCTGTACTTACTGCTGAATTTCCCTTATTCTCATAATGAATTTCCGAGGGGCAAAAATTAACAAAACCATAGCATTACATTCATTCAACATGTGCACAGTTCTCAAGCATGCCATTGTTATTCAATATACTTTAATGAAATAGGTCTATAAATTGATTGCACACTTGGTAGCGCAAACAAAGGATGTTGGCTCTTTCAGCAACTGTGGTTGTAAAAATAGTTTTGTCTGAAGCAGAAAAACTGAAAGGCTCTCTGCAAATGTCCAAGTTGTGCAATAAGACAGAGCCAGAGATTTCAGCACTGGTTAAAATTGGTTTAGTGAAAGTCCCCAGTGGAATCAATACTGCTTTGAAGCAGTTGTAACACACATGATTAAGACACATTTCAGATGATAACAGAATATATTTTTTGATCCTATTATTACTGCTCTCAGGTCACTGATAGACAGTTTGCTTTACTTAGCTTCAAAATCACTAAAATGTTACTGACTGGGAGCTCAGTGGGAGCACAGCTGTTGTTCACATATTGCAGAAGAAGGAAGAGATGAAAAGAAAAAGAAACCAAGTCAAATGAATCATAAGCACTTAGAAGTAGTAAAAAATTTTGGAGAATAGAAAAAGAAAACTTCATGTTTCTGGATCCTGTTTCAATAAAGACACACACAAAACCATACACCAAGTTATTTATTTGTGAACAGGTCTAAGTTTTCATAGCTTTTCTTTTCCACCAATGTATCTTTTCTAGATGTGAAAATAAAGACTTGGTTTTATATCAGATTTTCCATAGAAAACAACTGAATAGACTCAAACTACAAGTCAAAGAGATGTTTGATGAACTACAGGAACTGTTGTCATGAAATTTTGAACATACTATGGCTACATGAGCTATCCATGACTGAATGGTGAGCAGGATTAAACTAACAGTGCAAATTAGATACCATCCATTTGTGTAATTTATAAAATCTACCAAAAAAATGGCACTGTCATAAGGTTTTCACATTAATCTAAAATGTACTTTGTTTAGGGTTCCTGCGTTTACTATAGTGACAGACTCTTCATCCACGGTGATCCACAGGAAAATAGCATCTCTGAACCCCCTTTTTCAAATGAATGGATCCTTTACCAGGTTATTCTTTTCCCTGGTTGAAAAATGACTCACACTGTAATTTACACTCAGTAGTTGTATGGCACTTAAATAGGATTGATTGTGTCATTTATAATAAGTAGGGTCTTTCTATTGTCATTGGTATTCTTATTAAGGGCTGGACTGTAAATCCCTTCCTGACACTGAGAAGAGCTACTCACTGAAGAAGTCCTATAGCTCCTGTGAACAGTAGTTCATCATAAAAAAGAAAAGGCTTAAAAGTCTGGATTTAAATATTTCATCCTTAAATTTGTCACTAATAGGATCTCTAGGCAGTGACACAAAACATCTGAAACTGCTGTTAAAGATACCTGTTCTCTCAGCTACATCAGAAGTTCCTTCCGTGCTTATCAATTCAGACTGATAAGACTTGTTCAAATGCGGAAATTTCGGTCACTGATGTTTCAGACACAGTGTGTCTAACTACCGTCAATTATGAAGTAACAGCTCTGGTTTGAAGAACCTTCTTCCCACTCAGTAGGATGCCAGTTTTATTTCTCCAACATGCCCCGAATGCTGTATAGTTACTTTCCACAGGTCATGGCATGTGAGGGTAACTATGCGAGGTGCATTCTGTCTGAAAGTCTTTGTGTCTCAGGGGCTTATTGGGCAGAGCTTTTTGGGGAATAAATGCAAAAAAAAAGGGGAACTGTTATGGCCAGCCGTTAGAGGGCAGTAAAACACCATCTTTTTATACAGTATCAGTTTATTCTCACTTAACTACTAAGGGCACTTTTTGAAGGTTAATCAGCCATTCAGATATCAACAGTATTTATAATCAAGTGATGTTTTTCACTCTTTTGAAGTGGACTCGTATATCTGTTCTGGGAATTGTAGAGTACATACCTAGTGAAGCCTAAATAGCCTGTAATCAATACCCTTTTTGCACTGCAGATGTTTTCCCCAGAAACACGCTGCAGATGTGGGCTTCCCACACATAACTGTGTCCTATGACATTCCTGAAGCTGCTATACCGAACATGTGCATTTGTAGATACATTTAAGAGGAGGAAACAAGTTGTGAGCTGATCAGGCATTCTTATTTCTGTACCACTTTGAACACAGTTATGTGAGGGCTGTGAGGACTTGACCACACAGGAAAAATCTCTCTCATACATATCTCCTTCCCCACAGTTTTTCCTTCTACCTGTGGTTATCCAAGGCTTTTGAGCTGGAACCTGTTTAGGATGGAAGCTGCACTGCCTTGGAGTGCCCAAGTGTCATCTTGAGTTCAGTCCCTCAGGGGAGCAGTCTGAACTAGTCTGGTTTGGCTAAAGAGAACAGAGATTATACTGTTAAACCAAGATCATTCATGGCAATAATAGTTCAAGCCTTATAGTCTATTATTGATGGGGACCATATGGAAAAAGCAATTTGAAAGAATGCTAAGGTGGATATTCATTTTTTTTTCTGACTGTTCAAAAGAAATATACAATTCATGGTGTGTAAATAGGAAACAAAGTAAGAGTTGCTTTGGTAATAAATTATTTTCAATTTTTATTTCCTGTAATCAAACTTGTAGCAAGGAAAGCAATATATTAGTTTGTGTAATGAAAAAGCAAGTCATTCTATGTTTTTTATTGACCACATTGTATTAAACCAAATGTTGAAAACATTATAGAGTTTATGTTAAAATAAAAACTTTACATGAGTAGAATTTCCTTCAGCAATAACAATATATAGTTAAAAAGAGCTACTTAAAAGTAAAATTCAGTACATTAAACCACTTCATATTCCACTCCTTTGTAACAGGGTGTCTACAAAACAAATAAAAACACATTCTTGAATACTTAATTTCCATCTCTAACAGGTTGTTAATTTTGAAAATTTATTTTCCTGTTTGCAATGTAATTTCTGTTTCAGTTTCTTATTTTGATTACAATATAACCTGTACTGTGTGCATTAATAGAACAAAATAAAGAGCTATTTTCTTAAAGACCTTTCCACAAGCTTAGAAATTAAAATTCATGAGCTAATTACAGTGAGAACCATTTATTAACTGCTCTGTAGTGCTTCAGGAATTATTAAGAATTAAAAAATGTTTATTATTGAAAAATAAGTTGTGCGGGAAAATTTGTGTAAATTAAATACTGAAACTTCTATTTGTAAATTGTTATACACAGTGTTTCTATGGGAAAGAACTTAAGAACTTTTCTCATAGAAGCAATTTCCTAGGCAATAATTTCTGAGGTTCAAAGTGCTCTATCAAGTGTTGAATTTTAATATGCTGATTCTGAAAGGATTTTCTTGACCAAATTACCACAATTTTTGTTGCAACAGAGAAATATTTATGAAAACTCAGTTGCTAAGTTAAATGCTTACTTTTTAACATGATGTGTAGAAAATGTGTTTGTGAAACTTGCTGTTTACAACGATTTATTAAGTACTTTTTCAAAAAATATCAGTTTATCCTGTATTTGTACATTCAATGAATTTAATTTCCTCAAAATTCAGAGTAACCCGTTAGACAATTCTGTCATTTTATGAAATCACATTTCCTCATTTAATGAAATCCCATTTCCTCATGTGCTATGAACATTTCTCCCCCTAAAAGCATGTTTTTCAAATCATGTAAATAAAAATTCCTTACTGATTCCTTACTTTAGAAGAAATACCTTGATAATTACTTAATGTGAAAGAAAATTTGTTACCATGTCCCAAAATGCAGTCAGTTTTATAAAGAATTAAGTGAAACCATCTTACCTTGGATTTCTAATAGAGGAACAAGATGGAGCAGAAATAGGTTTGCTGACAGTCTGAAGTCAGTAAGACTAAGAGAAGGGTGATAGGATGTTTTTGGCCACTGAGCAGTACTTAGGCTCTGGACACCTTGGTAGCTGCTCTCATAAAGAAATCTCCAGTTCAGCTTCGTGTGGCATCAACCATGCTCATGGCCTGCTGATTCCCAGTTCTAAAGGAGAAATCTCTGTCACCCATCAGGTTGTTGGCAATTATTTAAACTATTGGAAAAGGTTTTGTCTGGCTTTGGGATTACTACTGTGGTCATCTGAGAAAGAGTGTAAGGGATTTGAATTTCACTAGATTAATGAGTGATTTCTGACAAGGTAATTTTGCATTATGGGAGAGGTTTCTTGTATAAAAATACTAAGCTACTTTATAAGGGAGATGAAAATATTGAGTTTGCTGTTATTATATTACAGCTGGCTTTACAAAAATGTCAGTTTGATGTTTTGGATACAATGCTGTCTCAGTATGAATATCCAAAGACTTGAACATGTAATCAAACACTGCATGGAACTTGCCTGTGGAATTCAGTTGCTTAGTTGTCTCCCAGAATGATTTCTGAAATGACAGTTTCTCAAAGAAAAATCATTACCCATTTGCTCTAATGACTATTCTGGAAAGTTAGTAATTTTCTGCCCCATGTGGTTGCAGCCTTATATATGTTCTTCCTTTGTCCCCCAAAAAGAGGGTAACAGATACATGTAGAAAATCTTTAGCTACACCACTGCCCGCAATTAAAATTATACAGGACAGACACATTGCTCTAACATGCTCTAACATTTGGTGTAAGTCTTCAGTGCATTTAACTAATTTGTGATTAGTGGCACTGTGTTCTTCATGGTATATTTTGATTTAAATGGGGAAATCAAATGCAAAACCACCACAATGCATTTGTATAAAATCCATAAAAAAATGTTGATAACTTTTGTCTAAAATACTTCAGAACACATGACTATCGGGGCTAACAGGATGAATGCAAAAATCCCCATAAACAGGGACTTCAAAATGCAATGTGTATGGGTGCTCCTCTCTGTAAGATCCTGAATATAAATGATTTGAGCCATGTACATACTTAGTTGCATTTTTAAGCACTGCATAGTACTAAGTAGATAGTACATTCAGGCCAACAGTGTCTGCATAGGTGAAATAAGTAATCTGTGTACAGTGGACTTCAATAGAGACCTCAGACTTTTGACTTGGGTTTTTGTTGTGTGTGGCCAGCTTCTCATGACTACCAACAGTTCTCTTGATTTGATGTGATCTTTGTTTTTCCCTTTCAAAGCTACACGTAGACAGGGAAAAAGGAAAAAAGCTGCTAAGGACTGAAAAGACCTCTACCTTTGCATTCTAGGAGAGCTGTTATTCAGAGAGGGTTGCAAAATATCAACACAGTGTCCAGAAATACAGAGATGTGACTTCTGAGGTCAGTGGTTCTTAAACTAAATCCTAGATATGAGGGAAAGGTGTGGGCTGAAGCCAGCTCACAGACGAAGTACAGAGAAAGGCTTTCTCCACTTCATAGGCTATCTAGGTTGCTGTTTCTAGAAGGCTCAGCAACCAGAATCACAGAATCACAGATCATGCCAAGTTGGAAGGGACACACAAGACTCATCAAGTCTAACCCTTAGGCCTGCATAGGACCTTCCCCAAGAGTCACACCATGTGCCTAAGAGTATTGTCCAAACACTTCTTGAATGCTGTCAGGCTTTGTGTGCTGTGACCACTGCCCTCAGGAGCCTCTTCCAGTGCCCAACCACCCTCTGGGTGAAAAACCTTTTCCTAATATCCAACCTAAACCTCCCCTGACACAACTTCAGGCCATTCCCTCGGGTCCTGTCACTGGTCACCGCACAGAAGAGATCAGTGCCTGCCCCTCCCCTTCCCCTCACCAGAAAGTTGCAGACTGAAGTGAGGTCTCCCCTCAGTCTCCTCTTCTCCGGGCTGAAAACACCAAGTGCCCTCAGCCACTCCTCATATGGATTCCCCTTAAGGCCCTTCACCATCTTCGTTGCCCTCCTTTGGACACTCTCTATCAGCTTAATATCTTTCTTATATTGCAGTGCCCCAAACTGCCCACAATATTTAAGGTGAGGCCACCCCAGTGCAGAGCAGAGCGGGAAATCCCCTCCCTCGACTGGCTGGCGATGCTTTGCCTGATGCCCCCCAGGACAGGGTTGGCCCTCCTGGCTGCCAGGG
>JAWWMP010000001.1:48467444-48508638 GCA_035047865.1 Dendrocincla tyrannina | reverse complement strand
ACTGGCTGGCGATGCTTTGCCTGATGCCCCCCAGGACAGGGTTGGCCCTCCTGGCTGCCAGGGCACTGCTGGCTCATGTTCAACTTGCCATCCACCAGGATTCCCAGGTCCATTTCCACGGCAGTGCTTTCCAGCATCCCATTCCCCAGTCTGTATGTACATACAGGGTTGTCCCACGCCAGAATCTGGAACTTTCCCTTGTTGAACTTCACATGGTTGGTGATTGCTCAGTCCTCTAATTTGTTTGGAGGGCTTCCCTGCCTTTGAAGGCGTCAACAGCTGCTCCCAGTTTTGTGTCAGATGCAAACTTACTTCAGATCCTGTGTACTGCTAGCACAGAGGAGAGAGTTAAGGTGGTTGAAATGATGCAACATCCTGAATTGGAGAAGACAGATGTAAAAATTGAACCCATTAAAGACGAAGAACAGGAGTCCAGTCCATCACTTAAGGTGTCAACAGAGACAGTGCTTTTGCCAGTGTCCCCAAGTACAGAGTGTGACAGAACTGAGGTCATTTGCAAGAGCAAAAACAAAAGGCCCATGGAGGACACTGGTGTAAAGGCAGTGTGTTGCTCAGACAGGAGCTGGTTGATGAGCACCAGGCAGTGAACTGTTTGTAGACAATGAACTGTGATGTGTCCCCTAAGATAAAAGTGTATGAGAGTGCTCAGGAGGATACAAGCATATGTTGAGGAACACCTTTAGTAAAATGGAGGGTAAGATGTCTGTTGTGAATGACAAGCATTTGACACTGAATTCATGAAGAAAACGAGATTCCTTTTGTGGAAGTGAACCTCCAACATGAGATTTTTAAATAACAAAAATGGAAATTTCTGACTTCTAGCCATAACTTTTTGTCATCCATCTAGTAATGCTTGAATGCTGTTTCTCATCAGGCTGTGAAGAACAGCTATATGTTTCTAATGATATTCTGTTTGTTGCCTAATTAAAACTGTCATCAGGGAAGTGACTGAACCGTCACAGGGAGAAATTGTTTCTATTCCTGTTTCAATCTTTTAAAAACAGAAAACAGATGTTCCCTTCATTTTCTACTGTCAAGGAACTCCAAATAAAAGCATCTGCGACACAGGCAAGACTGTAGAGCCTACAACCATATAGATGTGGATAAGATGTTGTCTTGTGCAGGGTTTCAAGGTTACCACAGACAGGCAAGAGAACAAGTGAACACCTTGACTCCCCAGATGCTGAAGCATCTAACTTCATTGACTGTCCTGTCAATTTGAGATTATTCCTGGTTTACGTGCTGTATTTTATCTCAATACAAATTAAGCATTGCTTCGCAGTCTGAGTTATTCCAGGCTGAACTACTGCTTGACCCCATAACTAGAACTCCCATGTGCAATTGACCATGTGACTAGAAACCCTCTAAGCAATTCCTGCAGTTCCAAACATCTGCATCAGTGTTTGAAGCTGTGTTTTAGTGTGTCACTGTTTCAATGATAATGTTAGAGAAATGTTCCTCCTGTCTTCTGCAGTTGCTCTTTCCTTCCTTCCTTCCTTCCTCCCTTCCGCCTATAGTTTAGTCTCTTTGGAATATAGAATATTCTGAGCTGGAAGGGCCCCACAAGGATCATCAAGGCCAATACCAAGTCTTTCTTATAGCTGACTGAAAAAATAGCATGTGGAGATGAGGGGTGACTTGCATAAGAAACTGGAAAGAAACATCAGCCTGAGAAGATTGTTGCTATAAAGGATGCACTCTGCTGCTAGGACATGGTGCAGCTGCCCACTGCCCCTTGTGTATTGGTTCATCCTTCCTCAAGCCCTATTGGACTCCCTTGGCTCCACTTGCAGCCTCTCTGCCTGAAAAAGGCCACTATTTAAAACCAACATTTCACACAAGAAAATATTCAGTCATCCCTCTCCCTGCCCTTCCCCAGCTTCCTTCAGACTTGCTTCCTGGCTCCTCCAGAATTGTGCCTCACAGCTACCAGGAGCTCCCTGTCTGGGCTGAGGCTTTCAGGCCAGCTGGATCTGTAGCATGTCATGGGCAGAGCTGTTCATCTGCGCCTGGGTACCTGAGCTTTCCCCCTGCTTCCTTCAGGGCATCTCACTGGATGGGCTCCTGGGTGTCAAGCAGGAGGTCTGGCAGCCCCCTCCTTGGTGGGTCGTAGGGCATCAGCTTGGAGGAGACAGCTTGTCATCATGAGTGAAACACAAGTCCCAGGAAAGCTCCTTTTAAACTTCTGGTTAATTAATCTAATCAAACTAAATTTGAACACTGGCTTTTTAAAAAGTTATCTGTGCGTCTGAAAATGCACAAAATGCTGCCCCTGTCAAAACAAGAGACTGGAGCACACAGGCTTTGTGATACTCTCGACCTGAATTTTCACTATCGAATATAGATCTCTGCAGTAATGTTTGTGACAGCCATATGCATAAAAACTCACCAGAACTGCAAAAAAATAGAGCTTGAGGAATCAGAGCTGTCACCTAGCCTGAAAGGAGGAATGAAAGCAGTGCTCGTGCTTTTTGTGATGAATGATTCACAAGTCTGCTGTCAGCCCTCTCCTCGACCTCACCCGTAACGTTTCAGAGCTGCTGCCTTGCACAAGGGATGCTGCTGGCAAAGGCTTTTATATTCAAAATTGTCCTGTTAGCTTAGTATGTCTACAGACTTAAAGGCAGGAAGCAAAACTGTTCATTAATTAGGAATATTTACAGGCCCCCAGCAGATGTTTTATTCTTTAATTGACTGTTGTGTTACCAGGCTGCTTGCTGAAGGTGAGGCTTCTCCTTAAGACCAAACTGACCTTTTAACAGGCAAACTGGTCTGGCCCCTCTTCTCCAGTTCCACAGTCACATCTGCTTTGTCATCTAGCTCTAGTACAGCATAGTAACTCTCTGCAAGAGTAGTTTTCTGCTGGTTTAGTTTCCTTCATGAGCTCAGTGTGGGTCTGCCAAGCACAAGGAAAACAAGAGAGGTGGAGGGAATATGAAGCCAGGAGCAGGTAGGGGTAGACAGCACAGGCTGTTCCAACCAGAAGTGACTGTAAGATCTTTCTCTGGTCTGGAGATCAAGGATTATCAAACAAGAAGGGGAGAAAGACCTCTCAACACTTTTTTAGCCAATCTCTTTTGGTGATGAGTTCATTAAAAAGGAGGGGGGGGAATCTGTATAGTGGGAGACAGAATGTGACAGATTCACAAAGCAGCAGAGGAATGCTGACAAAGTTGGGAGTCACCCATTTTCTGAATGAAATTTGGGCTTCCCCAGATATTGCAAGGTGAAGGAGGACTCTCCCCAGCTATGCCACTGACTTTATCCATTGTACAAATAACAAGTATCAACGATGAACGGATTGATTTTATGGGAAGCTGACTGGTCAGAAAGGCGGGGGGAAAAAAGATTGGATGGCTCTGGGCACATCCCAGAATTATGTTGTACTTCCAGAACTGCAGCCAGTAAGGTCCCTCCTATTCCAGAAAGGGATCGACCAGCAGGAGGGGTCTCTGAGTGCCTTTCAGGGCCTGCCATAGATGGTGCTGCAGCTCCAGTTTGGGGATGGCTTGTGCACCTGCTTTGTCTGGCAGGATGTGTGGAATAGCATCTAGGAAATGCTTCAAAATACCCCAGCAAAGGTTCACTGACAGCAGGGAGCTGGCAGGTTGGAGGAACAGTTACTTGCTGGATCACACAGGAGTGCTAGATGATGTAGAAATATTGAAGACCTGCTGATGTTATCATAGGTTTGATTTAAAGTTGATCAGTGATTGTTAAGGAAGACAAATTCCCTCCTTAATACCTGCTGCCAAGGAAAAAGGTTTATGCCTTATTTTGCACATTATTGTGTGAAAATGGCATGCAAGGAGCCAGAAGAAAACCACAAAGAATGAGAAGAATAGGATGAATTCAGTGCTGCAATGCCCACAGTAAATTAAAAAATACTGGGCTAAGGTTAGGTACAGTGAATTCCAACTCCAATATAAGGAAAATGGTGTTCACTACACAGAGAAAAATTAATTGATGCACTCTGACTGAATTGCTTCTACAACCATTGCTTTTTTTTTCTTATAATTGCCATGTTCAGGTTAAAAACATATGATATGAATCACAGTAACGCTTTTCCATATATTGTATAAGCTTTTGGTTTCCTGCCAAGAAGGCGTGTAATGAAAATTAAAAATAGAGGAATTATTAAAAAAAAAATCTGCATGCATTACTGCTGACATTTGTTGAAATAAGAAGGTACATGAAAAATTATTTATAGATTTTGTGAGTTAGAACAGGAAATGAAATACAAGCAAAATGACACATGGGGGAATATTTTTATGGAATATGGTAATGAGTAAAAACATTTGTGACACCAACTCAAGATAAGAAACATTCTAAGAATTATTGAAGGGTTTAACACAATAGAACAATGTGTTTGGATTTAAAATGTAATCGTCTACAAATGTAACATTTAAATGTTTAAAAAATATATTCATCTGAAAAAAAAGTCCAGAATTGCTGAGAAACTGTACAGCTAACAAAGAGACCAGGCACTTTAAAATGAAAATAAGGCATTAACAAAAAATATTTTACGCACATCTGTGGTAATAACAGTAGTTTATTTTAAAAAAATAGAAAGAAAGTCTTGGGAACATGTATTTCCTTTGGAAACAAAACCTTGCGAGACTCTTTTAATCAGAAGTTACCCCTGTGTTTAGAGTTTATGATTCATTTTGAGACTTGACAAAAGCAGCATAAGCTAGGTTGACTTAGTTTTTCCTGAATTTTAATAACATGAGTGAGAAAATTAAGACTCTTGAAAAAAGATAAATTAAAGATGAGACACTGCAATGACCAAATGGAGTTTACAATTAAAATTTCATCAATAGGTTAACTTGATTACCAAATTAACATGGCAGGTAAGCACCACAAACTTTGTGGTTGACTCAGGTGAGGTTTGTATTATTTTACTTTTAGATTTCAATTTCTTCTACCTACATATCTACACAAAACTCTAGTTGATATATTATGTTTCCATACCAGAAGAAAGGTTACATTGAATATAGAAACTTTACAGAACACAGGAATTGGTGCTGGTCTTAGGCTTTTGTCAAGGAAATTCTTCTGATTCTTTTCAAGGAAACATCGATTTGTGAGGGCCTTAAATGATGATGCTTTAACACTTAGGGCCAGAAATTTTATAGTACAGGACTTAATATGTAAGTCATGTCCTTTCAGAATGAGATACAGACACCCATAATTAATGCTTTATATGAGTTTTATGGAAATTTGGACTCCCACAAATAACAATTCCCAGCTTCTAATACATTGAGCTCACAATTTGAACTGAAAATCAATGTGATTAACACACAGCTTTTGAAAAGATATGCAGAGAGAAGATTTCAACTCCTGAGCCTTCTAGTTAGTATGTGAGTACCTTATTTCAGAAGCATTGAAGAGTCTCCATGTATCAACCTTCTGGTGGCTTTCAGAAAGATGCTTGTAAAAACTCTGCACTGCACTGCACAAGGCTTCCCCTTTCAAAACCGCTGTGAGGGAAGAGGAGCAGTGACATTGTTTTATGTGATGGCCAGTTTGGTACGTGGGAAGGAGCAGGTCTCCACTGTGCCTGCTTCTCAGCTCGCAGGGATTGACACCTGTTGCTCTTGTAGGAATGTTGAATCAGGCTACTGATCTTAGCAGACCAGGTGGGAAGCAGCTTCCAGCAGCTTCCAGCCATCTCTTTACAAGCAGGTCAAACAGCACCCAGATGCTTTTTTAAACACTGAAACCAAGTAGTAAAGAATGTCACACACTTATGCCAGTGAAACTGTACTCCATACACCCTGTTTAAACAGGCTGATGGCATCCAAGATGTGTGCCTGGAAAGAGACCCCCAAGTCAAAGCTGTGCCTGGGAAGTGTACAGACCATTGCATTCTTCCATGACAGTTTACTTTACTTTGCAAAGGGTAGCCTACATGCCTGATAGTAAGTTTGGCTTCTCCACAGGTAGAAATTCAAAGTCTACTTGTTAGTGAAACGAAATGGAAGAGAGAGAAGTACCAAGGACCTGTATCTAATGCTCAGGGCAATCAGTGGTGGTGTCACTGTTGTCCTCAGAATTCTGTGCTACAAGAGATATTGGATAAAGTATATAAACAACCCTGGGAGGAAAAAAAGGGTTTATTTGCTTTAAAATTAGCACTCAAATCATCTGTACTTCAAGATCTGTGTTCCTTCTACCAAAAACTAGAAAAAATTCATCACTCTAACCCAAATGGAGAATGCGACACTCAGCAAAGTCTGCTCCTCAAGCATTAAGATGAGAAAATTCAAAAGATACAGTGACTGAAAGTAAAGTCCTTGCAAAGAAGGAATGAAGTGAATGTATAAGATACAAATGAGACTGGGACTTGAGAAGGTATATACTGCACTCACAGGATTAGCAGTATCTTACTGGATAGATCAGATTCATTGCATATTACATTCTTGTAATATATTTATTTTATGTTCCCTTTCCTCAGTATCAACTGACTCATAATGAATGTAAGGAGTAGTTATTTGTTTTGACACTAGGTACCTTGAGACTGTGTGTCTGACTTGAAAATAAATGCATGGATGAGATCTTTCATGTCTTTGAAAGGCCTGAGAGAAAAATTTGTCAAGCTGGGCAGTTAATCAAGAATATCCCATGTAGGACCTTGAGTCTGACTTTTAGAAACAGCTGATAAAGCTCTACCCTAAACCCCTCATATGTAAATTGTCCTCTGGTTCATCTGTTAATTTCTCCTTTACAGTATAGGGAATGGATGCAGAAGGTGTTTTGTAGCTGTTCTGTTTTGACAGTCACAGGATGTGTACATTCCAGGTTATCAGCAGGAGGTTGTTAGGTGGTTTGTAGGAAAAGCTGTCACAATTCCCTAGCTCCCAGCAAGTCTTTGGCTGTGTTCAAACTTGTTGAACTGTGGAAAAGCAGTAATTAAAAATCACTATATCTAAAATCCTCTGCTTGTCATTCCTTGCAGGAAAACATTTCCCCTGTTCACGTATCAGGGTGTTTTCCTAAGTGCACAAGATTTTGACAAATATTTACTTAGCAAACAAATCATTAAACATGACTTTTCTTGTAAAAATGGATTTGATGTCAGTCAAAAAAATGTGTTAATAATACATTTTTCAATGTTTGTATATTCCTCTTGGCTCCTTTAGAAGAATGTTCTGTTTGCTGATGTGTAGGGACCATTTGTCTAATTCACCATTGACAGACACAAAAATTCCTTTGGAGGGGTTAGTTTGCCAGCCTAAATTCTCTTTGTCTGTTCAAGTGGGCACAAATATCGCATTTTCCACTTTCATTGAAATCTCAAAAGTTTCCTGATTTTTTTCTCCTCCATTCTGAACTTGCGTAGTAATTTGATTAACTGCTAAAACTCTGGTGGCACTTTGGAGTGCTGTCCTTGTTGGCTTGACAGTGCCACATCATACTCATTAAAGTTAGCAAGGCTACTCATTTCTATTTTATATCTAAAATCAGGCAGCTTCTACAAAGAAATCTTTCATTGCACATCTCAACATATATTAAATTGGTAAAAAGATGGTTTCAAAAGTTTCAAAGTTACAATCCAAACTGGTAAATAAAGGCTGTCAAAGTGATGTAATACTTACAGTTTTCTCCTTCAGAAATGACTCAAAAGTAATTCCCTGTACAATGACATGCAGCACTTTTATGGGTGCTTTCTCATGGTGTGTGCAACCCTTTTCAGTCTAGATTCTGTAGGCTGTACTTTTTGTAGTAAAAAGGATGATAAAAATAATAACAGAAGAGAAAAAATATTGCCTGTGGCAAACAAAAGGGAAAGTATGAAGTGTGTTTATTTATGACAGCAAAATCTAGAAATGAATGAGCTCCCTGCTTTTCTAGTCAGGTCCTCTATTTTACTTCTAGCCCCACCCTTGCTCCTTAAATGCCAATCTGCTTTCTGCTGTCAGACCAAAAATCCCCACACTTTGTTTAAGAAAAAATTGCTAGGCTATTTTTGTATGTGTGTGTTTAAATACTTATTTGCCTTGGCCTGTGGTGGTACAGCTGTCAGCTATACTTCCTTCTGTCTGCTCCAATTTTGTTTGATGAAAGGGTTCAGACCCACTCTGTCCAAGAGCTAGCTGGCCTATAGAAAAGAGGATATAGAACTTTAATAACACACAGAAACACATACTTACATGCTGAAAACATACTGAGCTTCTAGAAGGAGAATACATTACCCTTCCAAAAGGACTCCAGGATCAAATTGAATTTCCTGTGCCGGACTGGGAGCCATGCAGCAGAAACAGTGAACCATCTACCTTGAAATGTCTGCTGCAGTTAGTAAATGCCCACCATCTTCCTGCAGTCAGTATATGGTTCCTGCCAGCCTATCTGTGTGTCAGATCTTACCATACCCTGCACACTGACTGCACTGAGGTGAGGCTTGTGTGGGAGCAGACTGCAAGGGGCCATCCCAGTAAGTCCAGTCCAGGATGCTCTCCAGTGCTCCTGGAAGCACTATGCATAGCTCAAGACTCCACCCTCAGTTGTTCTCGCAGTGCCTCAGACTGAATTCCTGCCAGTATTTCCAGAGCTACTGGAGATCTCTGTTTCTTGGATGTGTCAATTGCACTAAAAAAATCAGTACATATGTTTTGGGTTCTTTAATTATTACAGACACATGGATGACTGTGTGATTCTCTGACTCCATAACCAAACTTAAGAGACTGGGAAACATAAATAGATACAAATGTAATCTCAATTAAGAATTTTTTTTTTAATCTTTTTCCCCTAACATATGGTAAAATTTACTGGAAAGATGGTTTTGAAACCTTAGAAGGTTAGGAGAAATTATGAAAGGCACATTAGGGGAATCTAAGTGGCTTAGACTAAACAGGAGATACTTAAAGACAATAAGCAAACTACTGTTTGAGACTGTGGCATTATTAGATCCAGTGTGAATGTGCATGGTCTGAAATTTTTCATATTTTCCCATAAAAACACATTATAAACTGTTACTCTCTTCCTCAGTTGGCTCATATACATAGGGTGATTCCCATTTCAGTTCACTGCAATTCACCTTCAAATCCCAATGCTGCATTGTTCAATGAGTATTCTCATAAAAGAGAGAGAGAGAAAAAAAGAGGAGCACTCTGTGATTTATCAGGGACATAAAAATATATCACATTTTGTAGTTATAATGTCAGACCAGGCATTCTGTCAAGCTGTCCACAATGTCTTTAGCATGATCTCTACATTCCAAGAATCCTGAAACAAAAATTGACTCATTTCCCAGCATAAAATCATCTTACATCCAAAATGGTCTTGTGTTGGAGGTATATATGCCATGCTCATAAAAAAAGTGAAAGTAATAAGATTGTTTTCTGAAACGTGTCTGTGTTTAAATGCAGAATAGAAAGCTACCACACAGCTATCTAAATCACTTGTTATTTTGCACATGGCTCACAGAACTACGTGTATGCACCTTGTGTATAAATCCCCGTGCAGTGAAATGTGAATGTAAGCCTTAATGCATAATTATCAAGTTTTAACAGACAAGATATGGTAATAATGCACTTAGCAGTTGAGAAAGCATGAATCTCTTGTGGCAGACGTGAGTGACTGGGGATGGCAGGAAGACATGGAGAGGGAGGAGAAAAACAACAGCAATCACTGCAAAACAGTAACATGTATTTTTAGCCTTTAGGATGAACTAGGACCTCATTCTACTAATGCCAGAGGTATTGTAAAAATGTTCCTGCTTTGGAAATTAAGGTCAGAGATGTTAAAAATGCTAACAAAAATATTATTCTTATTTAAACTGAGCTGTTGTAATTATGTTTGCAGAATCTAACAGCAAATTATTAGAAACAGATTCACCTTTAAAATAGGAAAAAGCACACCATGCTGAATATGTAAACTAGGTCGGCTCTCATTTAAACTCCATATTGCTGAGAAAAGGACGCCAAAGGGAATGTGATTTATCACTAGATCCATCTGGCAGATCATAGCAAAAACCTAGTGTTTTAATTACCATTGCTTTGTCAAATCATAAAAAACACAGAAATGTGTAGTGAAAGGAACCTAAAATGAACCTTTTATATGCTCTGATAATCAAGTAAGATTACACCTCTTTTGAGAGATACCTGGCTAAGCCACAATAATCCTGACCTGGGGATTTTACTGTCTTTCTAAAGTCTGTTAAAGCCTTTTAGCACTTACTTCTCTGTTAGCCTTAAAAAAGGAAGTCTCTTCTCCTCATATCTGCCTGATACCTCCATTTCTGAAAATTAAGGTAGTTATTATTTCTTCTAGCCTTGGTAGACACAGAGAACAGCCACAACACTCTTTTGTTACTGCAACCTATATCAAAACTCCTTTATGGCAATCTTTTCTAAGCTACCTGAACCCAATTATTTGGATTATTTTTTTATAGAGCATAGTCCCAACAACCTCTTCAGCTGACTAACTTTCAGTACCAACCTGTCACACCTCTATATCCCCATGGTTGATGAAAACCCCATATAAAAGCCAGAATGGTACATTTGCAGAGCTGTTCTGCCTTTGGCTATTGGTCTGTTCCAGTGACAGGAGCAGGGAGGCTGGATGCAAAGGCAGTGATGCTCCATTGTCACCTTTCCTGTCCTCAGCCTGCCCCTCCACATCCAGCTTTGGGAAGTGATTTCTGCTGAGGGCCCTGTGGATGTAGGGTGAGAACTTCTCCCTCTCTCTTCTGTCCTGAAACAGCATAGAATCCTGAGGGAATGGGAATTAGGTGGTTTTGAGAATTGCCTGCGATTTCAAAGGCTGGCTGAACTGAACAGGGCAAGATTTGTCTAGTACAGCCCCTACAGTTTGGGTTAAGGTGGAAATTTGTGCCACATACGTGACAGGTCAATTTATTGTTTTGGTGTCAGAAATTTGTGCCACATATGTGACAGGTCAAGTTATTGTTTTGGTGTCATTCATAGGTGACAAACTAGAAGTTTAAGTTCTGTGTCCTAGGTGCTTATTTTTATAAATATTATTAAGAAACTGATATTTAAAGTTTCTGAAATACTTTCCTTCTGATAACATCATATTAGGTACCTTCAATTTTTCTGGTATAAATTATCCAGGCTGAAAGCTGATATCTTTACTTTGTGAAGGTACTGCTTTGGCTGAGCCAGAGTTACTCTGTTTCTAATGATAATGCAATGTAGGTAAAAAGAAAATACCTTTCCCGTCATGAAAAATGAATGTGTGATCACCATTACAGAACTCTAATTGCTGGCTAAACTGAAGGAATAAGATTTGCCATATTTGTTATTTTGGGTTAATAATAATCCCACTTGATAAACTTTGAAAGACTTGTTTCTTCATTTGCACAGACTACTTAAGCATTGATTCTCTTCATGTTGTTACACCCTCTAATGTTGTAAATGTTTTATTTTCTTTAAAAAAAAAATATTTTGGATGGACAAAATGTAGAAGTAGAGAGGCAGAGTGACTGGCTACCAACAAGAAGATCTCATAGGGTGTTTTAGGGGGCTGGAATATGGAGCTTCTACACAGCAACCCATCCTCTGCAGCTGGAAGAGGGCACAACTGGGAGAAGTTATTATGGCCAGACCCGTTCAAAGGCTCCTGTGCTGCCTTTTGAGGTGAACCCAACTTTTCAGACTGAGAAGCAACTAATTCAGGAGGGTGGATTAGCCTTCTAGCAAAGGAGGACAAATTATAAGTTTTGTTTTTCTTCTCTTTCTTTCTTGGGCAAATGTGCTCATGAACTTTCTTTAAATACATTGTAATTCTCCATATGCGTTTGCACTGATTGCACAAGGAAATTAGGTAGGGTCTTTTGACATTGCTATAACATAATTATATAGAGTGAGATTTATGTGCAGTCTTAACACACATTTATTAGTTCAGTATTTTTACTGAACTTCTATTAGTTGTATCCCATACAGCTCCTTGTTATTTTTCTTAAGACCATATACTACCTTTGTTATAAATGGTCTTTAGTTTATTTTTCTAGTGTTTTTAAATCTTCCCATCTAAAGAAATAAATTGCATCCCTCTGCATCCTCTCATGAGAAAATAAAACACATCCCAAAGCCCCTGTAGCTATGGAGTTTCATCACCGTAGCTTACTTTAAAACCTGCCTTTCTTTCATGAGTCATTCATTTCAGTGTTTACTGGAGAAGGGCATCTTTTATGGAGATGGAGAGATTTAGTGGAGCAAAAGTAGATTTTTTTTTCTGTCACAGATTTAGAAACCTTAGGAGTTTTAGTTATGAATGGGAATGTTGTACCCACCCAGGGGAATAATATAATTTTCTGTCCTATGACAGTACTTCATCTTACTGTTTTTAAGAACTGTCTTTATTATGTTTTGTGAAATTGTTTGAAATCTCAGAGGAAAAAGACTTATGTAAGAACTCAACCTTAAAAGATGCTGAAAATGCTCTGGCCAGAAAAGCACTTAAACAGGTATTTAACTCAGAGTGCATAGGAATACCCTGGGAAATAAATGTGCTTAAAGCTAAATACATACTTCTGTGCCTTTGCTGGATCAAAATCAAAGCTCTCAAATCCTTGCAGGACTGAGCTCTCATTGTTTGTTTTTATAGAGTATTTGTTTACTGAGTGTAATAAATCTGAATACAGTGCTACAGGATATTTTCAAGCCTGTACCGCCTGGCCTTGCACCATTGGACATCAGTAGTAAGCTTTATTTCAATGGGAACTAGACCAAATCCTCATAGTGTGATAGACTGATGTGGAAATCCTGTTTATCTGTCAGACAGATAATATATGCACTGAATGGTAAATAATCACTGTCTGTGTCCTAAAATTATAAACAAACAATATTTTTTGCTTAGTAGAAGCATCCAGAAATGTTCTCTGCATTTTACGAATTAAAACAGAGTGAAACTCTTACCTCAAGGTATTTCCCACCTTTATGTAGGGCAATCCAGCAGGGGAGCATCACATGTAAGCAAGGCTGGTGAGAAGGGAAGGGGAAGATGAGCTAGGAATATATGCATATCTTAGGGGCAGAGCCTGAGCCTTGCAGAAGCACTTACTGCAAACAACCCGTCTCATGGCAAAAAGAGTGAGTCAACAGTCTGCCACTTTGGAAAAAAGAAGTAAACCTTCCTTTCCCATTACCTCTGAAAGATGAGAAGGTAGAAAATATCATAAAAGGCAACATTTACAAGAGGCAAATAAAAAAAGAGGAAGGCAGACTTATGAGGCACAACAAAGTCAGGCTGTGTGTTTCTTGCTCATCTTAGAAAAAGAAAAATAAGAAAACCAAGAAAGCACTTGCTGGTAGGCTTTGCTACTAGGCTTTGACCTGAGTTTAACAGTATGCCTGCACTTACCCCATACAGAATGTCAGAGCTGTGTGTGCTGTCCTAGTGAATCACAGCAGCACTGCTATAACAGAGCTGGAGGGGGGGGGGTATTTTTAGCACAATGTTAACTACTGGAATCACCTGGGTGTACTCTGACAATGTGGCAATAGACTTCTCAGTCATATCCCCAGTCATTACTCAATAGTCATATTGGATATTGTTCATGAACTGCTAGTCTACCTTTTGCAAATTTCTGGGATTTTTTGGTTTGAGGGTTGTTTGGTTGGTTGGAGTTTTCTTATAATCGTTTTCCCTCGTAGTTTCTATGTGTGGAAAACTGCTGGTCTTTTCTCCTAGAAATGGTTGGTTTTGCCTTACAAAAATAGAGGCTGCAGAACCACAGGCAAGATCAGAAATCACAAAGCTCAAATAACTAAGAAGAAGATGAATCAAAAGAGTAGAATAAATACAGTTGGTGCATGAGACATGTATATTTAAATAGAGAAAAAAGTAGCAAGAAGGTAAGTGTACATTTAATATTAAGAAAACCTTGTTTTCATCAAAGTCTGTGAAAAGAGCAGCCTTCAAGTGTGCAGAAAAAGAAGCCTCACAGGAGGCTTTTACTAGACCTTAAAAATGTTTACCTCACCCCAATAGGTTATGACTGGACTGATCTACTGCTTGTTTTCATTTCTTGTTTTATCATTGCAGTAATGCCATGGAAGGTTAGACCTAAAAGTTATTTTTAAAAATGCTTGAAGCGTTTATGTGTTTTTAAAAAACCTGTCTATTCAAGTTGGGCATTTTATCTTTCTGAGTCTTGGCTCTAATATAACCTGGATGCTACCAGAACTCCCGTGTTTTCATCTATGCATGTTACCATGGTTCCATGATGCATTTTTTTTTGGCTTCATGCTATGTTCTCTACTGAATGTAGTGTTAATAGTAGCAATTGCCTACAAGAAAAATTGCACCTGTTCCAGATTAGGTGAAAAAGCAACTTTATACCCATAGTTGCCTATCTAAACTTCACCAAATTCAAGTCCTTGGTTTTTTATATTTTTTTTACTGGTTTTCTGTCTGTCTTGAAGGATCTCTTCCACATCAGGAAGCTTATGGCAGAGTCTTCTATATACCATTAGGATTCCTTTCAAGAAATGTGGAAACACATCATGCAAACATATCAGAAAAGCACAAATAAAACAAAACTGCATATTGATATTTCGTGATCCTCCTGAACTTCCACTGGGTAAGAGTCCCTTCCCTGAACTGAGAGCCCTTTCTTCCTGGAGTCTCTGTGTGACATGTGCCCACTGCAGAAGGTTTATTTACACTCTGTGGGGATGACCTTTTCACATTTCTGCTCTTTTCTCTGTCCCTCTAAGTCGTATTCACCATCACGTGACGGTTCAGAGCTTCTCCACATCTCACTGTGCTTGTGCAACATCATAACTTCCATCTAACCATGGTGATAGGACTGAGGTGCATTCACACTATAGAGATCCCAGATGTGCTGTGCTGGATTCTGAAAAATGAATCAGCACTGCACTCGTGAGCCCTGGCTGTTGTAGCCACTCAAACCTGCTTCTAAATGGAAAAAAACCAACCAAACAAAAAAACCCCAAAAAACCAATCCACAACCCCCTCCCCCAGAACCCCAAGACATTATGTTTGGCATAGGCATTCAGTTTATCATCATTTTGACCATCTAGAGAAATCACTCTGTCAGAGACAGATAGCAAGATCTTTTATCTGCATATGTGCACTGGAAGTCCTACTATACTCAACATAGTGTAGTACTCAAAGTAACTGGAGGTGAACCATAACAACATATTTTTTTAAACTTGCAGCAACTTCACAAAGTGAATAGCTCTACAACAAGCTTATGGCTGTGAAAGGTTTAGATAGCAATTATTTCCAGCATTGAAAATGATGACAATTTACCATTCTACTGAAAAAATGAACAGGAACATGTTTTTTGTATAGACACCTGTCAAAGATCCTTTTTTGCTTCAAAGGGACAATGGCACGGTGCCTGTTGCAGCCACTGTATTCTGTGTTGATAACAGCCTTGTATTTCTATTGTATTAAGTCCAAAAATACTGGAAGATGGAATTATTTTATTATAAATGCACAAAGTAATGATATCATTTCTTAAGTTTGTTCACCTACTAACTTCTCCTTTAAAAGCTAGTCCATGGTTTACTGGTTTATGTTGTCAACATAATTTAGCTCTTGCTTTGCTATAAATTCATATAGCACCCTCTTATACACATATCCTATTTGAAGTTCAAAAAAAATCTATTAGCACTTAAAAGGGCCTTGGATCTATCAGACCTGAAATTGAAGTCCCTGTGAAAAGTCCTGTGAAGGTAGCTCTGTCAGGAAATAGAAAAGAGGAGAAAGCTGGATAGCTTTTAAGTAATTCACAGTAAATAAATCATTAGCAACACCTTTTTCTGTATGTAAGGAGCTGCGCTGCTTTTTTTTTTTTTTGTCTCAGTTATTTTCAGATTGTTTCTACGGTTAGCTATTTTATTTTTTTTTTTTTTTTAATGACTGAGTGGACCGCAGAGAAACTTCCTCTCCTGGATATGCATGAAACAAATTACTTTATTCTCTTCATGGTCTTTGTGTTTTTCATGGCTTTGAACATGAGATTGTGCTGCATTTTATACCAATTAGATCTTCTGGAAATTTTTATGATAATGAGGGATCGATATTCTGCTTTTGCCAAGAGAGTACATCAATGAACAAATGCCAGAAGCATGGCAAGTGTGATAAATTACAGAAGTGATCAATACCAGTATGATTCATTGCACAAAAGGTCCCATATTGCCACTGTTGTTTCATTAGTTTGTGAAGCATTGGCTGTGTACTATGGACCAGATCCTGATGATAATTACATTATTAGCAAATCTTTGTCTGATTTGGGGGATTTTACATCCTCTCTTCAATGAGACAAATACAAATTTTTCCAATTAATTGAACTAGCAACACCAGATCTTCTTCAAAAATTCCACGTTTGGCTCTTATCTGAGAGCACAGGCTGCAGCTCTGGCTGTGGGATCTGAACCAGCTACCCCGTGGTGGCTGATTCCACCACCCAGAAGGAGCTGCCAAAAGGAGAGGCTGATGTGCACACCTCAGACCACAGAAGTGCCACAGCCTCTGGCATGGGGCAGGGACAGTCAGCAGACCTGCCTCCGAAACATGTGCCCAGTGGACAACCTCCAGCTACAGGTGGCTGAGCTGCAGAAGGTGGTAAGAAGGCTACGTAATGTCAGGGAGGCTGAGAAGGAGTTGGATAGCAGGGCCCAAGTGCACATCTTTCCTTTTCAGCCTGAAAAGCAGTGAGCTAGAGACTTCCCCCAAAGCCTGAGGTGCTCTTCAGAACCGTCTCACTACTTTGCAGGCAGAAAAGGAAAGATGTGTCACATCAGTAGAGTGGGGAGAACTGGGGAGGAACTTTTTAGAAGGGCATGTAGTGATAGAACACGGGGAAATGGTTCTGAACTGAGAGAGGGTAGATTAAGACTAGATAGAAGGATATTCTTTACTGTGAGGGTGGCAAGGCACTGGAGCAGGTTGCCCACAGAAGTTGTGAATGCCCCATCCCTCGAAGTGTTCAAGGCCAGGTTGCATGGGGCTTTGAGCAACCTGGTCTAATGGAAGGTGTTCCTGCCCATTGGAGAGGGATGGAATAAATGATCTTTAAGGTTTCTTCCAATAGGACTCATTTTATGATTCTATGTAATGTCTTATTCTTGGTCTGAGTTTCAGAAAAATTTAACTATTTAGTCTTAACCATCTTTATTGTAAAGACTTGTATGCCTCTCACAGTGCCTTGCAGTGAAGACAATGAATTTAATGGTAAATAACAACCCAAACATGTGGGGAATGCAGAATTTCTGTGGGTTTATTACATAATGTGACTACAGTGTGCAAACAAGAACACAAGGTGAAAAAAAAAAGCATAATAAAATGAGATTGTTTACGCATGTATCATATATTCCAAAGGAAGTTGGCTGTGACTTGTTCAGCAGAAGGATCTGGACTTTTCAGCTCCACTTCTTCTGAGAGTAAATCTTGGCTGTTTACAGAATCACAGAATATGCTCAGTTGGAAGGGACCCAGAAGGATCACTGAGTCCAACTCCTGGCCCTGCACAGGATCCTCCCCAATGTGCCCGAGAGCATTGTCCAAACGCTTCTTGAATGCTGTCAGGCTTGGTGCTGTGACCACTGCCCTCAGGAGCCTCTTCCAGTGCACAACCACCCTCTGGGTGAAGAACCTTTTACTAATTATCTAAGTTAAACCTCGTCTGAAACAATTTCAGGCCATTCCCTCAGATCCTGTCACTGGTCACCGCAGGGAAGAGATCAGTGCCTGCCCCTCCTCTTCCCCTCACAAGGAAGTTGTAACTGCAATGAGGTTTCCCCTCAGGCTCCTCTTCTCCAGGCTGGACAGACCAAGTGACCTCAGCAGCTCCTCATACAACTTCCCTCAAGGCCCTTCACCATCTTCATTGCCCTCCTTTGGACTCTCTAATGGCTTAATATCTTTCTTCTATTGCAGCACCCCAAACTGCACACAATATCCAAGGTGAGGCCGCCCCAGTGCAGAGCAGAGCGGGACAATCCCCTCCCTCATCCGGCTGGTGATGCTGTGCCTGATGCCCCCCAGGACACGGTTGGCCCTCCTGGCTGCCAGGGCACTGCTGGCTCACATTCAACTTGCCATCCACCAGGATTCCCAAGTCCCTTTCCATGGCACTGCTTTCCAGCATCTCATTCCTCGGTCTATACATACATCCAGCAAAGATACCGCTGTGTAAGATTAAGCTTTCCAAGATTTCCATTTTGTGAGGCATGCCAATATTTTTGTATTCCATTTTCTGTCCCGGGGACAAATTCAAAATATAGAAATAGGTAAGGTACTAAAAGTCTATTTGCCTTCATATGTGAACTATCAAACCAGCTACATTTTAACATTTTCTGGTTTAGTAAACATCTTTGCAGCCTCTAGGGACAGCACATTGCCCTGTAGGAATCACAGCTCAGGAAAGCAGATGTCCTCCTTCTGCACCCCATCTTCCCTGGTGAGCTATGGTGTCATCTGTAGCCTTGCCTCTGCAGTACCTCGCAAGCAGGGAGGATGGCACTGAGTCCAGTGTGATGGGGACCAAACATTTCATGGACATGTAATGGAAAATTGAGTCAATACAGAAATGGGATTATGAGCCCAGAACTTTGAAGTACCTAAGGCAGACATGAGGATTTACACATGCAATGGGTCATTTGGACTTTCCTGACAGAAATGTCTGCAGAAAGAGTACCTTCCTAATTGAAAATTTCAATGAGATCCCACTTCCCTACAGGAAAATATCTTATGTAAAATTTCTACCAACTCCTCGACATGATTTAATAATTCAGCATGACATTGTGCTATAGTGACTTTTACATTCCAAGCTGGATAGCTAGATAAAGACAGACAGGTACAATTGTTCTGTGCTTAGGAGTACTTGAATATATAGTAAAACAATATTTAAATCATATTAGGACTTATTAAGGGTAAATATCGCACTACAATTTAGTCAGCCCAGCATTTTGAAGAGCAGACTCCTAGGTGATATAAACAGTCAAAGGGCCACTTAAATCCAGATAAAAAGGGTTTCAGTTATAAGACATGAAAAATTTGATGCTGGGGTTTTTGTTCAAGCCCAAATCTAAATTAAATGAAAATGCTTTTGGCTAAACACTGATTTAGAAGCCTTTCAAACACTTCTTTTAAGCCCATTTAACATGTACTGTGACTCAAAAGGCTCTTCAGTCTCAAAAGCACCTCATTTTAAATATACATTTAAGAACTATTTATATCAAATTGACTCATTTTGCAACCAATTATGTACTTTCCAAGTATTAAAATCATTTTACTGTTCATGTCACTTCAGCAATGTAAATCCACTGCACTAATGTTTTGGCCACTTTCTGTTGCACGTCTTAGGAGCAAAGGAAATGGATCTCTCTGAAGCTGCCTATAGTCCCATCGTTGTGGGTTCTGGCAGCAAGAGCAGTTGAGTAAGCCTGGGTAGATTAAGCAGTTCTTCTGGATGAAGCAGTTGTAATCGGGGGTAGGAGACAACAGGTGCCACTGGTTGAGAAGGGAGGTAAATATTTTGTTAGCCAGAAAGATCTGCCACCCACTCTGCTGGTGTCGCATTCCTGCCCTGCTCAGTGCAAGTCGCCCTGCACATTTTGCATTTGTGGCACGCCTTCTATGCTTCACTCTCATTGCTCTCTTTGCTATGCTGTTTCAGATAGTATCTATTGGCCTTATTGTGTATTATTCTACCAGGTGTTTTCTGTAGATATATAGTAATGCAGATAAGAATGCAGCCAGCTCCTGGGGAAATATAAAGGAAATCTTTTCGGGATATTCTCCAAACAAGCTTAGCATTATTCCCCAAATAAATGGACTGTAGCAGACTTAGATGCTATCTCATAAATGATAACACACCTCACTCTTACTGCTGTGTGCTCATGGCAATGATATAAATAAGAGCAAGAGGGACTGTGACATGTCAGGGTCCTTCTCTTTGGGAGTGACTACTGTAACATATTAAGGTCACATCAAGGGCTGGATGTGAGAAGTAGTGGTGAAATTCACCTAATGAAATGTGCATGTCTGCACTGGAACTGGTCACTACTGGTTCCCTTTATGATCAGTGAAACAAAACAGACAATCCAGAGCACATCCAGAACACAGCTCTTGTCCTGATGGGGCCATTCTAATGTACAGCAGATAAATTACGGCAAAACAATGTTATTTTCCATTCTGACCATCCAGGATAGCGACTTAGGTATACATTGCAATAATGTAAATAACTGAAATGACACAGGTGCCACACCTGTCCAGGGAAAAGAACCCTAACTTCTGCAGTTTACCAGCAGTTCCCAGATGTTTCTAGTCATATCCCAACTTGTGAGTAATCCTCAGAATCTTTTCCCAAAATACTATAAAAGAAATTTTTTGAAAGAGCTGAGGTGATGCAATACCTCCTTCTGAAAATTACAGCTCAGAGAGAGACTGTGTGTGCACCCAGCATCTGGTGGAACTGGAACAGAGATGGTGCTGGAAACCAGGGTATTGATCCAGACCTTTTCCTTCCTTCCTTCCCTCCTTACCCTCTTTTTGTACAGGCTGTTCAGCCAATAATAAAGTTTAAGGTTCACATTGTTACTGCCATAAACAAAACTTTCTAACTGATTGTTTGGCAGTGTTTCACCTTAACTTAGCCTAAGGGTATCAGAGCAAACTGCCCTGTTGATACCCAACACTTTTACCCTGAAGTCAGCCAAGAGGAGACAAGATCATGTCAAGGATGCAGACAACACAGCTTACAAAAAACTGCAGTGCTGGTTTGTGAGACTGGCTCTGAAAAACAACATGTAAGGAATTTGCACTGTGGGGAAAAAAAAAAAACCTAGAAGAAATAGATTGTATGAAAGATGAATTTTAAGGCAGAAATACTGCAGTATTACTATGATTGGTAAAGCAAACTAAGATTTGGCAGACATATCTTCATGTCACATCAAACTAGATGATGCTGCAAAAACACAGAATCAAAAGAAAATTACAAACCAAAATGGCAACGTGCTTGGTCTGGATGTGTTATCTATGCTTTTTCAAAGTAAACAGCACTTCATGCATTCCCTTATCTGAGAGGCAGTGCTGGTGAAGCCTTCTAAAGCATTGGAAGATAAAGTATAGTTAAAAAATAAATTAGCTTTTCACAAATGCCACAGCTTTCTTGCATTGTTGGTGAAATGAAAAATTTGCAAGTGTTTCCAGGAACTGCATGATTTTTAGAGTGCAATTACCACTGGAGTGGCCGTTCAGAAATTGCATATGTTGCTCCATTTATGGTTCCTCTGCTGTTCTGGGTGACAGTAGCTGGAAAAGCTGTGTGTCACTCAGGCATGGTTAGGTGACAGTTGTACATGGAATTCTTAATTGAAAACACAGTAAACCTCTGAACTCCTTACTTCATATGGGTTCAAAGAGAGAATAATTTCATGGAAGGGTAAACTAGAGGTTTCCTAACTACACAGAAACCACATTAGCCTAAGGAGGTCTCTGGAGCTGAAAACAGTTGGAATCTTGGAGCATATTAGAAAGAAGTATTGTATATGCATGTCTTGTTCTCATCATTTGTTCATGTGCTTGCCAGAAATCCTATTTGATTACACAGTTATTTGCAACATGTACCTGCATTTGTCATCTCTTTCATATAGTAGTTGATATCTGAACAGCAGGGGATTTTGCCATCTGTAACAAAGTTTGTGATTTCACAAATATAATTAAATTCTAAACAAGACAAAACAGTGAGTTTCCCTGGCTGCTGCCAGAGCTCTAGAGCACACTGTGCTTGTGGGAGTGCTGGTACTTATTTCTAAGCAAAGGGATATTGCCTAAATGATGGCTCAAAGTAATGTCAATCAAATTAAAATCAATGCAGGTCTTCAATTTTTAATTCTAAGTCTGAAAAATATTGTTATTATTCACCAAAAAGAAAAATACAGCAATCACACTCTTGAATGATAAGGTAATTGCAATCAAGAGAGTTATGATGCAAATAGCTGCTCCCCTCATATAGGTGAAAAGTTCAGATGATGCAGCCTGAAAGTCTTGAAAAGCTGTTGAAAGCCTGAGAAGCCAAGATAGTAAAAGGAAGGTATTAATGTCTGTCAGAAAACTGAAAGCAAGATTAATCTCAAAATGGCAAAAATATCCTTTCAAATAGAGATAACAACAGTACATTGTCAGGAGGGAGAACAACAACCATTTCATAAACTTGGTTCCCTAGTTTTGTGTTTACTCTATGTGTCTGCTGCCTCTGTGAATTCCCTCACTTCATTTCAACAAATCCAGGACAAAAGATTAATTCTTCTCTCTATCTGGCACATCAGGCAGCTGAATATGCTTCAGTTTTATAAAGACTTTCCAGGTGACTTTGAACATTATAGGAAAATCTTTTTGGTGTTCCTGGGGAATGTGAAGCATTCAATTCAGAGAATATAATTTTGTAGCCATTTAGTTGACTTCTGGCTTTCATGTTGAAATCTAGATGAAACTAATGAAAAATTCATTTTAGTTCTTTTGCAGACTCCAAAATAAAGTTATAAATAGACAGACATCAAGGTGTTATGTTCAGAAGTGTAACTATAATTACTATTTAAAACCCAATATCAGTATGATATATTTAAATATAGTTTTAGCATAGGAACTGCTGCAGACTAACATATCATAGGTTCAAATGAAATAATTTGTCCTCTAATACTGACTTTGATTACAGGGGTTTTCTGAATTTATGTTTGTTACTTTAGAATCAAGCTGATGAAAAATTGTAATGTGTGGTAAACATTCATAAATATACATGGCTTCTGGCTTTTTGATTTTGTTAGAGGTTGTGGCATTTGGTGAACCTGAGGACTCAGAGGTTTTCTGTCGCTGCCACCTGACTCTGTCTGCAGCTCTGCCTCCCCAGGGCTGGCCAGCAGTCATTCTGAGCAGGTATTGAGGCACTGTACACACACACACCCACACACCCCCAACCCTCTGCACAGGCACAGCTTCCCAGTAGCTGTCCTTTGACCCTAGTTTCACCCAGCCTCAGCCCCCCACTGCCCAGTCACCTCCTGGTTTTGGGAGTGAGGGCCCCTTAGACCTGTGGTCCCCTCCAGTGACTGGTGCTTGGACCTACCTCTTACTGTGATCTCAGTTACTGCAACCTGCATTTCACTAGTGGATCATTCACATGTGCAAATACACAAAATGGAGAGCATGTCCCTGCAGAAAATAAAAATAGTGTAATAGTAAGACTGTCAGGCTGGCTGGAGAGAGAGACATCCAGACAAGCAATCTGGTTTATGTGTGACCAGCAAATTTTATCTCCTTTCCCCATCAAATTTCTCAGGTGTTTCTCCCTTTTCCCTTTGATCCCTCTTTTCCTCACCTTTGGTCCTTGCCTAATCATAATTTTCAGAAATTCTCACAATTCCCTTAAAATGTCCTATCAGTTTTAAACCCTCACCAAATTCTCTTGTCCCTCCATCCAATAACAAGTCTTTGCTAGACAATGACACCCTTTATTTTGCACAACTTTCTGTGGGAGAAATTCTTTCCTTGACTCCTGTTGGCAGTCTCCCACAGGGGACAGTGCCTGAATCATTCCTCTGGGATGGCCTTGGGGAGCAGCTGGGGCAGGGGGCTTCATCTCATCTAGACAGGTTGTGAGAGTTTCCACTTGTCAGTTATCCTCTGATTCTTGCTGGGCCTTTGGGATTATAGCATTTAGCCTTTAAGCAGGTAATGTGTTAATCAGGTCACAAATTAAAGTAAAAAAATAATTCTGACTCCTTCTTGGACTGTTTTGATAAACTCAAGGCCCTAGAACAAGGGATGTAACTCTCTATGTGCTGGGGAGGTCAATCAGTGCCCTAGGAAAGCTGAATGCCTTGGATGCAATGTCTCTCCTAGGTGTAAATTCTCTGTGGACTGCAGGAAGTGGAATAGGTCTCAGGGCACAACGAATGGCCAATGTTTCAGCTCTACCTGCCATCCAGACACACAGTCAAGGAGGCAAAACCTGCAAAACTATGTATTTATGACTATGAAATGCTTCTTTCTGCAAAAGACAACAGTTGTTCCTGTCTTTCCAAAGACCGTTTCCAGCCCACTTCTATTATTTTTATTTATTATAATTTTTACATTGCAATTGAAGCAACTTTCTGATTAAATTTTCATTGCATTACTTTTCCACTCAGAGTTTTTCAATCCAGCTTGCAAATGAATCATACAGAACATAAGAGATAGGAAATCTGCCATTTTTCTTTGCCTCCCAATGCACACACTTTCCAGAGCTGTTGTAATCTGACATCATTATAATATGAATTTTTTGCACAGAAGGAGAAGGAAAGGAAAATAACTACGGAAACATCAATCTGTATTAAAGGAAGCCTCAGTTCTTGTTGTTCCTAACTGTTCCTAGTCTCCTGGACAAAGTGCTCCCTAGGGCAGTTAAAATCTCCCGTGGCTGCTCCCAGCACCACCCAGCCATGGCAGCCTCATTTTACCAGCAATGAAAGTAAGCAGAGAAAGCTGTAAAAAACAATTGAAATAAGTTGTAAAGTATAGTTAAATGCAGGAAAAAAATTGCATAAGGAAAAGGAAAGAATGAGTTTACTTGTTATCATACACACACACTTTACTGCTACAATACCACTTTCCTCACTGCAGATATCCATATTGTTCACAGAAACAGTGGGCCCAGCAAACAGTAACCAAACAGGATAAAAATCATTATCAATCAGATCATTAACCTCATTGCATCATGACATGATGTAATAGTCTTCCATAAAAGGAATAAAATATGAATAGACTTTTTTTTTTGGCAAGCAAATAATTTGAGAGATATCAATTACATTTTCCAAACTCTCTTTGTGGGGACTGTTAATGCCTTTGATGTTGCTCTTTTCATTACATCTCCTTTCAGAAATATTTAAAGCATGAATACCACAGAATCTGTTCAGGAAATGTTTTTATTAAATAGATTTGCTTTGACTGAGTTCATAGTCTTTTTCTGTTCACTTTTTGTAGGTATAGTAATAGCAAAATTTAATAGGAAAAATCTTTTTGAGTCACTTGACTTGAACATCAGTTCAAACTATCCACAGAAAGTGTCTGTTTTAAATTACAAGATTTTTCTCAGGAAATTTGGTTATAAATTATTCTATTCACCCAATACAGCAACAATACTGCTACCCAAACAGCTGAAGGAACACCCTGCCCATATGGAACTGCAGTAGCAAGTGTGGAAAAGCCACTGTGGGGGGAGAAGGTGGTGACTTGGGGACAGGAGCAAGTACAGATGGAGGCAAAGGCAGGCTAAGCAGGGAAGCTGAGTAAGGATTAGGGTCTCGCACCAAGAAGGTTGTCCACCAGCAAGACTTCCAAGGTGTGAATGTGGTTCTTGTTCTGTCAAGATTCAGCCACCATCAGGTATCCATTCTTCACAAAGTCCCTGGAAGTCTCATTCATGGCAGGGAAAGAGGAGATAAGTTGCCCACTTCGAATACAAATCTACACACAGACAGGCACCCAAAGGCATGTGGTGCAGCAGAGAAAATGGTCCTAAATAGTGGAAACACAATGAAGGTGGAAATATCTATTTAGATTCATTATTGTAAAAATGAGGATCAGGCTCAATGTGATCAAGACTTATTTCAGTGGGAAAACAGACATTATGGGTATGAGAAAATACCCATTCCCAATTGTAAACCTAAGCTGGATCCCCCTGTTGCAGCCAGTGCATGCATAGCTGAATCTAGGACAGATTGACCCAGATGTGCTAGTTGCTTTTTCCTCCAGCTGAAATGGTGGTTCACTTACCTCCCACTTCACTCCTATAATTCGAAACCAATTTGTAGCAGTTCCAAATTATTATGGCCAATTTCCCAGCTGGCAACTTCAATAATAAACAGAATAAGCTATTTTATTTACGTCACTCCATTTTAGATTTGCCATAGGTACTTAAATCTGAATTTGACAGCTGTCTCTACACATGCCCAGTTTGAAGGAATGGAAGTGACAGGTGGCAGTAGCAGTAATTCCTGCTTCCATCATGTTCCCTGCAACTCTGGGTAGTTTTGATTAATGCTCATGCTTATCATTTCCTATTCAAGATCACTCATATATCAGAGCAACCTGATTGTTGGAATGAGTAAACAACCATTTCCTTCACCATATAGATCATGTGTAGACACGTCTAAATGCAGGAATAGGTAAAATAAGTCATTTTATGACAAGGACATTGGATTCTTCATGAGTTTTATGTACACCGCTTGTCCCACTCATGATGTTTAGTCTTCCTCAGGGGCAATTCCCAGAAGTAAGATCTTCAAAAGGTGATATCCTGTAATAAAAACTCTGAGAAGATACACATTTTCCTTCTCTCACATCCTCATTATGGAGGCAAAATTATTCTTTCATCTGCAATGGCTGCTGTAATTGGAAGGAGGCTATATGACCCATAAATAAAATACTGCAATAATTCAGTATTTAAAAGCATGTTGTTATATGACATGCACAGGAAGAGACAGGAAAACCCACCAAAATTCAGTGGATAACTATCTGGATCTATTGATTATAAAACATGACTTTTTAGCAAAGAATATGGTTTTCCTCAGCTACACACTTCATGTCTCTGTTTCTCAGATGTAATTATTGCAAGATTTTGACAGTGTTTGGAGGAACTAATGCACTAAAAATTCTTCAGTGGAAGAATTTAGTAACTCGAAAGCTTTCAACTAGTCGGTAATCCCTATTATGTTCTGAAGACTGCCATGTTTTGATCTAACATCTACCTCCAGAAATAAAAATCCCTTTAGCTAGAGAATTTTGAAGAGCAACAAGTTTAACAGTGGGTATAACCAACTACTTTCATTTTAGCAAAATTTCTTACATTGCCTACATTTCTGATGCAAAAATTTCTTGCATAAACATAGTGATGAATAACAGAATAAAATCAATTGGATTCTATTAGCTCATCATTTAGGCTTTGTACAATGTTCATCTATATTGAGTCTGTACTGTAGGAAACTACTGTCACCAAGCGCAAAGCTGGGAGAAGACAGTCCTCGAAGGGTGACAGTAAGTGGCAGCTGAAATGGAAGGATCAAGGCAATTAGTGCTACTGAGGTTATTTGTGTGGCTGTGCTGCCTGTGGCACAGCTGAGAAAGGCAGAGTTTTTCAGGCTCCATCAGCATGCAGAAGCTTGCTAGAACTACTCATAAATCAGGTATCCACTAGCATGTAAAATACAGTTTACTTCTTGGTTGTTTTAACACAAAACATGTGTTTTCCTCCACATCTGGATGTCAAGCTGAAATTTCTATGTTTCTGTGGAAAAAAACCTGAAACATAATGTTATGTACATATATATATCTCTATACATGTGTATCAGCCAGCATAAGAAACTAAACACAATTCTCCTCTGGGAATAGGATGAATGAAAACAAGTTTTGTGATAGATAAGAGTGATTACCTGAGAAAATAGAATTGAAAAACCACTTTCCACTAATAACTAAAGGAATCCCTTCACAAGTTGCCTGGAACTTCCCTAACACATACTCAGCAGTGATCAATCTACAATCCTAAAATCAATAGCTACTTATATAAATAGTGCAAAAGGTCCTGTGACAGCTGGGCTGCAGGCATGCTCATTGTGCATGAAAAAATGAGCAGAGTAAAGACAGAGAAAGGAGATCAGGAGTGGCTTGTGTGGTCTTCATCTTGCTCTACTAACTAATTCCTTGCATTCAAAGAGATTGTACTGTTATTCTTATTTTCCAATATATCATAATAATGTCAGTTAAACAAAATGTTACTAAGGTAATGTTGGTCTCTCTGTATTATGATATATGGTCATAAACTGAAAGCACAGTACACGTCCATGACAACCGCAAGAAGTGGGATTCTTGAATCCAGCTGAGCAGCTGAAAAGGTGACATTTTAATATTGATGGTAGAACCAATTTAGAATTGAATGTGGAAATAAACACAGGGCTGCAAATGGAAAATGTAATTAGAACATGCCCTAAGTTAGGAATCAAAGTTACACGCTGTCATAAATAGAGTTTTCTTTCATCATGTCATTATAAACTCCAACCATCTGTTCCTTGATGGGGATGGGAATGCTCCAGCATTACCAAGGAGTTATTCATGAGAGCAAACAGGCTGAAACAGGGTCTGAGGAGAGGAGGAGGGTTTCCACTTGGGTTATGGATTAGTAAAGAGAGTTTGCAGAATGTGTGCATGTAAGGGAAAGAGAAGGAATGGGCACAGTTAGGAGATCACAAACTGAACACATATCGGTTTTCACCTTTAAGGCAAGGATGTGAAAACCAGAAAATTCCCTTTGCAACCAAGATGAAAATTTTCAGATTTGAAAAAGAACACAGAGGAGGAAGGGAGGAGCTTCTCATGTTTGGGGGAAAAAGGGCACAGTTTGATGCAGAAACAGGATTTTTCTGTGCTATTTCTGAGTCAATCAGAGAGGCATCAGACTGGATTTAAGAATGTAAACAAGAAAGGCAGATATGCAAGGTGTTACTCCTGCTTTGAGACACCCTGAGAATGTTAGGATGGCAGGAAAACCTTCCTACCATCAGTTACATGGTGGCACAAAGAGAGGCTGGAGCATAATGAGCCTCATCTACTCAGGAAATATATGATGTACCTCAGTGAGTGCATTATACAAATAAATTGGTATTTGATGTTTTTGCAATGAAACTGTAAAAACTTAGTGAATGGAACATTATTAACTGCCTAAAAGACGTCTGTTGGTGTGTTTTAGTGTGCAGAAGTTGGTAAGGAGATTCAGTAGCTGTCCTCAATTCCTCCTCATTGCCTTTTTTTTCTAGTGGCAAATTCGATCTGCTCTGTGGCACCACAATTGACATATGCTCCATGGCTTATCCTTTCATGCCAGTGCATCCTTTGAGACAACAGCAGGACGCCCACGAGGAGCCCATGAACTCAGGATACCCTGTGCCCCCGACAGCCTTTTGCTGAGCCTGTGCAAAGGCATGGACACAGCTGGCTCACCTTTAGCGCAGCGGAGCAGTACACGCTGGCTGTGTGCTAATAAATAATGTTCACAGGCACTTAAAAACTAACATGAGTATTAAGCTGCACTTTCAATTGCTGGGCTCACTTTCTGTATCACCTCTCCCAGCTTGAGAGATTTATTTGAAATGCTCGCTCTCATAGCCACCATTTCTGAAGCCAGTTCATTCCACAAACTGGATTTATGTCCCTCCTCATTAAGCTGATTTTTATTCCTTCCTCAGATTTCTCTTTTGGAAGCCTGTTTCTGACCATCCACCCTGCCTCTGCCATCACACTCCAGAGGTACTCAAAACAAATTAATTTGAAGCATTTAGGCAGGGACCATGCCTGTAATGTTTTCAAACTGCCTCTCTCTCCCTGCGCTGGTGATTCTGTATCTTTTGTTTTACTCTTTTAATTGATATTACTTGAGAAGTGCTTTCTTTTCAGTGTAACTTAAGAAAATGTAAAGTAATTGCAGGCTATAATTTAGCTTACCTTTAGGCATTTCACCTTATCCCAATGCTTCTTGACCTCTGATGCTGAAGATGATTTGAGTTAATTTACAGTTGCTCTGCTGTGAGGCAGCCTGGAGAGCTCACCCAGTCAGATTTAATGTTTTCAGCACTGGAGGAAATGACCTCTAGGTGACAATAACCATTTGAACCACTCTTGGTAGAGCTGTGTGAACTTGACTGTTAACACCAGCTAGCATCTTGCAGCATTTAATGACTTGGTAAAGCAGAGGAGTAATATCAGGCTGGCACCTTGCAAAAACAGGTGGGAAGCAGTACCTTATCTGGATATAGAGCCCACTGTTTAAAGGCCTGAAAATCTAGGCAAAGAAAATTAGAACTCAAACTACATGGTGATATTACTTGCATTTCTGAGGTGTAATGAAAACTGTAAAAAGCACAACAATAACAGATTATCTTCTGATAACAATCCTGCATTTCTGATGCAGAGAATGCTGGAGGAAGCTGCAGCAATAACGAAGACAGAAGGACATATTCTTCTGATTTAATTAAAATTTACACAAAAGAGATCAATGCCAATGGAAGCACAATAACTCCTGAAGGAAAAATCCTGTATTTATCATTTATGAAAAAAAGAGAGAAACAAGGAAAAAAATATGTATTCAATTTAAAAATTAATTTACTTTATTTTAAAAAATTAAAAAGGGATTATAAGAGTGGCTAGCTGGTCTTATTACAAATTAAAAAGTGGTATTAAATAATTTCTTCTTTTATTTATAAAACTCTCTAAGCAGCTGCATTATTTATATGCTACACTACTGCAGGATGTTACCCAGCCATTTTTCTCAGATGAAAATAAAACCCATGCTACACTCTTGTATCCCAAATCTGAACACTATGACAGCTGTCTAACAGTCCTAGCAAATTTTTTGGCATGTTCATGTAATAAAGAACATCTCTGGCAACTGCAGCTAGAAAAATATGTGCTCCCGTAAAAAAATATTCTCTCAACCAAAAGAACTCACATCTGCATTTCTCTCCAGTGCTTCCTCAGCCAAGAAGTCTTATGTGGTGTTTCAGTCACATTGTTACTCCCCAGGCTGTGAATCACCATAAATTGCTGATATTCAAGACAGAATAGGCACTGAGGAAGGACATAACAAGGGGAAAAAAAAGCTTTTGCTTGCACAGTGGTAGCAGGGGGCTCCCTGTGGTATTCTGATAAACACAGGATACTTTGACATTGTGATGCCTTCAGTCATCAATTTTTACTGCATCATTTTATATATTTAGGTATCTTTATAAATGCCACAAATGATGTTTTTTCTTTCTGCACAGGAGGGTTTGGGGTAGTTTTACATAATTCAACAGTTAAGCCACTGTTTCCTCAATCTCCAGCTAGAAGTCCCCCTGCACAGTCCGTCCTCTCCCCTGAAGGGATGGGCAGTTCCATGTATTATTGGGGGGACTTTTGTTGTCACATCCTGATATGGCCTTATGGAAAGAAAATTATTCTCCGCAGTTTGTTTTGTGACTTTCTGCATTTAGTAGTGGTTTTTTGCACTAGAAAGCTGGTTCTGTAGTTCAGAAAAGGTTAGAGCCAGGGAGGTTTTTGCAGGTATTTCTCCACATTTTCAACAGGTCTGAGTTATTTCAATTTGATATTTGGGGGAAAATCTGCAGACAGCTAGAGGTGGCACAGTCTTACAGATGAGTAAGTTAGCCTGGAGATGAATAGGAGGAAATCTATGGAGCAGTCAAATTACACCCTAACCCACAGGCAGATGATCTTCACAAAAGGCATTTTTACAACCAGAACTGGTTTTATTCAGCCAGACCTGAGAGCTGAGGGACAGAATGAGGCACTCATGCTTATTTTGGATATACATTTGAACTCAGGGGAATGTTGTCACTCATCCTGCCTTTCTGTGAATGGCAGGTGAGAAACTTGCTCCAGTTCATTCATAAAGTCCTGGACAATTTCCCCCATAGTAGCCTCAACTAGATCTCCCAAGTCATTGAGTTTCCAGCTGTTCTGAAAGGCCCAGTCACTCTGTTACCCAGGGAAACTAGTGTTAAGAAGTTTTGATGATCTTGGTCAACCATGGAGTGCACTTGTAGGGTGAGGCACAAGTGAATCAGTAATACGAAGTACTAACAGAGACGTCACTATCTAGGAACATAAGGGACTCAAATTGTTCTAGGGAAGGATAACTGTCCTTCAGGAGACCATCTGTTAGAATTGGAAGACTAAGAAGATTTTGAGCACAGAAACCCTTCAGTTTGGGTTCTGAAGTGGCCCTTTCTGTCCTTCATGGTTTTGGAAACTAGTGTACCTGAAAATCTGTTTGATTTTTGCAATTTTACCTGCTGGGCTAATACAGATGTAGTATTACCTTTACCTCACTCAAATAAGCCGAGCTTTTTTCCAGGACTCAGAATTCTATCTTATACAACACGTAGAAGTGAGCTTGCATTTGAATGAAGTCATGTGGTTTTTTACACAACAGCCACACTGGTACAAGCAGGATGCTGCCGTTTCGATTAATCCTCTCTTAACACAGCGATGTGGCACATATCAAGGGGGAGAGCTGTCCTGGCCAACACCCACACTAAGCTCTTTTTCCAGATCAAGTTTTCATCGGCTCACTGGGTCCACAAAGCTGTTGAAAGACCCTGTTGAAATGACAGGGATTCAATTAAAGCTGTGACATATATTACTGAAAGGTGGTTGGTTTTTTGTTTGTTTGTTTGTGTTTGGTTTTTTTTGTTTTGATTTGGTTTTTACCCTGAGTGCTTGATTTCTGTGCTTTGAGATAAAAGGTTTGTGTTTCTAAGGACAGATACAGAAGAGCTTTTAACAGGAGGAGCACAGTGAGTGTGTGCATCACCACCAACCTGTTCCATGACTCCCCTGGGGTGGTTGCAATGGCAGCACCAAAGGAGACAAGAATGAGAAGAGAGAAAGGCAGGCTTAGACCACCTGGGGAAAAGGTGCTTTCTAGAGAGTAAAAAAAGCTAATGGGAAAAAGCACTGACATAATTCCCTGAAAGTGTATTTTTATTTATGGCATTGCTTAACAAACACAGTACCATTTATAGAATTAATTTAATTCACTGTTTTACTTAAAAAGAGTAGTATACATTAATTACAAATGGAAAATGACAGGGAGTTTATTTGGGGCTTTAAACTAATTCCTAAGAGCTGAGATTTATGTGTAGAAATGGGGAGTCAACTTAGACACTGGCATATGTCACTGTGGTGCTGAAACAGCATTATCATGTTCAAAGGCTGCATAGGCCACAAAGCAAAGAATAATTTAGATGCACATTAAAGGTTACTCAAGCAAAGGGCTTTACACACTTCAGCAGGATCAGCAGATTTAATTGGATTAGCCAAAAAAATTGAGTGAACAGATTATATACAATCCCTTAGCAATGCTGTATTTCAAGTTTCATGACTGCTTACATAATATGGGAGACACATTAATTATATGTGTGAGTCAGCTTCTCCTCTCAGCAAAAGCAGTATGTTGGGGTGTAGAAGGGTTGTGGGGGATAATACACTTTGTGTCCCTGTGATGTATTTTAAGATCTCTACCAGGAAATATTGCTGAGGACTACTAGTGATTTTAAAAGGAAAGAGAGAGGTGAAAATGGAACAAAGGAAAGATCCTAAATACCTTAATAGCAGACAAGTTGAGAGCCTGCTTTCCTTGCGATGGCAGGGACTGTTAATGGGGGGTGTCTGTGCTGGGTGGCTGCCCCAGGCTTTAGTGGATGGATGTTCACAGTTCTCTGGGACACTTACAGAAAAGCCAGCACAAAACTGATCAATGAGATTTTAGCAAATGTTGCTCTGTATTTTCATGGAGTTTTCATTATAATTATCTTCATGTGAAAATGGGCAACTGAGCTACTGGGAAACAGTATGGAGGCATTTTATGCTTGAGCTGAGCATTGTATCAGCCAAGAGTCAGACCAAATGGAAGGGATCATCAATGCCCTGCCTGTTTTTACAATCAATATTAAAGGCAGGGACACATGATGGGACACATGACAGGACACCAGTCCAAATATACCACTGATTATATTTTCCTGCAAGATTTTTTTGTAATCCTCTAATAAGATTATCAGAGGCTTTTCTGGTAGCTTACAAAGGATATGCTCTTCATGACATGTTCAGTGACATTTCCCCTTGGCTAATGAGCAACAAGTTTTAATTCTTTTCATAGTATGCAGCCAAGACACTCTGTGAAAATGAGCTGATTTTGGTCTCACTTCATATCAAGTGTTATTCTTTATCTGAACTCTAGCTGAAAAACTGCAGGCCAAGTTCTTGCTTGGGACAGGTTAAATAAAAACTAAAAAACCCAGTGAAGAGCCAATTAGATAGACTTGTAGGAACATTTTTGCTGCGGTATTGTTAAGGATGTGATCCTCAAAGATCCTAAGCATCTGTGTGCAGATCTCACTAAAATTTTGAAAGCTGCAAGTGATGGCTTTGCCATGGGACCTACTGGAGTTGGCAAAAAACCATGGTCAGGGGCCTGCTCTTTCTTGCAGGACATAGGAGGCCTTTTGCTTTCTGGAGTCTCCCTTATGTTTAAATTCTTGCTTTCAAGCATTAACTCAGTATGTCACTTATCTATGGATCTATGAATAAATTTTGTGTAAGACTGTGTTCCTATTGTCAAAGCCCTGTAAGGTCTCAAGCTTGTTAGAAGAGCTCTGCAGTAAGTGATACATTTAGGGCAGAGGAGGGGGAAAGAAAAATGACAAAAGGTCTCCCAAATCTAGATGATCTCACCAAGTAAATTGGGCACATTGGAAACAGAGCTCCTGGATTTTATGTGCGGCTCCAGCTTTTCCAGGGACACCAAAACTACATCATCTTCACTTCTGGCTCCCTGTCTCTGCCCCTTTTCCACCTCACTTGTCACTTCTATCCCACAACTAGCAGGTTGCTCTTCATTTTCACATCAGCTGCATCTGTATCTTCACCTCTTACATTAACTTACCCCTGGTGTAACTTTTCCACTCATTATTCTTCCTCTTTTCCTTCTCCTGTCTTGTCTCAGTACATTTCTGTATTTCTTGTTGCTGAGGAAACTGTGCCCTTTTCCTCAGAAGAAGAGAAAACACCTCTAGGATACTTTTCTTGATGTTTCTCTCACGTATCACTCAACATCTTTTCTTTCTCAGTGATGCTGCTTCAGGAAGAAAGGTAATAATAAGATGAAGACATGAAGAAAAAAGTGAAGAAGAATACAAGACCACAAGGGCTTGAGCAGCTGTGTGTGTCCACCTCATTTTTCCAGTCAGGTCTATGAAAATGGTACCATCAGTCCCTTTGCCATCTGCAGGGAAGGGAGAGCAGCCAGCCTTGTTCCCTTCCATGAGGAAGGAAAAGCGCTGTGAAACAGTGGCATGGTCAGACTCAGCCTGTCAAAGGTTAAACCTCCCCTATATGCTGCTATCTGCATGAGAATAAGGCTGCAGGTTAAGGCAAATAAACGTATTTTCCCTCACACAGCTTTTCTGTTTTGATCATGTCATAGAATGTTAATCTGAGTAACCGAGTGCAAGGATAATTAGCAATCATGTCAGTGACAGCACATTTACTCAAATTAAGTCAAACGTGAGTAATATGTGGGGGTTTTGGGTTTTTTAGCCAACAGACAGGAGAAACATTTAGCTCTCTGAAAGAGAAAAACAAGTTCTAGAGGCTATTCCTTCTTTTCATATTAAGAAGGCCTAGCTTTCATGCATAGTATTTTAAGATGATTCAGTAAACTAATTTCCTCATTATGCTGCCCAGCCATGGAAGAGAATGTTTCGATCTAAATGTTCTCCTCCTTTCTTTTTCCTCCCACTCACCCTGTGGGTGGGATGTCTGCCCTTCACCCCAGGGGTGAGGAGCCCCAGCACAGCTTGTTGCAGGCATTGGACACTGTTTACAGCCATTTCGTTTGCTGGACATGGAAGCTGCTTGGGTTGATGTACAACCCTTCATGTGACTTTTTTGGTAATGCTACAGCTTCTCACTAGTGAAATCCCTGCACAGGAACTCCTGTGAGACTCTTCCAAGTAATTTTTGTCTGCATATTTTACTGCTTCGCTGGCAAAACAGTGTGGTGAACACAGGCAGCGAGGTACCCTGGCTGAATGCTGAAGGTGGGTGATGGATGAACTCCAGGTAGGGTCCTTGCCAATCAGCCTTCAGTTTGCCATGGGACATGGTGATGGTGATCTCCCTCTTCCCACTGAGACCTTTGTACCTGGTTTTTGTACAGACCACCTCCATCCAGGTGTGTAGCCTGGGTTTGCTGTGCTGTGCTGGCCCACAGTGTCTGCATGGACCAGCAGGCTGTACTGGGGGCTGCACAGCGTGGTTTGGAGGCCTCACATGTGGCAAGAAACCGTGGTGCCTGGGTGCACTTCCCAAGGCAGGGTGCACACAGCAGTCAGTGCAAACTTTGCATGAGTCCCCACTCCACTGAAGGTTTCTCTTCTGCTTTCTTAATACCCTGCTCTGTCAGACCCATCTGTTTTGCTGAGGGCTTGGGGGAGACAGGGCTTTCCAGGGCTCTGGCCAGGCTCTTGCTGCTGTCTGCATGCCCAGAATGAAGGGTGGGAGACCCAGCTTCTCTGTGCCTCTCAAGAGCAGCTGGGACTTAAGACACGCTTTTACCTTCCCATCTGCCTTCAGATTCTTGACTCTGCTTTGAAAGCCACCTCATGCCCCATGGGGATCCTTCCCGAGGCACTGGAACAGCCTGGGGCTGGGCTGGGCTGCCCTGAAGCTTCATCTAGCTTTGAGGCAGAAACAAGACTGGCACCTTCTTCACTTAGAGTAACCAATCCTTTTTATGCATGTGCCAAGCATTGCCCCAGGAAACAAACCAAACAACACATTAGTTAAATTGAAAGATCATATAGCAAGTAAGTCAGAGTTTAGTGAGTCCTATCCATTTATTCCTTTATAATGTGTAATATTCCCTAATAATACATAGTATAATAATACAATAAAACGAAGACAACACGTTAAACCGATCCTCCTTTACGCAATGTTTCCAAGCAGAGGTTTTTTCAGAAAGTGCTACCCACGCAGTTCATGATGAAAACCCATGTGTGCCAATGGTGCTGGTACTGGGACAGTGGGGACGTAAGCAAGCTGAGCATGGTGTTCAGTATTGCTCTGATTTGGATAAAGGACAGCTACAACTTCTGCATCAGGACTGCCTCTGCCTGCTGCTCCCCCACTGGGCTCAGTTTACCTTGAGGGAACAAACACTGGCTTTGCAGATCTTGGGGAGCTTCAGGGTCTTTTCCATGACTTCTCTTACAGGGTAACCGAGTCAAACTATGTTCTGCATAGCCCTATTAACTGCTTTAAGAGAGATCCACATCTTCAAAAGAAACCCATAAAACATGCAAACAGACATATATTATTTAAAGACAGCTGCTGCAGTAATGACTACATGCAAAGCATAACAGAGCCACAAACCCTAAGCACCACATCCTCATGGAAGTCTCTGTGGATGTAACCCTAAGACCCCATTAGCCTAATGGGACTAAGTACATCCAATGGTTTTATCACTTTGCAGTCCAGAACTCAGTTTTCCCCTTACTTCCTTCTGTTCAGTCCAGCACTGAGAATTTTGCCACTGACAACCAGATTGGCTTATAATATTTGGATCAACAAATTATTCTGGGACGTTGAGAAAACTGTTACCACATGCACTGAGTCCCAGGCAGCTGACAATGACAGTTTTTGGATAGATTTGGCCTAACAATGGAAAAACACACTATCAGTGATGGCTTGCACTAATTAAATCTACCTCCCTAGAATTAGGCCATATGTGATATCGATTCATTCAGGCACAGGGCTTCCCACTGCGGATATAATGATAATGCAGAGGCAGCAAGCTGAGTGCCTCTCAGCAGCGTATCAGAGCAAAATACACAGCAGACACACACCACCAGAAGACAGAAGATTGTCAAAAAATGCACTAGTCAAAGCACTAGAAGTGCCACTTACATGAATACTGATGAAAGCTCCAAAAGGGAGCTCTCTGTGTGCTGTTTTAAAAAAGCAAAATTCTGTTCAGCTTTCCATGGCCAAGGCACTGCTGTATAAGTAATTGCTCACTGAAGACCAGTGACTATTTCTGTTGCATTTTCTGGATGAAATTGAAGACCAAGCAGTCACTCAAGTGACCAGGAGAAGGGCTGATCCCTGTAGGGGTCTTGGGAGAGACAGTTTCTTGCATAATCATGTACAAGCTGAAGTACAGTGCCAGTGGCCCCAAGCACTGGTGTTTATCACCTTGTCTGGCACAAGGCATCACTTTTCACTATGAAAGCACAAAAATTACATGGTCTCTGGTAACTGAGCACTGAGAAAAGCTCAGTGGCCTTTAGAGGTTTGGATTCACTCCAGTTTGCACTGCAGTGGTGAGGGAGGATGTTGCAAGAACACTCCCCCATGTGCTGCTCCACCGAATTGAGCTGTGCTGAGGTAGAAGATCTAGACTGCAGACATGCTGGCTGCAAACCTATGTTTGTCATCCCATTCCAGGGCAAAAGTTGAGATGTGTAATTTTGAGGGATATCAGAATGTACCACTTCAGCATTTGCAGAATCAGACTACTTTGTTTTGGCACGCTGAATTGATATTGTCCCTAAGTTCATTTGATGTTTTCCACTGCTTCATGGGAATTTCAGCTCAGGGTTGATGATTACCTGATTGATCTCTGTGGGCAAGAGGGTAGAATAAATTCAGGGCAGTGTGACTTCCAAACATGCTGTGTAACATGTCCAAAAGGTTGTTCGATGGGACATAACATTTTCTACAAACCCTGTCCTGTGAGAGGAAAAAAAATGGAAAAAGAAGGCAGGAGTTCCTGAACCCTGCAAACTCAGGACAAGTCAGGGCAGTTCACAGAACATTGTGAATTTCTTCAAATCTGGAAAAAAAAAAAAAAAAAAACCAACAACAAAAAAAAACACCAACTAACCAATTCCCCAGGAAAACACTGGGATTATTCTAAAAGTTATTTTTCTTTTAGATGCCTTTCTAATTGAAATTTTCTGGTCAACTCTAATTTCAAATTTTAAAAAAAAGTATAATAAGACACCTAATTTTTTGAAATCTTTACAGACTTACCAACTTGAACTTTCAAATAAGGGAGGAAAATTTTTCCAACAACAGAAACATATGTAAATTTAAGCCTATTTTCAAGTTAATAATTTTATATTTTAATAAAAACATCAACTCTGTTGCTCCCTGAGACAGAACATCATCTTCCCTCTTAGGACCAGATGAATGTACAGAATTGAATGTACAGATGTGAGATGCCAATGCATCACTAAATCACTAAATTTCCAGCAGTGCCTTAAACAGTAAGGATTTAGTCTTCGGTGAAAATCAGCAAAAATCCTTTGCTTTTGTTCAGATTTATTGAAACAAGCAGGAAACCCAAGGAACTGTTGTGAGATCCACTTTCTTCCCATAAGGCATACCGTAACAGGGACTGCACAACACTCCGGAGCTTGAAGAGCATTCAGAGAAAAAAAGGACTTCAAAGCTATCAGGCCATAGATTTTCTGCTCCATTACTTGATAAGAAGGTCATTTCAAAATAAATAACTCCAGTAAGTTCTGTTGCAGGGACATCCACAGGCACAAAGGAGGTTTCAAGAGGGCTTCCTCAAGGGGTTCTGACCCTGAGCTCATTCCCTTGATCCCAGTAAAGGTGGAAGGTGGTTATTCACATATGACATTCATAGAAATTCCCATTTGTAAGGGTCAAGTGAGAAATACCAGGCAGTGGAAGGATTTAGAAGAATTTATTTTCAAAGTTGAGAACACAACTTCTTGGCACAAATCTGCACCAGACCTAGAAAGACACACCCCCTGTTCTTCTTAGGGCTTTTATTGTCCCTACCCCACCCTGTTGTGGGAGCCTTCAGACATATCTGCAAGGCATATCTTCTCTCATATCTGGGAAGTCAGCTTCTCTGGAATGCAGGAGGAGAAAACATCTAAATCCGCCTCTGAGAAAGATGCCTCGTTTCAGGCAGGGAAGCTTTCTTAAGTGAAAAACCTTTATCTCCTCATAGTAAAATCTTCTGGAAGATTTGAGCAGAAGCTTAGCTTGCATGGCGTCTAAGAGGTGAACTGAACAGGTAGCACCTTTCCCTTTGAACCCAAATAGGAGTCCCAGGATGGGTTTGAGCATGTTAGATTTGTGGCAGAACACTACCAACCAGCTCCTCAAAGCAAAGCATTCTCTGAGCCTGATTTTAGTTTGCCGTAGGCCATGAGGCTGTCACAGTGCTGGCCGTGGCAAACGGCCTTACACTAGTTGTGTGGGATAAGACCTTTGGGCAGCACTGCCTTACACACAGCTAAAGATGCAGCTTCCATCCATCCTCCTCTTTTTGCTCTTAATGCAAAAAATTCACTGCAGGTTTGAATCTTGAGTTTAAATTTGTCTTTCCTTAGCTATTTGAAATATTTTGATCTATTCCTTTCCAACAGCCAGTTACAGCTAGAATTACCACTAACATGTTACAATACATTAGGCTTTATGACTCAGTGCCTGACGCTGTTCATATCACATAGGTCTCCATTTGTGTACATTCTGTTTGTTTCGATTCCCAAACCTGAAATTTACTAGCAAAGAAGAGCTGGCATTCCTGATATAAGGAGCAGTATTTAAAATACATTTGTCAGCCAAAATGAATCTGTGATGTAAAGTGCCTCTCTGGGGGTTTCATAAAAAAAAAAAGCGCCATTATCAAAAAGCGCTTTTTTTTTTTGCAGGAGGTGTGCAATTACTCTGCTCATGTATACATACACAAATGTATATGTGTATCAAACAAGTCCTGAGGATTCATCTATCAGGCAGAAATAAAATTTACTTTAATCAAATGTATAGTTTTCTGAAGCTAAACATTATTCCAGTGGCCAGAAAACTAAAGTAAAATAAAATAGAGATCCACATTTCACTAAAGGACTTTTGATTTCAGGTGTCTAGCCTTTTACTTCCAAATGTGCTGCAATCCAAGACTTCCCATGGACTTATTCATACTTTAGCAGCCATGAAACTGGTACCAGCTGACATCTACAGCTATCCCATCTCACCAGGCACAAAGTAACCTGCATGAGATCATGCAGGGTTTTGCAAAATACCCTCAAAACTTACTTGATTCATGTTGTCTCAGTCTCTGTGCAGTTTCATCACTGTTGCCAGGATGCAGCACAGAGCAGTGCTCTGGAAGAAGGAGATTTAATACCCCTGAGCAATAGGTACATGCGGGAAAAATTGCCACAGTCCTTGAAAATCAGCTGGGAAGGCAGTTTATGGGATGACCCAAAATGTACAAGGAGACAGAGACTGTGTCTTTGTGCAGGTGGAGAGAAGAAGAAACTTTTATGGCTGACCACTATTTAGAAACCTTGACCAGTGATAAACCAATACTGGGGCCTGGTTTTGAATGAAATTTCCTTACATGTATATAACTAAGTCATCACAAAAAAGGGATTTCAGTGCATGATGAAATACAACTGAGATGCCATCAGTCTTTGAATACTTGAGTTTATGTAAATTTTTTCTAATATTCAGGCATGATTGGGAGTGTTGCCTTAGGGTTTTCATGAATTTGTAGATTTTTATACTTCTAGGTAGTTTCTCACATATAGCATAGCTTGTA
>JAWWMP010000001.1:48432765-48467344 GCA_035047865.1 Dendrocincla tyrannina | reverse complement strand
CCAAAACCCTATAAGTAAAAGAACTCTTCTCTTCTTTACCCACATAAAGTTGTCTTGGAAAGTTTTTTCCCCTTTCCTTACGGCAACAGGAGTAAAGATACATATTTATCTATACAGTAACCTTTTGGTTTATAAATGTCAAGGAAAGCCAAGCGCTCCAAGATATGCAGAAATTTTTTATTACTTTTTAAAAAATTAAATAAATTGGTCCCTTCAGTGAGGCACTATTTTTTCTAATTATCCCTTAAGGGGATCTTACCATGGCAACAGAGCGGCTGGTCTCACACCATTTGCTTGAGTCCCCTTTCCTGTTTGCTGCCCCTAGTACACATATCCCCTCCTTTCCCTGCTTTCTGTGACCACTCAGCCCCACAAAGTCCATGTGTGCCATTCAGCCCTTCCAAAGGACACTGTCAGATCCCCTTCCAACAGGGTTCTATCTTACCCACCTCACTCTTCACCCAAATTGTGCACCCAAGCCTCCAGTGGGGCATGGGGCTCTAATTCTGCAGCACATCAGACCAGACAGTAACTAAGTCCTTTCAACCTTAAAGCCTATGGATCACAATACAGTGATATCCATAGGGAGAAGACAACTGGACATGAGAATGCCATGTACATTTGAGTGCTCAAAGCTGCTGCTGTGGCACTAGGCAAAGCCAGGCTGACGCAGGCTGAACCTGTAGCACCTGACTAGTCCTCTCAGCATTCATGAATGGAGACAGACACTTCATGCACTGAGCTGGAGACTCTGAGTCATATCAGAAAGCAAAACAGCCTCATTTTCTGGGAATAGGATGTTAAAAGGAATCACACTGGCTGTGCAGAATTTTTCATCCAATTTTGCAGAGAAATGATACCACTGCAGTATTCACAGGTACTGGGTGCAGAGGAATTAATTAAAGACAAAATAGCAACTGGGTATTGGTCTTTAACAGCCTGCAAAACTCCTCCCTTTTCACTGGGTTTTTACAGCACTGAGTTCTGCCTCTTCCTGTGAAGCTTTTCAGCTTTGACTGTGTTCACCGAGTGTTGGTAGCTCTTCCTTTGCTAACACTTGGGCCAAATGTCCTACCTGTGTTCAGTTACCTTAATATCAAGTAAGGGACTGGCAATTACAAATAAAGAAGGCAGATTTACAAAGGTGCTGCCAAGGGCCCAAGGTGGCTGAGTGCAAGAAAATACCACAGGGTTTTTTTTCCAGAATATTCCTTGTAGCAGGGACTGACACACAGTGGACCTGGGGTGCTTCTTTGCATTGCCCCTGGCAACCGATGGCACATCTGTCTTCTCTGTGGGAGCAAAATGTGGTAAAATATGCTGGGGGAAAAAAGCATTGGGAAAAGAAGAGAGAAATAGGAAAGAGCAGGGAAGTAAAATTTAAGACTGCATGACAAGGAGCGTCTAAGAATCTTACATGTCGTGAGATTTGTTAAGCAATACCAGTTCTGAGAGCAGGGAGGTGTGAAAGTTTAAAGTGCTTTAGGAGGACCCAACAAACTCGCAATTATCCCTGCGGGACTGATGAAATGTGTAGTCTTGCAGCGCGCCCGTGAAGAAGCCCCACCAGGTTAATCCGCCTTTGTTGCTTTTATAGAGTATTCCCCTGTGTCTGTCTGACAGGGCTGATTTACAGCCCTTGACAAATAACCAGAGAAAATAAAAATTGTTATGTTTTTCAGCCTGTGAGTAAATCTTCTTTTTTATCTCCCTTCTTCATAAAGAAAATTGAGACACTGGCACAGCAATGATGATAATATTTTTATTTGATAGATTGTTTTAAATTCCTGTTTCCTGCTGCTAGGAAAAACAAACTCTCATGATTTTCAATGATCTCTTCTAGTTAGTGATTCAAAGTTAAGGCTTTGCCCTGGATTTGTTTGTTTTACTAATCAGACGATGGGCCAGGGCAGAATGGTGCTGCTCAGAAATGGAGGTGGCACCCAGATGCCAGAGGCACGAGGCTTGCTCTTGGAAGGGGTGCTGCCAGCACCAGGGAGTCAAGGTATGGCCACTGGTGATCTCAGGGGCAGTTCTGTTCTCAGAGAAGTCAAAACCACTTGCTCTGAGGGAAGGGATAGCTTGTTAAATAATAAAGGATGCAGGGATAATGGTAGGATTTTTCCAGGGGATCTCTACATGCCTGTGGGCACATGGCTTGTAGCAGTATGCTAGTTTACACATGAAAGTTTTATACTGGCTTTGAACCTATTTTGAAAACAATTAGAAGTTCATAAAGTTATTTGAAGCTATTTGTCTCCTCCTTTATAAATATTTAAATATATTTGGTAATTTCAGAAGGAAGAAAGCTCTTATGCAATGTTTGGATGTGTGTGTCTTTAATAATTAATTGCACCCTGAAAGGGATGATATGGTCAACTCGAATGTGACCTGTATTTGTCTAATGTGGGATATATCTGTTTGTGCAATAGTCATTCAATGAGATAAATTACAAAGAGTGCATTTACAAATAAATTCTAAAAAGACAGAATTAAGAAAGTCTTGCGAAGTTCCTCACATACCTGAGATGTAAAAGCCCAATATTCACTAATGAACACCACATTTATTTTTTTACTTCTGGCTCACAGATACTGTGAGAGGGGATAAACAACCCTCTACTGCAGAGAAATGCTTTATGTCCACAGTAGTACAAACAGAACTTTGCTAAACATTTCTCAATAGGAAAGATGGGTAACTGCAACCTTGACACCTGCAAATGGACCTCTTAACTTTCTTTATCTCAACATATACAGCAGCTCCTCAGCCAGTAGGAAGGAAGACCGGGGATCTGTAGACTGCTCCTCTGGGTGTTTGTGTAAAACAGAACACCTTCAATAGCAAACCATGCAACCACTGAACTCCATGAGTCCAGAGGCTCCAGGTAGCATGAAGGGCTTCTTCTTAAGGCTTAGAAATGGGTGCTCAGGCTCCCTCTCAAATGACTCCCCGGCCTGTAGGTAATGCAGTCAGCACCATGTGCTTGGGTAATGGAAAGCTTTGTGTTCGGGGCAATATGAGAATCTGCTATCATCATGAGTAGGTGCAGGATCATCTTGTGTGTAAAACCCAGGGGAGGGCTGAAGGTCTTCATATTGCCACACCCTCACGACTGAGGATGCTCTGGGTGTTCTCACTAACAGTACTTGAGGTCTGAATAGTTTAGACAGAAATAGTGCAGTGTGATACAATCTTGAACTTTAATGCTTGGATCCCTTTGGGGTGCTTCAGCACAGGCAAAGAGGGCACTTCAGAAAGGGATTTGGCCAACCAAGGCATTAGGAACACCAGAGAAAATGAAACAGGACAGTATAAATCATTATCTCTATGCTCCCCTGTATTGTACTATTTCACAGCTGAGGGATAGTAAAAAGTAAATATGGGAACTTAATGGTGGTGACTGTGTAAAATCAGTCCTTGGAGCCACTAACACTGAGGTTTGACAGAATCATAGGTCTTTGAAATAGCCCATATAAATGTCCATATATACTGTAGAGGAACGTATATCCACAAATTCTCTTTAAGCACACCCTCCACAGAGTGTGCTGCTGATTTTTATTTTTTTTTTTTTTAATTTGTGGTTAGGAGGAGAACATATCATGATTATTTGGCAATCTGCAATTAACAGCTATTTTTTCACTAATCAGGAGAACTTAAGGAAGGAAAGAACACTCCTTGCAAGAGGGCAGCAATTAAGTGCTCACTTGCTTGTCCTGGTATGCTCTGCACGTTGCAATGGGGCTGCTGTGGAGAAAATTGTTGGATCCTGAAGTGCTTTGAACTTAGAAACTGGTTCTTCAGTCCCATTGGGGCATTGCTGGAGAATTGCACCCATTTTTTTCTCACCGTGGAAGCAATTTTGTGTGAACATTTAGGAAGGTATCTGTGTGAACCGATCCCTTAGATGTTTTGAACCCTCTGCTCAGCCTCTGAAGCGAACACTTTTCTTCCATTCTTTGCACTGGGAGACAGGCTCTGGCATAGAGAAACCTCAATCTGTCCCCCCAAATAGCTGACTAGGTAGAGCGTGCACTTCTGCAAGCAGGTCATCTGTGTGGTGGCAGGACAAGGGCACTTCCACATGGGAGTGTCAGGAAGGCACCAGAGCAAGTGGGTTTTGGAGGAAATCTCTTTCCCAGCACCTCCAGTGTTACACCTGCACGGTCCAAGCAATACAAGCCCTGGGAAGGCTGCAATAACACCTCCTGCTACATACTGGTAATGACCCCTGCAGGGGTTAATTGAAAACTGACTCTCCTTCACATGAAAACAATTTAAAACCTGCAGATCACAGCGGTAACAGCACACTGATATTTAGCGGATGAGGACAGCAGGAGGAACATGTCATGCAACTCATGGCTGGTACTGGGGGGAGTGATGTGCAGAACTGGAGAGCTCAGAACAGTGGTGGGGTGCCTGGAGGCAAAACCAAGCTGGAAAGTGAGGCAATAGAGGAGGCAGCCTGAGCAGTGATGTGAGGTAAGTGATGCAGACAGATTGAGAGAGCTTCCTACAGGGGCAGGATCTGGGGATAACCCAGCTTGTGGAAATGTGCCATGTGCAGGGTGCCAGGGCATCGAGATGCTCATGAGGCTCTCCAGCTCCGAGTGCTGCTGGCACCAGCCTTGCAGGGAAGAAAAATGGGACTGTCAGCAGAGAACTTGCTTTGCATAGCCATGTGGGTGGGATGAACTCCAGGGCACAGGGGCTCACAGAGGTTTTGCCCTGCTGCTGACACAAACTTTAAAAAGCAGTAGCATTTTGTATAAATGTTACATTTAAATCTCTTTGACATTTTCCCCTCAGTGATAATTATTCCCAGCAGCTTCTCACCATGCAGCAAATGCCTGGCACTGTGACAGTTATTAAAAACCTGTAAACAGACTAGCAGAAACTGCCTGGAGTCACCTTGCCATGTTAAACTGTCAAATAAGTAAAAATAAATTGGATCTGAACCCCACTTATGCAGCTTCAGAGGCTTCTCAGAGGCAGAGGCTCAATAAGTACCTGATGGGAGGGTGTAGATTACATGGAGCTGAAGTCTTCTCAGCAGAGCCCAGTACAAGAGGCAGTGGGCACAAACTGAAACACAGGGAAGTCCAATTAAATATAAGAAAATCCTTTTATACTGTGAGGATGGTCAAACACTGTCACAGGTTGCCATAAGAGGTGGTGGAGTCTCCAGCCTTGGAGATGCTCAAAAGCCACAGTCAAGGACAGGGGCTGGACCAGGTGACCTCCAGAGGAGCCTGGGCTATTCTTCCACCCTGATTCCTGTGTGTTCTGTTGAGAAACAGCTCTGATGGGCCCTCCCCAAAGGAAGTGAAGTAGGAGGAATCTGGTCACCCAGAAGCAGGTAGTACAGCATTGCCTTCATTCTTTTCAGGGTTTGAGTGTGATTAATACTGATGGGAGGCCATTAAATACTCACCTGGAGTAGCTATTTCAGCCCAGTTAAAGCTGGGCTCCATCTTCCTTTTCTCAGGCCAGAAATAATAGCATGGCTGTGTTCACAGGTCCAGTGGTAAAGGGTCTTTGCAGGAAGTACAGAGCATGTGAGAAAATTGTAGACAGGACTAAGAAACTTCCCTGCTTGGAGCTTCAGCTTCCAAGCATCAAGTGCCCAAAAGCAAGGTTTGGACAATGGTGTCACTGCACTAGTTCAAGGCTGTGTTTCCACACAGCTGCTTCCCATCTCTCTCTGCTGGTTTGCCATGGTTTTAGTAGTAATTTACCAACTTTAGAGCCAAGTGGCACCAGGCGTTGCAGTGTATCAAAAGACATCACAAACCCTGAGGAGAAGATATCAGTTCTGAATTGCCAGAGTTGTTTGAATTAATATTTACATGTAAATTCAGGTCTTACAAGCCCATGTACTGCCTAGACCAGGAGCTGGCGAAGTATTGCTCCATGAGTTCCTGTAGTAGGTGCACAGGTCTTCTGGTGCCATATGGGCCAAAGCTGTGCTGAGGTTGCTGAACACTGGGTCTCAGCCAGATCTGTAGCCTAAAAAGGCCATTCCTTTCAACCTTCAAAGCCAGAAAACCATGGTATAGCAAAGCACAAGGAAGAAAAAGCAGGAGGTGGGCAAGGTGGGATGTGGAGCTCTTAAAGAGAACTTTCAAGGAACTGGTAAGTCACTACTTCTTTGGTCCTCATATGGCCATCTAAAGAACGTGAGTGATGCCAGGAACTGCTTACCAGAGTACTGGCAAACTGAAAGGAGGCTCTGCAGTCCTGTAGGGAAGCTTAGCACAGCTTTGCCAAGCCCAACCCAATTCCTCAATACTTCTGGGTATACTCTGATGTAGAACTATGACTTCCTGCTATGAGGACCTTGATGTACTTCAGTATAAACTGTCTGATTAGGCCTTTTTCTGAACTAGAATCCAATGAAATGCCCAACGGGTTATCCAAACCTCACACAACCCATCCCTTTTGTCTTTGCCCATGATGCACAATTACTACCATTTCCAGAGGAATTTCAAGAGTGAATGACAAAGATGGCTGAGAACATGTGTTGTAACATTGGGGTTTTATTTCAGTGTCTTTTCTTTCTACTATTTGAGTTAGATCTGAGTGCACAGCATATGTACCAACCCAGTTCATTAATGTTTTCACATGAAGAGAAGGCACCTTAACACTTACCCCGTGGCATCAATGAGCAAGAGATGTTCCTACAAAGTCACAACTGTTGAAAATACATTCAAGAGAAGTGGGCACAAACTAGTTGATGGTGCACAATAATCTTCCCAGCAGATAATTTTCTTTATTGGCTTCTTATTATGATAATTAACAAATTACATACACTATAATTATTTATTTTTTTAAAGTCAAGCCTGTAAAATATTAACAACCTAGTGCTTTTAACTTTCTTGGAGTTGTTCTGTGTAAGACTGAGGCTCTTAAGCCTTCAGACTTACAGAAAAATTGCTTTAAAATTTTATTTCTCACAGGAATATCTTAGCCTTACTTTTTTTTAGCTTACAAAAGCACCATGCCTATAGATGTTCCATAAAGAATGTTTCACTGAACTCTACTGATGTAATTTCCTATCACTTCTCTCCACAGCCTATTTCCAAATCAGTTCTTCCTTTCTTTGCCTTTCTGTGAATCCTTTATGCCCCTGTAGCATTTGCATAATGCTTTACTTTACATCTTTAAATAAATGATTTCTACGGTGTCTTTTTCCCTGGTTTCAGTGCACAGACACCCCATCAAGGCTGTTTTGCTCTCGCCATGCAAATGCATGTCCTAGAAGAAGAAATCTCATTAACTGATTTCGGTGGAGGCACTGCTGCTGCCTGACTGACAAGGGCACAAACAAACAAGTCAAGGGAATCTGCAAAAGCAGCTAGATGCAAACACAGTTCACCTCTCTCTGCTGCCTCTAGTCCCACAGGTCTCTTCCTGTAAGCCACAGACTGAGATTTGTAAAGCATGAGGACTTTTCTTTTTTACATAATGGCTACCACTGTGAGACTGTGTATTAAAGAACTACTCTTTATACATGCACATAACATGAAACAAATTGAAAGAGAAAAATTAGTTACTTAAAAATCAGTACCGAATCTATTTTTTTGTCAGATGAAATAATTACTTAAATATATAACCCTCAACATGACTGAGGTGAGTTTGTTCCATGCTGACACAGTAGATGTGTGCACCAGGGGAGCGGGGAGGGTGAAGCAACCATGCTGCTGTGACCTGGGACCTCAGAGCCAGGGGTGCACTGGGCAGCAATAATGGAGCAGAGTCAAGTGCTCTTAGTTCCTCAGTATGATGAGGTGACATCATCAGGGACCATTTTGCTCAGAATTCTAAATTGCTCCTTTAGTTTCACCTCAACAGTAACCACAAGCAATTGCATTAAAGCAAACTCAAATATATTTATTATAATGGGAGTCTAATGAACAAAAGCCTCCAGAGTTTTACAGCGGTGCAAAAAGCAAACCTCTTACTACTTTTCCATGGTTTTCGGTAATGAAGTGACATTTCTGGCTTTGGAGGCACTTCAGAGTAGACTGTTACAGCAGTTCTTACACAGTGTTGATCTCACTTTCCCGGAATCTGATTGAATGGTGTCTCAGGCCTCTGGCAGAGACATTCTAGTTACAGCCACAATAACAAAAAACATGAGAAATTAAGGAACTGAAAATAAGGTAACTAGTATTCCTCTCTCCAGTCAGCAGCCATCAGAGCTGGTGTTAGGGCAAAGTTTTCCTGCACACAAAGAAAATTTACTCAGCTTGCAAGCTGCCTCAAGACTCTTGCCCAGTTTTCTAATTCCAGAGGAAGAGACAAAGGTCAGATCCTTTTGGGTCCCTCCATGCCTGGGCCATCTGCTGATGAAGGGAAATAATATAGATTCAAAGTCCTCATTCTCACTCGTGATCAAATGTGGGCCTCAAGTACTTCATCACTCATCATTTATATATATGTGCTATATTGAAGGCATTCAATAGGATTTCAAGGGTTTCTTTGCTCCCGAAGCCGATTAACTAACCAATCAAATTACCAGAAGAATTCCATGAAAGAAAGATCTTAATACATGGCAATCTTTCGTTATAAACATTAAAAACAAGCAGTCAATAATGAGTCCTCGCTTTTCTTTTTCACACCACAATCCTGGAATGTCCCAGAAAAGGAAACTTCAATCAACTTTGCAGTCCCATTTTAATCTGCCTGTTACAAAGTGACTTGTGAATGCCCCTTCTATTGATTTGCTATAACATAACACCATTTATAATCCACTTGGTTTTCATTAGAAACAGTACTGTTCAGGCTCATTAACACAAAATTTGGTCTTTAGGTTTCAGACATTAACAGTCATCCTGAGTCTTCTAAAAATAAAGTTAATATAGAAGGCTTCACATCTTATTTACAGAAAGTCTTTGGGATCCTCTGCTTGAAACAATCTAAAGTTGTTCAGTTGGTGAACTAAACGGTCACTTTTTTTTTATGACAGAGTTGCATATCATTAGCAGTGTCTCAAAAATCTGGAATCCTTGAAGTAAATCCCAGGATAAAGGCAAGGGAAAAGATGGATTTTAAGACAGCTACTATTACATTTGTCAGACCAGAAGTAAAAGTCCGAGTAAGCAATCAATCAATCAATGAGTCAATGGCTCCCCAGCTCTAAATAAGACAGAAGCCTATAAGAACAAAACAGCTTGGACCCAAAGCTAATCATCTTTTTTTGATCTACTCTGCCTCCATTGGGCCCAGGAAGACATTAAATATCACCAGTTGGAAGTTAGAACTGACTGGACTGCGTTGCAAGACCCTTGGAGAATTTGACAATGACATATATTTTGTGATAGCATCGAGACTCCCAATCACATGAGGTGTTCATTGAAAAAGCATTTTCACTCATGTGCACAAAACCAGAGACTGAAAATAACCTAATCTGGGGAAGTATGTCAGGACAGAACATGAAAAAACCAAAGAAGTTGCCTTCTAGTACAACTGAGAGTAAATGCAATTAAAGTGATAAAATTATTTCACTGGTTCTTAAAGATTCCCGTACTTTGTTCGCAAAAAGGAAGGAGGTGCAAAAGGTTAGAGAATGTTTTTATTCAGCTTTCAGCTGTCACAGTTCTAAACAGTAAACATAATTAACAATTCACCCATGGTACTGGAGAACATAGTCCTGGTATCAGTAAAATGTCTACTGTTTAAGGCACTGATAGTGGGAAGAAGAAAAACATGGATTGCTCCTACTTCACCAGAATTCGAATCTCTTATGAATATGTGCTTGCTATTCAGTGCTTAAAATTCCACAAGCTACATTTACAAACAAATGCTTACACAACTTTGATAATTACTGAAACAGGAATCAGTGGCTCCCTTACTTTGACTCTAGAGCAAGTATTGCTTTTCTTTGGAGTGGAATCAATTTTATAACCTACTAAAAGAAACCAAAACACAAGTTACTTCAGCATTATGGCTTTAAGACCCTGTATTTGGTTACAATATAGCAAGCCAAGTTAAATAACAGCATACAACTACCATATACTGTCATCTTAAAAGAAGTAGTTTTACAATATAAAAATTAGTTTAGAACATCCTAAGGCCAGTTTTTGTACAAACATTTTTACAAAACTGAATTGCAAAAAAAAAAATTTAAGAACATTTTAAATATGAATCACACTTTACATGTTGTATGCATAAAATTACTTATCTTGATGATATAAATTAGGAATACTACAAACCTTTTAAAGCTGGCATCCATATGCTATTGAAATGCACACATCAGAAATACTGAAGTGTTAGTTCTGCAAAAATCCTTAAGAGTCACATTTATACTTGCCAAATAGATGCACAGTGACTTAGGTTTCTAAAGGAGCCACAGTGACCTCCCGTGGCCAGTTAAGAAATCCCTGTCCCTAACAATTTTTTCCATTTTGTACATGACATTCCACACAAATGCCAAAAAACTTAAAAGGTAAAACAGTGGTTTGTGTCTGGTCTAACTACCCCAGGAAACTACAGTAATTCTATCTGGAATGAGCATAAAGGAGCACAGTCTTCACACAATCCAGCTCCTGGTCACAGAAAAAAAAGTCAACTTTCCTCTATGAGTTATCAAGAAACTGTTCCAGAATACTTTAAAGAATTGTTTTCTGTACGTCAATGAGAGATGATGTTCAATAGATGTTCAACCCATATCCAGTATTAGACTCCCAAATATATATCTTCAGCTTTTGAGAGAATAAAGGAGGGAAATGTAAATTGATGCTGTCTGACCCAAGTCCAAACCAGAACACAGGTAAAGTTGTACATTTTAAATGTGTGTCAAGTTCATTGGTATAAAAAGACCGAAAATCATTTTAAAAAGAAAACAAGTGTAGCAAAAGAATCCAAAGGTTTAAGTGCCTTCTTCCATTGTTCTGAATGGATGCAACCAACAGGAACCAGTCACTGTCTTCTTGTGTCATGGACAGATGAACAATGTGAAAACAAAACAAAAATCACAGTATTGACTGTCTCTCATCTGCAGAACAGTAATCAACACTCACATTCTTCTACTGATTATAAATCCTCTCTGTTATATCCAACTTTTCTCCCATTATGTGACTCTTCTGTGTTTGGTGCCAGCCATGTGAAATACACCTTCACTGGATCAATATTCCAATGCTTGTGAAATGATACTGGAATTTGGTGAGCAAGGTAGTCTTTTGGGTAGTCCATTGGCCTTGCCTACAATGGAAGAACAAAGCAAAATCACTAGTACTCAGTGATCAGATTTTGAAATGAGAGAGTATCACCATTCCATGGCCTCTGTAACATAACAAAGCAATGTAGCACTGACAAAATATGCAGGATGGCAACAAAGGGGTTTTGACATCGTTCTATTGAATCGATGGGCATTAGTTTAAATCTTCAACTGGCACTGCAGTTGTCATGCTACAAATGAAGTACACTGATGTCAGATACGTCCCATTTCTCAGGATTAAATAGTTACCACCTAGGAAAATGAGTAATAAAGAGTGTAGTTTGTATTGCATCTTTTTAAATATGCAGGTTTGGCTCAAAATTTACAAAATGATTATAAGTAATAATTTCTTCCTCCTCCTCTTAATGAGAGTTGCCACCACTGCCAGTGTGATTGTAGGGTCCTAATGAGGCCATAAGCAGCCAAAGTACATAACGTTTTATGATAGGTGAAGGTTTCAAACGTTGGATATGGACAAATTGCAGCGCCAGAAAACTGCATTGTTATTCTTTATCAGGCTGTATCAAACCAGACAGAATTACAACAGAGCTACATGATGCAGCTGCTGCCTTAATGCACCACACCCGTTCCATTTTCTCTGGAAGTTTAATGCCTCCTAAGTGCATCATCATATAAAAAGCCCCACCTGTAGTGGTCCCTAGTAAAATAACTACATTTTGTCATCGTAAATAAAGTCTTTGCCAAGAAAACTGCATGAAAGGCAAACATTTGTGGGGTTTTTTTCTAGATGTAAAGGACAAGAAGAAAATTGAGTGACTTGGATACCAAATAATTGATTTGATGCCTAAGCTGATTTAATACTGCACACTTCCCCTACTTACGGTGGCATTTATGAATTCTATATACAGTGTTCTTCATGCAGTTCTGTATACACTCCAGTCACAAAATCAGGCAACAGAATTTAACATCAAGAAATCTGAGTGTGTGTTGCTGGTGGCTTTTTAAATTTTGACATTTAAACCACAGAGTGCTTATTTTTAAAAAATCCACCGGAGAAATTAAGAGGGAGCCTATATCCCTCAAGACCTTTTAAACATACTTTGAAGAACATTCAGGTTTCAAAAACCTGAAGAAGTTACTTTGGATAGAGACAATTTTTTGATATCTGGGACCAAAGATTTTTGCTGTTTGAAAATCAGTCAGCTTTCTACCGAGCTATACACAAAATTTCAGTGTTTTGATAATTCTGAAAGAATGAGACCTATTCTAATAACTATAATTTCTACTACATTGTTCTCTAAGAATCAAATAGCTTCACAGCTGGTTGACCTTTAGCTATAAATTCCTGGAATTTCTTTCCTACATTTGGTGGAATCTATTATTGTAATATTTGCACCTTTTTTTTTCCTTTTTCTAGAATTTGTATTTGGTATTCTAGAAAAGCCAAATACATTGCTATTGGGCAGATTTTATATCTAAGGCCACAATCCTGGCTGCTACTCAACATGGGATGTTTCCTTTTAAGAGACTCATCACATCAAAAGCCTCTGGAACAAGTTACAGAACATGTGTGTGTCTACCTTAGCATGTAGCCAACAGGACAGCAGTGGGAGTGAGCAAACACTGTAACATCACAGACACTCTAAGGGTGAAGATATCTTTGCTTCTGTTTCATAATATATATCTCAGTACAATTTTGGACTCACGTACTTCAAGGAACATCACACATCATAAAATTTCAGTCAAGCCTTAAAAAAATTAATTTTCTGGTTGACAGAAAATCAAAAATTGATTTTCTCATTTTTTCTCATTTGCATAATAGTGGAATTTGTAGAATAAGCACACACAGTTTTTATTCAGTAGTTTTCTCCGCAGGGTTAATTTTTGTTCAAGGTATGTCAAATTAGAATTTCTTATAAGCAACAGTGAAGATGAATTACAAATTAAGCATAATTTTCTACGTGGAAAATAAAACTGCCAGGATTTCACTTTCAAAGTGATTCAGTATCACATGCACACCATTATGGATTATAAGGAGGTGCTTTGTTTTTTTTCATCTGTAAAAGGAGTTCAGTTCTTTCCAGCTACACTTTAATTAGGTCAGTTTGGGGTTTTTTTAAACATCTGTGCAAGCACAAAATATTCAGTAACTGTTAATTTTGTAAGATGCACTACTTGCTTTCTTTTTATACTGAAAGGAGTAAGCAATGATAAACAAAACACAAAAGTAAACAGATATGATTTTTTTATAGGGACAAGGAATTCATGTATTTAATAGTATGTTCTCAGTTTTCCCATTTCTCTAAATAGCAAATGTAATCAGAAGGAGCATCTTAACATAGGAAACACTGGTAATCTAAATAAACTTCCCCCCCTCCACTGACAGTTGCTTTGAACTAAATGGTAATTTACTAATTCTCAGGTAGCCCATTATCTTAATCTCAGTTCATATGCAGATACACAGGTCTTCCCAGCTTTTAAATTAGATCAACACCTGAAAAACATCAAACCGTAAACTGATTTAAATGCTGATTTTTTTAAAAAAAGTTGTGCACTGTTTGGGGAAAAAAAATCTTTAGTGCTTCTTGTTAACAGCATGGAAGAATTTGATTTATTTGGTTTACAAGGCAGAAAAGCTCTATGGGCCTCAATGCATTACTGTTTTCCACTGTGACACTACTGTTAGCTTGTTAAATATCGTGGAATCTATCTTCACTAATAAGATATTTCAGAATAGTAAATACTGAATCAATAGAAAAACCTGGTAAGTAGACAAGGCACATTTGAGTTTGAAAAATTTCATTGTCAGTTCCCTACTTCCTGAAGAAAAAAAAAGTATTATACTGTTGGTTTTTTTCTTTTCTTAGATAACATATGGCAACTATTCAAAGCACGTGGCTCCTAATTCTATTTGTCTTTCAAAATACCCACCTCTGCATTTTTTATAAAATGTAGTTATAACTTAACTGAAATATCATATAAACTAGTAAAGCATTGTAGTAATCCATGCTTTGAGAATGTTCTTATTTGCTTGATCAATCTTGTTCTGCAGAGAAAAAGCTATAGCAGCACCTTGGTTATTGTTATTATATATTATTCAAGTTTACAATTATTTATGAGTCCTGTATTATATGTATACTTAAAAAATATATATGTTTATATAAAAAAAATATATATATATATAATATATATAATTATATGTATACTTGAACTCTCTGACCTGGTGAAAAAGTGGACTATGTGTTATAGGGATTCCCAGGCCACTGAAGCACATCCCAAGGACCATATCATCAGGCGCATCCATGCTGTAACACCGGCATTTACTGGCAAGTAGTTTCTGAACAGCTATTCTGCTGAAAACCATCCTGAATAAAAGAAGCATATGAAATGAGTAAGACAGTAACTACTAAAGAAGCCAAGTAACTGTAATTAATAAATACTGCTAAATGCCATGAAACTGCAAGACCAAATGTAGCCCTCTGAAATGACACATTGTAAATCTCAAAATTTCAGAATTCAGAACTGACAAACTGTGCAAGAGGCATCTCCTGAAAGATAATTACTTTACATAATGTAAATTAATTATAACAATTATGCTAATTGTAGTTATTACAACAATAACTTAGTTACCCGCCATTTTTACCACAGCTGAAAATTCCTGCTAAATTTGGCCCAGGTGCAAAAGAGATGTTCTCCCCTGTCTTACTCAAATGTACTGTCTAGTTAGTTATCACGTAGCCATTAAACGAAAAGAGGTTTAAACTTGAACTGCCATTCTTTGAATCATCTATTACACAGATTTCTTTCCATAAGTGAAAAATGTTCCTGCAAGCCATTGAAAGGTTTTTCTGTTCATCTTGACTTTGCTGCTCATCTAAATATCAACGAGAGCCTGGAGCTGTTAGATCATTATCACTAAAATAAGCCTTCATTAGACCAGAAACATGTTGATATCTTAAATTCAACACCTGAGGGAATATAATCTCGTCTAGTTCCATGGATGCCTTTAAGTTCCACTGTTCACCCAGTCCCATCAGAATACAGGGAACTCTAGCTACTACAACTTATAATAAAAAGATTCACTCTGAAATTGCTACAGGGCTTCATGAGTTCGCTCACTATATGACAATCCTTTACTTGAAACCGGGATATGGTAAAAATTCTACAAATACTGAATGCTAAGGCAAAAAGACTGACCTGAGAATATTGTCAGATTAAAGCTGTAAGAAACTCCATCAATATAACTGCAACTTTGAAGACTGCATATATAATAAAAACAATGGAGAGTACAATAAGAAGTAGTACTCAGTACTCAACACAGAGAGGGAACAATAAATTAGAGCCTGGGGGCAAGGGGGAAGAGCTGAGGACTTGTGACCAGCATGTGTCCCTACAGAGAAGATGTGAGCTAAATTGCACACATTTGGGGAGAACATCAGCTGCTTCTGCTGAAACCGATTGGTGTTGTCATTTAAAACATTTACACTCAAAAGAGAAACTAATGCAGATCTCAATAGGAGTTTAAATACCTTACCCTCCTCCTCCAGTGATGTAACTATACCCTCCTGTTCCCAGGCCATAACCATAACGCTCTCCAAGAAATACTGGTTCATTTGGGTCATAGCAGCTGAGCAATTTTCGAAGCCGGAAGATACTACAGTATGAAAATCCATTAAAAAAATCTTGCAAACATTCCTTTTTGAAACACATTGCTAGCTTAAATGGCATTCTAGTAAACAGCACAAAGGTGATGGGAGAAATTCACAAATTCTACCAAAAAAACCTCCCAGAAACACAAACTGTTAAACAGACATTTATGATGGATTATTTACTATGAGATATGACTGCTGAATTTGGTCAAGTAACAAATCAAGTAGCTTAAAATATTCTTCTGAGGTAGGTAAAGTTTGTCAGCAAAACTGCATCTCATCTCAGAAAAAGCATGAAATTATTTTTTCCAAGCAATGGTAAGATCTTCGCAAATTATCACGAAGATTTACAAATTGAAAAACAAAAAGGTAGATTTAGTTATATGAATACTGCTTTATCTGCAGTTACATCCTCTTCCAAATTTTTCTGTCACATAATTGAATGTGAAGTATTGTCGTGAACCACTTATTCTCATGTTCATGACCATGTGATTCTGCTCATTCATCACTGTGTCTTTTTTTGCTTATACTGCAGTGCCAGATTTTATGTGAATGGAATCCAATTTTCTAACAAAGGCAAGTCTTGAACACCATTCTGGGTAGCATGGACAACTGACTCCAGCTTACAGAATCTTTCTTCTGACACACTTGTGTGAGGAATACATCTTAGAAAGCATATTAACAAATGACTAAAACCAATCAGCTCAAACATACCCACACTGAGGAACCAACGTGCAATCATATTCAGACTATATGATTACATAAAAATACTAATATGCATAGTTTTAACCAAGTTACAAAATTACATTGGTTTTAATATTCAGCAAAAAATGCTGAAGTGACAATTTTTTTCTTAAAGGAATATAAAGATACATGTCTAGTAAAAACACCTGTATCTCTTAAATACAGAAGAACAGATGAATATTGCTAAAACTCCTATTGACGTGAACAGTGGTAACTCCTGAAGTAATGTAATGTGTACCTTATCAGTGTGTCATCATCCACTATGACTAACCAAGGGGTTCTGGGAGAGGTATGATTCAAAAACCTTTCCAAAATGGCAAAAGTTTTCCCACAGTGACCTAAAGCAAGAGAAATTAAGAGAATATACACTTAAATAAAATAGGATTTTGTAATAAACAAGAATTAGTGAATTAAATAAAAGTTCTACTGCAGTACATAAAACATTTTGGAAATCACTTGCAACATATTTGAGATGTGAGTTTAAATTACAATCTTTTGTTATGCCGAATGGTATTTGTAAAAACTGCTCCAGCACAACCACTGCTTTTTATGCAGAAACACACTTTTGAAGGACTTAATTCTTTGAATTAAAAATAACCTTTTCCCAGCTATTCTGTTAACCTGTTGGACAATACTGGACAAACTGCTACTCTTAATTTCAAACCGCAAAATGAGGAGCCTGTGATAGAAACATTTTCTGCAAAATACTCCAAGATATTTTCATAGCATTTTATGATGCATCAGGCAGATCCATGGATTTTATATAAAAATTTAAATCTATATTACTCTACTGCAACTTAGGTCCTGCTAACTGCTGCCAAGGAAAAGTGCTGAAATAACACAGAGATCAGAACAAGTGACCTAGTGGGCCACTGCTTGGACACCTCTAATTCAGAAGGCAACAGCCTGTAGACTATAAACCTAAGAAAAAGAGATGAAATGAAAGGAAAATAAACTCACGAAAAACACCATATTCATAGGGTTTTTCCTATTCAAACACAAAGTAAATTAAAATCCCACTACTTGTCATAAAAAACATTTCAATCTTAACATTTAGTTTTTGTGCTTAAACCAAGATATATTAAGCACAAGCATATAATACTTGAATATCACATGGCAAGCAGTTTATACTCAGTAACCAGTTGACACTGCCTGAAGTCTTCTGAAATAAATTTATGCCTTCTGCTGCTGTTGATGATCTTACTCAAGATCAAGTAACTGAAGAGTTACTACTCTTACCCCAAATAATAACACCAAATTTTTTTTGTCTCAAAGTGTATCAGTGTGCCGTGCTTTCATACTTGTAGTATTTAGATTTCTTCTATAAAGAACATATTACTTACACAGGGGAACTCTGAATGTACTCTGCACCCATTTCCTGTGGCAAACCCATTCTTTTAGTTTAGGCTGCACAACTGTGCTACCAGAATACAGAATTTCTGAATGACATACATTACATGAAATACACATATCATCCATAAAACTTAACTTCTTTAGACAGTTATTTGTGCAAACTGACAACAAAAGTCTATAGCTCACCTCTGTCAGTATTAGGTATGCCTAAATCTACAGTAGGAATGGAGATGTCTTCATAATCACTGTAGTATTCAATAAGGGCAGCTTCTCTTTCCCAAGTCTGCTTTACAACTGGTACTGCAAAACAGTGATTGATATTGAAACACAAGTAACTTGATTAAAATAAGTAATTGATCAAAAAATTTATGTTAACAACATTCCTTTGCATGGTCATAAAAATACTGTTTCAAATACAGCACCATGATTTTAAATGTTCATTCTATTTTCTTTCCTGTAATACTTAGAGAAAAACAATTTTACATTTTTAGGAAAGCCAGTCAGGGCAGTTTTATATGCATGATAAAAAATTTCTTTTAAATATGACTATAGTTCCATATTACATTGAAAACTGCAAAATTTCCATTTTTGCTAACCAAAGCATGGAATTCATTACTTTTACATTTGCTATGGTAGACTTCATAGCACACATCAGCACGAACACTATCAAAGATCAATCCTTCCTCCTGTATTGAAACTGCCACATTTTAAAAACAGCATGTCCAACTGTACAGTGTATAAAATTCTCTGAATCAGCAACAGGCCAAATGCATGTTTTGAAATGCTACACTTGTGTTATACACATCCTATCTGACAGCAATGTCATATTGATGCTCAAAAGCACCTCTCTCTCTGGAGACACACTCACAGGGCATTTTATAACCATTGGTGTTATAAATGTATAAATATTTATTATTTTATTTATAAGTAAAAATATTTGAATAATTTATAAATATCATACAGCCATTTTTGAACCCATGGAGATACTATCCAAAGGAGGATTGCTTAATGGTTCTCTACAAAAGCAATCCTTTCCTTATTAGTTTGCCATTTCAAATCAACATTTAAAATTGATCACACAAAATTTTAATAATGATGCTATGAATGTTTACATTACATCCAGAAGTGAATAAATTACAGGCAACACAAAAAAAAAAGCCAACCATCTGCAGTGTTTTTGGAAGAAAACTATCAGATTAAAGTAATGATCTCTTTTCCATCTTAAAGATGAAGTGGTCAGGCCTTAGATGAGCCAGTACTCTGAAACACTGCGCATTCCACTGTCATTGTTTCTCTGCTTTGTGTCCTCTGACACTGGTCAGGAGGTCTCACTGGTAGCAGCTAGTGCTCTAAATGGAGGGAATATTCAAGTAACTTCCCTCTGCTGCTAGACAACTCTGATGCTTGTGAAAAACTCATTTTACCCTCTTGCTAGAATCATCCATCAGCTAATTTGATATTTGCCGCTTACCTGCTTGCTGACTTTCCTCTACTCCGACCACACAAGGACTTGAAGGATTTATTATTATTGACTGACCAATAGTTTGATGTTACCTTTTATTTCATTTTAATGTTAAGACAGAGTAACAGAATCTCAATACACTAATGGAAAGGCTTTATTATTTGAAAAAAAAAAAAAATCACTTCTGTAGCAGTGTGCAATGGCCCATTCTGCTTTTAAAAGTTTTTAAAGAAATGTAAAAGTGTTCTCATTTTTGTCACAAAAAACCAAAGGGAATTATGTACAAAAAATTGTATTCATACAACTTTACAGTACAGTTCAGAATGCAAAGCCAGGAATTTCACAATGCATTAACTCTACCCTCTGTGTAATAAAAAAGCACACTACATCATGTCACATTGCATAATCAGGCATGAATTGGCAGAAAATGCCATATAAACTTTTTTTTTTCCCCAACTAGATTAAGAAAACAAGTAGGCAGGAAATTATTTATTTATTTTGTGGAAATGTCCTATTTAAAAATGTCTCTCAGAGTAACAAAACCAGTAAGTTTTCAGAAAACGAGGCCCCAGAACAGAAGCATCACACATACACAAAAGCGTCCAGTCCAACCTTCGCCTGGCAGGAGAGACACACCTGTAAAGGTTGTTTTACCTTTCTCCAGACAAGGACCTGAAACTCAGCAGATGCTTTAACATACCAAAATATTTGCTGTTACAGAGTCTTTCAATTTCTTCACTGGAGTCCCCGTTCTTTGTATAAATGCAATAAGCACACTGAAGCAAGGACTTGAGTCTCACCCCAGTTAAATGGTCCAGCAAGGAGGCTACTAGCTAAAGTGTCCTTCTCTTTTCTTTTCCTTGCTTGTCTTGATGGAAGTATCACCATCCAGACTAATGTCTATTGTAAATTGAATCCCACAATACTTAGTAATTTCTAGCAACTTGTATCTTCCAACGAAAGGACAATTATATGAAATTGTGGACTAGATGCTGATGCAAATATTTATCAATATGTATTAATACCCGTGATTACACCAAAGGTTTACTACCTCGAGAGATATATATAGAAGATCAGCTCCAAACTCTTAATGACATTTTATTTGTGCAATTTCTAGCTTGCAGTCTTAAAAATTTCTTTTATAACTACATATCGTATGTGTAAGGAGAGTTGTATCTGAAGTTCATTCTGAGGCAAAATTTAGCTGCTTTTCAAAGCACATTGATTTCCAAGCTTAAGTGCTGCACTAATGTAGTTTTTGGCATACGATAAAGAATGACTTACCAGGTAAAAAGAGCTCTCTGAAGCTGGCATCCATGAATCTTTCAAAATCTTGAGTAAGATTATCCTCTATTGCATAACACTGGAAGCTGTGAGGAAAGTTCAAGAATTTTCCTCAGCCATCTTTTTGAAGCCTTTTGTTATTTTCTAACTTTCTAGGTTGGTTTTTTCCTTTTTTTTTTTTTTTTTTTTTTTTTTTTTTTTTTTTTTAAATTTGGATGTAAGAAAATATACATGGATCCAGAAAGGAGAACTCTTCAGTGAACTCCAATTACGAGACAGTCAATTCTGTTTTGTCGAAAGCTACTTTAAAGATGGCCTAATGGTTGGATGATTAAAATACTACACGTGTGCCTTCAAGTGCAGTAGCATTAAAAAAAGATTTAATAAATTTTATCACGGAAAAAAGCCATCTGTTTTTAACCAGACTTCATTAAGAAAAGAGCTTTAATCTTCATCCTGTCCTCTAACAATAGGTGTGGCAAAACCTCCCCAAAATTTGGTGTAACTACTAACCATTTAACCAAAATTTTCAAGCTTTTTGCCAATTACATTCACTTTAAATTATACCTATAAACAAACTAAACCTAACAGTGACAACATTACATACCTGAAGTATTAAACAACACATGAAATTCAAGTAAATTCCTGGAAATCAATCTATTCCTTATTAACAAAATGTCTAGAAGTAACCTAGAATGGACTGGTAGGTGGTGTCAAGCAGGTAGAGTGTCTTCTGTTAAATCAGCAGATTTAGAATTTTTCCTGCCAAGTTTTGTTGATACTTGATCTACCTCAACTTATCTGAGCATTACTGAAGCTGAGTGTCCCTCCGTGTCTTTATTTTCTATGCCTCTGAGAAGGAAGTTAATGCTCACTGCATGTATCTTGTTGGGCTGTGCTAGGTTTTTTTGTTTGTTGTTCTTAGCATGGATATCAAGATCATATTTTCATGGTGACTATCATTAGTTGTATAACACTACAATTTTCAGATGAAACATGCTACAGGTGTTTCACACACTTGAGAAACTCTTGATCTGGGCTACTAGTTAGACAAAGTACTGCATATGACCAAATTTCTACAAGATACAAAATTTCCCATTGCCAACATTGTAAAATATGTGCACAAGGAATTGCATGGTGTGACAACAGCTAGAAGCAATACGACAGCATGGGCTGCTCAATCTTTTACTGGGGAGGAGGGCACAACAAAAGGAAGGAGGAGATGAGGGACCTTTCAGCTTGTTCAAATTTCTAAAACAGCCACCACAGAGCTGCACAATTGTCACTGTTAGTACAAAGAACAGTAGTGAACCAATTATCTGAGGCAAATTCACTGAAGGATATTAATAGCTGCTGTATTACTTAATATTGCAACAGCTCCAATTTACAATATAAGCTAACTTTATGCATATTTTAATTTAGATATCCAATTTCAAGTTTTTTTGCCAACAATCACTAATGATGAAACATCAAACAACCACAACTTTTCATCTTAAATGTTACACAGCACTCTTGAGGACTCTGAACAGCAAAAGAATTCTGCCTAAAGAATAAGCTGTTTACAATTCTGAAATTCTCCTGTTTCCCAGTTGATTTTGCAAACATGAGTCCCAAGAGCTACAGAGGCAGCAAAGATCAGCCTGCTTTTCAAATATTCATTTCATGAACTATATTGCATAAAACTAGTCACTTGACCCATCAACAACTTACTTCTGTCACCATGAAATTTTCGACATGTTTTTACAGCAACAAAAACATCTTCCTTTTTCACTGGCTCTCCCTGCATGAACAGAATAAAAATTAATTGTCCAAGCACACGCTCTGTCTGTAATATTTTATAGGATAGGTATGTCCATATATATAACAAAAGAGATAATACTTTTTCCTTGTATAGCATATCAAGCAGAATAGTGTACTAGTAATACATCAGGAAGCACATTTTTGTATCTTGAAAAAAAGTCACTGGTTGTTTAAAATTCCTGAAATAACATAACAGAAATACTTTTTCCATTGATATTAACTCTAATGTGAAGTAAAACACCTATCATTAGGAAAAGACAAAGAATAAAAGAACTTGTTGAACTAGGAATGATTCAATTGAAAAAAAATTTATTTCCTTGAATTAATCCCTATGAGAAGATGTTAAATTGTAACACACTTCCAAAAAGCAGATTAAGTGCTACACACTAGAAATATTTTAATTTCCCCAACTGCAATAAATCATTTGTCCACTTTTATTTGTTATTCTTTCTGGCACTTAGAATTTTGCTCTCCTGAAAGCACGAAACACTTTCTCGCCTCTAGTAACACAACTCGTAATAACCCAAATATATTCTCCTAGAGGTGGCAGAGATGGGTTGCATTTTAGGGCAACAAATACTGTATTAAGATCATCTGTACTTCAGTATCTCACAGAAATGTAAGGGTAAATACTTTATAAATCATGTGCTGATCAAACATTGTGGAAGAAAGACCCATTAAAGCATATGCAGTATTAATTGCTAGGAACTATCCTGTGCCATGGAAGGTCGAAAACATATCCACAAATCTATAAATGCCAGAACAAACTATTTTTTAGGTTTTTTAACTCACTAAAAAGTATTTTCTTGAATTTTGAGATGTTTGAAGTCAAGTATTATGCATTTTAGTAAGAGTTTTACATGTAAATGATATTTAAAATACTGTACTTACGCAAAGTGGCAGAAAATTACTGAAGGTTGTTGCACAATAATTGACCTTATATAAGTTCAAATCATCTGTGCAGAACTCAGGCACTGGAGTAAGATGTGGTCCTTCCCCTTTCTGCCAAATGTACAGGGCAATCTATCAAAATAGGAAACATTTATATCAGTAATGAAACTGGATAAAAATTTTCAGGGCATAGAAAGAAATCACAGTCCAGGACAAACTTAACAGGAAAAGTGAAGAATACAGGATGGTGTCGAAGACTTGTCCCTTAGTTGATTAATTAGTTGCATACCTTACCTCTTGCTCACATTTCTAGAGCCATCATGTAACATTTTTGCTATAAAAGAAATCCTATGACCTGTTTGAACATATCTCAAGAAGTAGGAGATCTAGGTTCCAGGTTTATTTCTATCTAGCTCAGAAGTCACAGGAGAGACTTCTTCAAGAGAAGCAAAATTAGTCCTGGATTCTACTTCCTGTTATCCATACTATTTACACACAGTCCCAATGACTTTGCGTGGAAAACAAGTCAAGTGCTCCAGTGGAATATGGGACCGGATCCACCATACACAAAAAGCAATGAAAATGAACCTCCTTTTCACTGTTTTATGCCTGCTTAGGAACTTTTAGCCTTATCCTCCCAGCCTAGGACCAGAATTCAAATCCTCTTTTAGTAAACAATGTGACCATTATGGTGTTATTAAGAAGGCATAATATTTCCTTCTCCTCCAGGTTCAGAAAGAACAAAGAGCATTAAGTCTGGACTGAACAAGCAATAGCCACCAAAGTAGTCACAGACTTCTAAATTATAGATGACTATTTTTGACATCCCTGCCCATGAAAGGGGCGTTGGAACTAGACGCCCCTTAGAGTCCCTTCCAACCCAAAACACCCTATGATTCTAGGATTTTCCTTTCCATCTCATTTAAGTCTCACCATCCTCAGAGAATCCCAACTACCTGCACATAGCCATTTCTGGAACCTAGAGGAGACAAAATAGAAGTGCCCATTTGTTACAGGCCTTGTTAGGATTGGGTCAGGCTTAGAACACAATGATATATTTGAAACAAACTTCCAGAACAATTTTTCAACAGGGCACGGTCACATAATAGAACACAATTAACTGATGACTTTTTAGTAAGTTGCTGATTGTAACTGGGCTGTCATAGCTACACGTACACCCTTTGACCACCTCAAAGTGTGAAGTAAAAAAGTTTAGTTTGATTGCACTGAAAAAACTTTAAATTGAGTGGATGCAGGCTACAGGGAACTGTGAGTAAAGACATGGTCACTTATTACTGCTCAGCAGATAGTGACTTGAGAAACCATTTAAACTCAGCTGCAAGTTCTTTCAATATAAGCAGTTTTGTAGCTTGCAAGTTCTAACTTCTATTGGCCTTGCTGCTATTAAGTGGTCTGTTTATTTGCTAATAAGCAATGCATTTGAAAACACAGATGAACCTGGCATTACAGATGAATTCAACGAAGTACTCAAGGGGAAGGACAATAAACCAGCCAATAAACGCACAAAAATCTTCAAGTTTACCTTTTTGTCTTGTCACCACAACCACATTATGGAATGTAAGTGGTTCATGATGCTACTGGAAGACTACACAGCAGGAAGGCAGGACCTGCCTTTCACAAACCCATGCTGGCTCTACCTGATCCCCTCACTATTCTGTATGTATCATGCTGATGGCACTCAAGATGATCTGCTCCATGACCTTCCATGACCTTCCCTGTCAACAAAGTCAGGCTGACAGGCCTGTAGTTCCACAGATCCTTCTTCTGACCCTTCATGTAGATGGGTGTCACATTTGCTGACCTCCAGTTCACTGAGACCTCCCCAGTTAACCAGAGCTGCTGTTAAATGATGCAAGGTGGCTTGGCAAGCTCTTCCACCAGCTCCTTCAGTGTGCTTGGACTGATCCCATCCGGCCCCATAGACTTGGATGTGTCTGAGTGGTGCAGCAGGTCACTGATCACTTCCCCTGGATTTCATTCTGCTCCTTATCCCTGTCTTCCAGCTCAGGGGGCTGGGTACCCTGTGAACAACTGGGCTTACCATGAAAGACTGGGGCACATAAGGCATTAAGTATGCCTGCATTTTTCACATCCTTTGTCACTATGTTTCTCTCTGGTATCTGATGAAGGGTGGAAATTCTCCTTAGCTCTCCTTTGTTGCTAATGTATTTATAGAAAGTTTTTGGCTGTCTTTTACAGCAGTTGTCAGATCAAGTTCTAGTTGGGCATATCTCCCTATATAACCTCATGACATCCTTGTGGTCCTGCTGAGTTCCATGCCTCTTCTTCCAAAGGTCTTAAACTCTCCTTTTTACCTTGTGTTCCAGACAAAGCTCTCTGTTCAGAGTACTCTTCTTTCCTCCTGGCTCATCTTTTGGAACATGGTGATGACTTGTTCCCCCCCCTCAAGATTTCCTTACTGAAGAATGTTCAGCCTTCCTGGACTCCTGTGCCTTTCAAGACTGCCTCCCAAGAGACTGCCTCAACCAGTGTCCTGAACAGGCCAAAGTCTGCCCTCCGTATGTCCAAGGCAGAAGTTCTGCTCACCCCTCTTACTTCTCCAAGAATCAAAAACTATTGCTTCATGGTCACTATGCCCAAGAGGGCCTCCAACCATCACATCACCCACCAGTCCTCTATTCACCACCAGCAGGTCCAGCAGGGCCCCTTCTCCAGTCAGCTCACTCACAAGTTATGCTAGGAATTTATCTTACACACACTCCAGACACCTCCTGGACTGTTAGTCCAGTTCCAGGAGACATTTGGTAAGTAGAAGTCCCCTATGAGAATGGGGGCTCATGACTGTAAGACTTCTCCCAGCTGCTTACAGAATATTTAATCTGCCTCTTCATTGTTTGGAGGGTCTGTAACAGAATCCCACCAGAATGTTTGACTTGTTGGCTTTCCCCCATGATTATTACCCATAAACACTCAACCCTATTAACACCATTGTCAAGCACTCAACAAGCCCTAAGCAACAGGACTACCCCACTGCCTCTCACTCCCTGCCTACTCCTTCTGAAGAGTTTATAGCCACCCTTTGTAGCAATCCAGTTGTGCAAGTCATCCCACCACATTTCTGAGATGGCAAACTATGTCATAGCTTTCCTGCTGTGCCATGACTTCCAGCTCCTCCTCTTTGCTGCTTGTGCTGTGGGTGTTCGTGTAGATGCACTTCAGTTGGGCTATTGATCCCGATGCTTTTTGGAGGGGGGAACCTAAATTCCTATGTGACTACTCTCAGGTGCTTCCATGATTTCCTACATACCAATAATAACCCTTGTTTCTTTGCTACCACATGGATCTCCATCCCCTACCTCCACTGAGACAGCAGACTGAAGGACCTCACTGGCACACTGTCCCTCAAATACCAGCACCCCCAGGCTTATCTCTAGTGAACCTGGTTTTATCTCTCTCCCCCTCCAAATTTAGTTTAAAGCTCTCTCCATGACCCCTGCTAACTCCTGGGCAAAGATCCTTTTCCCCCCTCTGAGACAGGCGTATCCCACCTGTTGCCATCAGCCCCGCTGTCATGTAAACTGACCCACAATCAAAAACCCCAAACTCTGCCAGTGACACCAGGCTCAAAGCCAGATATTGGTCGCTAGCTCTTCCTGCTTCTTCCCTCATCATTTCCTGAAACTGTTATCCTTGTATTAGTTCAGAATTCAGATATTCAGAGTTGGTCTATGGCATGAACCACGAAAGAAGCAATGCTCCTGCAGTACAGAGAATATTTAACAACTGTAACTTAACATGAATTATTTATGAAAATTCACAATGTGCTAAAATTTCCCAGTGGAAAATTAAATCTTCAACAGAAAGCCTTGGAACGGTACGAAGCTATTTATTTCAGAAGTGAGGTTAGAGTGCCATTTTGGGTTATAGTACAGGATGACACAGTTACTAAAACAACAAAAATGGATTTACAATAAAAAGACAAGAATAGTCTTAATTCTAGTTCAAATCTAATGGTAGATGTATAAAAAAAATAATTATTTGCTTCCAGCTTTGAATAAGCATCAAGAAATATGCTAGATATTGTACAGTTACAAAATGTCTAAACAACAATTTGCAAATGAGTAGCATGACAAAAATCCTTTTCCACATCTAAGAGATAGGGAAGTGACATAAATGTTATGAGGGGGAAAAAAAGGATACAGAGCACAGTAAAACACCAAAGACTAGAGGCATATGTTATTAGGACTAACACATTTCTTAAAACGTTTCTCATCCTTCATAAACATCACACACAATCATTAAACATAATAGATTATATCCTTTGATTTGTCGTCAATCTTGATTCACACAAGGCTGAAGAGATAAAAATTATTTAAGAGGGAGAAGATGGTGACTTATAAAATAAATGAGGGGGAATTAAACTCTCTCTAGGGAGACATGAGACTGCAGAAAGAATAACTACAGGGCTGAAGTAGGTTATCAATGGCAATAAATTTGAAATGAAACATATGCAAAAACCTGCTAACAGAGTAAGAAGTGGATGGAAGTAATTTTACTGGTCGAATGATCAATTGTTTTTCATTAAGCGATCTGTGGCACATAAAAGCAATGTCTTTTAATGATCTTTTTTTTTATGACACAATGTTTAGAGACTTTGTCAGTGCTGAGATAGACTGGAGCATTAACAGTGTAAAGCCCAAGGTCCTGCATTTAGCAGAAACTAACAAGAGGAAAGAAATAGCTTGTTATCTTGTTTCATGTAGCAAAATGAAAGTTCATAGGGGTTCAACTGCTTTAGAGAAAAACATCAGTCAAGAAGGAGAAATATTTAAAAGAATGGTGTTGCCACAAAAACCACATTAATTTAAATACACTACTAATCCACTCTCTATAAATACACTGTAGATTGATGTTGTAAATGAGGAGGTTTATAACCATTACAAGATCTGAAACAGCAGCAGTAGTTTTAAGCAAGGTGAGATTTTTTTCTGGACCAGAACCACAATTTATAGCTTATTTTCAAGAGTTTTAAAATAATTATAACTAACTCATTTTCAGACCAAAATAAACAAGCCTATTCCAGATTCATCCCCATCTACCCTGGTTCACAAGTTCACTTTGGTGACAAAACCAAACACAGTACAAACCCCTGGCCTACACAAACATTTTGAATGCAGAAAAAATAAAAAAAAAAAATCAGAAAAAGTAGCACTGGTACTCATTCAGATCTGCCCCTCACTCCTTTGTTCTTATGTTCCTTTTAGTCAATTCATTTACTGTCTGAAATACCTTTTGAAGCTGATGCAAACCAGAGACAAAAAGAAACATTTCCAGAGTTCCATGCTGCAAGATGCAGCATTGATTGTTCACACAGCAGTTGGGTTCCTCAGAGTGTTTAATGCAACCCCATCACAGTTAGCTCCGAGAGTGTGATTTATAAAGTGAGTGAGGCTGGCTGGTACCTGAGGTACTATTCACCTCAGCTTATGCACCACAAATTGGAAGTCTCTCTCCTTCCTTACAAAGCAAGCCTTAGAAGATACCTTAACATAAACAACCATGTATGCATTCAAATATGAATGCAATTTTATTAATTAATTCCCCTATGCTTAAAATATGAAGTATTATAATATTCTAAAGGAAGGGAAAGAAGTAATTTAAAAAATGAAATCTCTTATTTCCGTTACGATTTAACACCATTCAAATACGTAACTTTGAGACATTTTCTTTCATCGCACCACTGCTTACCTCGTGCTTTAAATCTATTGTAAAGTCTGACTTGAGTGGTTCGCTCTTCAACTTCTTTGCAAGCCTATACAATTAAAGATGAACAAATTTACTCAAACATATTAAAAAAAGAATCACTAGGATATGCAGGAAAGTGTGGCTGATATTACTGACCATTTTATAAGGATAAAAATAATAAATTGCATTTCTGTACTTATTGCCTCAAGAAGCAACTTACATTTCTTTAGTAAATAAATATTTTTCTTTTCATCTGAGCACAGTGTCATGATGTTAATATTAATTTTCAGATTTTCACACAAATTTTGATACATTCTTCCTGCACAAGAAGAAAGTTCTCACTTGAAGTAGATGTACATTTTCAACAGATTAAAAGCAGCAGTGTATTTGAAGCTCAGTATTCATCAGCATCTCTAACTTCAGACAATATTCTCTTTTCGTGTATTCCAAAAAACAGTTCTTTAGGCACTTTCAATTTGTGAAAACATCAATCCTTGCTACAGTAAGATGCACTCTACTTCTGAAATCTAAAAACTTCGAATCTCCTTTGAAAGTGTCTAATAAATATCCAGTTTGTCTCCACAGCATGGCAAAGCCTTCTAGAGGGTAATGCAGTTAGCCTAAGATCCCAGAACAAAGCCACTGTCTGGGGGAGAATACATTTTTTAAATTACAAAACATGGTATTGAACTAGTTGAATGACTAATACTGGACAGCTATAGACTAGCTGACAAAGGCAGAGCAAAGCAAAATAAATCACACACAGCAAATCTATTTCTGCACCCTTGTCTACTAATGAATTCTTGAATGTTTATTTATAATTATGCTTGGAATACACTGAATAGTGCAGAAATGTAATTTTATCAAAGGAGCATTTACTGGGTAGGTTTATAGTGGGAGCACAAGTCTAGGTAGGCATGCCCAGAGGTAGCTATACATTACAGTGCCTGGTTAAATGCCCTCCTATGCACCTTAGATCCTTACGTATACCTGTGTGGATGCTGTTAATAAAGGGGGCAGCAGCAAAAGTTCATTGTAGGCTCTGAAGTCAAAGCCATGGGAAACCAGCCTGCACTGGGCTGAGTACATCCCAAGCTGCCTGTCACAGCTAAGCTGCAATCAGACGCTTCAATTGAAAGAGAGGTGAAAATTAAAATTTGGCTCTGCACATCTCCATGATCTGCAACAGATCTTCAACTGCACTTCAGGAACACCTTCATCTTTTGCAGAAAATATCAATCCATGTGAAATCATAACTCATCAAAATAATATTGATTAGCATGCAGAAAAATTGTGTAAATTAAACATTCTTAATTACTATCAATAAATAGGAAGTGATTAAAAATTCAATTCTTACTTGTTAACAAGTGGAATGCTAAGTGCCCAACCAGCAGCAAAATCTGGAAATTTAAAGACTGTAGGATTTTCAGCAAAGGCATAATGGTGAATTATTGTAGATTCTTCATCATATAACGCTTTACCTAAAAACCACTCCTGTAAAGGAATATAGGAAACAATTTTGTTCATCTAAAGCATCCTTTTAGTGAAGATGATGACTGCATTCATGCTGAATAAAGCAAACCTGAAAAAACAAGGGAAGCATATTGTTCACAATAAATATTCTGGACAAAAACTTACTTGGTAAGAAATGAAACAAAAAATAGTTCTCGGAATTCAAATACAAGCTGTATTTTCAAACTCCAGCATATGCCCTTGACTCCACTTTTTCAAATAACACTGAATCCCAGAATTATAGAATGGTTAAGGCTGGAAGGGGCCTCTTGAGATTGTCTAGTCCAATTTGCCTGCTCAAGCAGGGTCAGCCAAAGCAGGTTTGAGCAACTGTTTTTTCACAAAACTCCTTGAAGGCATCAGCCCAGTTCACACACTTCACATGAAATAAGTAATTTACACAAAAATCGAGACAAAAGGGAGAATATTCAAGTAGAAGTACTCTAGAAACAGCTGGCCTAGTCTAACCCCACCAGGATCTTGTGCCTCAGTAGCCATCTACCTCCAAGCAGATGTAGCTGCATAGACTGAGCTAAATTTTATAGCTCCCCAGAGTCAATGAGAAGTGATGAATAAGATGTAGCCAGGACACAGCAGTCAGCAAACAGAAGAGAGGTCTGCATGCACCAGAAGACACCTCCAGGCAAACCCTACTTTGATCAGCTACTTTCAATAAAAGTAAAATATATCTGGTACTTGACTAGCAACTTCTTCAGATAACATAAATGAGGAAACAGCAAAGGTACACTGACAGTACACATATATTGATATAGAGAAGATAAAGGTGGGCACTTTTTCCCCACTGTTTTCTGCACCACCTACATGGTGGTCTTAAGAAACCTTCCTGTCTGGTACCTACATACTCTGCCTTTAATTTATACCTTCAATAACAACAGGCTCTGTTTTCTCCTTCCTTTACTGAAGGATTCAACGGTTAAGTAAAGGATTAAAAACAAACAAAATGCTGTGAGGTAAATGAAAGTGGGCGAACATACTAATTTTTATGCAAAAAGATGACTGTCTTGAAAGTATTAAAAAAATTCTTTAGAAGCATCTTTGAACACCATTTTTTAATTATTTTAAGGCCTCCAAGACTTCAAAATGTTCATAGCACAATCATACAGTGGTGTGTCAGAAATAGTTAATAAGTAATAACATTTTAATATGTCAGTACCGTCTGCAGGAAATTTTTTTTCTCGACTTTTCCAGTCCACTTTGTTACACTACAGAGCAGGGAAAAAAATTTAGTTATCCTAATTCTGGGTGCTAATTTTTACACCAAAATAATCCATGAATTAAAAAAAAAAGACAATCCTATTTTCCTTTATGACAAAATTAAACCCATACATACACCCTCCACAGGCTTTCACATAGTATTATTTCTGGCAATATTAAGCCATATATCACAATGAAGATATCCCAAGCTACAGTCAACACTCTCCAAGCTTATTCACTACCCAGATATGGAGGACAAGTCAATCCGTGTAGGCTGGCTTAACAAGACTAGATTAGTTATATGCAAATGAACTTATAAAATAAGTTAAGGAATTATGGAAATCAAATTGCATATAGGCAAAGATGTGAATTAAAAAGAAGTGATTTACATTGTGGATAAGTACAATCCACTGGATCATTAATATACTGTGCTTCAAAAATGGCAAAAGTCACCTGCCTTCAATAAGAGCGCTCCAAAATCTTCACAGTACTTTAACAGCTGAGGGAATATGATGCAGCAAAACTCAGTATCTATGAGATGTGATTGGAAGGAACCTCTGGGGTTCACCTGGTCTAACACTGTAGCTCCAACTACAAAGCAGGATGCTCAGGACTGTGCCCAAACGCCTTGTGAATTATCTCCAAGGATAGAGACTCCACCACCTCTTTGGTCAAGCTGGGCCACTGCTCGATCAATGTGCACAATAAAAAAGTGTTTCCTGATGTTCAGGTATAATTCAACATCTGAACACTTGCCTTGAGCTCTTTATGTAAACAAGATACTCCTCACTGTTTCTCAGTTTTACTGTGGTCAATAATGTGCTTCAAAATGTGCTTCTTGGTTATCAATGCAGACCATTCTCTTAACATTCCTCCATGGTCTCTTATGAGGCTTTGATAGAACAACAGAACATTCAATATTGCATTTCTATCAGTCTCAGTAGTTCTGTTACTAATCTCTACATATCCTGATTGAAGAGCTGCAGATTCATCAACTATTCACATGGCCATTGTACACCTTTTACTGAGATTAATATATACCAACTTTTTATTATGCAGACTGCTGACATTTTAAAACAATGAATGAGCTTGTTCTGGTATAACTCATCTCAAATTTTCTGACCGGACTACTACTGTATATAAGGAATCAGGTATGGACTGTTACACTAAGATGACAATTACTATGTATAAAAGCAAATATTTTATCTTCCTTTTAATTCAGGTTGGAACATAATTTGCTATTTTAATAGAATCTGCATGCAATGCAAGGCAGAAACTAAAACTGGCAAAAGGGCAGCATCTAGCACAAAAATGTTCATTCTTCTGTTCTGAAAATGTCCATTAGTAGCAGGTGTTTCTGAAACAGAAAAAAAAAGGGATATTCCAAAGGACTGAACATATTTGGTCAGCCATTTTGAAAACCAAGTGTTTAAAAAGGTAAGATCTCTGAATTATTATTATTACCACTTTAGAAAAGAATTGTGAGAAAACATCACAAGGCCATGAGCCTGCAAAAGAAGTAAATATGCTAAAGCGAGTCCTGAAGCAGAGTTACAATAAAGAAGCAAAAAGTATTTCACACGGGAGATTTTGGCTTCTTCTATTACAGGCTGACTCCAAGGTGCTTTTTTTCTGAACACTGAAAATTCTAAATATTAACACCTTTCATGTCAGTTGCGTTGCCAGATTTACTTTGTCCACTGGTGGCTACACTTCTCTTTTTGTTCTGCAAGTCTTTTGGTTTCTGTTCTTTTTCCAGCATGCACAGAAAACTTATCACCAAGACAGTTCAGAAACACAACGTATATTAAAATACCCTCCTATATTACATCAGAGACAAACTACCATCAGTCATTCTGTGTGATGATAATCAGAACTGATGACACACAGGAGAATGGGGAGAGGGGACCACACAACAGACTATACTCATCTTTTTACTGATGGTACATAATTTTCAGGTAATCCACAGGAAAAAATGGTTTCTCTGCTCAATTTTAACAGTTCTTCAACAGCTAGACAAGTGTTTGTACTACTTCATGTTAAATACCTTGCTCTCAGACTCAGCAACAGAAATCTATCCACCTATTTTAAGGTGTTGAGATACACCTTCTCCATTTGGAAAAACCACATTCAAAAGAAAGGTAAATATCTAAATTTTTATTTCACCTTAGACTGGTCAAATCTTCCAAGTATTTCCAGCAGCTTTATGACTTGTATTCTTGTATCTTCTTCACAGAAGAAAATCCATGAGGAGTTCCTACCATAGGTAACAGAGAAGCTAAAAAAAGAAATTAACTTTTACTAATACAAGTGGCTTAGGAACTAAATGACAAATTCAAGGCACATTCCCCAAATATGAGTACTTTGCAAGACAGCTTCTCCCTACAGAGGCATACCACCTCTTACAAACACTGTAAACTGTAACAGATAGAGACACGAAACAATATTATCTATTTTTAAAAAATAATCTACTTGGTTCAATCTGAAAGTTCTAAAGTTCTGAAATACCTCACACCTTACACTGTGAGAACTGGAGACCAAATAGAAAAATTTAAAAACTTTGCTTCTGAAAAAAGAAGGTGTGGTGGTTTGACCCTGCATAAACACCTGGTGTGCAGCAAAACTCCTTCAAGGCCTTTTCCACCCGCCTTTTTGCCTTCCAGAGGGAAGGGAAAGAAAAACCAGCTAGGAATTTACAGCTAGAGATAACAACTGAAAGAGGAGCTTTGATTAATACTGCGGGCAAAGCAGAACTTAGAATAATGC
>JAWWMP010000001.1:48411459-48431127 GCA_035047865.1 Dendrocincla tyrannina | reverse complement strand
GTTCAAAAGCAGGAAGTTTTCCTCGGAGCTGGCCCTCATTGGCCCTGCTCTATAGGATGGAGGGAAACTTCCAGATTCGATTCCAACAGAAGCCAATCTTCCTCTTATAAAAAAAAACCTAACCAGATAAACCCAAGACAGAAGGTCTGAGTAACCAATATGTAAGTTCTTTGTTACAAAAAATTCTGAAAATAACTGACATTCATTACACTTACTCTTTCATTAATGGCAATATTGTCCATGCACCTTCATGCCTGTCCATCTGATGAGTAAGAAGAACTGTAGGCAATTCCTTTAAAGAAAAATGAAATATTCCCATTAAACTTGAATTATATGTACTTTTTTTCCTAAATATCCACTAATCTTAAAAGAATTACTCTGGAATCCCTACTTAGTTTTCATTGGTTTTAACTGACAAGTAGCCCTGAAGAATAGATGACTTACAACAGCATGACACAAGGTGACCTGCAATTTAGAGAAAGTGCTTCTTCCAACTCGTAATTCCTTAATTCTCTATTAGTTATAAAGTTAAAAGACTTCAAATTAAATGCTTAGTATAGGTCTCATTTGATCAATATATCATAGTAATTTCTTTGCCATAGCATAAAATCCCACACTGTAAAGAAATACTTATAAATAATGTAGAATATTCTACAAAGGCTTCCATTGGACAATCATGTTACACACAGCTTAGGTGACAGTTCTAACACTCTGAGTTGAGCTTTGACCTGTCGCACCAACATCATTACAAAAATCCATGGGTTTACAAAGAAATCAAAATTAAGAGATAGGATTTTTTTTTCCTGGAAGATCAAAGAAGCTTCCTACAAAGGAAAATCTTGTTCATAAATTTCTTTGCTCTTTTGTTACTTGAAACCTCTTTGATGTGGCAGACCCAAATGTCTAGCAGATAAGCTACCATTCTGGGGTAGTTTCCAAGAAAACACCATTTAAACATGGACTTCTGATACACCAAACTGCATGATTTGTAATACATGTAAAAATTTGGAGATATGCATATATCCCACAATATATCCCTATATACGCAGTATCTTATTCCATTAGTAAGTCTGATCTTCCACTGCAGCATCATTCTATCCAGGTGTTGACACTCACCAGCTAAAGAGAAGGGAGAGGCTTCCCACTCGCCTTACAGTCTGATGGGGGTTACTGCCCACAGGGGCATGGGACTCACCACAGGATTCAGGGGAAGAGCACTTTGGGATGGCACAAAACCTTATTATGTTTAGGGAACATGAGGTCCCAGCTTCAGGAGATCCTCTGGGGATCAGCTACTGGTAGGGTTTTAAGTCTGAACCAGGTACCAGAAACGCCCATTTGCATGTGTGTATCTGTGTGTGAGGCCAGGGGTCAGCTACTGTAAGTACTGAATATAAAAGGCACTGGGAGGATCCATACTCTGTGAGCATGTGGTGCACAGGAGCACGGCTGAGCCCCAGCAGCTGGAACGAAGCAGGCTTTGACCCTGATCAGCCAGAGAGGTGAAACAAGGTCAGGCCTCTGCTTCAGTTTGTGTTTGTAACAGTGCTGTGGTTTCCCTGTTGGCCTAAATGGATGACCACGTGTGTAAGTGTACACGTAGTGTGTGTGTGCAGCTGTGCCGAACTGGAACACGAGCTCAGCGTCACCACTGGCTGGGGACACAGAGGTGCAGCAGCCTCTCGCCTCTGTCAGCCTCGTGGGTTCAGCACCTCCTGAGACAAACCACCTTGATCTCCCAAGAGCCTCATTCCATTCCACTTACACCACGCCTATGACAAATGTTGTCTGATGAATGCTTTTTTGTGAACAATTCCATTAATATAAAACTAACATGTAAACACAGAAATGATTCCATTTCTAAGAAAAGCTGTAAGATAAAGTTCACACTATCTGCTGACTCAGTCAAGTTTACTTTAAATCCTTTTTAAAGGCAGATAAGCATAGCACCTAGAAATACAAAAACTCTCCAAATTTCATACACTAAAGGAAACATCTCTACCGCTCTAAGGAATAATTGTGTCTCTCAGGAGTGCATTAACCTTACATAAAAATAAAGATGTACTGTTTTAAAAAAAATATTTATGCTATTTGGAATGACCCAAATTGAAAAGAAACAATACCAGAACTCTAATTTGGAACAAGATAGTCACCTGCGTCTCAAATATCAGCATTTCTGACTTATAGTTCCAGTGCAAACCAACCTATCAAGTATGTTTCTGGCTTATTTTCAATTTACTGCAAAACCAAAGAAGTGCAGAGGTTTTTTGTGCAAGTGGCAAATCTTACTCATAGTATGCCCAGCATCTGGTATTTGACTAAAATGTAGCCACTCCATGGTAAAAACATAAAATTATGTTAGCTTATGGGATTGCAGATAGAAACATGAAAAGGCAGATCTCTGTCTGCACAAGAACATGTTGTTACAAACATACAAACCCTGCAGTTATGCTAGTATTTGTAGGCAGCCATGTATTTCACATACAATAGGATCCAGACAAAGAAAAAAGTAGTTAATAATAATATATTCAGTGTCTATATCACACTAAAGGCTGAAGGTAGGTTAATTTTAGATAAAAAAAGCATTTGTCCATGCAAAAGGTGCAAAGTAAATTACATAATCTAATTAGCTGTACCATACACCCAGGTATCTCCTCTTTAACAAAAAATGCCTACCTATTTCCTTTGTGTAGATCAAAGGAGTGATGATAAGGAAAAACCACTCTTTCTGGAGTTAATCCAAAATGTTAAGAAGGTATCTTTTCTCTTTGGCATTCTCAGAAGCCTGCTCTTTTTCCCTTCCTAACTTCCTCTAAAACATGAAAATAAATGTCCTACATGTTCCTTTTCTTCCACACACCTCTAACAATGCATCAATTCTGATTTAATAAAGGAGATCCTTAAAACACACTGTACAGGCAAAACAGTCTCTTTCAAAAACACAGGAGGATCTCTGTTGCTTTTTCTCTCATTTTACTTATTTTCATTCTGAACCTAGTGGAACTGGGCTGACCTATTCATTTTATTTATTCTATCTTCACTACAAGGACAAGGAAAAAAAGGAAAAAAGTACCTGATGTCAGCTTTGAGGCATGGAAGGGCACACTCAGGCTAGCTCATCAGGGGATGGCTAGACAGTTGCGGCAGCAACACGTAACTTACACATTGTGCCTGTGTAGTTCATAAAACTCTCCTGAAAATGCATCCATAGCTTGTACTGCATCCACTATCTTGAAACTATAGTTTCCACAGTTACAGAGCCCACGTGTTTTCACACATATCAGCATTTTATGTATGACACATGTAAAGTATCTAATAATCTTAAAACAATTTAATCACTTTTGAAGGCTGAGAGACTACCCTCCCCAATTTCCACAACCGAGCTGACTTTAAAGGGCAAAACAAAAAAATAGAATCTCTTGTGGTCTGAAATATAGTATAAGACATTTTTACTCCATTTTTACTACCTACTGCATCAGCAGAGTGAGATCAGCAATACCTGCTGCAGATTACAATTGCAAACTCTAAACAAAGAAAAAATTAAGTGTGAATAAAGGGGTTAGATACACACTTTGAAAACCAATTCAAAAGACATTGACACAGTCTCATTTGTACCTTTAAAATAATTTAGTAGTATTTATACAACTTGAAGTATGAAGATGCTAGCAACACACTCAATTTCACAATAAGTCATCAACAGAACTGAAATAAAACTGGCCCTTGAATTTAAAGAGGGAGCATCCTCTTCATTAAAATGAAAAACCTTGGGGGAACAGCATGGTCAGTGAAGAAAAAGACAATTCAGAATAAAAGAATTTTTAAGAACTAATTAAGAGACCTGCTAACCTGAAACAAGTATCTGTATTATTTTTGCACTACTTGCAATTTCCTATTAATCTACCAAACCCTATATGAAAAATACACAACTTACAGAGAACAAAACAATACAGTGTAAAACCAAAGAAAACTGCAATGGTTTCATAGATTAAAAGGCCAAAATGGACCTCCATAAGCACCCAGGATGGCAGAGATCATCCCCATCTGAAATGGGATTCCCAGAGCCACAGCTAGGTCACACCCCCTATGACCCACTAGCACATCTGTTCTTGCTTTGTTGTCCTGCAGGACAGAGTCCACTGAATTGCATCTAAGCATAACTAAACCTTGCAATAGGTGCATTGTTTTGTGAGAACATGTGTTATTAGAACATAATTCAAACTAGATCTTGCTCAGTACTCTTAATTATATGTCCTAAGTGCAATATTGTAAGAACGACATATACACAGAAATGGAACTGAGATGAAATGCAAAACATTACAGTAATATGTTCATTGCTATATTACTGAGTCACCTGGTCAGAGCAATTGGCAATCTTTTAACACATTATATATATATATATACATACACATATATATACACACACATATATTCCTATACACAGCTGTTATAGGAAGCTGCACTTAATGAGTCCCCTGTGCTGCTATCTGCAGGTGTCTTTCACATATCCCTGTGCTTTGTAAGTTTATTACAGTGCCTAAGGAAGCCCAGAGCTGGGGGGCAGGAGGGGAGATCTCAAACCCTGGATGCTTCTGTTGAATTGCACAGTTCCAGTGATGCCTTAAGATTCTTAAGATTTGTAGCATATAGATTTTTAATGCAGCTGTATAGTTTCTAACACTTTAAAACAGCATTTAAAAGTTACTAAACCCCTTTCTTGTGCTTTACATCAAATTCTTGAAATTCTTGACATTAATGCTCTTTTCAAGGAAAATTATTTTAGCAAGGGCATCTTGTTTGGGACACATACTTGGAAGGACATAATAAGGTATCATTGTAGTCCAAGCAGAAGGCCCAGAAACCTTGGAGAAGCTCCAAAGAAGGTATGTGATATGAAGAGGATGATGGTGAAGAAGTAAGAGGTCTTGAGACTTCTGACTCAAATCCGGGAAGATGTGCCAAGGAGAAGGCCTGAGGGAGGTTCTGGGGGCAGACAATTCTCAGGTTGGATGTATCCATTAGATATGATAATTAATTATTGTTATAAATCTGTAGGAGCTGCATGCTTATGTATTCTAAGATACATAGTGTACCTTAGAGCTCTTTAATTAAAGGACCTGCTCTCTATTTTATCTATACTAGTATTGTCTGAAATACTAATGTTTTCCATTTTAGGCATCACCAGAGTTAGAAATGTTTTCCTAGTCTCTACATGCTCTACAAGCACTTAACAACATCTTCCCTATTCTCTTACCTTCTTTTCAGCAATCAATCCTAAGACACATTCAGAGCTAGCCTACCTACCCCTCTTCTCAGCCTTCCCTTGGGAGGTTAAATAAGCCAAGCTCTTAGAGTCAGCTGTTACAACTACTTTGACAAAGCAGAGCTGTGGAATACATATTGAAATCTCCATACAGCTTTATTTTCACAAACATGCCAATTCTGTAGAGATCCTGAAGGACTTCTAAAATTACATGAAGAGCAAATCTCCTACCTCTAAACCCACTGGGGCAGGCAATTTGTTAGGAATTGCCAACTTCAGATATTACACTGTACAAGACGTCTTCTCTATATTCTAATGATTTGCTCAAACATTGAAAATTACAATGCATGTTTCAAATATTTTCACATTTTAGAGACAAAAGTATCAAGTTTAGCAGAGCATCATGCCAAGAATACAGGACAAAAATATTATTTCAATATACTCTTTCAAATAAAACCCACAGATGATTTGAAGTACTATTTTACAATACAAGTGTAACAAAAGAACTTTGTTACTGTTTAATAAGTCGGTTATTCAGGAACGTCCTCAAAGTTTCCCTGTCCATTTTAATCCTTATTTTATTTCTCCCTTTAAGCTGTATCCATAGAATAGCTTGGGTTGGAAATATCCTTCAAAGTTACCCGCTGCAACGAGCAAGGACATCTTCAACTAGATCAGCTTGCTCAGAGCCCTGTCCAGACTGACCCTGAATATTCTGGTGATGGGATATCCACCACCTTTCTGGGCAAACTGCCAGTCTTTCACCACCTTCATTGTAAACAAGTTTCTTCCTTATGTCTAGTCTGAATCTACCCCCTTTTAGTTTAAAACCATTACCCTTTTCTTGTTACTAGAGGACCTACTAAAAAGTCTGTTCCCATCTTTCTTATAAGCGCCCCCTTTAAGTACTCAAAGGCTGCAGTAAGGTTTTTTAAAAAACCCGACAACAAAATCCATGTTGCTAATAAAGCATAATATCCAATAATCTTTTGCTCCTCAGGAAGCCTAAAGTAATAAAGTATAATCTACTATTTTCCATTAGAGAGAATCTCTATTTCTGTTCTGCTCTCAGATGCCTGGTTATCATTTTAAAAAAGAACTGAGTTTTCATAATATATTATGTGTAATTTCAAGGAGTTCATGGAAAGGCCACAACGGTACCCTGCTTTCATAAATTAAGAGCAAGTACTGTGTGCATGTCTGTCATCAAATGATCTTACATTAAAGAGAAGACAGCATTTACCTAATTGTATGGAAGTAGTAACTGGAGCTTAAAGTAATTCGAAGTGTTCCAGACTCTAACTTTGGGGAGGGGGGGGAGGGAAAGGCATTTTATAGAAAAAGCAATTTTAATCATTTTTTCCTACTATGTACTGTGTCAAAATCTTCAGAATACAACTTAGCTGCCCAAAAATATACCTGAATGCACAACCAAAGCATTGACTCGACTGCTTGCATGCTAGAGCCAAGAACTCATTGCTGGGAAAACAGTTACAGTAACGATGGGAAAAAGAAAGCTTTTTTTCTTTTTTTCAAAAAGAAAGCTTTTTACTACAACATATTTCTGTCTCAAAAATCTATAATTATCACTGATGTAACTGTTTCATGTAGGAAAGATTCTGGCAGCCACTGATTTGTAATTTTACTGGATTGTTCTTCAACAATGGAGTAAATTTCAGCAACATCGGCAGTTCCTAACATGCTGCCTAGACTTCCCACAATTAGAAAATCAGTAGAAGGTCCAGTAAGGTTTCAGTGATCCAGAAATAATTCACATGTGCTCAGCAGTAATCAGAGTTAATTTGAATTGCCTTATGTTACTGTGACATCACAAGATTTTCCTCAACTACTGGTACAAATGAGTGCCCTGCAGCAAACTGTCATACAAAGGATTTATAAATGCACCTATGTTTTCCATTATCAGGAGGAAAAAAATGTGTCAACATCAACACAGTTGCTTCCTACCTTGGAGATGAAAACCTGAATAGATCATAATTCAGATGACCAAGGCATAAGAAAACTCAAGAAACTACTAAGTTGAAAATAAATAGGTATTTTTCACCCAAAAATATGTGTTCATCAATAAATTAATAATGCGCCCCACTCCCCAATTAGTAAAAAAAACATAGAATACTTTTAATTATCTGTTTTAATCTACACTGGGCTGCGTATTTCAGGGACCAAAAGGAAGTCTGGAGTATTCAATCAGTGCTTGCTGATAGAGTTGTCAACTGCTGACCTTTCAAAGTGAACAATACAAAAAACGAACCAATTTCATTCTTCTAATTACTGGGACGTGAACAATGTTCAGAGGTATTGACACATTTCAAACTGATTATCATTATAAATCTTAGTACCTAGTAAAAAATACTTATTTACTAAATAAAATTCCAACCTATCAATAAGACTGAGACCTCGACCAAAAGCAGCTCCTCCTGCTTCCTAACACTGCCTCATAAATCCAGTATAGGTTAGTCCACTTTTGTGGACTTCACCACCACACTATCTTGCGCATCAAAGTGCACAAGATAGTGTTCCTTTGGGATGAAACTAAACCAAAGGATGTGCTGCAACTGCTAATGGGCCTCCAGTTCACAGAGTTAACTCGGAACTAGTCCTTTGAAATGTCATGGAATAGAAGTGCTATCTCCTCAGCAACAACTGCATTGCTCTACAGGTTTGTTCCTACTGCACCACAATACTTGCTAGTGTAGAAATAGTCCAAATAAGCAGTATGGCACATCTGCCATACTTTCAGTTAGCTGGTATTTAACAAAATAAAATATAATTACTTGTATTTTAAGCCAGTCTAATATTTAGTTAGAGCAGCAGTCTGAATTTTGAAAACTAAGACTATGAACTTGCTAAATATAAAGCATAGCTTTGGAGGAAGAAACTTCATTGGTAGGAAAGTTATCACCAATTTAGTCTGCATTTAATTTTATTTTTTTCTCCTCTAGTATTCCTCATCTTTCCCCTAGAGACCCCATATCTTCCCTGATCTATTCTCCTAAGAGCTAGTGATCACCAATATCACAAATTAAATATTATTTTGCAACAAGACAAATAAAAAGATGTGGAAAAAAATCTGGAAATGTTTTGAATGCTCATTATAATAAATGCTACCACAGATGCATATATTAGACAGTAGCCTAGAATGACAACAATATATTGCAGTAAAGTGCCATTTGTTTGCTTTTCACTTCTGTGACTAGAGAGCACTGAGGAATACTATCTTCACAGCTCACAGTTTAAAAGCATTCTAAATAAATGCAATCATACAAAATACAGACATGTTATAAAGCACATTTCTATCATTCATGAAAGTAAGTATTAACAGTGAACTACTATAATTATGTTGCCAACTGATCTGACTAAGATTCTTTGTTAAGAACGTGTTTAAAGTAGGATTTTAGTATTGTAAAGTGAGTTTTTACTTAAAGGCAAAATCCTTCTGAATCAGAACTAACACATAAAAACACTTCAGGTTGGATATTAGGAAGGATTTCCTCACTGAAAGAGTGGTTAAGCATTGGAGCAGGCCCCACAGGGAAGTGGTGGAGTCACCATCCCTGAAAGTGTTCAAGAAACTGAGCAGACACTGCACTTCGTGGTATGGTTTAGTGGGCATGGTTGTATTTGGTCAAATGCTGTTCTTGATTATCTCTGAGGTATTTTCCAACCTTGACAATCCTTGACAATGAAATTAAGCTATATATGGGGTTCAGTTGATTCTTTTAATGTCAGCAAGATTAGCAATATAAGTAGATTTTTATATTCATGGACAAATAAGCCTGAAGCATCTTTTGCTGACAGTGAGTTTGAGGCAGTCGTCTCCATAGCTAACTTAATGTGATACATGGGACAGCAGGTCCCTTCCCCCAACAGTCTCTTACCAAGATCTAATACCCAGTTTTAAACTAAGGAACGAGGGAAGGAACAGCAGAGCAGAAAGAAGCTTCCACAAGGCAAGAAATGAGGTAAATGTATTTTAAGTACTCATATAGATGCTCAGAACTTACAACTGTCAACAGGTACTGATTTTAAGGGTTAAATCTGATGGTTCAGTAATTCTACTCTCATGTAGTTGAACACTCTACTCAAAGATGACTGAGCAATTTTAATATAGCAGATAGCAGTTGTAGTGGAGGAGGAAGCTTTACAGCCATTTCTTATTTTATATTAATAAAGATATACCTTAGCAAAACAGTTTTATTCAAATCCTATTATGGATGCAGAGATTGGTGCAGAAGAGGCTGAGAGAGGCACACAGCCTAAAACACTTAAAACTTCTGAATTTCTTGTATGTATTTGGCCATGACATGACAAATCATCTGACAGGTCTTATTTTCTGCATAAAAAATCCAAGGCAGTTACCATGTATTTGTGGTATATGATCTGTAAGGCAGGGCTTAAAGGAGCCCATTTATCACTACTAAAACATTTAAAAGATGTCATTAGTACAGAATCATCTGACTTCTACCGATTCCTTCAAATCTGCTGGGTATCATTCACCTTCCAGTGTTGGTAACTTCTACCGTTTCAATAGTTAATGAGCTAGACATCAATTTTGATGATAATAAAGCCTAGCAATCATCAAAAGAACGCTGGTACCTTTGCAGAGTGAGAAGCAAGGGCATATCAGAAAGTCAGAGATCAAACAAAACAAAAACCTGAGAGAACAGCTGAAGGAAAGCAAAGATAAAAGTCAGTCAAATCTGTAAAGCCCTGCAAAATGACCTTGATGACATTCCAAATAACTCCGAAATAAATTTTCAAGACTCAATGGTAACTTTGTGCGCTTTTCCTGCAACACCTTCAAAAGGTTTTATTTTGAAGGCACCTCAACCTTCAACAGAACAGAGTTCAGATGCATTTCAAAACTTGAGCACCCCAATATTGAGACCCCAGAATGAGTGGCTGCATTAAGCATTCTGAGGATAAACTAGGGACTCAACAGGAAAGAAAATTACTAAAACATGTTGATATTAGACAATGTATGTAAGCAGAAAAAGGAACACAACATAAAACAATCACAGGTGTTAATATGGATAAAAAAGTGAAAACAGAAAGTTCATACATGACCACTTAAATGCACACACTTGCTAGGGTTTTATACTGCAAGCTCTGCCCACATAACGTAAGTGAAGTTTTATGGACAGATTTGAAAAATAAATGTAAACATTAAAGTTTTGGATGATGTTACACATGCAAGTCAGGCAAAACAAAAGCAAAGCAGGAGAAGACAGATTAGATAAAATGAAGTTCTGTTAAACTTCATAGAGGAATCTGAAAATGAGGCCATCTGAAATGCTAAATTAATCCACTAATTTGTTTTCTCTATTTCAAACAAGAAATCTAAATTATATAAGACAAAGATATGCACTTTTAGGAAAAAGTTCAACTAGTACAGCAATATTTAGGTGCTCATTGTCTAAATGTAAAATACTGTTCTAAGGAACGGACAATGGGAGGGGGAAGAAAAGAACAAATAAATCTTGTTCCCAGACTTTTCTATTCATAAACCAAAGACAATATATGGATTTTAGTAGTTACTCGTAGTGTAATCTGCCTCAAGTAATACAGACAGTAAAAAAGGCATCAAAAGAGCAACACACAGGAGGTACCCAAAACATCTGGACAAATATTTATGTGGTTTCAGGAGGCCACTGAGAACAGCCGGAACTTCTTCCTCCCTCTCTTTCACCACAGTTCTATGTTCCCTAATTACTTTAATTGTGCGAGTCCATGAGGGATCTCTCTGCAGGGACTTCACTTCTTTGAGAAAGACACCCCATCAGCATCTCTGTCCTGACCACAGAGAAGTGAAGGACTTGTCATCTCAGCAAGATACCTTCAAACACTCTATTGCTGGTCACATATCCAATTCAGGACTTTGCTGAGGAAAGAGTCCTGCTGATCAGTCAAAGACTAGTAGGAGCTGGGCCAAGAAGAGTGGTGTACAAGATCAATATCACAGATGACGTGACAGTATCTTCCCCAACAGCTCTAGTACTGATTGGCCTCTGAACTCTGTTCTCCAAGAGGGCAAAATGATGGAAAGCTAACAGAGAAGGTATGACAAAGAGCCTTGTTTTTCTTAAATGAAGTCAACAAAAACTGTCCACTGCCTGGCAGGATAAACTCTTACATCTTAATGAATAAGCACTTAATAACTAAAGTGATAAGCATGTTCCGTGAGGCTACGGGACTTGACATGAATAAACACTTGCAGGAAAAAAAGAAAATTCTTGCTAGGAAGGAAACAGACCGCACACTAACATTTTACAAAAAAAAAAAAAAAAAGAGAGGGGTGACTTGATCAAGTAACACTGAGAAATCAAATAATTTAAAGGTTTTAAAGTTAAAACATACCTGTTTTAATTAAAATAAGGTTGACCTTGATATTGTAGGAAACCTTGCCACAAAGACAAACTGTTGTAGACACGGAGATGGAGGGGCAGGTCAGAATGAAGCCCAACACTTCACTTAATCTGTTAAGCCTTGTTAAAACTGCAGTGTCCAAAAATGAATCTCTGATCAGTCTCAGTTGGAAAGCAGCTTCCATGCCATGGGGAGCCAATAAAGGAGGCAAAGAAGGAAACAGGGTTTTCACACTAGAATCCAGAATTCGAGCTACTAATCTGAACGTTGAAGCAACAGGTATATTATTATTACACTGCATTTATGGCATTAATTTTGAAAGGTCTCAAGCAAATTATGTCTATGGATGTTTTATCTAAATATACAGATCCATTTCAAAACAACTTGGTTGCCATGAAAAAGCAATTCTTCCAGCAGATTTTATAACCACAGCATTAACTTGCATGTGAGCTTTACAATAAGGTAATGGTTCAGACCTGGTCTGAGAACCATTGTGAAATTTTAGCTATGGAGCTTATTGTAGGTCAAGAAGAAGAATGTTTGCCCATCCATTTGGGGAATACATCTATCATGGAATGAAATAAGGAGATTACAGCTCAAGAAAAACCTAGGCACAATTTCAGAGTTCTTTTCGTTTTAGCTTGATAGTATTGTAAAACTGAAAATTTCAGGTGAGATACAGATGTCAGAATATAGTGAATTCTGAATTCATTGCATTCTGAATAGAGGGAACACTATTAAAAAATAATAAGGAATATTTAAAGAGGCTTTTGGACAACAGAACTTCAGCTAGCTTCACTCCAGCACCTGAAATCAGATGTGAAAACAGAGCTAGGAAGAACTTCAGAAAATCTTAACTATTCAAAGTATCCCACTGGCAAATTAGAAAAAAAAAAACAACACGATAATATTCTACAAATTCCCTGAAAATAGTCTCTCACAGATGGCCAAAACGTCAGCAGGAACAATTTGGAGACAGATCACTTCAGAGAGGAATATGGTGATGGCTTACAATATATACATTAAAATTAAAGCAAACTAATTCTACATTTTTTCCCACTCTCCAATTCTTTAACAAAGAAATCTCCCACATTACTAAAATAGCGCAATGCTGCCATGAGTACAACCCAGGCAACTAAATGGAGTAGATTTTTAAAGCACATATGCTATGCTCAATGGCAACTGGCACTTTGGCAACGGACGTGTGGCCATGGAACTAATGACACAATAATATAAAGCTGAGATAGGCACCAAGAGGCTTTTCAGCATCAGAGATGTGGCAGCTAGGACACTGAGTTACAGTTAATTTGTGCTGAAAGCAGAAAAACAGAACCTTCTGCCATGATCCTGTAAGAGAACAAAGAAACTGAACTTGAGGCACAGATCACTGGCACAGGCCAGCTGGGTTTCTGATCATCTCTGTTCCTGCTGTGCTTCACGAAACAGGATTTTGCAAAACTGTTTTAAATAAACAAGAACACAACCATAGGATGCCCCTACCATTTGCCACCTGTTTTCAAATTAGCCAAACTGGAAATTGGGAGGCTGATAAAGAAATAGTATTATGAAAGTTTTATGACAATATTAACTAAAGCAAGAACTTACTCATGCAACATAATACGGAGGTTTTCTGTGTACAGTTCCATACTTTGACTATACTTGTTTCTTTTAAACTGATGTTAATAATCACTACAGCGACAGTCCTCAAACTCATGAACAAGCAATATTCCCCTTTAGATTCAGAGATATTTAAATGGGTGAAACTTCATTGCTATGAGAGGGTACAACATATAGCACTTTGCCCAAAACAAAGTAAGCTTACCAGTAAAAACACTGTAAAGTATAGTTACAGTGCTTCTCTAAAACAGAATTCATACTTCACATCATCTGCTACTCATATGAAAGTATGTGACACTCATTTTTATTTTCCAATACTCCATGATATCAGTCTTACAATCTTATTCTTACATTCTTGGTTTGTTGGGTTATTTTTGTTTTGTTTTGTTGATTTTTTTTTCCCTCCATAATGAACAGTTCTAATTTGCCACAGTTCTGGTTAATACACGCAGGACTCCATTTAATCCCTAGACTTTTCAGGAAAAATTATAATTTTTCAAACACAATTAACTGGCTGAGGGCGTTCAATATAAGAACCCTTAAGAACCCAAAGCAAAAAAAAAAAAACCCTCTACCCGACTAGTTTTCATAGGTAAATACACAGGCTTTTGTCTTCTCAATGGTGTTACAATCACAGGCAATTAAACAGCACTAATTGCATCTAAGGAGTTTTGGTTAACAGTCAGTAAATTGCTATGAAAAATGCTTTTAAGCATAAAAAAAAATACTGACAACTACTGTGACCAGTTTCACATTAAAAAAAAAAGTTTGACATACACAGTAAAAGAAAATAAATGAACAAACCACTTGTAAAGGTTAATGTACAGTAAATATGATTGTCAGTGACAATCCATTTTGAAGCAAGGCATATATTCTAGTTTAATTAAATAACACAAATCTAGCAGCTGGCTTCTGCTTCTTATTATAAAACAGCAGAAAATAATAACTAATGAAACCTTATGAACATCTATCACTTGGTTCTGTGACAACAGGTGAGTGAACCTGATGATTCGGTTCAATCAGTCCTTTGTTTCTATATAGCACTTGTCCTTGAAAACGCAAAGATTTAACTTTCTTTGCCTGAAAGTAATCATTTCATACATATTCTTTGCAATGAAAAATGTGAACTTCAAATGTTGATATGCAGGATTGCAGAGATCACCTGTCCCTTCTCCATAATTAGTATTATTCAGTCATGCCTCGCAGTGACATTGTTAGGTGCCCAAAACAGGCAAGACATACTTACTGGCTATGCTCTTTGCTTTTTTTTTTCCTATACACTGATGGCTTTCCCCTTTCCCCAGATCTCAGATATGAGATTTGTGGTGTGATGTATTTTCACCACTGCTTCTGTTAAGACACCATGACTGCTGTTCAACAGTTACCTATTAATACTGGAAAAGCATCATCATTTCAGAATTCCCATAAAGGAATCTCCTTAATCAGGTAATAAATTTTTTTAAAAGCCAGGTCAGTTTCAGGGACACCTCAGATTACAAAAAGATTTTTACCTCTCTCCCATAGAACATACCTATATTCCTGCCTCACTGAAACTATTTGTACTTCCACTTACAGATATTTTCATTACTCATATTCTGCAACATAAATTGCAGAACTCAACTAAAACCCTTGGTTTCAACAACTGACACCCTAATCCCCTTAGCACACATTGTATCTGAACACTTGTCTCAATTCTGAAGAGGACTCCAAAACAGCAGAAGTCTGCAGAACAAAAGCTGTTCACATGACTGATTTCATTAAGGGATTAAAAACTGCATTTAGAATGGATTTAATTACAATAGGATTGATAAGCTTGGATAAATGAAGCCTAAACCATCCAGCAATCTGATTCAGGCACTCCAAGATTAAGATACATAAGATAATTTAAATCACACTTCTTTTACAGCAAAGAACGTGAAAATGAAAAATAGGTCAAATAACCCTCACAGCAAGCTATTTCACATCAGGGGATGCATGCCACTCAAATTTTTCTTAATTTTATTAAAGACAGAATTAAAAAAAAGCATTGTTTAAACACATTGAACTTTCAATGTATGTTTCTTAAAAACCTCTTCTCTCTAGGCTAAAGCTTTACAAAAAATATTTCAAATTAAGTGTTAAGTACCACATGCAGCTCCTGGACCAGCCTGACCAAGGAGGTCACCCAGCAGGTGAAGGGCAGAGTGCTCAGTCTGCAGTGGAGTGGCAGAGAAACAAGGAAGAGTTCGGGAAGTTACTAAATCATGGAGGGGCACAGGCAAGAGAGGCGTGCAAGACTATTACTGTAGGTAGTAGGGAACACAGTGTTAGGATTTCCATGTCCACACACATTTTTCCTTTACTACCACAATGTCACAGTTGTGAAATGAAATTCTGAAAAAATCTACATTACAGCATACTTAAGTTTTTCGCTATATGAAGAATGCATCTTTTTTCAGTAACTTTTTTTTAAGCACTCTACAGTCATATCGGAAAATTGCATTCTTCAAAGACTTTCTTATCACTTTTGCATCAAATGCCATTCAGACAATACCAGCTATTACACAAAGAGGCTGATAGTTGAAATTAAAAATATTTAGGAATAAATCACATCATACAATCAGGACATACCCACTGAAATAGTTTTCTTATAAGCACACAGAAGACAATTAGCCAGAGGAATAAAATGAAATTCAAAACAGGCACAACAAACCTTAGTGTTTTTCATAAAATACAGTAATAGCATATACAACAAAATGTACTTTATATTATCTCAACGTACCTTTCCAAGATCTGCAGCCTGTTTTAAAATATCCCTTTTTAGATCTTCTGCTCTCTTGGAATGAAAAGAATTACTTTGACTCTGGATGACAAATACAATTTCTTTTAATTCTGTAAACCAGAAAATAAGATTTAAAGACAAAGGAAGTTATTTACTGTTTTGCTCCAAAGCTAGTGAGAACCCAGATGCATGGGGGAGTCTATTACACAGCAAGCTAACCCATCAATTATAAAAACATTTAATGAAATAGTTAAAAGGCAAAATTTAACATACACACACACATCCAAAACTGTCCTTTTCAGGATTAACTTATAAAAAGCACAGTATGACTAGAAGATTAAGCAGATCACTCATGCCCACAGTGAACAGTAGCCACATTCATGAAGTTGCTTTCTCTCCAATACACCAGCGCTCCTTATTACCAGAGTTAAAAGGTGTTAGTCATAGACCAGCAATGCATGAACATGAACCAGAAAAGATGTTTCCCCAAAAAAGAACTTAAAACCCTACACAGAAACAAACATCAGATGGAGAGACACACACATGAGAACAATGAGGTAACACTCTTATCTAACAGAACAGCACTAATATCTCACATGTGTCTTCACAGTGTTTAAAGACACTGTAGTTAAGAACTATAAATGCAACAGAAGTGCAATACATTTATTGGTAAAAGAAAATAATGAAGTGGCTTTGCAAACATTTATGGATTTAAAAAAAGCGATTATTAAAGAATACAAGTAGGTAGCCAAGTTTTCTTGATGACAGTAGATAGAATAATCCCTCAACACTTGGAAAGCTAAGAAAAGCAGGCAGATATGATCTCATTCTGAAACAGAATACAGCAGAGGACAACAAAGGATGAGAAAATGAAGGGAAGCAGGAAGAGGCCCCTTTCAGAATTCTTAACAAGTTTGATTTATGCTGTATAAGCCACCCAAGATCATAACTAAGTATCAATCAATGTGTAAGACAAGAACCACATGATATTGCAGCTTATGTTTGGTCAGAAAAGGCTGAACTTTATAGATATTACATAGAAAGTATACAGATGAGGTAACTCAGAATATAACAACTTGAGACAGTACCAAAAGGAAAGAAATTAATATCTCATGGAATCTGTATAGAATGTCAAAAAACAGTGGAGAAGGAAGAAAGTTTGCATAAAAAAAATTTACATGCTAACTCGGTAAATAGAATAGGATGAGTGAAGAATGGTGGAACAAAGGTGGAGAAAATGTCAAAAAAAAGGAAAGAAGTAGTCACAAGTGATAAGAACAAAGCTCAGCAATGAAGAAGGATCACAAGAAAAATGGTGGGAATAAATAGAGCACTAACCACAAGTATCTTCACTAAGATTATGAGAAGACTGCTATGTCCACGATCTGAGGAACAATTACATTGCTTTGCTCCTCTGAGCAGTCACTTGTTAGTTTAGACCTATGACAGCTCAAGGCTGCAGTTAAATGTTTTTCTACTTTCCCCTTGATATTATTTTCCCTTAATTTATTAGCTTATTCACCAAGACAATCTCTGAAATTGTCAAATTGTCTGAGGTTTCTGGTGATATATTGTAGACATGGCATAAGTATTGGTTTAGGTATCAGTTTTAATTTCACATTTTTCCCATGACGTAGGAATCAACAATGTTCTGAACAACATGACAAACTGTTTCAGAACCCCATTCATAATAAAACCTTCTGAATAGGAACCATTTGCTGTCTAGCAAGATCTTTGCTAAATTTCTTGTGCAAAAATTAAAATCACTCCAAAACCTGAAACTACACTTCACTGATGCTGGGTCAAAGGGCTAAATCTACATGCGCAACACCAAAAACATCCCCAGAGATAAAAAGCAAACACTGCATTGCTTTGTATCATTACTGTTTTAGTATCAGTATATTTACATATATGGAAATATCTGAATTACACTCAGTTTCAATTACAGTACATTTAACAACAACTGTGATATTCCACAATAGAATACTTTCCAGGAGTAAGCTAACACCTACTTTGATGTTTCTGTTTTAATCCAATTGAAATAGTTTCCTGTGCTATAGGGAGTTTAAAATAGTTAATAAAAACACATATTCAGTGTATTAAAATGTCAACAGAAAATAGGTCTAATTTTAAAATCCTACATTGTTTCTCAAGTTGAAAAACAGTCTATTAATCAAGACGAAGATATTAATCTTTCAAAAGACTTCATTCTATCTCAAAAGAGCTACTGATCTGTATGTAACAATTCAAAAGAGATGAATGAAAAAATCAGAGAAACTAAGAACTGTCAAGAACTACATCCTCTGTTTCAAGGCCTTCCACATTTTCACCTACAGGAATAAGTTAAGTGAGACCTAAAAACCACGACTTTTTCAGGAAAGAAGCTTTAAAAAAAAAAAGACAGAACACATAAAATTATATATTGCATCAGACCAATGGTCCATGTAGTTCAGTGTATTGTTTTTAACAGAAGCAACAGGAAACTACTCAGGGACACCACAAAACCTGCATTTTCTGCAATATTCCTCATCCTCTAACACCACTGACAACCATTTTATTCAGAAATGCCACAAGACACATTGCTATCTATTTATCTTACCATACATTTATGGACTTGGCCCCTCTTAAAACTGCTCCTATGGTCTGCTTCCACAGTCCCGTGGAAGTTTCTAAATTTTGCTACCTGCTGCATAAAATACTTTCATTCGTCTGTTTTAAAGCGATTGCCTACTGAAACAATCAATAGATGTCAGATGGTAGTTACATCACTAATGTACCTCTGTAACATTCATAAAGATAACTTTCCAAAGTCATGAGATTATACTAAAACTTAGGAAAACTCAGCACTGTCAAAAGAGAAATAATAATAATAATAATAAAATAAAAGGTCTGTCAATGACTCCCTGGGTGTTCTATGAAGTGAGACACAGAAGCTCTGTTGGTATAAAAGCAACAAGCAACACCCAGCTCCTGGCTGTGCTACGAGATTGCACAGAAAGGGATCAAAGAATACAAAGAGGAAATGGATTTTGGTTGACACCAGATAGAGATGGCTGAATAGGGAAAAGAGTAGTAAAGTTTCTATAGACAGGTTGACCTTTCAATGGTAAAATGGGAGATAAATGGCTCAAGTAACTGAATTATTATTTTCCACCAAAGTTGTCATCTGTGTTAGGGACAGCAACTAATTTTTAAAAAAAAAGGCCAAACAAATCACAGATCTTCTCAGCAACATTCAGATATGTGCTAGTAACTCCACTAAAAGCAATCTAAATCTTCCTAGTATTCAGCTTTAATGTCAGAATGAACTCACAACTACTCAGAAACTACTACAACAGAAACATAATTAGGCTGGCTCCTTTTAGAACAAGAAGCAGCGAGTCCTGAGGCTTTAGCAGAGTGGGAAGCCCAAGGTTACAGTGCAGAGAATGGAAGTTCTTATCTCAGGTTTGTTAATTTTTTGCCAGAAGGCCATCAGCCTTGCCTTCAGAAAAGGCAGAACTTTGCCTAAGTTTTATTCTCATTATTTATCACATATGTCCAGCAGCAGCGAAAAATTACTTTACCACTATGTCGTGGGTTTATCTGGATAGGTTTTTTTTTTATATATAAGAGGAAAATTGGCTTCTGTTGGAAGCCTCTGGAA
>JAWWMP010000001.1:48400477-48411359 GCA_035047865.1 Dendrocincla tyrannina | reverse complement strand
GAAGGCGAGGGGGAAGGAAAAGCCTTGAAGGGGGTTTGCTGGACATCAGGCATTTATCCAAGGCCAAACCACGACACACTATTTTACCTCTTGTTTGATATGCTTCTTAAATATTTGCTTCTAGATATTACAAAGTTATCATAAATTATTTGTAACAAATTATGATAACTCTAGGTATTACCAAGTACAATGAGAGCCTAGCAGAATGGTAAAAATTCAGCTTCATGCTATATTGTTCCAATAACAGCTACTAGGTATCATAAAATTTTATTTTAAAATACAGTGTACTACAAAAAGCATTTAATCAGTTTCATAGTGGAAGTGCACACATTCAGAAAAGACTTCACTAAAAGAACTGCAGAAGACTACGTGAGCCAAGGAAGGAAAAAGGTATTTGTGAATCAGTAATTAACTAATAATGCTGATTGAGCATTTAGGCACTGTTGACACAGTCACTCTACAAAGTATATATTTTGTTTATACTAAAAAGGCAGCCACAAATGAAAACAAACCCAGACTATACAGTACTTACCTCTGCTTATTTCACTAATTGTTCTACTTTCTTCAGACTTCTAGAAGAAAGGAGGAAAAAAACCCCAAGTAAGAATACACACAAACCCTCAAATATTTCATAGAAAAACACTGGGAGTCAAAGCTTTCATTAGATTATTAATGTAAACTCAAAACTACTAAGAAAAATAAAGTAAAAAGTTTTTCCTCATCAAGAAATGCAACAGATATCCTGCATGCTTGCACACTACTACTCCAAAAATACAGTAAGAGAATAAAAAGGAAAACAAAAACCAAACAAAAAAAGAGAGAATGCTTTTCCATAACTCAATTTATACCAGAACTCTTTAAATTAATAGTAGCAATGTCTCTTATTTTTTTTATTATCTATCTCCTCAGCACTAAGTTTGGAATATGGAATTCTATAAAGCAAAGACACCTGTTCAGTGTGTAAAAAAAACCCCAAGACACTGCTATTCATTTCATCCACTATCAAGCTTCTATCTAACACAATTCTTAAAGGAAGACTCAAAAGCAATTTACATCAAGACAAATAAATACGGAAATGTTGTTGTACATAACATGATTTCACTGACATTTACTCAGGTATCACACTGAAATTTTACCAGAGCGCTGAGGAAGGGACAAGAGAGACACTGCATTTGCATCATTAACCAGGAAACCAAGATACACACATAAAAATATCTTAGAAGCATATTCAACTGCTTCTAAATTACAGAGGTTGGGTGGAACTATGTTGCTTAAGAGAGACAGGACTGGAGAGAGAGCTCTGCACTTCCTACAAAAATTACAGGAGGGAAAACAGAGCCTTCATTTATTGGTGACAGCACCCCAGTGCTTTGGTTTCTCCACATGTAAAATTAACTGCATAAGAACATTGTAGGATGTATTCTGGTCCAAGTGTTTCGAGACTTTCAAATAGAAATGCCACATAAGGCATTCCTCAATAATAAGCCTGTACATAGTTTTCCTACCCTTGAGACAATTTCTATTTCTAGTTACTTAGCCTCCTCCCCCCCACCTTTTTTTTTTAAATATCAGATCTATGTATTTCTTTTAGCCCTACTTGCATCAGATGATCTCTCTTTTGCACAGGTCTGACTTTTGCACTGAAATGCATAAGCTCTATCTTCCTTGGCAGTCATCCGTAAAACCTTTTCAAGAACAACTGCATTGCATACATTCTTATGACCCTTTTTTTGCTGTCTGGGTCAATAAAGTCTAAAAAATTTCTTATAAGGCTAAGTTATTTTGATGACTATACACAGCACTGCTATTATATCTCACAATAAATTTACATTCTAGGCTAACCATGCTATATCAGAAACAACTCAGGGAGATTAATTTTCTGTGCAAACAGAAAAACTATGTGTTTTGTGGTACACAGTGGGAAGACAAGCCACATTTTATGATCACTTTTAATAAAACACAAACCAAAACAATTATTGCCTGTTACATTCCTGTTAATGTTATTGGGAAAAAAAAAAAAAGGAAGGAAATAAAAAAGGTATTTTGGCCTGAAGAGTTCAAGGAGGCCCCTCTGACTTCATCTGAGGGAAAGTTGTGAAACTCTAAAATAGTAGGAAAGCCTTCATAAATTATATCCTATATAAGAACAATAACAAACAGCTGGATTGAGATAGTAATGGAATTTAACAAACAGTAACTTATAAGTAATGACAACAGAATGAGATTTCCGAGTCTCCCACACACACTGCAGCAAATCAGCAGTTTGCAATAGGGATCTTTTTCATTTTGGAAAATTACTGTAGATATAGCTACCAGCATCAAAACCATAAATTATTTAGAAATGCATACCTCTGACTATTGCATTCGACGTGAGATCACCAGATCTAAATGGCAGTTATAGATTCTAACTCAATTCATTCCAGTACTTTTACTTCCCTCCCTTAAATTTCTTTTATACATACACAAATATCTGTTACAAATACATACAATAACAAAAGGATAAACAGAGGTCTGTTAAAGGACATACACACATATCTAACACCCATTATACTATTTAAAGCTTGGGCTAGCTCTGACCATCAGCTCTTCTAATCTCTTAATTTGAAATTTCATATGCAAGCTTGACTTGAGCCGTGACTGGAGTAGTAATATGTAATAATGCTAATTTAGCAGAGAGGCAGCCATTTCCCTCTCAGTGTATTATATATATATATATATATCTATAACAAAAGCAAGAAGAAAGGAAAACCTGTCTCTGAAATAATAAAGGTTATATGCTCAAAAATTTTTCTCAACAGCAATAACAACAACTTATCTCTTATATACCACAATGAACAGAAAGACATGATGTGAGCAGCACTGATGTCAATGATCAATATGATCAATGTCACAGATATTAGGCTTCCTGCTCTGGTCTTTTCTAGCTCATTTTATAATGTCTGTAAAATGTCCCTGCTATAGCAATTAAAATTTATTACCTGCAGCACTGGTAGCTCAATCTTATCTTCTGCACCTTCAGGAACTACACTTAAAACAAAAGCTGAAAGAAAAAGCAGATTTTTTTCCTATTATAGGAGCTGACTTTCACAACTGAAAAAGTTCTACAGCAAAAAAAAACCCCACACCAACATTTAAGTATATTTTTCACATTAAATAATACTATACTAGTAATAATCTTTCTGAACATGAGACAGTCTGCTCTTAACAGAATTTATAAGTTTGCTGCCTGAGAATTCCCATGCCATTGCTGAAAAAAATCATTTTTTGATGTGAAGCCAATTCATCTTGGCTTCAAGGCAAATAAATCCCTTTAAAATGAAAATTTGCTCAATCCAGTAGTTCAGTTGGTAACAGCATAATATGCTACCACATGGGAGACCTGCAGTCCACTCTGTCTTTTGGTTAAAATTTGAGTTACCAAAGCTTCAGGTGAAGCCACAGAAACTGACAGCAACTTGCTAACATATGAGGTCCAAACATACATTTACAAAAAGAACAGAGACCCCAGACAGGTAATGTGCACGGACATAGCATTATCTTAAACCCTGTATAGCAACACTACCCTATGCATACACTTCTAGTTTGTTATTAGAAAAATAAGTGTAAAAAGGGTTCTGCTGGTCTTCGGTTTCTTTTTCTTGTTGATGGAGTCACTAAATCAATTTGTCTCAGTTTGCTCATTTGTAAAAGCAGTTCTGTTTAATATAAGAAAGCCTTGCTAAGATTCTTGATAAGAAATTTTCTTCTTAAACATACTAAAGAGATGCAAATGAAAGAAAATAGTTATAATTTGGAAGGAATTCAAGATACTATTCATCATGGTCAAATTGATGGTTTTCTTAAAAACTCACGTGGAAAACAGATTCAAGAGGATTGCTTAAAGCAAGTTTAAATTACTTATTGCTCGAAATTGATTTCAAAGTGAATTGCTAGCCACTGTCATTCCTTTGACACATTAGAAATGCAGAATATAGGAAAACAATACAAGATCGTCCAAAGTCTGTGGTGCTCTATCTCCAATTACCTACATCTCTATACACTTTTAATAAAGACTTAATTTCATCAAGTGTGTAGGAGTTGAGGTTCACAATGACATCTCTAGTCCACTTTAACTTGAACCTCAAATCACACCGCTACATCCAGACAACCCAAAAATCCTTCTAACACAGTAGACTCATGCTGACCATAGACACATTTCCATACAGCTTTTAGCCAGGATGAAGAAAACAGAGTACCAGTAAGAGTGTACTCCAAAGCTGTCCTTAAGTAAACGTTTTGCACATCAATCTGAAAGTGCACGGGGAATTCCTCATTCTGCCATTATATCTCTTGCCAACAGCACGTTCTGATAATTTTTCTCCTTCTCTACCAACATAACAGTTCTTACAGATCTAGACAATCCTCTGCCCTACACAAACCAGGTCCGCACCTTCTACTTTACACAATCCTAATCACAAAATCAATACAAAACACCCTTATTCTGGGAAATGGACTAATTATACATTATTAGCCTGAAGAAGTATCACCTCATCAATTCACAAAAGTGAAAACAACCTTACTCACAAAACTGAATAAAAGCATAATTTTCATGACTTTCGGGTTTTTAATTTGCACCTGAGGAATGACACATGAAACCTGAAATGACTGTGATTGACAAGAGATGATGCGTGTCTTACCGCACTGCATTTGACAACCCATGCCACAATGCTCCTAAGCTTCATAAAATATTAATGCACGTGATCTTTGAAACAAATCAAAAAATAATCAGATTACTTGGGAAAAAACATCTATTTCACACTTCGAGAGCACAGATAAAGCTCTGCAGAGAATTATTTACACAACCTCCTTCATCTTGGTATAAGAGAACCACACAATCGTTAAGGTTGAAAAGGATCCCTCATGGTCATCCAGTTCAAACTCCTAAAGTTGGATCCTCAGGACCTTGTCCAGGTTTTGAGTATTTCCTAGGACAGAGACTCCATAAACTCTCTGAGCAACCTCTTCCAGTGTTCAGTCATTCTTAGAGTGAAAAAAAGAAACCAAACCAAAAAACAAACCAAACAAAAGAGTATTTATGTTCAAAAAAAATTTCCTGTATTTCAATTTGTGCAAACTACATCATGTCCTGTTGAGTACCAGAATCTGGCACTCTCTTCTTTACTGCTTTCTATCAGGCTTTTTCAAGTATTGGTAAGATCCTCTCTGAACCCTCTTTTCTCCAGGCTAAATAGCCCCAGCACCTTCAGCCTGTCCTCACCTGTCAGGTCTTCCAATCTATTAATAATCTTCATGGTCCTTTGCTGGGCTCACTCCAGTGCATCCATCTCTCTCTTGTACTGGAGAGGCCAAACCTGGACACAGCACCCCAGGTGTGTCTCACCAGTGCTGAGCTGACAGGAAGGGCCACCTCCCTTGTCCTGCTGCCAACACTCTCCCCAGTGTAGCTCAGGGGACTGCTGGCCATCTTTGCCACAATGGCACTCTGCTAGTTCACGATCAGTTTGTTGCAAAATAGGACTCTAAGGTCCTTCTCTGCAAAGCTGTTTTCCAGATGACATGCCCCCAGCATGCAATGGTTCATGGGGTGCCTCCTTGTCAGGGGCAGGACTTGGTATTCCCCCTCACTGAGCTCAGTTTCCCAAGTTTGCTGTTTGCCCACTTCTCCAGACTGCTGAGGTCCCTCTGAACAGCAACACAAGCAGCTGGTTCATCAATCCCCCCAGCCCATTTTGTATCCTCTGCAAATTTCACACTGAAGATGTCATTAATGAAGAGGTTAAACGCTAGTAGAGCCATGACACCACTGATCACAGCCCACAAGCCCAGCAAGTCAGACAACTTTATATCCATCTCACTGTCCACATATACAGCCAGTTTGTGTATGGCATTATAGGAGACAGCACTGAACTCAAACTCCTTGCTAAAGTTGGGATAAACAACATTTACTGCTTTCCCCACATTTATGAAGGCAGTCATCTCATCATGTAAGTCTTTTGGGTTGGTTAAGCATGACTGCCCAGTTATAAAAACATGGTGACTTCCTCCAATCATCCTCTTGTCCTTTATATGTTTGTCTTGTCCTTTCTTGTTTGTCAGTCATATCCAGGATTATTTGCTCCATCACCTTCCCAGGGACTGAGGCAACACTGGCCAACTTACAGTTTCCCCAGATTCTCTTCCCTGCCCTCCTTGAAGGCAGCAGTGATATCTGCTTTCTTGACCAATGTCCCCCAGTCACCATGACCTTTCAAAGATTATCAAAAGTAACCTTTCATTGACATCATCAAACTCCACCAGTACTTGTGTGTGCCTCCATCAGGTCCCGCACACTCCTGGATGTCCTGTTTGTTTAAACGTTCCCTAAACTGGTCCTCCTCCAGTGAGAGTAACTTTTCCTTGCTCCAAACTTTCCCATCACTTCCAGGGGCCCAGGATTGCCAAAGGTGGGTCTTAACAGTACAGATTAAGGCAAAAAAAGTTCCAAGTTCCTCACCCACTTCCATGTCCTTCTTTCAATATAGACCGTCCCCCCATTCAGAAGCAGGCACATATTTTCCCTAGTCTCCCTTTTGCTGATACACCTCCAGAAGTTCTTTTTCTTGTCTTTCACAAGTTGAATCCCTCACCAGATTCAACTCCAGGTGGACCCTGGCTTTATTAATGGCATATCTGCACTCTCAGACAGTGTCTCCGAATTTCCATCTCTTGTATGCTTCCCTTTTATGGTTGAGTTTTGCCAGGAGTGTCTTTTCATGCATGTGAGCCTCCTGCCACCTTGACTTGCCTTCCTGCATGTGGGGATGGATCATTCCTGAGCTTGTAGGAGATGAACCTTTAAAAATCAATCAGCTCTTCTTGACCACCTCCCATAACAATCCACCTTTATTGCTGAGGACAATGGCTAAAAATTGCTTTTGTTATGGCTATCCAGACACACAGTGCAACTTCAACACTCGCACATATAATTTATTTAACAAACCAATACCTGTACTGAATGCTAAACTCTCTATATATATCATTATTCTTAATCCCTGGAATTTCAGAAATGCAACGTCCACTTCTTATCCAACAATACAAACATTAAAATGACTTGATATCTTTTACCTTAAATATATCAGGAAAACTTTTTCCAGCTAATACATTTTAATAAGACAAGAACTGCTCAGACTATTTTTAAAGTACTGAAGAAACATTCACAAAACAGACCAGTAGACCCCTGAAGACACCACAAAAAAAAAGCCTTAAGAGTCTTCACCCAACAGTAATCAAGCTTTTCACTCACACAGATTGTAGCAATTTATCTTACCAACACTCTACTACCTTATTCTGTTATGCACATATAATTTGATATGAATAAAGCAATCTTCAGAAGTAAACTGGCTGACACTCTTATGTCTTACCAACCTGATCTCTCAGCCTGGAAATAAATATCCTTCTAAGCATTTACTGGGAAAAGGGTGGCAGAAGAAGAATGTAGTAAATTTAGCTGGTCTACAAAGTATCAACAAAGAGACCACAGCATATGTAGAAAATACAGTGGCTGAGCACAAGTCGACATCTTCAAGATTAATGCATCCTACCTGCATTGCACTCCTAAGAGGCTTCTGAAAAAGGTGTGCCCAGGAGTGGACCACTGATAGAAAAATTCTAAGTACACGCGCAGCTCATGACCAGTTGTGCAACACAAGCAGAAACCACAGACTCCCTGAGGCAAGGATATCTCGTTGTTGCAAGCAAATTACACATGCACAAAGAAGAATGGCCTAAGTCTAGGAGCTATCAGATGCTACCAAAACAAAACAGTAACTTTTCACACTCAAACATCATTATTAATTCAGACAACTGCAACATACTTCTTTCAGCGTAACCCCCTAAAACTCAGATCAATCTCTGGAGCTAGAGGTATCTTTGCTAAATCCAGAATTTCTTCTAGTCCCTTCGTGTTGTCTGCAATGCAAGCATGACTCAAGTCGACCACTGATTTGCCACAGCGCAACAAGAAAATATATTGCCAGATGAAACTTAATAGCTGGCAAAAGTTCAAGCTGTGTAGGCATCACAGTAACCAAGAGGCTTGTGTGATTAATTAATTGTATGATTTCTCATAAACAAAGCTACCTAAAGCATAAAAAACCCTATCAAGGCACCATCTTAAATGCAACCTGTAATTCTGTATTTGTCACTTCATTATTTAATGCATTGTGTGCTCTGAAGATTTTTAACACACTTTGTGGGTTAACATGTCCTTTGGCACAAGCAGACAGAAGCTGATCATGTCAATCACTACCCTCCCCTCCTTTTGTTAGATGTCCAAGAACTGAGGATAAAAAAAGGAAAAAGACTTAAAAGATCTTTATTACCATCAATCTTATCTTTTTTTCTTTTGAGAACAGGACTAAAATCCCCTGGAACAGCTAGACAACATTTTTTGGATCCATTCAAAACCTGGAAATGTAATCTGAGAATACAATGTAAGCACCTTCAATTCCTAATTATTTTTGTCAACTGTTCCATTATTTCTATTAAAATTTTGATGAGAAGACTTGTTTGCAACACTAGAAAGTAAAAGTCAATTACTTATTTTCATTGTTCAGCAGTGGAACTGCGGGAATATGCCAACAAACTATTAGAAAAATGGATGTAAATACTGCAGTATTAAAATACAATAAACTGTATGAATATATATAGTGATATAATACACATGTTAAATATAGAAGCAATCCTTTCTTCAGTACTACCCTTTCATGCATAAACAATTTCCAAACATTTACAATTATATGACCTCAAAGTGCAAAGGATATTAAAAACTGAGGACTTTTTCCTGTTCACAGGCAAATCCATGAAACAGAAAAGTGACACTTCTTATGTTGCCCTTTCACAGTCTGATTCAAGGCTGAGTGACCCAGAGTCATTCCAGCCACCTCACTGGGTTCTGGGTCAGTTTAAAAAAGTTACAACTCTATGACTTAATGTATGGCAAAATACTATGACTAATAATGACCACTTCAAATAATGAAGCCAGTGATTGTGTTGTACACCACAGACAAAACATTTAAAATAGAACTTTTTCATACTTCTAATAATAATTTAACAAAAGGCTTATTTTTGTTTTGGTTGGGAGTTGGCTGGGTTTTCTCCACCTCCCAAGTTTTCAAAGAACATGATTCTATGGATTGACATGATTTCAGAGAAAATCTGCACCGATGCTGTCAGAGACATGATGTTCCATGATGAGACAGCCCATGAGCACTAGCAAACAATATAAATTAGTTTCATGTATTGACATTCAACCTTTTGTAATATTTCTTCATTGTTGCTACCCTATCAGCATCAAAGACTCTGGTCAGATAAGAATGAAGACTTACAGATTTATCAACACAAAATGGGGAGAGAGCAGGAGGAAGAAGAGGGGGTGATGCAAGCAAATTTAGAGCATCGGAAGCTTTTCATAAAATAAAAGCAACTAATTATATTGCTTTACACATATGGGAAGAAGGCAGCTGAACCACTGAAATGTCTAAATGAGTGATGTGTACACCAATACCTTTATAAAAGGCAAGAAAAGAAAAACAGTAGAAGAAAAAGCGTCTTCATTATCCCTTCTGATTGTCTATAAGTTAAACCATAGAAAATCAGCTGAATACATTTCCCCACTCTATAAGCTGCCACCTGCAAGCTGGAATTTATGAAATTACTTAACTACCAACAGACAAGCTGTCTGCTTCTGTGAAAGGCATCCCAAATTATTTCTGTTTTCCAAGAACAAAGCTGATTGTTCTGCAAACTCACTATCCAGGCCATCTCAAAAGCATATGCTATTCAGGAAAGTAGGGACTCTTTAATGAAAGGGTTGTTTTAAAAATAATAAAAGAAAACCATAAAACTGCAATAAGCTTCTGGGGAACAAATTCCACACATGCATTAGTCGAGACCTACTAAACAAGAACATGAGTGTTTCCATTTCTGCCTTCCAGCTGCATGTATGCATGTATGCACAATAAATACACATACACACAGTGGGAAAAAATGAAACTGCTATTCTCTGACTGTAATTACAATCTGTTTGGGGTTCCAAGTGCTATAGTACCTTGCTCAAGCACTGGGGCAATACTATTCATCCCAGAAAGAATGAAAAGCAGCTTTAGGAAGAGCTGCAGAATATTAGGACTTCTCCAAAAACCAAGTTGTGTCAGTGAAAGCAAAAGGGTTTTGCAGAAGAAACACTAAAATAACAGTTTCAGTTTGCTGAAGATGGGATTTATTAGTACCAGGTTTCCCCTGCTTGATTTTTGCCCACAAGCCATAGCAGTGGAAGAGAAACAAACCCAAAGGCTCACGACAAACTGACAAGACTGCGCTAACAGAGATGGAAACATTGAGGAGTAGAAATAACGAGAAACAGAGCAGGTATAAACATTTATTTCCGTCTCTTACACTCACGGCAACAGCTCCCAACTTCTGGAGCCTGCAGCAACCCAACCGCATCCCACACTACCCATCCTTCTCGCACCGCACCAGACACATCAAAAACCTCTCTAAAGCACCGTAGCACTTCGCTTTCCTCTCGGCTGCCGCTTTAGGAGCGCTTTTTACCTCCCCGCCCTGCCCTCAGCACAGCGCCCCGGCCGTGCGGCGCTGCTCCCGCACGGGCACCGCACCTTCGCGCTGGCTCCGCCCGGCTGCCCCGCCGGGATGCTCCCTGTCCGGGGGCCGGATCCCGTGGCTCGGGGTGTCCCCTGCACGCACATCGCCCCCCATGCCCCGCACACCGTCCCTCCAATGCCCCGCACCCCGGCCCCCCCATGACCCGCACCCCGGCCCCCCCATGCCCCGCACCTCGGCCCCCCCATGACCCACACACCGTCCCTCCAATGCCCCGCAC
>JAWWMP010000001.1:48384898-48398933 GCA_035047865.1 Dendrocincla tyrannina | reverse complement strand
CTCTTCCGATCTATTGTTTTGACTTCAAGTTATCTTGCAGGTGCCTCTGAAAAACATCATGACTTTCAGAAAGCCTCAGAACATGAGAGAATCACTTTAGTAGCTTCTAACACCATTTAATATGTGAACAAGAAAACCTATACCTCTAAAACTCTAAAAAATCTACAAAATACACACCAAACCTTTAGGCATCACTGTCAAATGTTCCCCAGCACTCTGGGAGGAACCTGGTCCACCACAGCAAGCAGCCGAGTTAATCTCTAAAACGACCTTACTCAAAAAAGCTCGTGGCACCTTCAGACCACTTTTCCTAACTACCTGTGTGACCAAGAGTGGGGACATGGGGTGCAGCACAGAGTATAGTCATGCGACCCAGAGCACTGCCCTGACACTGGAGACTCCACAGCTGTGAATGCCTCGTCCATGTTCGGTTTAAGGATTGCAGACCTGGAGCTGCAAAAAACTGGGTTTTAGGGGTAACTTAGAGGACAAAGTATCTAACATGCACAGATGTCATGATATGGACAGTAAATTTGGCTGTAGCAGAACTGCAGACCAACAAAGGAAGATCGAGAGTGTAAAACATTGCTAGCAAACAAAAAATGACCCCATGTGAATCCTGGAGCAAGGAAGAAGAAACCATCCACAGGGATGCCAGATTTGTCCCAGTGAAGCACTCCACATGCTGACAACTTGCTGTAACACCCCCCATATATCCCAGAATGGAGCTGGCCTCAAGAATAATTCTGATGCAAACTAAGAAAAAGCTTTCATACTATATTTCTCTCTCTGATTTTATGTGCATGCTCATTACCAGGAAAAAAGGAGAAGTGCAACATTATCCTTCCATTTCTGGAACTAAAACGATATAAAAGATGTGAAACCTTCAGCTTAACATGTATATCTGCACTTGCTTGGTTTTCCTTATAAGTTTCAGCAGTGTTTCCCGCCCTTTCTCCCACTTTTGTGTTCTGTGCTGGTTTCACTAATCATGCCCACAACAGCTGGGATAAACATAAGACTTTCCACTTTCAAAATGGTTAAGATATACCCATGGTCAAATGTTTCCCCACACAGCAGGTCTGTAAGAAAAAAAGAAAAAAACCAACCTTTTGCTGAGATGGAATACATGTTTTGGCTTCTCACAAATATAAGAAAAATGTCATTGTAACAATCCCCAAGAAATATGGAACTCTACCATGAAACCTAATGCTCTCCAACTGTTAAGAAAAATAGCACTTTGGAGATTTAAATCTTATATTCAGGGTTAGAAGGAGGAAGGAGGAAATAAAAGCTTTTTCTTGAATTCTACTCTACATACAAACTCAGATTGTGTTTGTTTGTTGTTCTAACTACCCCACTGAGAAATTCCATCTCAGAAAGGATGAAAATAATGAACTTTCTGGTAAGGAACACAGAGGTTTAGAACACAGCCAAGCCTCCTTTCCTTAGAGTATTAGAGGTCTTTTACTTTCATTAATAATAGAAATGTAGCACTGTTGCTGTCCCACCTCTCAGATTAAAAAGGGGACTGCAAATACAAAAAAATCCTGTCTCATATATATGTATAATCATATATGCAAAGGCTGGCATGTGATTCAAGGTTGTTTGCCCTTTTGTACAGGCACCACAGCAGTGCCTTACTCCGGTGGCTCTGCCATCTATTCCTACAGCAGGACTATAATATGGGAAAAGAGAGAAATTATGAACTAGACACAACAGCAGTTACTGAGTTAGAGAACTTGATGGCAACTACTGTGTTATATTAGCTATTTGAGAAATGTTTCATTAATCCAGGAATGACAGAGGACTCTTATGTTTTATTTCAACAGAAACACCTTTTCAGCAGAGAAAAAGCCCGCAAGTCACATGAGTTCAAGCTCTTCCTCGGGCTTCTGCAGTTGGATCTCTCTGTCCTGCTCAGGAAGTTAAGTAAGAAGAGGCATAACTTTAAGCTATGACTAATCCTGCAGAAATGAGTAAAACCAATCCAAATGAGTTCAGAATTACACAATTACTCTCTGAATCACAACGTGCATTTGAAAACAGTTTTTCAGCTACTCAAGACAGCAATTCAATGGTAGTTCCGTTAATATATACCCTAATATACCCTCGGAATACACCTACATTTGTCAAACGCTAGTGAGGCTGAGCATGGGAGCTCTGATAGTCTGCATCACTCAGGTCTGATCTACACTCCCTTGTCCTCTTTGCACCACCCTAAACAGCTCTCCCTGGGAGAAACCTGCAGTAGTGGGGAAAGCCCAGGGTGCTCTAGACATGACTCAGTCATGTGTCTCAGACACTTGGCCTGGGACTTGCCCCATCGTGCTCAGAGGAACTGATAATGTTGCCGCACCAGTATGTGCATGCTGTAAGCATGACAACCAAACCATTGAGGGAACTCAGCACTCCAGTCAACCCCTGTGACAGTCCATGGTGTAATTTGAGTTTAGTCTCTCTTCTTCCTGGGTTAATCTGGGAAGTACGGGCTCTTAATTAAAGTTGGAGGACTCCACTTGAGCTAAGTCTTAGAGTCCTCAATATAGAGAACTGGTCTGGGGCTGTAGCAGAGAGTCCTGGAAAGAGTTCAGCCAAGCCATTTCTCATGATAGAGGCTGCTGTTACTAGATTACATACTCTCTGGAAAGGGCCTGGAAAAACACTGGGCATTAAGCAATCAGTCATGTATTGTTAGAAGATTGTAAAGACGGATCAAAGACAATTAGTTTCCTACGGGACAGTAATGACTACTTAATTTTGTCTGTGGCAGTCAGCTCCTCTGTGTCATCTGGCACAAAAACATTGGAAATACCTTATGCAGCATATTTTCTGGAGCTTATTATGGGATTGTCCGAGAGGCAGAGAATAAACACTCGGGGGGGGAGCAGGACACAGGTACTTCAACATCTTCGAACTGTTACAGACCAACCCACTGATGAAAAACAGATCTCAAACTGTGCAACTTGACAGAGGTCCCCAGAGTTCCGCTTAGATATCAGTGCTTCAGTCTCCCTTACATACCTCGAAATTTATGATCAGATCATTCTTGCAGGCATCACTGACAATCTGCTGCCTCCAGAGTGCAGATCCCAGATACAGCTTACCTTCTGAGATGCATAATCTCAAAGAAATGCCATGCAGGAAACCAAAAATGATTATGCTTACTGTTCGGGTAACATAAAAAAATATTATCTATTGCTGCAACTTTGTCAAATTTTTATTTCTTAAATTTTTGGTTTAAAACGCAGAGAGAGAGGCAAGTTTGGAATCCAGAATCCTTTGGAAGGTGAACCTAGGAATTGAATTCCCTTCTTCCCCCTTACCCTACTTGACACTTTTTCCACTTCTTTTTCCACTTCAGTCAATAAATTGGCTATCCCTCCTTCCCACAGGATTGTAGTTTAGTTGCAGAATCTGATTCTTTCTTCTTTCTTGCTGTATTGGTTCAGACATTAAATTTCACTGATGATATCTTAAATAATCCTTAGAGGTTCTCTACAGTTCTCTATTTTCCCCACAAAGTCATCATGTTGGCTTTAGTCATTCTGCACTCCTAAACTTCTACCTTCTCTTTGCCTTTGTTCTAATTATGGTATATTTAATCTGTTAAAAACAAAACAAAACAAAACCCAAAAAACCCCACCCTACTACAAGATTATAGAATCATAGAATCATCAAGGTTGGAAGAGACCTTTAAGATCATCCAGTCCAAGCATCAACTCAGTGCTGCAACTGTAGTTCCTAAATCGCTAGACCCTATCACCCAGCACCAGATCCCGATGCCTCTTAAACACCTCCAGGGATGGTGACTCCACCACCTCCCTGGGCAAACTCTTCCAATGCCTGACTAGCCTAATAGTGAAAAATTTCTTTCATCCTGTCTATTTGAAAATTACTTATCTCTCATAGAAGGAATTCAGACTGTCAGAGTCCTGTGGAAAGGACTTTAGTATGCCTAAATAAGTATTAATATTTTGTAACATTGAACAGTGTGCAATTAAAACATGGTCCCTTTCTTTTGGAAGCTCAGTGTTGTCTCCAGTTTTACTTTCTGAAATTACTTTTTAAATTAAATAATTTTATTAGGAATTTATATAGGTTCAGGACTGACTGAAATTATTTAATGCCGTATGATATTAGCCGGAAGATTCAGTTATGAGCTATTTTTAGTACAACATTCCTGAAAAGCTACAGTATAAACACTTTTCAGAATCAGTATCTGCAGACAAATAGCTGTCTGGTTAAAACTAGGGGGAAATGGATTATTTTGATTTCTTGCAATGTTCCAGTGATGAGGTTATGAGATGCTCCTGTCTATCATGCTGCACACAGTCAAGGAGAAACAAGGGTAAACTTCTACAGGCAGATGTAGAGGACTGAAACTTTTCAGTCCTGACAATAAGCCAAGGGCATATTGCCCACTCCTTTGGTCAAATGAACAGTTTGCCCAAAGACCTGTCAGACTCACTGCTCTCTCCTGTTTGATCTCCTGCTGCTTCCATCTGACACAGAACTGTCTCTACCAAGCATATCTGAGCTCTTTATATTTTCCCTGTTGAAGTGTAGCTATTTGAAAACACAAAACATTAGTCCTAAACTACCTGATAGTGTCTTTTAATCAATGTATGAAAGTATTACCTTGTCAACCAAAAGTCAAAGTATAAATGAACAATAAGGCATTTTACTGAGCAAAACCAAATGCTTCCAATATGTTTTAAAGCGCTTAATGGCCACATTATCTACTTTCACCTGATTCTGTTTCCTACAAGATAAGAAAGAATGGTATAAAGAATCACCTACCCTTATCAACTAAGTCATAGTGGGAGGGAAAAAAACCAAGGCAAACTGCTCAAGGAACCCTGAAGTGGACGGTCCAATAATGTCCTATGAATTTGTCTTTAACAATTCTGCTGGTCTGGTGGGCTGTGAGTAACACGATCACTCAAGCATTGACTAACCTGCATCAGCTGCTGGGATCGCTGCCTCAAGATGTCCCATGTCTCACAAATAGCTTCCACATATTTTGTTTTGCCTTATTACAGCTGCATTGTGAACTATGACAGTTCAGGAACCAACTCAAAAGTTATGATATCCCAATTTGACAGCCAGAAGGGGAAAAAAAAAAGAAAAATCCTTGAGAGTGAGAGACAAGTAGCTGCAGTAACATCCAGAGATGTTCAAACAACATTCAATGTCCAAACTAGGTTTTAGACCCTGGAAAAATTCAGCCTATAAAATGGTGACACCAAAGATTTTGCAGTTTTACAGCTTTTAATGCCAATAATCTCAAGAAGTGCAGGGGGTTTATACTTAGATGCAATCTAAACAATGAAAGAAACATAACAGCTAGTTTCTTGAGCTGAGGTAGTTCACGTGTGAACCAACCTCGGTGTGCACAATAATCATGACATTGAACAGGCAGAGTTGGAAAATTGTGCCACTTCAGAAGTAGCTTTGAGCTGAGTGTTGAACCAGATGACCTCAAAATGTCCTTCCTAGCCTAAATAATTCTCTTATTCTGAGATGGTAGGGAGAAGAAAAAGACATGACTCCTGTCTGACACGTATCTGCAGATAAAATCAGTCTACAGTTTTGGGTGTGTAAACTGACATAGAAGTTAGTATTTGCTGCCTGTTGAGGCCTCCCACTTGGCTAAAACAGCAGTTTAAAGTCATTAGTCATTATTAAATGTAAAATTATTCAATTCTGAGATTGCCAACCATCTTTGCTTATAAGTAGTCATCTAGCAAACACCCTTTGACATGAACAAAAGTACAACAAACGTCTGTGCAATAAAAATAGATTTAATTATGTTTGAAAGGGACTTCTGCATCCTGATCTTCTTCGCTCAAAGGTGGGCATCTGTCTTATCCTTCTGACTGATGTAAGGAGAAACAGGGGCTTGGATAGTTTGCCATGGGAGTAGCTTATTGATCAATTTATACCAGCAACTAAGAGATGTATTTTTTGTATGTTTTTATACAGATACAAACTTTGTATCTGCCAGCAAGGAGATCAAGGTCCAATTAAAAAGACCTAAATACTTCTTAAAAGTAAACTTAGAGAACTTGCACTTACAAAAACACATAATGGTATCTGATATGTCAGTCCTGTCACTGACACAAATCAGTTCTTAATAAAGAAAAAATAATTATGAACTGATGTTTTATTAAAAACAATAGAACACACAGGTGCTATTCCTGCTTTTTACATTAGTGCACAGTTTTATCACAGTCTGGGGTACTCGCACACAAAAGCAATTTGGCTTTTGTACAAAATATCTTTCCACTTCAGCACTTGAAATCAAAACACCAGTTTCTTAAACTGAGCAACATCTGTCCCTGGTTAAAAATCCATTAGTATTTAAATCAAGATGACTACTTAAGATAAAATGGAAAAAAAAATATAAGAAAGAAGGCTACTAGTTCTGCTTTCTGACTTGCCTTATATAGTTATGCTAAAGGGAAAAAGAGACCTGAGCCAACACTGTGAAACTTAAGCTAGAAGGCATCTGTCTGGTGGTTTATGTGAGGCAATGGTGCCACCCAATGTCCAGAAGTTATACATAAACTTGTTTTTCTTTATTGATCCAAGACCAAAAAACTGTATGTAATGTTTATTAGTATTCATAACTGTATGCCAAGGCTTGGCTCAGATTTAAGATTAACAGATGTGGTAAATTTTCAAACGGGCAAATATTTCATGTTCCTATACTTTCATCTTGAATTCTCTGTAAAATGTATATTAGCACAGCCCAGGTAAATCCAGTTAAGCTGTCAAAACACTTCTACCAATATTTTCTTAAGGTCCTCGTTATTTTAGTTTCTCACTTTTTGGGCCCACCCAGCTGGGGCTTCTCACAGGGATCAGTCTTCAGCATGTTCCAAGCAGTGCATGGGCTTTACTGTTACACTACTAAAATGAAATCTCTTGCACAACAATCCAGTTTTGATACATGGATGAATCTAGCCTGTGTTCAATGGACTTTTCAGAAAGGCAACCACCTGTAAATATAAACTTTAAACTTAAATATAAACTTTAAACAAGTTTATCATACTGAAAAAGTTTACAGGAGATCATTAGTGTCATTCACTGTTAAAAGTGTACATCTCAGTTTTGTTTTGAATTTTGCTTTTATCTTAGAGGATCACTACATGACTAAGTCTAAAATTTAAAAAAAAAGTGTTCTGATAAGCATATACTTCTTCCTTGTGCAAGTGATTCTATAAGTAAATGTAAATGTTTGTTTTTACCTCTTTGCAGATCATGGGTTCTACACTATAAAGCACTCTGACAACATTTTGAGCTATCTTCAACTCTTCCAAATCATCTGTAAATGTAAATGCATGGCAAGTCATGCATATTTACACAAGCACCTACACCACAAAAAGTATTATTATGTTAAGATCTATATTCCTGTATTAGAATGCTCTGATATTTTTTCAAATGTTATTCTTTTTCTTCACACTTGTTAGTCCTTTATACAACTATGGGTTTGTGCTGCCTTATTTTCACCATATTTGTAACTAAATTTTAAATCACCTGACAAGTAAACAAACTCCCTTAGTTTCCAGAATATACATGGTATTTCTTAGTCAAGCATATTGAAATTTTTTTCTTCAAAAAAAAAAATAAAATTGTGTAGTTTTGGATGCACCACCTTTGAGACATTTCTTGAAAAGGGAGGAATTTGGCCTATTAATTATGCAGCCTGTCTGTTGATTTTTAACTGTCAGTATCTGATATTCCATCCAACAGATTTTTATAGCTTTCATATGAAGACAGTTTGAAGTTTTAAACTCTCAGAATACATTTTATTAACAGATTCATGTGGCAGCATGTTTAAGATGGGAACATATTTATAATAGTTTTTTTTCCTCAGTATAGATACAGAGATGCTATAAACACTCAAATGAAAATTTTATAGTCCTCCATTTGTGGCAGTTGTTGACTTTATGATGATGCGAGTGGGGAAAAAACATACCTAGATTTCTTTCTCGAAAAAGAAAAGTGTTGTATTTGTGTATGCATGCACACATACTTTTACAAGACACTTTATTACACACTCTTTCAAAGCATGCTTACTGTAACCTGTTTTCTGTATATATCTATGTAGCTAGTTATCTTTTCATGCTGTTCAGGCCTGACTGCTCAGAGAGTAGATTTTCAGAAAGTTAATGAAAAAGAGAAAGAAATTAAATTCACAGAATATTCTGAGTTGGAAGGGACCCACAAGGATCATTAAGTCCAAATCTTAAGTGAATGGCATTCACAGGGATCAAACCCATGACCCTGGCATTATTAGCACCATGCTCTAACCAGCTGAGCTAATTCTTGGTGTCTGTACTGGGTTTTTTGTTTTGCTTCTTTTTTTTTAGTAAGTCAAAGTTTGAACAGTCTTTGAAGTGCTTGGAATACTTTCTAGTGAGAAAATGGCTTGGATTACTGTCAGAAATTCATAACAAGTACATGTCATACTAATATTGCAAGTGGTATTTTTAAAACATTCTACCAATGCTGAAAGCACAGGGAGTCTGCATAATCCTTGCACATCTAATTAGCACTGAGTCATATAAATGATACATAATGATTTGGCAGCATATTGCCAGATGGTTTGCTATCAGATCAAGTAGTAATAATTTAGCTTATTTATCTCCATTCCCCCCTCCCTAATTTTCATTTTTATCCATTTTCATTTGTCTATTTAAAAATAGCATTCAGGTCCTTTCCTTTCATATACAAAACTCAGTCAAAACCCTACTGATTTATTTTTTTCAAATCCAGTCTGCCTAAGGAGGCTTTGCAATCTTTCTGCTTTCACAAGTACATTTATTTTATTAATTGCACTTAGGCATCAGAGAGTTTATACAATCTAGTTCCATATTTACTTAAAAACCATCCAAGTCTTCACTTCTTCGAGTCAGTGGTGTGCAGCTCATCACCTGTACTAAATTTGTTTTGCACCATAATCATATTGTCTGATTTTTTTTATTTAAAACACATCTTGTGTCTACGCAACAAGAAAAAAGGCTATGAGGGAACTCTAAACATATAATTACTCAAAGTATTTGATATTCGTGAACACTTCAGGTTTAGTATTATAACTCCATAATTTTAGATCTGAAAGCATTTATGGTACACTTGACTTGCTGCAATAAGTTTTTTATGTACAATAAAGTGTAAGTGTTCTTTTTCCTAAAGCCTTCACATTTTCCAGTAGGACAATCCATTATTTTAAGTGAAAGGATGAAAACATCTGTACATCCAAGGGAATGGAACTACAAGGTTCACAATAACCTTGGTACTGTAGCTTTTAAATTGTCTTCTCCACCTTTGCATTAGTTTCAGTTTTAATCTGTGTTTTTCTAAATCCAAATAAGGCTTAATCACCATCAGATAGTAATGGTAGTTTCCCAGCCATCAACGCAAGCATTCACAGCTACAGTTTTTGAGGAATTCATGTTAACCGCAAAAACAAAGTCTGCTCCATTATAAACATACAGATCTATTAATAGGCATGAAAATGAAAAAAAAAAAATCACAGGAGAAGGACATCCTTGTCTTCGGATTAAAAAGTTCCTTTTAGATTAAGAGTCTTATTCAGAGTGTCAGGAAGATAAAGCATCACCCTGTTGGTTACTCTGGGATTTGGGATTTGTGTAAAGTATGCTGATACATGGCCGGAGCCGTGAAGAGTCACATTAGAATTTGCCAAGTGTGAGGTTTTGCAAAAATCTATCAAGTGAACTTTATCTGCTCTACTCAGGAGGCTGTGCATTTTGTTTAAAGTGGATATTTCCCACATAAGGGATGCTCTGAACAGCACAGCTCAGATTTCAAACCTTCAGATAGGAGTTCCCATAGGTTGCTATGCTTCAGGCTGCTTACACTACTGCATTGGTGACATATCCTCTTCAATTTTCCTCTCTTTCTCCAGGGCAAGTATGTGGATGGAAGTATTAACAAAGATAATACTGCATAACATTAACACTTACTATGCAGAAGAGACCAAAAAAACCCCCACAAACTAAATGAAATACAAGCATGATGTGTTACCTATTGCTTCATATAGTTGGACAGACATTTAACAATTTATACAATTTTCCTTATCACTATCCTCTTTTTCACTTGATTTACAAAATGTTTTTATACATGAAAATAAATATCGTAGAGTGGTAATGTAATGATATGAAAATCAACATAACACAAGAGCTCAAATACAGGACGGTACAGCAGGGGTGAGACTAGTGGAGCTATCTGATGAACTGATTCATATTTCCAGAGAACCGCAGCTTGATAGGAATGTCAGTCTTCCTTTGGAATAAGCAATGACCTCAAAAGCTCTTTACCCTTTAAAACTTAGCTGGGAACCCAAGAAGAAATGAACCCTAATCTCATTACATTGCATTAAAGACCTTCTCAAATGATGAGAGACAGAAATGGTGCAGAAGCTTAGATTGACCAGCATGCCCATCATGTACAATCCTAAGAGCCAGCTTCTCACAGTTACAGAACAGCAGCTGCAGTAGAGCTGGCATGGGCAACTTCCAAACAGATTAGAACAATAGCAAGGGCTGGAATGCAGCTCGACCCCCAAAATGGAAAGTGAGAACATATATAAAATTCTCAGATAAATGATAGAGACCTTCTTACGTGTAATGCAAGATGAACTTTCCCGTTTTCTGTTTTAAATAAAATATGAAGATTATGTACAAAGAATGTGGCCTCTACTGGTCCAGCAGAGCTCCTGTACATCTCTGTTTGGGCCTCTGGCAACAGAGCAGAAATGTCAAGTACTCAATAGATTCCTGTGTTATATTCTGTGGTGCTTGGCCTTTCACAGGGACATTAGCCCATCCTCTTTAGTTCACTGAGGTCATGTTTTATAACGGTAACATTCCCTGTATAGACACTAATGTCATTCTACCTCCACACCCCATGGCAGTTTACCAGCATTAGGACTTGTTTAACAGATGAGATAACTCCTGTTCCCATGTCAAATTGAGTTTCTCAGCACCATTATTAATGCTTTGGTAGAGGCCACAGTACCAAATATGAAAGTAATTTTTTTAAGGCCTGACTAGCTACCATTTTAAAGCATTTATTGCACTGAAAAAGGTCAGATTGGTCTTTTCTCCAGGTCAGAATATGGACATGTTTACAGAAGCCCTTAACGTTGCAGATGGTAAGAGCACTTACAGAGCCAAACTCCCTGTGCATGCTGAGGAGTAAAGGAAAACCCACAACAGATACCTTTTTTGTCACCAAACTCACTCTTTATTTATCACAAGCTAAAAAATGATGTAGAGAGAATATTTAGGCAGACTGAGCAACACTCATCCTAACTGTGAAAGGCAACCTTAAAAATTTGAAAAACATGAGTCAATCACTATATTCTGGTAACAAGCTGCAATAGTTGGTGCATTGCAAAAACACAGGGGTTAAACAGAGAACCCATGTTAAAGAACTGTATCCTACTGAATGATGAGAAAAGGGGGCGTAGCAGAACCTTCTTCCCTTCCCAGCAGCATTAAAGTCCCAGACTACTTGATCAAGGAGAGCATTAAGAGAAGTTTCACATCAGGCCAACGTATCTGTCCACACAGTCATCCAGTAAAGGCTGATGTGACAACCAAAAAGGACAGCACACCGATTAGTCTCAGTTCTTAAATTCACAAACTTTCCAACACTAGTAAACACCAGCAGGTATTACAGTACTGTACAAGACAGTTAAGAGTCCATACGTAACCCTTCCTACTTCTAACTCAGAGAGACACACAGAGTCTCCACCTCACTGGAGGAAATAACCAAGAGTTTTCAGAATTGTTTCCCAGACTTTTAAAATAAAGTTTACCATTTCCACAGCCCTTGTTAAATCATGGTTTTAATTATTCCAATCCTGCTGGCTTTATCCAGAGCATCAGTCTAGGCAGACAGATGCAAGTCTCCTCACTACCAGGCCTCACCAGTGTGTTAACCTTAGCCAATCAATGCTGTATAATTTCTTGATGTGTTTTTGATTTTGTATTTGTTGGCTCTCATTGGTGGTGAAAAACAGGGGGATTCTTATTCACATCATAACATTCAAACTTGTTACTTCACAGAGCAGTTCCTGGTGGTACACAGGCTATCCTCACAGCCACAGGGTTTCCAGCCTGGCAGACTGCTGGCAACGTGCAGCACCAGCTTCTCCTTTCAGAATACCCCTCACCGCTGTGCCAGCTGCCCCAGGCCCCAATGTAAGAACCGTCTCTAACAATATTACCTCCCGCAGCAGTTCTTATCTCCCCTCCCTGACACCATTTACAGTTCCACAGTGGGAATTCACCCCACAGATAGCAAGTCACTATCAATATGTGCTACTGCTCTAGGCAGAGTAAGAAACACTTTATACCTGTACTGGGATTCCAGTTCATTTAAGCCATAGCTCAACCACTGCACTGCACCATCAGAGAGATGATGCCAGCAGAGTAACTTCCAAATTTGCTGCTAAGTTTTTTCTCCCTTTAGAGAGCAACTGCAACTCTGGGCAAACAGTCAAGCTTTCCTTATTTATATTCAGGGATAAACAATTTACAGTGAAAAGAGAAAAAGCAAAAAGGATGTTTGTTATCTACTTTTATCATCTATGGTGACACTTGAACTACCAGGTATGCTGTATGTCCATAATTTGCTAGAACAGGATTTTCTAAACAACCTCTGAAAATAGTAGGCACCCAAGTTCTCGTCAGATAGGGTGACAGCTGACATACAGGTGAACTGGTAATAAAGAGACTGGATTTTCACCTTCAAGTTCTAGAAAAGTATTATCCAGGATGCAAGGATTTTGGATGTTCACAAAGGCAGCTTAAGTATTTGAAGCACTTCTGTATCAGGATATTTAAGCACCTAAATATTTGAAGAACTCTATCTCCTCATTTAAAACTGGAAATGCATTATCAGGAATATTTTCTGTGTCAAGTAGGGACAGGAAACCTCGTCAATTTACAAACCCCCCACCCCCCCCGCGATGTTTGGGTAACCCATCAGCTAATTCTGAAGTGAGAAGCTGCATCCTCAGCTAGTCACATTGGTCTCAAGGGATTTTTAAGCACCGTGGCTCCTCTGAAAGAGGCAAGCAGTATTTCAAGGGACCAAATCCTCCCCATATATGCTCAGAAGGGGTCAAGATCCAACAGAGCTGAATGTTACTCAACTATGAAGCAAAACTTTATCAGAAATTGCTGCACTACCGTACCTAGAAAGGGAGTAGGGGCAAAATACTCATATTTTGTCTCTTCTACCCAGGGACACCCAGAACTCTGAATGCTTTCACTTCTCCCTGCCCTTTGTAACAGTGAGGACCCAAAGGCAGCATCTAACATATGGAAAGGACATAGTCTTAAGCTGCACCAGAGGAGCTTTAGGCTGGACATTAGGAAGAATATCTTCACAGAAAGGGTAATTAGACATTGAACTGGACTGCCCAGGGAGGTGGTGGAGTCATTGTCCCTGGAGGTGTTGAAGGAAAGACTGGATGTGGCACTTGGTGCCACAGTCTAGTTGACATGGCAGTGTTATGTCATAGGCTGGACTCGATGATCCCAGAGGTTTTTCCAACCTAACTGATTCTGCCATTCCATAACAGATGTATCGCTGACAGCTGAAATCAAGGTCTGTGTACCTGCCAGCCCTCCCTGCGGAACGCAGGAGGTTAAGGCCTACTTATGGCGGGGAATGGGGTCATGAACACACAGCTAGAGCTAGACAGTTAGGAAGCAACAGCACATTTATGTTGTAGCGGATTGTGACACTGGATATGGAGATAAAAAGCTCTCTGAAGAGAGCAAGCGATCCGTAGCATTACCATATTTAACATGTGCCGTTATCCCGCAGCACGGCGGGGAGACACCAGTCACAACGTGACAGCCGGCTCTACAGCGAGGCTTCCCAGCGCATTAGAGCACGGCCAGTGCCACTGCGGGCTGCTTACCCCCTCTTTCTCCCGCACATCCAGCCTTTCCGCCCCCGCCGCCGCCGCCCCCGCCCGGCC
>JAWWMP010000001.1:48329158-48380278 GCA_035047865.1 Dendrocincla tyrannina | reverse complement strand
GGTGGGCCCTGCTCTTGTGCCAGTACCAGGTGGCAACTGGGAGCACAGCTGTGGGAGAGCACCCAGGCAGAGGAACTCTTCCATTTGGTGACAGAGCTCCATGAGGAGGTGAGTAGGTTGAGGGGTGTCAGAGTGTGAGAGAGAGGGAAAACACTGGAATTGCACCCTGCCTTCCCTGGGATGGGCCTGGGAGGCAGACAGGGCACATGATACAGAGGATTCTTTACCCTCCTCTCCACCTGTGTGATCACAGTGACTTGAAGGGATGGGGGCAATGGTGACAAGTTCCTGGCCAGCACAGCAGGCACATCTCCTATGTGACCACCATACCTCCTCTGGTGCCTGTCCCACCTCCTCACGTGCCCTGGCTTAATTGGTATGAGACTCTGCAAGAAGAACTAAACAGTTCTGCACGGAGCTGTCACTCAGGTTAAATCAGCCTATGTGAAAACTGCTTCCATAAAGCAAACAAGAGGAGTCATTACCATAGGAGACTCCCTTTGAAGGGAACAAAAAGCCCAATATCCTGTCTGGAACCACTTCTCAGAGAAGTCTGCTGCCTCCCTAGAGTCCAAGTTCCTACCCTAGCATGGTCTTCAGATTATTGTTTTTTCTGGTTGAGAGCAATGAAGTTGCATTAGGAAGTCCAAAAGCAATCAGGAGAGACTTCAGGGCCTTGGGATGACTGGTTAAGAGGTCAGGAGGGGAAGTAGTGATGTGTTCTCCCCTACCCTTCCAGTTTCAGAAAATGTGGGAAGAAGCAGGAAGAGCTAGTGACCAATGTCTAGCCTTGAGCCCGGTGTCACTAGCAGAGTTTGGGGTTTTTGATTGTGGGTCAGTTTACATGACAGCAGGACTGATGGCAACAGGTGGGATACACCTGTCTCAGAGGGGGGAAAAGGATCTTTGCCCAGGAGTTAGTGGGGTCTTGGAGAGAGCTTTAAACTGAATTTGGAGGGGGAGAGAGATAAAACCAGGTTCACTAGAGAAATCTGGGGGCACTGATATTTGAGGGACAGTGTGCTAGTGAGGTCCTTCAGTCTGCTGTCTCAGTGGAGGTGGGAGGATGAAGATCCATGTGGCAGCAATGAAACAAGGGTTATTGATGTATTGGAAATCGCAGAAGCTCCTGAGAATGGTCATGCAGGAATTGGGGCTTCTCCCCTCAAAAAGTGGCAGAATCAATAGCCCAATTGAAGTACATCTACATTAATGCCTGCAACACAGGCAACAAAGAGGAAGAGCTGGATGCTGTTGTGCAGAGGTAAAACTGACATTTGCCATTGTGGAAACATGATGAAACATGACTGGCACAACTGGAGTGTACTCTTAGTTGGGTAAAAATCTGTCTGGACAGCCAGACCCAGAGAATGGTGGTGAATAGAGTTAATTCCAGCTGGTGGCTGGTCACTAATGGTTCAGTATTGGGGCAAGCCCTATGTAATATCTTAATCAATGACCTGGATGGGGGGATTGAGTACACCCTCAGTCAGTTTGGAGGTGAGGCCAGCTTGGGTGGGAGTGTTAATCTGCTGGAGGTTAGGGATGGCTTTGCTGAGGGACCTGGACAAACTGGATCAAAGGGCTGAGACTAGCTGTGTGACATCCAACAAGGCCAAGTGGTGGGTCCTGCACTTGGGTCACAACAACCCCCTGCAGCACTAGGGACTGGAAGAAGAGTGACTGGAAAGCTGTCTGGTGGAAAAGAACCTGGGGGTGCTGAACATGAGCCAGCAGTGTGCCTGGGTGGCCAAGAAGGCCAGTGGCATCCTGGCCTGTATCAGGAATAGTGTAGCCATCAGGACCAGGGCAGTGATCATTGCCTTGCACTTGACAGTGGTGAGGCTGCACCTCGAATCCTGTGTTTGGTTCTGGGGCCCTCAGTCCAGGGAGGACATTGAATTTCTGCTGTGTGTCCGGAGAAAAGCAATGGAGCTGGTGAAGGGTCTGGAGCACAAGCCTTAAGAAGAGTGGCTGGGGGAGCTGCAGTTGTTTAGCCTGGAGAAATGGAGGCTCTGGGGAGACCTTGCTGCTGTCTACAACTGCCTGAAAGGAGGTTGTAGCCAGGTGGGGGCCTGTGTCTTCTCCCAAATACCAAGCAATAGGACAAGAGGCAATGGCCTCAAATTGCACTGTGGGATGTTTAGGTTAGATATTAGGAAAAATTTTCTCACCAAAAGGGTTGTCAATTATTTAACCAGACTGTCCAGGAAAGTGGTGGAGTCACCATACCTGGAGGTATTTAAAAGGTGTGTGGATATGACTTCTGGGGACCTTAGTGGACTTGACTGTGTTAGATAAATGGTTGGACTCAGTGATCTGAAAGGCCTTTTCTAACCTAAATAATTCTCTAATTCTAAAGTAGTAGGCCCTGTAGATCATGCTGTTGCTTACCTGATTGCATCAAGGTTTCAGAAATACTTTTATAATCCTTAATACATAATGGTCTGCAAGTCTCTAACGCATACAGTCTTTTGTAGTGGTGAGCTGATGAAAAGTACCAGGTAGTAATTACTGGTGTTAAAAGAAACAGCTGTGACAAGGGAGGGAGTGGTTGTCTGAGAACCTGGCCTGTGCTTGAGAGCACAGAGAACAGCACTGAGTTGCAGCCTGATGAAGAGTGGATTTCTAAATATCCTGTATTTCTTTACAGCAAATTACTCATGCCCACAACACTGTATCTAACTTCAAGAGATTCCATGGCCGTGCATTTAATGATCCTTTTGTTCAGAAGGAAAAAGAAAAGTTGAGCTATGATTTGGTTCCCATGAAGAACGGTGGAGTTGGAGTAAAGGTAAATTTGCAGTGTATCTTTCTGGCTGTCATAGCTAAATCTGAAATCTTATATTTCAGCACCTAGTCATGAAAATTTTCTTTTAATTACCCTAAAGGTTTTTTTAGTCTTTCTGTTAAAAAAAGAACTCTTGTATGAATAGACAGCTTCATCTTGAAACAGTGGATATTAACTATCAAATTAAGGCTCCTTTACAAGTAATTGCTGAAATGCAAGCTTCTCTGTTGGTAAATTGCACATCCAGCTCAAACATACCAGCAGAATAACTGCTAAGATAATTACAAGGTCATATGGTTTTGTTTCAAAGTATTAACCTTTCTGTCACTCTTGTGTGGAATGTATAGCTGCAGTCTAATTATGTGATTACAAATTCCTTATAAAGTAGTCAGAACTCTCCTTTAGAGTCATTGCTATATACCAATGACATGTGTCTTTAAGTGGACTGCCTGGAGTAAGTTACTTGCAAACAGGTGTCAAAAACCAGTTTGGAGGTTGGGCAGTTGCTTACACTTCAAGGAGCTTGCTGATACAATGTCATCTTTTCCTGCAGTTAATAATATTGTATCCTTTTACAGACGTATATAAAATTATTGATAATGAAGCCCTGCTGGCATAATAGATGATGTTACTTCGCTAATGAAGACCCTAGCTTGAGCTAGTGCCTCAAAACTTCAAGGTAGATCAGTCCTAGGTAATGAATACATCACAGAGGAGATTATACATTAGAAAGAGTTCTGACTAGAAAAGTAGCCAGGCTTTACAAAGGAGTAGATAGTTTTTCTTCTGCTGTTCTTGACTTGTGAGGCCAACAGATAAATTCAAACGTAATTTAATGGTTTCCTTTAAGTTGTTGGTGTAGGAGTCTTTTACAAATATGAGAAAGTCTAGTATTGGGAAAACACTGCTACTTGGTATTTCTCCTATTTTTCTCAGGTTGTTTGGAGAACAAATTAGTCCTTTTTTCTGCTTAACTAGGGTTAAAAAGTTTTAATAATTGATTCAGTAACTTTCAGTTTAAATATGGAATATTTAGAGAACAATTTTTCTATTAAAACCAAAATCTGTAATTTTCCCCCAAATTGTGCTGATGGGAATAAAAGACAAGTTCTACTTTGAAGCATCAATTGTAACATGTTCCTTCACTTCATTGCCATGTATTCTGTTGCACAGAAAAGAGGTGATTTAATACTAATTTTTTTATAAGAGAGCAATAAATAAACTTTCTGCTGAGCTTCATCTTAAGCTTTTAATTGTTTTATTTGCAGATGTGAACTGTGTTGCACAGTTCTCCTTTCAGAGACTCTTCACGTATTTGAACAGAAGGATAAAAATGCTGAAGGGGAAAATAGTCAGCAAGTAGTTCTGGGCTTTTTTTTTTGCAGTTGGCAGTAGTTTGAAAATTGATGGCTATTTTTAGTTTTTTACTTAATGATGTGAGACTATGTCTAGCTTTAGTCACATTTTAAACTTGTGTTACTTTTGACTGTTTCCTAACCACTTCCTTCATCTATATCATTGATACAGTTCTTGGTCTCTTAAGACTGTGAGAAGGGAATTTTTCCCTCTGTAAACACTCAGCTGGGAAATTAATTTGTTCTATAATGAAATAATTAAGCATGTCATGATTAGCCAGCAGTGTATCAAAAAACATAAGTAATTTTTCCTTCAGTTGAAACAATGGAATTATTTTGCCTATTTTATCCAGGTCATGTACATGGATGAGGAGCACATCTTCAGTGTGGAACAGATTTCAGCTATGCTATTGACTAAATTAAAGGAGACTGCAGAGAGTAACCTGAAAAAGCCAGTAACAGACTGTGTTATTTCTGTAAGTAATTGTAGTGCGCAGGAACATTATGTCTTTTAACTTCAGTATCGAGGGCATTTTGTTTCTATTCATGTAGAGTGAAAAAGAACTCTGCTAAGCACTTACAAAGGGATTAATCCTAACTAGCTTTAGAGCTTTTGACTTAAAGAAATCCCAGAGCCACTTCCATATTTCTGACCCCGACTCACTTTGTGAACTTGTTCTCTTGGAAATGTCTGAACCTTTGGACCCAGAACCTTTCTGGGATCCAGGTATATACCCTTCTACTACAGTTTGTTTCCATGACTAAGCATCCTAATTACTGATTGAAATAAATACATATGTTTGGGTTTTTTCTTTAAATGTAAAACTATTTGATAAACAATTTCCTTCGTTTACCAAAGTTTGTCTTTTAGCAGCTGGAAACCTTAGTTTCTGTCCTGTTTATGTTCATCCTTTCAGCAAGTTCTGGTTTTTGTTTAGGTTTGTGTTTGGTTTTTTTTTTCCAATTTTGACTGCACAGAAAATGACCTCAGATCAATAACAGTCATTCCATTGCAAAGCCCTGCGTGTAAAATAACACCTGACTCTCTGTTCTCAATGACTCTTGGAACAAGTCTGTCTCATGTTGCATCTAGGAATATTTAGCTCTGTTATTATTAGAAACGTTTATTCTTCAGTCAGTACCTGGAAAGTTAGTTCTTCATGTGTCCCTGAGGACATCAGAAGTCGCTGTCCAATGCCAAAGCTAGAGAACTGTAGAAAATTTAACAATGTATTCTTTCAGAATTTCTTACCACTTCTTTCCCAAAGTAATTTCAGCCAAAATAAATTCTGTTTATTATCTCTTACTTCTTTGCATCTCTCACATCTGTAATACTGCTGAACTTTTTTAGTTTCCTCTTTACCTTCTTGGACAGGAGTGCAACTGCTAATTCTGATTAAGGTATTCCATATCTCCATCTCCATAATACCCAGTTTCACATATTGGGCCAGTACTTAAGTTTCTTAGCATTTGTATACAAATAACTTACTTGTTTCTTGCTAGTGTGTGCTCATGTAAACTAGCTGATGCTCATTTAATTCCATCTTTGATACTCAATCAGCATGGTAGTTGCATTTTAGAGGCTTGCGGTAAGCAAGTGCCTATCTCAAAGAGAAAGAATAGATAAAATTTTTAATGTTTTCAAATAAACAGCGTGATGTCTCATTTTCTGGAATTAACTTCCTATTCTCACCTGCTCTTTTCAGGTTCCATCATTTTTCACAGATGCTGAAAGGAGGTCCCTTCTAGATGCAGCTCAGATTGTTGGCTTAAATTGTCTTAGATTAATGAATGACATGACAGCAGGTAAGTAGGGTAAAAGAACAAGTTCTGTAAATGACAGGTGGCATAGAGGGTGCATTTATTTACTCCAAGAAAGAGGGCTGACTTAAAAAATCAATCATGAGACAAAAACATTTGGAAAACTTATTGCTCTTTTCTTGGTTTAGTGTCTTCTGTGTGAAGGGGTAGACAAGATCAAGTTTCAGTGATGGTTATTTCCCTGAGCACTTACTTAGGAGTCACTGCAGATGCTTGGAGTACTTGTTCATTTAGTTTACTGCCCAGACACACAGTGGTGGGATTTAGGCACTCCAAAAGGAAGTTCTCTGATTAAGCATCAACACCTTGTAACTTCCAAGGCTTTTTTCAGTATAACTGTGGTTTTAAAACACACACACATGTCTGCTGGCTATTTTACAACTCTGCCTGGGAGATACTCATTGTAAATATGAAACTTTGGTTTGGGTCTTGGTAAAATACTCTATGCTTTTGATTGCTATGCAAAGCGAAAAAAGAAAAACCCAACCAAACACTTATGAAAGCATATACATGACTAAGGGAGGATGTTCTGCTTCTCAGATCCTGCAATTTAATGGAATACAGCTTCCATGAAGGTAAGACCTTGTGTAGGTATATGTCTGGATTTGTCTTGATGCTTTTGATCCTGTAGCTTAATATTCATAGGGATGTGATGGTATGCCACTGGCAACTCACCAGAGTTTGCAAGGATAATACCTGACACTTCTTTTGCAGTGGCTCTGAACTATGGAATTTATAAACAAGACCTTCCAGCTCCTGAGGAAAAGCCACGGATAGTTGTGTTTGTTGATATGGGGCATTCTGCATTTCAAGTATCTGCCTGTGCATTCAACAAGAGTAAACTGAAGGTAGTAAAATTAAATGAAATTAAAAGGGTTTATGAGATATTAGAATTAAATAGCTTGCAAACATGCTTTCTTCTTTAAATTCTGAAATAAATTAGTGCATGGAAAGTGTCAGCAATTCAAAAGATCAAAGTTTTCATCAGTGTCCTTCATTTCATTAGGATGGTTTCAAACAGAGGCTGTAAATTCCTTGCAATACACAAATGTAAAATACATAATAGAATTGCTAACATTTAATTTGTTTTATCTAAAGGAATGTGTGTATGGATTAAAATTTCAAATAGGTAGGATGGTCACCTAGTTCCTTAGTCTTACTCCCACTGTAAAAGTGAAGAGCAATTTTTGCCTGCTGTGGTTGAATGAAGTACTTAAAGCCTGTGCCTTTGAAGACAGGCTGACCTGTGCCCAACTGTTTTTTGAAGCAAAGGCTTATTTGTATTGCAAGATTGATATTCCTTTGGATTTTACTGATTGTAAGACTGACTAATTGTGTTCTTTCAAACCAGGTACTTGGCACAGCATTTGACCCTTTCCTAGGTGGGAGAAACTTTGATGGAAAACTGGTAGATTACTTCTGTGCGGAAATAAAATCGAAGTACAAACTAGATCCAAAATCCAAAGTTCGAGCTCTTCTTCGTCTGTATCAGGAATGTGAGAAACTGAAGAAACTAATGAGCTCAAATAGCACAGACATTCCCCTGAACATTGAGTGTTTCATGAATGATACTGACGTATCTGGAAAAATGAACAGGTGAGTTCTGTAGAAGATGGGCATTTGCTTTTCTGGCCATATTTTTTAAACACGTGTTTCTTTCCATGTTGAAAAAAATTTACTGTGCTAAAATGACATGTAAGTGCTGAATACCTGTGGTATTTTTGTAATGCTGGAATAGCTAAGGCTGAGAAATGGAATGTTCAGCTACCTGAGTAATGTTTAAGTGCAATAATGTGTGCATAAGAAGCTTGAATTCTTTTTGTAGAACGACATGTTCTTAAAACCATGGATTGATGCATGCAAACCAGGGGATTTGGCTGCATATTTAGGCCTTCTGCATATTTTAGGTAATCTAAATCTCACACTGCTCTTACGATAGCAATAATTGAGGCTTTATTCCTTTTTTCTATTCTTACTGTACTGTGGATATTGGTAGAGATATAGAGGACAGAAATAGTGCTTATGAGGGATGACTTGATTATGGCCCAAGTGTAAATGAAGTCTGTGTCCTTCTGTCTCTTGCACATGGTCACAAGGCATGACTTCATTTGTTAGTTCTGTAACTATTGCCAAGAGTGGCGGGGCTTGGTTTATTTAGTTCCCTTCAGTATTTAGGCAACAGTTTCATTGTAAAGGAAGCCATCAGTGTTTTCGGATTTCTTATCTATAACCTCTACTGAGAGCCAAGTATATAGCAGCTGCCCAAATGATACCTTTATCTTAAATAACTACGTTGATAGTGGTTTTGGAAAATCTGTAGGCAGCTGTTTGTGTACTCCCTTGTCTATAGTTGCTGCTTCAGCCTCCTCACAGGGGTTCAGCTTTAATTCTCTTTGCAGTGTAGCCAACAAACCTAGTCAGCATCAGTTTGGAAACAAGAATACTAGGAAATGTTAGTGGTGGGTTAATTATTCACATGCTTTTTCCTCAGGTCACAATTTGAAGAATTGTGTGCTGACTTGCTTCAAAGGATAGAGATACCCCTCCTTTCCTTAATGGAACAAGCACAACTGAAAGTGGAAGATGTAACTGCTGTTGAGATTGTGGGAGGAGCAACCCGCATTCCTGCTGTCAAAGAGAGGATTGCAAAATTCTTTGGCAAGGATGTCAGTACAACACTGAATGCAGATGAAGCCATAGCTAGGGGCTGTGCTCTGCAGGTATAGTACTGGCAACACTTGATGATCTACAGTTATATTTCTCAAGAACACTTCTGTGCAGCTATGAAAAATAGTGAAAGTAGTCCATTTTAAAGGGAACATACATGTTCACTAGGTCTTTTTGTGGGACTGTGCCATTCAAAAAGTCCAGAGTAATCCTCTGGTGCAGTTCTCTATTGAAAGTGCTGATGCTGGATGTATTCTCTAAGCAGTCCACTCAGCTCTTCAAAAAGAACAGGTTCTAGGGATCTTTAATGGAAATAATTTCAAGTTGTTGTCAAGCTGAAAGATATGTTTAATTAACAAGGTATGAGAAGTATCTATGGAGATCCAAACTACTGCAAGTTTTAATTTTCTGATATCCAACTTTTCATCAATGTGAAACAGACTTTAATTCTGTCTCCCTTCCATTTTTACGGTTTCGAACCAGTGAACTACATTTTACAAGCAAACCATGCATTGTGTTCTTTCCTTTCTCCTTTAGTTTAGTATCTGTCTTCACTCTTTTTTCTTTGACTTGCTTCGTTACCCCATCTCACTAATTGCTTTCCATTACTAGCAATCAGTTGTGTTTGGGAAAGGAAGGAGGATCCTTAAGACACACACCACTTTTAGGACTAAGCAGTGCAGCATTTCCATTCTTTACAGTCCTGGTATTTGCTTAGACTGTTACTTTGTTCACAGGCTACAGTAAGAATGAGGCAAAAAGGTCTGATAATGCAGAGTGTAAACGCTTCTGCAGGAGACTTCTGTTCTTTTATCATACTGTATTGAAATCAAGCAATTTGCCTAGTTCTGCTTTAATAAAGTCAACATAGTTCTCTTGTTTGTCTTGGCTAGTGGAGTAGAACAGCTAACCAACTTTATTGCATGTCTTTTTTTTTAGTGTGCCATTCTTTCTCCAGCTTTTAAAGTGAGAGAATTCTCCGTGACAGACGCGACACCTTTTCCAATATCTCTGTTATGGAACACTGAAGCAGAGGACACTGAAGGGTAGGTAGCTCAGACTACAGTTCTGTGAAGCTTTTGACCTTCATAACTCAAGGATAATGTTCTTGCTTGCATTTAAATTAGAATCTTGACATTCTGATGCAGAAAACCCATAGACCATGTACCAGACATGGTTGACAGTGGAGATTATATAAAAGTATGGGTGGAAATTTTAACCATAGTTCATCATATGTTAAACTACAGAGATTTAAAAAGATTGTGAATAAATGAGCTACCAATTAATAGGTTATCTTTGCATTGCCTTTATGTGGTTGTTAGGTTTTAGAATACAAAATTAACTGGAACAGTGGCTGGATCCTGATCCCACTTTGCTTTCTGGCTTTTTTTTTTACACATGGTGTTCCAATACCTGTCTGAGATTCTTGTCTTAGTAATGTTATGCACCATGTAAATATTGTGAGCTTATGTGGATGCTGTTTATCTGACTGAAGCAAGAATTTAACTCCCAGCAGGATTTTTAACTTTTGTAAGAGAAATTACTTGCAGTTGTAGTGTCTTAAGACTGACATCTCTGCTATTAACTGTGCCATGCCTGTGGGAAGTGCAGTTGCTGCCTAGGATATAAGGAACTCCGAGTTCAACTTCTGGAAAAATCATAGTTCTAGAGAGACCTGTTCTTACCTTTCTCATGTTCTTTGTAATTCAGCCTTTTCTTTTTGTTTGTTTTCTATGGAGTTGCAGAACCTAATTGTTCTGCCTCATACTTCTGAGAGCAGCCTGTGGGATCACATTCTGGGTAAAGCTCACTTTCTCACATTTAGGTTATTAGATGAGACCACCCACAGTTCAGAGACAAAATTTAGTGGGGAATCAGAATCAGACTGGCATAACAGTGGACAGGCCTTAGAGAAAGAACATGAAGTAATGCTGGTTGCCTTTCTGTCGGATCAAAGAATGAATAATAATCTGGTGTCAGGGTTCTCAGCTGAACCACAGAAAGTAAATGAGTAAGGAATTAACAGGGCTATAATTAGCCCTTTGAGACTGAGGAAGGGTGCAAATTATGATTCAAATGGCGCTATTCCAAGCTCAGAATAATGTCTGCAAAAAACAAATTTTGGGGGTCTGCTGTTAATCTGTCACTGTATTGCTACCTACATCTAAACTTACTTGCTTCTGAGATTGAAAGTTAGTGGAATAGGACAATTTCCCATCACAGTTGAGAACAGTCTTTTTCCTTTGTAGGACAGTAGTGAAGTATCTTTATTGGAATCGTTCAGAAGGCTAAATGTGTCAAAACATGGTGATGTTCCTCTGAAGAATTTTGACCTTATGTCAAAGCCTTTCAGCTTAAATACTCTGCTAAAAATGGTATTTTTTTCATAATTATAGAGTTCACGAAGTCTTCAGCAGAAATCATGCAGCACCTTTCTCTAAGGTTCTTACATTCTATAGGAAAGGTCCATTTGAGCTAGAAGCCTTTTATTCTGATCCTAACGGAGTACCATATCCTGAGGCAAAAATTGGTAAGTAATTGTCCTGGAAATGGTGTTGTCTCTCATTGTTTTGATTTTAAACCAGTTCTGGAACTGTGGTGTTACAGTGTGGTTATATGATATCTATTCAGGTTTTTGTCCGAAGTAGTCTATTTTCAATTTTCCTGTTCCATAGGTAACTGAATTTGTATTTTTTTTGTTTTTCTACTTTGTAAAGTTGCTTTGGCTTAATGAAGAAATGAGGGGAAACAAACAAATGCCTAGAGGACTAGAATGGGGTTATCCCTGCAAAAGATAACTTTATAACTTTTTTAATCTCCTTCTCTGCTTATCATTAAAGCAAGCTAGGAATAATCACAAAATATATCCTGCATATGAAAAGTGCATCTTGAATAACTAGTTGTTTTTTCTTATACCTTCTGGGCTTGACAAAATGCTGAACAATTTTTAATCAAGGTTGTCTGAAATAGCGGCAGCTACAAGGCTACAGTATTGATTTGTGTATGTAACATTTCTAAGCAGCTCTTTCATACTTTTTGACAAATTGCAGCACTTGACAGTGTTGACACAGAAAGATTACAATGTGGTTAGAAACTAAGATTGTGATGGTAAAGACAGGCCAATTAAATAATTGCTCTTGAGTTCCAAACACGCAATTAAATGTTATATGTTTGCATACCATATGTTTTGGAAGGCAGCACAACAACGAGGGACTTTTTGCAAGGGCAAGCAATAACAGGACAAGGGGGAATGGCTTTAAACTGCAAGACAGCAGCTTTAGATTACATATTAGGAAAAAATTCCTCACTGTGAGGTTGGTGAAGCATGGAAGAGTTTTCCCAGAGAAGCTGTGGATGTCCCATCCTTGGAGGTGTTCAAGGCCATGTTGGATTGGGACCCTGAACAACCTGGTCTGGTTGAAGATGTCCCTGCCTACAGCTGGGGCGTTGAAACTAGATGATCTTCAAGTCCCTTTCAACCCAGGTCATACCATGATTCTATGATAGTAAATTTACAGAGACAGCAGACTTCCTTTTGTGTTAACTCTTACCATAAAAACTGATGGTGCAATTTGTGAGTGTTCAATTTCTATGGCTTTAACAAACAAGAAGCTGTTTAACTGCTCTTCTGAAAACTGGTAAGAACAGATTGGTTTCAGCTCACTTGCTGATTAATTCTTTGCTCAGAACAGAATTACAAGTAGTACTTAATGGGCGAGTTAATAGTTCTAATGAGACTACCAAAAGAGAGGATGGGTCATGCAACTCCAATATTATTGAATTTACAAGACAGAGGATTGTGTTCCTCAGCCTGTAAAATAAGTAGGTAAAAGCTTGTATGCTGTAGTTGAGATCTATTGCTGAAGGAATGGTGTGTGCAACCCTGTGTGTACCTGGCCTGTGACATCAAGGAACTTTTACTTTGCAGCTAAAGGAGCATTCTAGTCTCCAGGTCACTCTTTCAGTAATACAAGTAAAACATGTAGTAGGCAAAAGAAGCATTTGCTGTTAATGTCAAAGATATCTGATTTTTCATTTACTGTTAAACCAGTTGTCTGTCTATTAGTTTCACAGTGCTTGTTTCAAGCATTACAGTAGTTACAGAACACTTAGATTCTGCCTTGGAATAAAAGGTAGTGGCAGGCTTGCATGGATATTAGCAGCTGAAAAAAATGCTTTTGGAAATTGTTTCTCTGTTTTCTTGTATTAAAGACACCACTTAACATTGGTGTTAGACCAAGCATTTGTGTAGTTTTCTTTCAGCTCACTAGTAACACAGATACTACCAGTTTTGCATTTATTCTGTTTTGGTAGTGTCAGGAGAGCCTATGCTATCTCCTGAAAGTAATTGTAATCCCTTTTGATTTCTAAACTGAAGTTGGCTGTATTAGTTGTTTCCTTTTTTCTGGTAGTATTCATTTCAGTTTGGGGACCGTGAGATTACCACAGAGGCTTAATCCAGTATTTAGAAAATGTGTTGTCTATGAAAGAGGAAGGTGTTTTCCTGACTCTGTAATTATGAATTTAATTTCACTGTGTGAGTATTGATTCTTTTGGGTTTTTAGGTAGGTATGTTATCCAGAATGTGGCAGCCCAGAAAGATGGAGAGAAGTCTAAAGTTAAAGTCAAAGTCCGTGTCAACACTCATGGAATTTTCAGTGTGTCCACTGCATCTATGGTAGAACCAGTTAAAAGTGAAGAGTGTGAAGATGTCAGTGTTGAGACTGAAGTGGAATCTCAGGACCAGAGGCCTGTTGACAACTTCAGTGATGTAAGTTGACTTTTCTTGTGTGTGAATGTCCTTACTGAACAAAGTATGTTCTGTTGTTACATACTCTAGAAGAAAAAAAACTTCTAAGGAAGCAGAAGATTAATTTTAAGATGCACACAGTTGTCAGGAAATGTCTTTGTAAGAAGAGGAGACAACTTGTGCTATCTTGAAAGTGTGTGGATTTCAAAATGAGTTATTGGGCAAAATGCCAAGTAGGAGCAGGTGGGTTGCTTGAGGGTGGGGTTGCTTAGAGCTGCCATAGTTATCCAACTGTTCCAAATAGGAAAACTTGATTTGGGTTGTTAATCATCTGTGCTCTTTGTGTTAAAAGGATTTGTATGCAATCCTTCCTATTAGTAAAGTTTTTTGAAACTTTTTGTGAAATGGGAAGCTGGATGGTTTTCTACAGCATTGAAGGAGAAGGGAACAGTGGGGAATAATGCACATTGTTATAGTTTACTTGATGTTTTAATAGTTTTCTGAAAACTATTAGAAAACCTTAAAATTACTCAATAAATTAAAAGCCACTTTTTGTAAGAGGAAGTGGTAGCATGTGCACACACGCACACAAGTATTGTGCTGCAAGCCTGGCACTGGTAACATTTTCATAAAGTCCTTCTGAACTTGCACCTAGTCTGTATCTCCGTTAGTTAAAGCGTGTGTGTTTCTAAGTGTGCACAGAATGCTTTGTAGGGCACTTTGTACAGTACGTGCGTCAGAAGTGAAGTGCCCTATAGTTAAATGCAAGTGCACATGCCTTCTACATCCTTTGTGCCTGGGCTTTCATTTCAGAAAAATATCCAGCAAGAGAACAGTGAGGCTGGAACACAGTCCCAGGTACAAACTGATGGTCAGCAAACGTCACAGTCTCCCCCTTCATCAGAACCTCCCTCTGAAGAAAACAAAATCCCAGATGTCAAGAAAGTGAGTGACCCTTTAACTCTGTTGAAAATGTTATGCTCTATAACGGTGGCTTTTAAAATGGTAAAATATTCCAGGAAAAATTAAGGAACGTGGTGCTCAGAACCTTTTTCATTTTCATATCTTTATTATTGTGAAAAATAATGTCTATCTTATGATGATTTTTGTACAGAGTTTGCAAAAGGATTCCTGTAAGAAGTCTCCCTACCACTTCCCTGTCTTCATGCAGTGTTGTACAACTAGTTTGTTTGGTTGCAGACTTTAAATTTGTAAACAGCTGTTAGAGGCCAAGCTTATTTGGCCTGCTGAGAAAAGTTGGGATCAGGAATTCATAAACCTAAAAGGAAATAATCTATGTTAAAAACATATGCCTGCATGTTATTGCTAATGGTTTGTGGTTTTTCATCTGTACAAGATGGAAACACTTTGGGTTAAAGTCTTAATCACTGTCAGCAGCTTCAGTGAAGTGCTAAGCTACAGATGGACACTTGTGAAAAACTTGTAAACACATGGTATATCTGAGAAACATCCTTCCTGTAGCTCAGTACTTACTTCCTGTTAAACAGACTGTAAGGAGAGTAGCATAGGAGGAGGGATCCCCAAAAGGAAAGTGCCTCAGGAGTATATTTTGAAGATTCTGAAAGAGCACAGAAAAACCTCTGTATGTTCTTCCTCTGAATGTTTGTTTCATCATAGTGCTACTTCATCAGAAGGAAGTCAGAAAAATTATCTTATTTTTCTTCTTTCTAACTCAGACAAATGAGAAGAAAGGTGATCAGCCCCCAGAAGCCAAAAAACCTAAGATAAAAGTGAAGAATGTGGAACTACCCATTGAAGCTAACTTGGTTTGGCAGTTAGGAAAAGATCTCCTCAATATGTATATTGAAACAGAGGTGAGTTAGAGTGTGGTTTGAACTGCTTTGTTGTGTGCAGTTATTAATCATTCATCTGCTTTTCAAGGCACCTCTGTTCTTTCACTGTAACCCTGGAGTGTGAACTCAGTTTACAGTGAGCTAATATACAGTCTGACTTGTAACACACAATTGACAAATGTTTATCAGAAAGGTTGAAGTGTTGCTTATAGCAATTAGTATCAGAGCAGTGATCCATAAATGACATCACAGATTGGTATAAACTGTTGTAATCAAGAGAAGTGCAACTCATTTCTTCAAATGAGTCTACTGTGTAGCAGTGAGAATTCCAACAGTTAGGTGAGCCAAAGCCTCTGGGAGATGTTACTGGAGTTGTGCTTTGTAGAATGCTGTTTGGACACTGGTATTTTTTTAATTAAAATATTTTCTGTGGTTATACAGGGAAAGATGATTATGCAGGATAAACTGGAGAAAGAAAGAAATGATGCAAAGAATGCAGTGGAGGAATATGTATATGAGTTCAGGGACAAATTGTCTGGACCGTATGAGAAGTTTGTTTGTGAAAAGGTAGGTTATGGTTTCAGGATCTTCTTTGAAAATACATTAATACCAAATACCTGTTTTGTATATCTTGGCCAAGCTTTCTCAAAGTCATCCTGGAAACAGCTGCAAAACCACAACTTGTTTGAATGATGGCAGCAACTAATCCAGAACTAGATTTAGGCTTAGCAGATACCTATCTCTGAAAATAAATTTTGCCACAAGTGGAGTAATGTTTTGTTTTCAAACGACGTTGGTGACTAGAAGGGGAAGCTGTATTGGTGTGTGTGTAACCAAAACTAATTGTGAATTACAGCTGCACCCCAAGCATTGGCCTAATCAAGGACAAAAGGCTATAACATGTGTTGTAGATTGTGTTTCTCAGTTAAGAAGCTGGTGTGCCTTAAGTGACTTCATTAGGCAAAAACTGCAGTAGAAATGTAATTTGTATATCGTAGGCTAAGAATTACTGTGTGTATTTGCCAGTTTCCTGTTACTGCAAGACCAACAGTGGATTGGTGTGTATTATGATGTTTGATGTGTTGAATTCTATTGACACATAGGATCTGCAGGGATTCTCTGCGCTCCTAACAGAGACAGAAGGCTGGCTGTATGAAGAGGGTGAGGATGAAGCAAAGCAGGTGTACATAGAAAAATTAGAGGATTTAAAGGTAGGTCTGTTAATATGCCCAAAATACGGCATAAAGCAACATTAATGAATGTTAATGAATCATGTAAACACATAGGAACTGCTTTTTCTAGAAATTAGGTACTCCAATTGAAATGCGCTACCAAGAAGCAGAGGAGCGACCAAAGCTATTAGAGGAACTGGGACACAGGCTCCAGTATTATGCTACAATAGCTGGGGAATTCAGGAATAAAGTAAGTGGCCTTGGAGTACTTTTTTGTAACCACAGTGTTTCAGTGAGGCTCATTGGCTGGAAGGGCTTCAAATTCATTCTCAGATAAGCTGCAATCTGCTGTTATATAGGTCACAAATTTAATATCACAAATGTTTCCCAGTACTCAAAAAATCTCACAGTGTGTCATTTTCAGTTGCTTGATACTTCTGGATGTTTTCAGGCTAAAGAGGACATTTTAAAGATAAAGGGTTAGACTTGTGGTCTGATTCTTGACCTTTTAAAAGCTAATCTGACTCATTTTAGAAATGTACTCCTCTTCCAGCTCTTTCAGGAATGAGAGTTATTGTATGGTGAGAAGCATTAGTGGAAAAGCTACTAGTGGGTGAAGTAAAAGATCCAATTTTATTGATGTTTCGGGTTTGGGGTTGTTTTTTTTTTTCATTTGTATCTGTAAATTACTTCCTTAATAAGCATTCCTGCCTGAAAATTTGCTCCTTGGGTTTCAACCTAAAAAATTTTAATAGAGCATTTCACAACATTCAACTAATTGAATTTGAGTTGCATCAGAAACAATTATGTCCTCATAGCTAGAGATTACAAAATTGTCGTTAAGTGAAATAATTAGTAGTGTAGCACAGTCTTTAAATAACTAGCATCATTGAGAAGAGTGTATTTAAAACTTGTTTTTATTTAAGAACTCTAAATATGGATTCATAGGTTGTGTTGCTGGGTAGGTTCTTCTGGTGTCAGTTGGTTGCGTAACTGTGGCGTTGTAGGGAATGCTGAAATTAAACTCTGATCCTTTCTGCCTACATCAGAATCACACCGTCTAAACTACCTTGGGCCCAGGTATCCCCTCCTGGCGGGGAGGGAATCTTTTTTTTTTTCCTCTGCCTTGCTAAGAATGTTAAATTTTATTGCATGACTTGTATGTGAAGTTTATGTGCCCTCTCTGAATTGGAATTCTTGTTTGTTGGGCGAAAGAAGCTTTATGATGACGTGTATTTCTTGTTGTCTCTTGCTGTAACTAACTTGCTGTGGGTTACTTCTAGTTATTTTGACCATCAGTAAAGATTTATAAGTTGTAGATAATTGATAGCCTTGTTGGCATAACTTGGTGTCAGTAAATTTGACATTATTAACTAATATGAAATGTTTGTATTTGGGCAGGATGAGAAATACATCCATATTGATGAAATGGAAATGATGAAAGTTGAGAAGTGTGTTAGTGAAGTGGTAGAGTGGATGAATAATGCTGTGAGTGCACAGGCTAAGAAGAGCTTAGATCAGGATCCTGCTGTGCATTCAAGTGAAATTAAGGCAAAGCTACAGGTAAGTACTGTAAGAAACTGTCATTAGAGGTTGGTGCTAAAGCTAGACTGGTATCTGTCCCCGTTGTCTCCCCTACTTTCATCTTACTGCTCTACTGTTCTTAAAAGGTAGAAAGTATGGAGAGGAGGAGATTCAGTAGAAAGCAGAGGAGCTCCAGTATATTATATACAATTCTGTGGAGTTAATTGATATTGGTATTTCTCAGTCACTTTAAAAACTTGAGTTATTTTTCAGTGTTTTATTGGTAGGCAAAAACAGAATTGAAAGAAAAGCCATGTGAAATCCAAAACATGAAGCTGAACTTTGCCCACAGAACATCAGAAAGTACACCAGTTAATTTATTTCAGGGAGCAGTAAGTACGTGCCAGTTTGGACTCAGGGGAAACAAATAGAAGCAAGCTTGAAACAGTCTTTTGGGCACAGGACTTTTCATACTGGTGTACCTGGTGGCTTCTTAATACATATTCTGCCCACATCTTTTCCATTTCTTTTAGGAGTTAAACAATGTCTGTGAGCCTGTTGTGACACAACCAAAACCAAAAGTTGACTCTCCTAAGGAAGAAAACCCATTAAATGAGCGGAGTGATTATAAAACTGAAGACATGGGAGATGATGACAAAAATTCTGAAATGCCTCAGCAGAATGGTGAATGTCATCCAGGTGATCAAAACACCATTAACATGGACTTGGACTAAACCCCACTGCACTTGCAGCAAGTTGTTTCATCCCATGACAGAAAATATTCTGGCTGTCCTATGTGATGGGGGTGGGAATGCATTGTTTTGGAAACTATTTATATTTTTTTCTTAAGATTTGTCTGGGATATGTTGTGTTATGGGAGGAAGAATAGTAATAGTGTTGGTCATGACTATCCTAAAAGGAAAATTGCCTTGGTAACTTTCAGATTCCTGTGGAATTGTGAGTTCATACTAAGCTTCTGTGCAGTATTTAACCATTTGCATCACTAAGGATGAAAAGAAGCCCTTGCTCTGAAATGTACTGCTCCTTCAACAAGTTGTAATCGAAACACTCGTAGGCATTTGTAGATGCCAAGGTAGTTTTCTTTTGTCTGGACATCTAATTGGGTATGTCAGAAAAAGCCAGTGTCTGTCCCGTTCATAAGGACTTCCAGAAGAAATCCTTCTGTTGTAAGGTTTTTGATTGTTGCAGTCCAAAGTACTTATCAGGTAATAAGACAGTGAAATGAGTTAGTAGCATGCAGAAACGCTTACGTTTCATCTCTTGCTAAACAATACATTTTTCATGTGGAGTACATAAAATGAAGGAAATGCTAATTCTGTTAGTGTTATTGTGAAGCTTTTTAATGAGCTTTCAAATAAAGTTCATTTTACTGGTACCTCCTGGCGTCTTGAGTTTAACTGTTTTCAGTACTTCTGCTGTAAGTGCTACCTTGTCATGGTTTGACAGGCCATTGTTTTGTGTTCCTGTGCACGAGTCATAAAAAGGCTTAAAACTCTCACACTACATGGATAAGCTGTGCAGTGAGTCTCTGCCCCAAGGGCTGTACACACCTGAAAGAACCTGGAACACGGATGTTAAGCCTTAGGACAGCATTTCTAACACAGAACCCTATAGCTCAGAAACTGTATTATGCAGTTCGGAGTAAGATGCTAAAAACTGGTTGAATACTTTGGCCAGGCTCTACTGCCTTTTGTTACAGACTAAACTGAAACAGCAAAATGAGATTTTCAGCCCGTTCTGCTGAGCAAGTGGCTCTGATTAGACCTTGGTAAAGGTTTTAAAAACTATAATAATTCCTCTCAAGGGAATCTCTGTCTATGGAAGATTTATTTTTTTTAAGGTACTTGGAGCAGGGGAGAATGTGCTCTGCTTTAGACATCAAATTACCCTAGAAAATGAGGTACATGAAATACTGAGGGAAGGATTTTTCTTGGAAGTGTATTCTGAAGGGTGTTACCTCTACTGATGCCGGGGAGCATAGATCCCATGTATAAGCATGTAGCACTAGATGCTTAAAGATCAGTGTCACTAAATGCAAAAAATGTTTGTTTAGGGTTTTTTTTAATTAGAGTTTAGTGTAGCTACAGCAGTATTTTGTCTGGAATAACAAAATCAAAAGGAGAAAAGAGAAATTGGTGCTACTGGAGCTACTGAAGTGGGAGAACAGGTGAGAGGACCGGTGCTTCCTAGGGCCAGCTAATCCTACTCAGGACAAGTGTTTTATTTCTAGTTGGTGCTTTTACCATCACTCTTGGTCTTCTCACAGCCAGGGGCAGGAGTAATACTACAGCTTCTCACAGTAGTGCCCAATTTTCTGCACTGACTGCAAGCAACTGCATTATCAAAATGCAGATCCCTGTTACTGGCTGCTTTGAGCTGCCTGTTCTTCACTTCTGCTGATCCGTCAGGAAATTGTGAACAGTTGGGAACAATAAGAATATTTTGATAGTTCCCATTCCTTTTCCTAGAGCTCTAAGGGGTAAAAGACCAAACTTCAAAACTGTTTTAAGTGTGAAAGAGTACTTCTGTTTTGGAACCAGTAGAGTGGTATCATCAAGGGTTAAGTTTTATTAACAGACTACTGCTTGCTTAGATTATTGCTGAAATGAAAATTATGGTTCTAGCATCATAAAAGATATGAACTTACATTGCAAAATCAGCAGGAAGCTTAGCTTAATCAGAGGAAAATGTACAGACATTTGAAGCAGAATTCTGTCAGAACAACTCGCCCTGAATCTACAAAAAGCAGCTTTTCTGTCCCTGATGGATTGCCCTGTATTCACTTACCTCTATAGAAGGTACTGCTCTAACTTTCCTCTAATGAACCTTTGTAAAAAGCCTGCACTGAGAACAGACAAATCCAGGCTGGGTTTTTGTTTTTCAGATTTCTGCAACATTAACTATTTCATAGCAGTTAATGGTGCGGCAAGTGATTAATCCCTTATGATTAAGTGGCTTATTTAAATTTTTGTAGTGCTTATGCTTTACCCTGAGGGGGGGAGAATGAAAAGAAGAATGCATCAGTGATTCAACTTTCCCTTCTCTCCCCAGTTTAATGACCTTGCTTTCTAATTTACCTTTTACCAGACACATAAAAATCATGTGTGCCTGTTTCACTCTGATCTCTGCATCAGTCACGGTGAGTTGACGAGGTTCAGGATGGTAGTTTCCTTCATGCTGCAACATACCAGGAGAACACTTGACACTGCAAGGCAGCGATTACTGGCCAGTTTAATTTCCCTGGCTCTGGGGTCTAGTGGCCCTAAGGTGTTGCTGACTAAATACTACATGAGGGTTTGAGTCTTTTGGAAGAAAATAAAAACAAAGAAACCCCCAAAATTTGGTTCCTCTAAAGCAAGCTTTTGCAATTCTTATAAAGGATTTTTGATGGGATGTGTTACACTTACATACAATGTGCTTCTTGAAGTTCACCATTTTATCTTGGCCTTTAAAACTGTTTTGCTACAGTGGCATTACTAATAGGGAGAATTTACATCCAGTATTCATGGTGTTTTAATTTTTGAGGTGTGGCTTTTTTCAGGCTCAGTTCTGAGATTCTTGGGACTCCTTTCAAATATGATAGAAAAGTGTCTAATAAATATAAGCATTTATTTCTTATTCAGAAATCTGTGTGAAATATCCAAGAAAGTCAAATCCCAGCTAAAAATATTTAAGGTGAAGTGAGTGGAAAACACTCAAAAAGGACTTAATCAGATTGCCTTATTGGGTCATTATTAACCTTAGTTAATATATAAATATTCCTTGACTGCCTTTATCTTCCCAACATAACAGACTTGTGAGTTAACTCTGTCTTTAAAATAAAGTTTATGAGCTCACAACATACATCAAATTGCCTGAAATGCAATCTTCCTGTAATTCTGAATCTTAAATTACTCAAATTTACGTAAAATACATGAGGCTTGTCAGAACTGCTGTATTTTCTTTTGCCATAATGTTTTTTTCCAAAAGCTTTATTGGAACTAAGACTTGTGAGATTATGCACAGTCTGAGAAACGATTTTTTAAATTTTAAAGTATTTTAAGTCACAAAGACCTCAGAACCACAAAAGAATAAGAACAAAATAAATAATAAAAAGGGTAAAATCTTAAAATTTGTCTGCTGTATAACTTCTTTCATACAGGTTTGATCTAGAATCTTCTCATGAATTAACAGTTCATAGACTGACTACTGCTAAAGTCCAAATGAGGCATTTCAACATTTGGTCAAGTATTTTGCCCCTCACTGAAAGGTTCCTTGTATTGTTCCTTGTACAAAATGCTCCCATTTTGTAATAGGTTTTACATTCTTTGTGGATGTATGTGATGGAAATGATGGAGCCAAAGAAGCTAATCTCTCTAGATTACCAAATACACTTGCTTCATGCATAATGAAGTTCTCATTTATCAGATTGTAGTCTAATGCATCTCCTGCTGAACTTCATTTTGGAAATGCAAAGACCTGCCCTCAGCGCAGCATCTCACTTCCATCACTTGTTTCACTGGAGTGCAGCACTGGGGACCTTGCCTGTTGCACAAAGAAGAGCTGCTGCCTGTGCACGAGCCTCAGGCCCGGGCTGACCCTGATCTTTGGGTTGCTGGTCTGACTTGAGGACCTGCAGGACAGAAGATCCTCTGTCCAGCACTAGGTGAATGGGCAGGTTGTGAGGATCTGTTCATGCTCCATAGGGAACCTGGGGGTGTTTCCAGGAGACACTGATGGAAACCTCCCAAGGGTCCCGGGGCAGGAGAGAAGTAACCAGAGAACTCACCTCAAAGTTCAGGATAATCCCAGTGGTAAAGTCTTCAGTTAATTTTGGGAGAGAGGATGAGCAGAAAGCTCAAACGGAAACAAGTGTCACTGTTTTAAACAAGCTATAAAGGAACAAGAGACTTGTGAAGCATTTCTGTGACTGATCTTTAGCCCTTAGCCCTTTATTCGTGTTCAGTGCTACTGGTTAACTCTGCAGACAAGAATACTGTACCGACAGGTGAGTTACTAAATTTGAGTGGATGTTTTAACTTTCCTGTTACAGCTGAGCATCTGATTACCAGGTTGCCTATTGTTCTGCTACAGATAATGTTTGTGTTCTATTCATATATTTATGTTTTGTGTCTCCCTGTGATTAAGTCACAGCACAGCTCTTTGAAAAATATTCCGAAAATAGATACATGTTTGTTTATTCCATGAATGAACCTTAATCAATTCCCCCAAACTGGTATTGATTTCAATGAATGTTAATTCAGAGAGCTTTCAGATGACTTTCAAAAGTGGTGAAGGAAACAAAAGTGCATAGAAGAAAACAGGATTTAGGCATAAAATTTCCACTTTTTTTTTGGGGTTGGTTTTTTGTTGTGTTTGTTTGTTTGGGGTTTTTTTTATGTGATTTTCTTTTTTGTTAAAAAAACCTAACAGGCATAATAAAACCTCTTAACATTTGCATTTTTAGATTTTGGCATGTCTTATAAGCTCGTCTGTAGTTCTTCTGGCTAAAAGAAGTCGAATATTTGTTGACCATGTTCTTCCTCCTCAGAATGTAAGTTGCATAGGAAAAATACAAAAAGCTCAGAGGCATCCCCTGTTAAAGTGCAGCTGAAGACTAAAGCAGAAGAGGCAAGAGAGAAAAGTACAGGTCTAAACACTAAATGGAGTCCATGAATCTAAGCCATAGGCGCTCACCCACCCATGGATCCAGTGGCAGGGTGATTAGGAAAGGCTGCACTGGCTTTCTGCAGGTATTCCTTCCCTGTGCAACGGCTGTACTCCACCTGCTTGCTTGGCTGGTAGCATTACTTACCCCTGTGTCCCCAGACAGACTCCAGGGATGAGCTGTGCCACCTCTGGGTGAGGAGAGCAGGACTCTGCCTTTGCACATCACCTCTGATCTATCAAAGCAGAGGCAGAACAGAACAAAGATGCACAGGCACCTACAGGAAACCTGTGACAGCATCACTCACACTGCCTGCTGCTAGATCAGAGCTGAGGTTTCCTGTGCTGCCAGGGGGGTTGGTAATTAAGTAAACTAATCATGTTGTCACTGAAAAGCAGCTGGCTGTAGGTCCCTGAGCTTTGTGGGTATTTCCACAGACCAAACTTTGCTGTGGTGGACCACACTTACAACATAACTGTGTTCATGTGTGCTTGTCAATGATACAGCAAAATAAAGAATAAATCTGTAATATCCCATACAGTTGCCAGTTATACACAGAGAGAGGTCAACAGAGAAGAAAGTGTCACTGAATGACATTGTGAAGAGGCCCCACTTTGTGCAGGGCTAAGTGCAAAGCCTGACAAATGAAAGCCAAGTAAGTGCCTCAATAATGCTGTTTCAATGCAACAAAATGTTAAAACAGTTTTCATGCAGAGCATGAAACAGCCCCACGTGGGTAAATAGCTCCCACTAAACTGCAAGGATGTGAGTGTCGCAGGATGCTATGCCAAAATCCTTGCTGAGATTTCGCTCGGTCCTTACCTCCCACTGAATTCAAAGTAGGTTAGTCAGCATTTAGCCAATGGGCCATTAAATTGTTTTACTTGAAATGCTACACAGGGGCAAACTTTGCCATGCTGAAAACAGGCCTCTGCAATACCAAGGACAGATTTGCGAGAATGGGCAAGAGGAGAAAAGAGATTAATGTGGGGGAGGAGAGGGAATTTTGTTTTGTTTGGTTTATTGTTATACAGGGCAGGACACTGCTCATTTAAATCCTTCTTTTCTCTTATCGTATTTGCTCAGACATACATACATACAGAGAACCCCTTAAACAGTTTATCTAGGTTGGAACAAGTAGCATCACATACAGTGTGGCGGCTCCTGCTCCAAATTCCCAAGGGCGTAACACTCGGTGCTGTCAGCATGCACACATCCATAGCCATCAAGCACATGAGGGAGCTGAGCTCAGACTGAGATGGACACCCAGGCCAGCTGTGTGATTAACCAGTAATTTACAGTCTGGGATAACACAGCACGGGCTGTTTAATGGGCATACACCGTGTCGTGTGGAAGCCTGTGACAAACCCAAAGGGTAGATGGATTTGTGTCTGTAGCAATTTGTCAACAGGCAAGCTGACAGAAGCAAAGCCAAGCAGGGTCCAGAAGTAGAAGGAACCTGCAGAAGAGCAAATGGTGATGGCAAAACCATTTCTCAGTAACATCAGAAAGGGAGTCTTGGGAGAGGAACACATGGGATAAAATTCGAGTTAGAAGCAGTGATCCCAAATTTTCCTCCACTGATCATCATGCTTATGAGTTGTTTATTTACTGGAGATCCATAGCACACTGCCTTTGTCAGTTTTGCCACTCGCCTGAAGCGTTCTCTGGGTATTTGTCTTCTAAGCGAATTATTACTTTTTCAAAACTTTAATATATAAAAAGGAAGGTATCAATAAAATATTCACATTTAATGAAAAAAACCTCAACATTAAAATAGTTTAAAAATCCTGTTATCAGGAAAAAAAACAGAGCTCTCCCTCAGAATGAATTACTGTCATGCCAGGGCCAGAGGTCCTGCAGATGATACCCCACAGAAGTGTGTTGTCCTGTCACCAATTTAAGGGATTTATTTTAAGATGCTGAAAAATCATCCAAGCATCTGCATGCTCACGGATTAAAAGCAGAGGGAGAGAGTAGATTAGTTATTACTGCAAACTGAGAAACACCCAGTTCAGTTTTAAAAAAACACATAAGCATAGTGGTTTTTAAAAAAACTCCAATGTTATGCAGATCATTTGGAAAAAAGCATCCCATAGAGCACACAGCTGGGACATGGGTAATATCCTGGTCTAAATTCCTGCCTTGAGGCCCACTGGAAATGAGATTCACTGCTCCAGACCGCAACCCAGCCATGCAAACCTGTAGAAATACTGCTTGGGTACTGCTTGTGACTGCAGCTCCGAAAGCAAAAGGAAATAAAAAGCCTGTATATCCACTGCAAGCCTCCTTAAATGTGGAAAATAAAAAAAGTAATTACTCAACTTACAGAATTTAGAATTGCTTTTCTTTAACAAATGATGTTAAATGAATAAAACACATCATGTTGACACAGCAAGATGTACCTGTTGTTGTGTTGAAGTTATAGTAACAAACCTTTTTCTGAAGCAGTGGTAATGCATTGATAAGTATTTCTTAGAGCTCCCCTTCACAGCCGCACAAGGCTGCTGTTGGAATCACCACTGACAGCTTTCAGTAGAGCTGGTCAAAGAAAGATGGAAACATTTTACGCTGGAAAACCTGAGTCTAATGAAATGCAAAGCACTCTGCTGAACAATGCCTTTTGCTAAGATTTGAGGCAAAACCTTTGTAAAGTCCAGCAAGCCTCTAAGAGAACCTGTTTTAGCATTTTCAGAACAAAACCAGTTTTGTTTTCCTTTAGAAATAATTTTCAAGTTATGTTTATAATCCATAAGATAATTATGTGGCAGAAGTTAAAGCCAACCATTTCACTTTATCTTACATACTTCTCTGATGTTTCGTTTGCAAAGATTTTTGAAAGCTGAGCGATATTAATTGTTTTCTCAAGCAGCACCTGCTTTTTCCACCAGTGCAGTCAGTGGGAAACAGCATGTGAAATTTGTGAAAGCTGCAGTTGGAGGTCATGATCCAAACCATGGTGTTACCTCTGTGACTGAGGCAAGGAGAGTCAGTGGACAGCAGCTATCACCCAGGGTACCTCCTTTGCAGCCACAGGGCTGGATGGAAGCAGAGAAAAAACACAAAAGAAAGAGTGTTCATCCTCCCCTTTCACTCCTTGGCAGATTCTTCAGCTTGGTCAGACCATACACTTAAGCCTGACCCTACCACAATCTTGCAGCACCTGATTTCCACCTGCCATCTTGGTTCACAACCTTGCAATTTTAACTGCCTGGCCTTTCCCAAGTTCTTATAATTTCTGCCTGACTTTTCCTCATAGGCCTTATGAAAAACAGTGACTGAGGATCAAAGCTAAGATTAAATTAACAGCTTAACACAGAAATCTCATTTGCCTGAATTAAATCAAGACCAAGTTTTCTCTGTTGTGCCATGCTGGTTTACCCTATGCAGTGACTCACTGCTCTCATTAAATAATGCATTTGAAATACAGACCCAAGGTGAATCCTTATCACGTCATTCTGCCAAAGGGCTGAGGTTTCTGAGCATGAGTGGACCTCATCTGCCAAGTTCTGGCCCAAAGAAACTGGCAGGGCAGAGGCTGTTTTGGCCTCCACCAGAAGAGGTTTGTCCTCCTTGGCCCCAGACACACAGTCCCTGCTCAGGGAACAGGAAGGTCACCCCTACACAGGCAAAGTGGCCCTTACTGGCAAAAGGAACTAGCCAAAAAATGGGAAATCCACTTCACAGATGATAAAGAATTTTTTTCTGGTTTTTTTTTTCCACCAATTTAGATAAAATAAACTACTTCTTCTTTTAAGAGAGAGCAAGCAAGAGGAGTGTCCCAAAATAGCCAGCAGCTTATTACAAGATCCCTTCCCCCCCCCCCCCATTTTGTCCCATTTTCAATATCAACAATTCATTGAAGCCAATATATTTGGTTTCAACAGGCGACAAAATGGTCAAGACCTCTTTTGTAGTTGATAGCTGGTGTTGTCTCCCTGAGCACTCTAAAAGGAATCCTGGACGTCAGTAGCAAAAAGCAGGCCCTTCAGATCAGCACAAGTAATACACGTTTCCTCTCTGCATCTTAGAGAGGCAGATGGAAACTGCCACCACAGTTTGGCTCCCCAACAAAAGGCAGCTGGATGCTTCTCTCATCACTGGCAAACCCAGCTTTTCAAAGAACTTTTTTTCCCAGTGAATGGTCCAAGATTCTGCATTCAGAGGAAAATAAAACCTCATGGTGTTTCTGCAAAGACACACCCAGCTCTCTGGGTTGATTAGTCAAAAATTGCTTCTAGCTCCCAAAGTCAACCCACAAACAAGCAACTCAGTGGTTTTCCAGTGGGGCAGAGAGGGCAGTTGGCAATGTAACACCACGTCCCTTATGGAAAGATCCCTGAGGATTTATATATCTTGGGCACAGTTTTGGTTTCAAGGCCAAACAGCAGGTTCTAGAAGTGGCAACACGATTTTTGCTCAATCTTATTTTTTACCAAGCTCTAACTACAGAATCTGGATTTTCATTTAAAACAATTTCACATTATTTTATGCTAACATATAATGTCTTTCAGATGCAGTCCTTCTACTTAGAAAGCACACATTTATTCTTCTGTCCCACCCAACAGCCACAATACCCCCAGAACATTCAGGACACAGCTTTGGATGATATGATTTATCAACATACTTTTCCAAAATTAGAAAGAGATGTGGTATTTGCACATCATTAGTTCAAATACTCAACATGAGCCAGTTTACCTTCTGGTCTGCAAAGGGATGGAGTAGTCATGTTTTTCTACTCTGGAATTATTATTCCTCTTGGAAACTACAGAATCTTTTCTTAATGTGCTTGGTCCTCCGCTTAGTGCAAAAGGTTCTTATTTGCATGGGATGCAAGACTACAAATAGCACCAGTTCAGCTGTCTTTAAAGGAAAACAAAGAGAGACAAAGAAAGCTTGGATCTTGAAAAGTAGCTCAAACTCTCCACTCAAATTCATAGAATCATAGAAATACTAAGGTTGGAAAAGACCTCCTAGATCATTGTGTCTAACCATTAACTCAGCAACACTGTGTTCACCACTAATCCATGTCCCCGAATGCCACTACCCATTTTTTTGAATCCTTTCAGGGATGCTGATGCCCCCTTCCCTGGGCAGCCTGTTCTAATGCTTGACCACCCTTTCAGCGAAGAAATTTTTCCTAATATCCAATATAAGCCTCCCCTGGCACAACTTGAGGCCATTTCCCCTTGTCCTGTCACTGGTTGCCTGGGAGAAGAGACTGATCCCCACCTGGCTACACCATCCTTTCAGCCAGTTGCCCCTGAGACTTCTCTTCTCTGGGATAAACAGCTCCCTCAGCCACTTCTTATCAGACTTGTGGTCCAGCCTCTGGACGTGCTCCAGCATCTCAATTGTCCATCTTGCAGCGAGGAGCCCAGAACTGAGCACAGGATTTGAGGCGTCACCTCAACAGTGCCAAGTGCAGGGGGATGGTCACTGCCCTGGTCCTGCTGGCCACGCTATTTCTGACACAAGCCAGGTGCCACTGGCCTTCTTGGCCACCTGGAAACACAGCTGCTGTCAACCAGCACCCCCAGGCCTTTTTCTGTTGAGTAGCTTACTAGTAACTTCCCCAAACCTGCAGAGCTGCATGGGATGGTTGTGAACCAAGTGCCAGACCCAGCACTTGGTCTTATTAAACCTCACCCAACTGGTTTCAGTCCTTCGATACAGCCTGTCCACATCCCTCTGTAGAGCCTTCCTAACCTCCATCAGATCAACACTCTCACTCAACGTGGTGCTGCCTGCAAACTTACTTCCCACCCCTCATTCCCATTGTCAAACCCCAGCTTTGTTTTCTCTTGAACAGCACAGGTATCTTATTTTTTGAGAGCTCCATGTGCCTTGCACACACTCTGCAGGTGGGCAGAGCCAGCCCTGGACAGCCTGAGCCTGTTTAGCCAGGCTGGGCAGCTCCATCTGCTTGCACTACAGCTCTGCTTGGGTTTATTTGGATTCTTTTCTTTCCAGAAGCTGTAGTACACATTTTTACAGAGGCATACAAATCTGACTAATCCCCCAGGAATGTCTCAGGGGAGGAACTTCCTACAGAAAAGTAGTTACTTGCAGTAAAACTCCCACCAGATGCATCTGCCCCAGGACAAGTTATACACAATGCCAGGGAAAACTGCTTACTCCTGTTTGCCTCTGCATAGGTGCAGTCACAGATCTCATCATGCTTTCCTTCTGCAGGGAAAAAAAAAAGGAAGGCAATCCACTCTTACTTATGTCCTTTAAAAGTTTTTGAGTTTTCCAAAAATTCGCAAACTTCTTATGCCTTTTCAGAGCACTCAGACAGCACCTGTTGCCCTAACTCCCTTTCTTCAGGTGACCATCTCTGCCTCCCACAGCCAGCCTAGCACAGGACTCAAATGCAGCCCTCTCTGCTGCAAGTACCAGCAATAGTGCCTACAGAGAAGGAACCAATACAAAAAGAAATGTAGCTCCTTCCACTGCCATCAAAAGTCAAACAGGTGACTGCTGCCTCTCTGTGAGCATCGGTGAGCTCAAATAACTGCTTTCTTATTTCAAAATCCTACACTTCAGATGTCTTTAAAGAAAATGTTAAAAAAGATGTTTGGACTTTGAAAAGTAGCTCAAAGGTTGTGCTTAAAGTTCCACCCATTGTTCCCACTTTTATGCCACAGCTTTCTTTTCTGTTGAACATAAGGGAAAAGGCATGTCCTTAGCTCACCTTTACTGAGATCTCTGGTCCCTGACCAATACTACAGTGGGGCCGGAGGAGTTTGGATGGGCTTTAGTACTTAAAGTCCTTTTGGAGGAACTTGGGTCTCTGTGTCTAGAGGCTGCATTTAAGCAGCCACTACTGAGTGAGCAGCTGCCCAGTCCAGGCTGCATCACCTTGCACACGGGTGGGAGTCACAGGAAAGGACAATCACCACATCCCTTGCAGGACCTTCCCTGTGCCTGTGCTCAGAGCCTATCCCACCCTCTTCAAATGACGGATGGAGGTGGTGGTGTTGCTAGCCACGTTTTAAGTCAATGTCCAGTGATCACCTGCAGTCCCTCCTACAGAAACTGCTTCCATTTCTGTTGGAGCTGCTTATGTGTGTCAGAGGAAGGCTGGAAGTCAAGTGGTCTCAGGATGAGGGACTAAAGCCACCTTGCAGGGACATGACAGCCCAGTGAGTAACATGCCAAACCCTCCCTATACCTTAGTGCCAGTCTTCCAGGGTTAATCTGCTGGAAACTTCTGTGGCAGTATCCAACACAGCTGCTGGGTCTTATTGCCACCTGAGTCATTTACCCAAGGGACAACCCACCGCAGGCTCTGGACCCACACAGTGCAATGAGAGTGGGAGAAGGAGAGGGAGCAGCATAAATAGCAAAGTCATGTTCCTGGGGGCAGCTGCTGAAGAGATGACTGGGATGTGCAGCTACAAACTGTGTAGAGAGGGGGGTGTTAAACATGCACAGCCTGCATCCCCCATGCTCCCGAGGGAAGTAGGGAAGGAGGAAAGAAGGGAGGGAGGAAGGGAGGGAGGGAAGGAGGGACCAGCCGGAGGACATGCTGTACATGCCCCGTGGAAGACGGGAACATGTGTAGCTGCTCTGCATCTGTTTCCTGATACATTAGCAAAACGGGAGAAAGAAAGACACTGCTTCTGTGGCTGTGAAAACTGAGATAAGGGGAATGAGGCTTACAGTCCTTGCAAGCAATGTGCTCCTTATCTGCCCCAGCAGGACATTCCTGCTGTCTTGTACTGAGCTGTGCTCTCACAGGTTTTGCACCCTCCCGACTACAGGCTTGAGGTGAAACCACAACGCAAAACACCTTCCCTCACCCCTTCTCCACAGCTGCCCCTTTCCTCAATTTTACGTAAGAGCAAATGCACCAGCAGTAACATAAATGGGTTGTCTTCCAGCTGCATAGAAGGGAGCACAGAGCTCATCCCTGATTGTTCTTGGCAGGATGAAAACCAGCAGCTCTGGTCCTCAGCAACCCAAGTCCACAGAGAAAAGAGAAGGAAGAAAAGCTCAGCCTGCCTGGGGAGGGAGATGGGAAGTGGAGCAAGAAATGCTCTGTTCTTTGCAGCATTTTCAAGATACTCCAGCAGACACAGCTTCAACTCTGGCATTTCCCATTTTCTGAGGATTTGACTCCCAATTTGTAAATGTTCCATTACCAGCAATGGGCACGTGCTTATTTTTCACAGATTATATATTAGTCACACATTCAGATATTAGATAATTTCAGGAAATCTGCATAGGAAGGGTATTGTATCAGAAGCTTCTACAGACCTCAAGAGTGGACATATAAAATATTTTATATAATTATTCTATGATTTTAGCATCTTCTCATGTGTGAAGGTAAAAGGTTGGTGCTGTAAGGCTTCTGAGAATGCGTGTACATAGGCTGAAATTTAGATAAGAACAGCTTCATGTTAAGCAGTTCTTATATAAACCTGTGAGTTTCTTATTATGCCAAGTCAAATGTAATGGGCCCACAAATATTAACACTTGTATTTTGGGGGATGAAGTTGTGAGAGTTTTCTCAGGAAGGCTGAGCCAGCTGTAGCAACCCTTCATTGAAGGAAGGTAGAGGTACTGCAAGTGTTTGCCTGAGGAAAGCAGCTCTTCCTGATGATATTGCTCCATGGCTTCCTCGTGCTCTGTCTCTGCCTGCTGCCATCTCCCCTACAGACCTTAAGTCATCTGGGCTCCTGGTATCTCCTCTCCAACTGGTACCTGGCAGATTTGTAACCAGGTTTGCAAGAGAGTTGGTCACAAACATCGATGCTGCAGGACCCTGCACAGAGCTGAAAGTCTTGTGCATCTGGGGGGCATCTCTGGGGGAAAAAAACCCACTGTGAAACTAAAAGATTAGGGTTGAAGAACAGCTCCCGCCAAGCTCCTATTGGAAAGGGTTTGAGTTTCTGCAAAGCATTTCATTGTAGAAGTGATTGTACTCTGAGGTTTCCATGAGCAAAGGGGTTGCAGTATTAAGAGCAATGAGCTGCAGTGCTGTGCTCTATAGAGTGTCTGGCCATATCTGAAGCAATCCAATGGAGCCATAGTCCTGAGCTCGTGGCTAGCAAAGACACCAGTGACTCTCTCCTCCTACGACAGCTGGGACACCATTAGCTCTGCACCCAGCTCTGTGCTGGCACACCATGTCCCCTGACCAGGCAAGTCAGGGACTGCCCGGTCGTCTCCTCCTGTCACAAGCAGCTCATGCTTCTTACTGAACAAAAATGCTTTTACTTCATTGGGGGTTCTGAATACAGTCTGGTCACATCCAACTCTCCTTGGAGGAGCTCTCATAGCCAACCTCACAGCTTCCTGCTGCCCCTTCCTCTCCTTCACCTACAGCTCGATGTGAGGACCATCAATGGTGCACCCTGGAAGAACACAGAAATCTCCCTGAGCACAGTTGGGCAGCTGGGGGGGGTGGTTCAAGCCCCTGCAGTACCAACCACCTTTTGTGAACTCAGCATTGTGATCCTGAGTCACTGCATATTCCTCTTTTTTTAATTTTAGAAGTAGATAACTCCTCTCCTTTTTATTATCTCGATGTATTCCTCGTCTCATATCCCTAAGATTTCAGTTATGAATTTCCCATCAAGAAACACAAAACTCTTTTGCTCTTTCCTAATATGTGACCATAGTCACAGACTCTTGGCTCTTTTTTCACCTTTCCTTAAACTTACTGAAGCTTGTTAGTAACCCTTTTCCTAAGGAGCAAGGTGGACTGGCTGCAGTTTTGCTAGTGTTTCTGAACATGCTGCTCATCCCATCACACAGGTATAAAACTTGCATTGTGCCAGCAGCTTGGCATCTCTGGGCAAGGGGGAGCAGATGGAAACATTGTAGGGACCATACGTTTCTAAGAAAAGTTAGAAATTAAGAGAAAATGAACAATTCTCTCAACTTGCTCCAACACCAAAATTATTTTCCTACTACAGAGAAAGATGAGTAAGAAAAAAACCGGGACACCTAGGAACCACCACTACAAATGGAATTGAGCAGCTCTCTTGCCATTCTACCTTTCCATGTAACCTAGAAGTTGCACAGAGGTAGATCTGGTATGTCTGCAACTTGCTGCTACCAAGAGGATCCCAGAAAACACTGCCACAGAGTTTCAGAGCAGAACAATTGTCTATTAGTAACTTTATAACCTTGAATGAGGCATGTTCCTGTGGATGGTGAGGAAATGTGTTGTGCATCTCTTATTATTATTGTTATTATTAACCCTTCCTTTTTTGTTCTCTTAGACTGTCTTTATCTCAGCTCACAAAGTTTACCTTTTTTCCTCCCAATTCTTACCCCTATCTCACTAGGGAAATGGGGAGGGGGGTGAGCAAGTGGCTGTATGGTGTTTATCTGCCTGCCAAGTTAAACAATGTGTGTCTACAGTCAGATCATGAAGTAAAGGTGTAGTTGTGATTGTGCCAGCTCTATAGAGAACTTTATGTCTGCCTGCTGTCTGGTGAAAGGAAACCTTAAACAATGTGGTATCATCCTTGTCTGCAGTTACATCTTTGTTGGAAAAACCCCAGAGCCTTTTTGACATTTATTGGGTTTGCAGGATAGATGGGTCATTAACCTTGTACACAATGTTTATACTACACTGATAATAGTGTTTGAGTAACTCACAGTGTTATGTTAAGTAACAACGGTACTTTGCTTTGAGGTTGCTGGAGGGACGGTGTTATTCTTGCATATTATCAAAACAACATCATTTTTTCTGGGGATGGAAGGACATAGGGGCCTGAACTGGGAAGGGGAAGACTAAAGTCCAGATGTTTTGGGTTTTCAATGTTCTTATGAAAACAATGATTTTTAAGAGGCATTGCACATGCGGTTAGGCAGGAAAGAGAGTCTCTAAGTAACTGAAACAAAAGGACAGTAGCTTCATCATAACTGTTGTTCTGATGTTGTTGATGGTAAAGGATAGTTTAAGGGGGAAAATATAACGAATATTGCACTGGCAGTTAATTTGCACTATTTTCAACAATTCGATTAAGCCTAGAGAAAATAAATACATGGGTTTAAGGATGGTTGCTATAGAAACCAGAGGAGATTTTATAGATGCTTATGAGAGTGAAGGAGGTTCTGATTGATAAGACAATCGCATTCAAATAGTCACTATGGAAACCCAAGGTGACCTGGAGGAGAAGTGACTCCTCTCACTCTATTCCTGTGGGCAGATGAAGAAGCCTAAGTGGGGGAAGGTCTGGGCTGAGTGATAAAGCACACCTTAGCAAGGCAGCAGAGTTCTCACCTCAGTGCTAGAGATACTCAGTGCTTCACGTTGCAAAGATGTGTGAGGACTGACCTCTATATTTGTGAAATAAGTTTATTCACTTACCCTTGAAATAGTGGCAATTATTTCTCATTTAAATAAACAGGAGCTCTGCAACTGACTTCTCTGGGGGCAAAGCAGTTTTGAGAATCCTTCCTATGTCTTCAGTCCCTCAGAATAAGGAAGCATATTTGCATATCTGCCATTGAGCTCAGTGTTTGGCAGCTGCCTGTGCTTTGCGGAAATGGAGCCATGGAGTTGCTGAGCACTTTTTGCCTTCACTAACAAAACCTTGTCCCAGAAATAGGACAGAAAAAAACCTGAATATGCAAGTCTTTTTCTTCTAGTTTGGTTATTTAAGGACCAAAGTTGGTCAGCCTACATGTGACATAAACCAAAATTGGGTAGCTTGATAATACCTCAGTAACCACATATCATTTGTTTCCAGTATCCATTTTTTACGATATTGATAGAATGTTAAAGGGCAGGTGCTCGGCACTCCTGCACACAGCTGAAAACCAAAAAGTTATTCCATATGTTTACTTTTTTCTTATTATCTTGATTAATGCAAAGTGTTAATGTCATGGATATCAACTCCGGGTATTTGAAATACACCTGTTCCTCAGTAAGGATTCACAGTGAGCCAGACCCTGGTTCCTCTGCCCAAGCCTAGACATGCTCTTCTCCTGTATTATTTAGAAAAATCTTTGATTCACACTACCCACATAAGATCAAATCATACAGATATTAATCATCAGAGATTTTCATCTTGCATTATTTCCAGGGAGGTAAAAAGAACTAGCTGATGGTCTCAGGAGAACACTGATATTTCTGTAATTTCACCAAGTTTCCAGTGTAAACATGCAGATATAGGAGGAAATGATGTCATTTGGAGAAAACCTGAGGATGCAGGTCCAGACTGCAGGAGCAGAGCATTGAACAGCACAGTTTCCGTGCAGCTCTCGCTCCCCTGGGTTAGCTGCCGAAGCTGGTAAGAGCAGCCAGGAAATTAGCCCAGCCCAGCTGCCAGGCTGCTGCCTTTTCTAACCAGCCTTATGGGTTTAGAAATTGTCCTCCCATGTAGAAAACCTAGCTGTGCTTGTGCAACAGGCAATCCATAAAGAAAAAAAAATCAAAAAGAGAATACTGCTGCTGCTTCCATCATCAAAGGAGAAGTTTAAACCTGAGGCTGCTCCTAGGAATGCAGGTAGCACTGACAGCACTGACTGTGCTGGGGCTGGAAGCAGGGAGAGTTTGTTGAACATACATTATCTTGAAAGAAATTCCCACTGGTTTTAAAGATAAGCAGAATTGTTGCCTATTATTAAAGCTGTTGACTTTTATGGCTGGAGGTAGAAATTGGTGCTTTAATGGAGACAAAATGATTCAGCTACAAAGAGGAAGAGATTAATATTGAATAAAAGATGCTCACAGGAAGGTGCAGTCTGCTGGGCAAGTTTCTGTTCTGATTTTGTGTCTGGAGAAAGGAAGTACATAGGTAAATGGAAAAGAATATGTTAAGCTCTTTGAGCAAGAGAAATGGGTGTAAACATGTAGCTGAGCCTTTTATCCTCAGCCCTCTGCTGCTTGCACTCTCCATCACCAAATGACAGAGCAGCTCTGAGTTATTTATTACTTTTATTTCTTTTTAATTCACGTAACTCAATCTCTGTGCACCTTTCAGCAGATGTAAGTCACACTGGAAGAAAGAACAGCTGTAGCTGTTCTGGGAAAGTATTCAGGGTGTAAAGGTCTCCCAAAGCAAACATGGGAACCCAACAGCTTTCTCTACCCCTCAGTGAGAATGGATAATGCTTTTTAAGAGTGCTGGGAATTGGTTGGGAAGATGCCTTTCTGAGGTCTTATCACCCTTTTACTTCAAGCTGAAGAGGTCTCAGAGCATCCCTCCTGGGAGCACACACTGCTCAGTATTCTCTGCAATCATCCCAACTTGAACCAGATCCCTGGGCCTCAGCAACCCCATATCAGGGGCATAACCTGTCTCTTAACAGCCTATGTCTGTAGGCTTCACTTTGAAACCCATCCAAGGAGATGTTACAACTTGCTTTCTTCCTCCTACCTTTCAATTTTGAAGAAAACAAAACCCGACAAAAACATCACCAATTATTGTGATAGTAGAAAAGCTACATTTTGGGAAAACAGTTCACAAAAGCATCCAAACTTGTAGGGTTTTGAAATCCTAAAGCTCTCAATATTGTGGGATGTGTTTTGCTTTCAGAGCCCAATCCTTCAGCTCTCAGAAAAGTGACAAGCAGCTGTGAGCCTTATAGCTGTTCCCTGGTAAATACCATAAACTAACTGCCAGATAATGTAGGCTTTCTACAAGAAGTCTGCAAAGGCAGTAAGCACCATCTGCTGGCTTTAGCATGAAAGAGGAAGACAGGATTTTTTCATCAGGGTGAGTGCCTCTTCAGATCTTCTGCCCCCAGTTTTAGGGCAAACTCGAAGAAACTGGTCCAACAGCAGCAAAAACAAAGTGACCGGGGTAGCCTAACCAGAGCAAAACTCTCTAGGGAGCATCAGTCATTCTGCTGACAGATCAAGGTAAGATAGGACAAAGACAAGAAAGTTAAATGCACCGAAAATGCCCAATAGTTTTGTCAGCATTCAAACTGAGCATCATTGAAGACCTTAATTTTTCACCTGGCTTTGCATTATATTTGAAACACAAACACTCTGCAGAGAACATGAGCCAGATATTGCCACAGACTTTAAAAAAAGGAGCAGCCAAGAGGTGTTTTGCAAGAAAATGGCACATGTAGACTTGTTTTGCCCCCTCAGACCCTGATCACAAACAAGGATGTGGGGATTTGGCACAAATAGAGTGAGGCAGTGTTTCACAGATGGCTAATTCATGCAGTAGATGTTGGTTACCAAAGGACCAGTGATTAAGCCAGTGAGAGCTGAAGGCACACATCAGCTTGGCAAAGCTGCTCAGCAATTTGCAAAAACTGAACCCAGAGCACCAATAAAAGTAACAAATATGTAGGAATTGCCAGTTTTCAAACAGCAGAGCCAGCCCCAGGTTTTTGCATTGAGAGTAAGACAGAAAATGCCACATTTCTGGTTAATTCATAGGAAGGCCGAGTCCTGCAGTGCTGGGGCCCAAGGCTATGGCACATCCCTGGTGGTGAGCATGCGGAGCCCCCAGATCTTCCCTGGCTTGACCCACATGACAGTGGTGCCTGCCCAGTGTGAGGTTGCCTTGTCCCCCTGTCATGAGGATTGCACAGACTGGCCCGGCTGGCAAGCAACTGCCTGGGAGAGACAAAGAGCATCTGCATACATCAGAGGGAATTTTCCCACCCCAGGGAGTGCTGGGGTTTGTGCCAGGAACCACTGATGGAGGAAGGCTCACTCGGGTGCACCAGACCAGGCTTCTTCCTCCCTTGCTCAGCCTGAGCACTGTACACCCTGGCTCGTTCTGCCAGGAAGAGATAACAGGGGCAAGATATCCATTTCGTTGGCTTTAACCAAGGGATAATTCCTCTTCAGAGGGTGCTGCAATAAGCAATTGGAACTGGTTCCCCAGATCACATCTGCAATATGAAAATGATGAGGTTTAGCTGTTTTAAGCCTACTCTAGATTTTGACTACAAGATGAAACATGGTGAGCAATCCCATCCTGATTAGGCTTGTCCTTCCAGATGGCCACAGGAAATGGTGGCAGTGGCTGTCCTGTGCTTGCACAGCAGGAAAAAATAGGAGATGACTTAGCACATTGCATTGCTGTGATCAAGTCAATGAACTAAGAATGCAACATCTCTGTTCGCTGGTTGGATAAGAATGAACCAGAGTTCCTAATATGCACAACCTCTGACTTACTGAGGACAAGATGAATGACAGGGATTCAAAGTTTCACTTCAGCACAAACCCCTCAAATGTCTTATTTTAGTCTATAATCTGCAAATTAGACAACTTAATGGAAAATACTGAATATGTTCACGTGGCCATAGTCCACTGAGAATGCCTTACTCAAATTGTAAGCAATTATTTCAATGTTAATACCAGCATTCAGGTCATCTAGTGCTTTAAGTACGTCTTAACCATACCAGTACCTTTAAACAATATTCATCAGCAAAATTAAAGTCTCTGCTAAAACACCCTTATTGCTCCATGACTGTAGCTCCACAATAACCTGTTCATGCACTGCAAGGTTTACTGCTTTATCATCCCACTAACCCAATGTTTTGTTTGGCAAAGGTCCTCCCTTTACACTTGTTTACAAACAAATAATACTAAGCTTCCCAGGAGCTTAATTGCTTTTGTTTGCAATACTACATCTTATTATGGGCAGTTATTTGTAGGTACTTATGTATCCTCATAGTACCTGGTAATAAACCATGTGCAAAATTAACTGGAACATGGCCTGTTAATTATAAAAGGTGCCATAAATTACATGTTTCATTTAACAGAATGATTAGTTATAAATATTTTATTGCAACATCAAGCTGTTTGGTACACCACACAGTAGTTAACAGGGACATTTTTTTGCATTGAGTCCAACTCTGCTTTGTGTCACTTGAAAGGTAACAGGATTAAACCCTCTTACCCAGTGCTCTCCTCGGGCAAATGGCCCTATACTTCTTCAGCAGAAGGCCCAATGCCTTTCTCTGGGAGATGTAATATATTTTCCCCACTCCCCAGTGTAAAGCAGGGAATGGCTAGGCACGAGGAAATGTTGGGGTCACTGGCTAGGCTGGTAACAGCACAGCAGTGTCAATCAGCGTTACCCCTCATTTGGACAGAACATTTCTTAGTACCAGGTTTTTTGGAGGTGGGTCTGCAAAAGGCATTAGCTACATTTCACATTCACTCACCGTCAAGCTCAGCGTGCACCCATACATTGCCATTTATGTCTGACTTCAAGCCCAGTGAACACCCAAGCACCTAATGTGGGAAGAGTGAAAAAATTAAGATAGTAATGAAGAGAGACAAAATGACCTATTTAGTGATACGTCTTCATATATCCAACAGCATGTTGTGGAGAAACATCACATGAGACTCTGATGTCAAGGCTGGAGGGATCCAATAGGGCAAGCCGGAACCATTCAAGCTCTTCCCAGATAGAATTTGCTGTACTGTGAAGTAGTGAAATTCAACACCCACTTAAGCTTCTCCTTGATGGACTTCTAAAAAGCATGTGTGGTGGTTTAGTTATCTTGGTTTTAGTCTAGGTCTTCCCTGGTAACAAGGTCATAACTAAGGAAGTATTCCACACCATTCCTTCATGTAATCAGGGGTATATAAAGATGGGGAGTTTCCTCCCTTCTTTCTCTCTTCCTTTTGTGTGCTTGGAGGACATCAAGTCTCTGTGACCTTATCTATAAGCTCTTATCTATATGAGCTGAGGCCTGTCAGAGAAACTGTTGTCCCAGCTGCATGGAGGGGAAGGACCTGCTTCTCTTGAGGGGAGTTTTGGTGAGAATTAATTGTATTAGTTCCTTATTGAGCTTTTCCCTGCGTTTACGAGTGTGTGTATCTGTTTTGTTTGGTTTTACCCATTTTTGTCCCATTTCTCTTTCCCCCTTTTCCCTCTTGGGGTTGCTTTGGGATTTGTTCTGTAGATTCATACTGTTTGATTGTATATAATTGTAATATATGTGAATATATATATATCCGTTTACTACAATTGCCTTTGGGTTTTTCTTTCCTTCTGTCTTGGGAGGGGGAAATCTGTGTGGCTGGCAGTTGGGTTTGGCAGGGAGCCAACCCAAACCTCCACAGCATGTGAGGATGTTTCCAACCCCACACTCCATGAGAAGACAAGGTGTTGTTGTCAGGTCTGGTCTCTGTGCACGGCTGCCCTCTCGTGCCTCCGAGGGCTCACCTCAGACACCTGGCAGAGATTGAAGGCAAATAATATGTGACCCCCACCAGACTGAGTGCAGTGTAGGTAGCGTTCTATCAAATATAATAGAGAGCCATCAAATCCCACCTGGCATGAGTGCCTAGCTTGTCACTTGTGGCACTGACAAATCTTTTATTCCACAACCCCCTTTTCTAATGGTTGGGCTGGCCCTTGCCTCATGTCTTCACAATGCATGGCTGCATTTGGGAGTGCCAAGGTGTTGCTTGTGTGCTTTTTGAGAAACTGTTCAACATGTGCTTATTGCAGGGAGAGAAACAGGGACAGTAGTATGGATCCTGCCTTTGGGCCAGTTTGGGCAGGATTAGGATATTAGGATAATTTTATTAATATCTTGCTCACTTTGTGCAAAACCCAAGAATGAAGCTTGGGTCGTGCCCCAAGCAAATGCTCATTAAAATAGAATGAAAAATTGCATTTTACAGAAGAATTTTTATGTGAGAATTTGAATCTTATTTAATACTTCCTCTCTAATATATAGTAAACCTTGACCAAAATCTTCTTTATGAACTTCTGAGGCTGCAGCTCTTATTCCTGTATTTGTCTGAAAGACATGTCCTCCAAGTGAGAAAAAACATATTAAAGGACCCCAAGGCCTTCCCCTGTGCATACCCACCCACTAAATTCTTTGTGTTGCAATTCAGACTTTTTCCTGAAAAGTTTTTCAACTTCTTTATGACTCTGAAAAATGTATATGGCACAGCTTTGAGACAAATGTTATGTGCAGAGCAACTGAATTAGAATGCTTTTTTTTCATAGTACCTTTTTACTCAACTGGAAATAATAGGGTTTTGTAGTCTTTGTTTTCATGCTGCTTTCCAGACAAGTATCAGAATTTTAGGAATAATGTTTTTTCCAAGTATGGATCAGATCAATACATTTATGGCTTATTTTACATAAAAATATTAATTCTGCCATGACTGAGCAAATATGAATGTGGCCCAAATATTGTTTAGTTCTGTTTGCAGAGCTATCCTACAGTCCTGCAGTTTTTACTTAAGTCAAATAGCTCACTCTCCTGCATTCCAAAATCGTAAACAAGTAACCACTCTGGACATGGAGAGAAGCTGTATGTTTAAGATATCATTTTTTCATATTACATATTTTTAAATTCCTAATATGCTGTGTTTAAAGATATTCTGGGAAATTCGGTCTCTACAACTGCTTAAGGCTGTTGAAGGATCTCCTGTCTTGAGGATTACGTCCACAGAACAGAACTACAATTTAGCAAAAACAGGTCTTGCTTTTCAGGCTTTTAAAAATTGTAGGTAACAGACTGTGCTATGCGGACTCATCCACTTCTTTATTATCCACTTGAACTTCTCCACATGCATTGATTTATAGTCCTTTTTTCCAGCTCCTCAGAGTGGAAGAAACATTTCTGAGAAAGATTATTTCGGTTTTGCTTAAGGATCAGTCATTACTGAGTGTATTAATGTGAGCCTACACCATGAGTTCATTATTCCAGTAGTTGAGAAAATCTAATCTTTGCATTAGCTTAGGACCTTTGATAGGATTCTACCACCTGACTCCAAGCAGATCAAAACTGAGCTTCAATCCCTTCTGCTTTTTGCAGCCTGGCTGTTCTCTTAAATAAAATGAAAACCTGTTTGACTACTTTTTAGTTATCTGGATACTTGTTCACACTTTTCCACTCTCCTGCCATCTCTGGAGCTTGCTGTCTGATTTGGGCTGGTTTTCTTCCTTCTTGCATATCTTCCCTGGCCTCTCACACTTTCTTCGTCCCTGGCTCCTTGGGTTTGCTGCTTTGTCTGATCTCTCTTTTTTATTTTTCCTCTGTTCAGGTCCTCATTTCCCCTCTCTTATGCTTCCTGAGGCTCAGCCTGTTGCAAAGTCCAGCCCAAAGAGCAATTTCCATGGAAAAAGTGGAGAAACCGGGTGAGCGCTGCATTCGCTTCCTGCAGTCTCTGCTCAAATCCTGTCACCTCCTTGAACAGCCCTTGACTCCTCCTGTCTTTGTTGTCCCTTGTGGCCATCGATACAGTCTAAGTCATGACTCTGTGGACCAGTTTTGAAAGGTGTGATCACATCAGGTCGTCTACAAACCAGGGCTGTCTATTTATTATTTAAGGGGTTGCAGCACTATCCCGAGGACTTTAATCCAGCCAGCTGGGAAGATTTGTGCTGCTGGCAGGGTGCTTCATCTGCAGATCCTCCCTTCTCATGCAGCTGGATCCTTGACTCTACAGCAAATAATTTGTCAAACTAAAAACCTGCTGTTTTCATTACTGCCAAAATTCCCATGCTGGACTAGCATCCCAAGATAGATCATAACTAGGAGCATGGAGATCTCTAGTAACCCTGTTCCCCACCATCCATGACCATTTGGAAGACTTCCTGGCACAACTGCAACCTCTCAACTTGTGAACAGCAGCAGGAGAAAGGGTGTATTTAGCTGCCTGACTACAAAGTTTGGAGGGTGAGCAAAGAAAGAGTGCTGGCTCTTTCACGGTGCCACAGCCCCCTTTGTGTAGGCTGCCCGACCTACAGCTGCCTTTCTAGGCATGTGCCAGGTTTCCTTCTCCAGCAGAAAAGAACTTTCCCTTCTGACAGGTCTGGTCTCCTTCCCTGTTTAAGTCTCCCAAAACCAGATGGAGACTAATCCCTGAACACAGCTCCTTTTCCCCTTCCTTTTCCTACACTTCTTCCTCCCTCAGAACCAGACAGCAGGAAACTGGACTGAAGGAGAGTAAATGTATCTCCAGAAAAGTGCACATGCTGCCAGCAACCACAGGCTGGGTAACTGCTGTATGCTGGGGAGCCTTTCCTCCCTCCACCTAAACCTTGTGCTGGGTAAGGAGATCCCTCTGCCAGAAGGGTTGCATGTCTTGCAGCTTCTGTACTCTGTCCCAATGGCCGCGGTGGATCCAGTAACTGTGAACATTGTTCTTGGCCCACTCTGACTATTTTTTCCCATGGTCTTTTAGAGATAAAAATTTTACTGTAAAACTCATACCTGAAATACAGAATTCAGCCTCTGAAATTCTTCAAGAGTCGCTTGTTGTTCAAAGTTGCAAAGTAGCAGAAGAAAGCAAGTGTTACAGACAGAAGTCACCCATGGTGCTGTCAGTAACACTTGCAATAATAATAATACAGTAATACAGTATAATAACAATAATACAGTAATACGGTGCAGTGCATTGCCCAAATGCCTGGAGTGCACATTTGTAGAAGGGGCAGGTCTGGATTAATTAGCAGTCACTTCTTTTCCTCTCAGATTATTTTCTTAAATCAATTTACTGTATTTATGCAAACAAGATCGCATTATACATACTCCATAAATAAAACAATGGGGGTTCAACGCTTTGAAGGGAGCATCCTATATTTAATCCACTGCTATCTCCTACTGCAAGCTAAATGTCTTCTCCTGATAGCTGCTGGAAGCTCACTATCACTCACAGAATCTCAAAATGGGCCAGACTGGAAGGGACCACAGTGGGTCATCTGGTCCAGCATCCCTGCTCAAGCAGGGCCATCCTAGGGCACATGGCACAGAATTGCAACCAGATGGTTCTTGAATAACTCCAGTGAGGGAGACTCCACCACCTCTCTGGGCAATCTGTTCCAGTGTGCAGTCATTCCTTAATATGTAAGTAGGTCCTAGTAAAAGCAAATATCATTATGGAGAAGTAAAATATTTTCTGGACTTTTGCAGTCAACCAAGGAAAGTGCTTTTGTCTATTTTCCCCTCCCTTTCTTCGGAGCAGGGAGACATGGTGTTTTTTTCTGCAAATGCTCCATGTACTGTTAGTCATTCAGCAGTTGAGACACAACATTTTCAAATTTTCACAGAGCTGCTTTCATCAATAATTTACTGCATAAATGAGATCCTTGAGCAGCAGTAATTAACAAGATCCTGAGATGCTAAGAGATGGGGCAGAGCAGCACTTTGCTTCATTACCAGTACGCATACTGCTGACGGCATCAACCAGGGATTGATCCAGAGCCACCCTGTCGTACTATTAACACTGTACAAACAGCCTAGAGCCAAGGTCCTACTGCTGCTCCAGACATTGGGTAGATCCTACAGGAAAGGCAGCAGGACAAGAGCAGCAAATGGACTGATCACAGCAGACATTTTTGTATTAAGCATAGGAAACCTTTGGGAAGGAAGGTGAGGAAAGTAGGAGGTGAGAGGAGCAATACTGGAAGCAGTGCAAGTCTGCTCAGCTATTCACCTTTCAGAGGCAGTCCCAGTAGAGTTGTACAGGCGCCTCCAAGTGACTGCAAAGCCCAGCCCTGGCAGCTCCAGCTACTGCTCCTGTTAGGTGGATCTCTATCTGGCTTCCCCAGAAGCTTGTCCTTTTTGTCCCTACCACTGCATGGGAGGGGAGTGGAAAGGAATGAGCTACGAGTTCATGTTTCCCAGAATATGGGGAAAGAGAGAAATCTCCTCTCCAGTGAGATCTCAACCAGACTTGATTTTAACTCTGTTTTAACCCCATGTTATAGCCATCTCAGTCTTGGCTCCTTCTCTTGCTGATGTCCTCAGGCAGAGTTGCTGGCTGTCTTCCTTACCTCTCTTTCTTGCAAGCCCTGACTATGTCAAAGCCCAAGGGTTGACGAGGCAGGGTCCCAACACCAGCAGCAGCTATGCATATTCATGCAACCATCATAATAAGAGTGTGCAATACCTAGCATTTATATTGAGAATTTTGCCTCCTGAGCAGCAGACACAGATTAAAATTCTAATTCCATCCTTGAATACAATAACTGCTGCTCATCTTTCACTCTCTTGCCCCACCCAGTTTTCTTGAAAGTAAATAAATAATTGTCTGGTGAAAGAGGTGGTGTGTCTTTATTCAGAGTGATCGGGCTTGTAGAGATCTGTTATTCACACCATGCACACTCAGGTCCTGCATACAACATCAGCACTGTCTTTCCCCAAGAAGCAGTTCATGTCACTGTGTCCTCTCAGAAACGCAGCCTGACTCAGAAGATGCAGCAGCCAATATTCATGGACAGAAATTTCTCCCAGTTAATAGTTTATCCTATGTCTGTTTAGCTGCATCTGCTGCCAGAGGTTTTGCATCCCACTAGCTTTTATTTTCTTCAGACAATGCTGTAGGCTCCAGCATCCCAGCGTCTCTTTGTCAGTGTTAACTCCTAACCATCCACACATTCTTGTATTTTCTCCTCCATCATTTTGAGGCTGAACTCAGTGAGGAAAAACAAAGTTCTATCTCAGCACCACACTTGGTGCGTTAATCACTGGCTTGTGGCCTAGCTGACACATGTGAGTGTCTGAGAATGGCTTGCCCGAGCAGCAAACATCAGTCTGGGAAGCTCATGCTATGAAGATGAGAGGTTTAATTTCTCTGGCAGATCAGAACTTCTCATTGCAGAGCCAATAGCTAGGACTATTTGAGGTTGAATTGCATAGCCAATTGGATATGTTTTTGGCTTATACTCTATCTTCCACCTGAACAGCCAGCCATGTAATTCAGCATTCCCAAGCCATGTTTTTTCCCCACATTACTAGATAATTAGGTTCTTCCAAACTGCCAGTGACAGTTCTTTGTCTGGCTGTCTGGCTCCTCTTTGCCAAGTTCTATTCACAGAAGAGACATTTAGAAGTTGTGCGATGCACACTGCAGTGCTCATCACACGTTTTCTTTCCAGAAGCTCTTTGCAGGCTTCAAGTGATGCCGAGCCCTTGTACTCTCTGATGCATTTACAATGAGAGACTACTTATGAGAGTATGCAGTGACAGGACAAGGGGAAAGGGTTTTGAACTGAAAGAGTAGGTTTGGATTAGATATTAGAAATAAATTATTTACAGTGAGTACTGAAACACGTTTCCCAGAGAAGTTGTGGATTCCCCATCCCTGGAAGTGTTCCAGACCAGGTTGGATGGAGCTCTGAGCAACCTGGTCTAGGGAAAGGTGTCCCTGCCCATGGCAGAGAGGTTGGAACTAGGTGACCTTTAAGGTCCCTTCCAACCCAAGGCATTCTGTGATTCTGTGTCCACTAAGGTTGTTTTATTTTCATTCCCTCCTTTGCCGTATTACATAGACTTTCTTGTACTCGTGTGCTTGATACATACCTATTACATACCTTCAGCTGTAAACTCCCATGGTGTAGCTCATCACTTCCTGAGTTTGTGGAGTCACTTGCTCAGTGGGAACCTGCTCCAGAGGCAGGGCTCCCACCTGTCACAGCAGCTACTATCAACAGGAACATGTTAATACTGGAAGCAACAGAGTGATGCCCTGGTTGGTGCTTTCCAGCACATACTTTACTGCATGTATGAAAAACGCAGCTGAAAACTAAATAAATGGAAGAAGAGAATAATGGTATAAAACGCAATCCTGAAAAACCCATTTTCAGGTAACAACAGTGCTCATGCTGTGAGATTGCAGAAAAGAATCAGTTTTGCCAGAAGAAGAGTTGGTGATTTCCAAAATGTTAGTAATCAAACACACCATGTAACTGAGAACAATATGCATGTAGCTCTGATCCCTATAATCAGAAAACAGCTTGTTTCTTCCAGGCTCCAGTATGCAAAAAAAAAAGAGAAAAAAATCCCAAAATTGTTGACGTCTCTACTTGAGCAAAGATTACAACTGGCAGAGCACTAACGATCCCTGCCTCCTGTAAATCATGCCTATGAGCACCCTCACAAAATTGTTCGATGGAGCTGTGGTCCATACAGCAGGTGGTGTTCCAGGTCATATGTGAGACCATCCCGTAGCACAATGCCATGGCTCGTCACCACAGCTGAGCTGGAATTGGTGACTGGGTGCCTGGTTCATGCAGGGATTTTCTTGTTATCTCTTGCAGCCACAGAGTGAGAATTATTTCTCCTAACGCACCAGCAGTGGGGGAGGAGGTGGAGGGAGGCTGTACGTGACTGCCACATTGAGTTGTTAGCATGAAATACATACATAAAGCTACAAGCAGACCAAAAATTCTTCAACCCTAAGTTCTTTTCACATAGGCTGGAATTTGTGTCATGTCTACATAGAAGCCAGTTGCCAGAAACATCTGTAACCACAGCTGGGTGGTATCAGGTATTTTGTCTTCAACAGTCTTTATCACTCTACTGTCTTAGGTCTTACAAAGAGCTTACAAAATAAAAACAAGGCAAGATAGTAGGGACAAAGCAGGAAAGAAGAAAGCTTGTCCAATATTAACCTTGTTAGTGTTATGAAGTTAACCAAATAGCACAAAACCCCCAAAGTATCTTCTATGAACTGTCTTTATTCCTACAATGCTTCAGCAAAAATAATGGCATGGTAGGATGGGGAGAATGCTCCCTATCAAGTAAAGCACTCGAGAGCAATTTCACATCCTGTAGACACCAGAAGTCCTCACAGATTTGGGATTTTGTGGAACAGAAAAGGCTACTTACAAAGTCTCCTGTACACACTTTCCTTCAGTCCCTGTGCACCACTCTTCATTCCACAGCCCTTCCGTGTGATCATATGCAGCGTAATGTTTCCATCTGAAAAATTTACAAGCTAAAAGCACTTAAGAAGGGTTTGATAACATTTACAGACGTACAGATGCAAAAATGGTTTTCACTTGGCCGTTGCAAAGTAGTTTTTTTGTTGAAGCTTATTGCCATAGGAAGGTACATCTTTCAATGAATGACTACTTTGAATGCAAATCAGTTTCGTTTGCTTAAATCTTAAGAACATGGGGAAAATATGTGGCAAAATAATTTCAGATCAAGCAATCAGTATTCACAACAACTACCAGAAAATGCCAATAGCATTAGAAGGGGATGCATTACTGCAGACCAACCGATCAACAAACACATTTTTACTGGGACAAACAGCACTGGGTGTACTCTCTATTTTTGATTGAAACAGTTTTAAATGCAAGGAGAAAAAAAGACAGAATAGAAAATACATACTGTTCTAGGATACTTCTTTAAAATTATTTTTTAGACATTTGTAAAGAATAATAATGGTTTCCTTAAGATGGTTTTCTCTGTGGAATTCATACTCACCATGGGTGGTAAGCACTAGAGCTCAGTTAAGCAAAACATCATTACTACTGCTATCACTTTGGAACAGAACATTTTTTTTTTCTGGGCTTGAGTGTAATTTTTTAAAACAAGGGGTGAATATTTATGAAAAGGGAAACAACACATGATTAAGTTTCTGTTACCTAAACCATCCCTCAGCTAAAGTCATACAGAAATGGAGAGGCTTGAGAAATCACTTCAGGTTACAGAACAGTTCTTTCCAATTACCATTACAGGAGCTAAGTAGATGACTAAAATCATTTGATGAAACTGTTACTCAGCTTTATCCACCAGCCTTTGAAAATCTTGACAATGCTGTTAATTTGTGTTCCCAGCTCTCAGGATGTTATTGAGATGTAATGCATTCATTATTTATCCTTTAGACTCAAAGGAAAACGGAAAGAAAATACCTCTTCAATTAGAAATTAAGGTTGTTGTATTTACTAGGAAAAGCCCGAGAGGAGATTGCTTAAAAAAGAAATAGATTTTCAGGTTGAATGATTTAGAAGAAATTTTTGATCCAATATTATTATTTTTGCTACCTGGTTTATGTTGCGGAACAGCTGCCACTGTCAATACAAAATTTATTTTTAACTAATCCAACCATACAAGAAAGAAAATTAGCTGAAATGAATAAAGAACAGGAAAAGTTTCTCTTTTTCCTCCTCCCAACAAACAAGATGCACAAAAAGGAACAAATAAGCAATGTTGTATATGTAAAAGGTAACAGGCAGATGAAAATGCTTGATGACTGGGACAATTTAATATAATCCTATCTGTTATATTTTACTTGTAGCTTATAGTTTGCTCTAAAAAAAGGTTGTAACAATTTCTATCACTTCTGTATAGACTGTTACTAAAGCCAAACAGAACAAAAAAACAGACAAAACTGTAAAAAAACCCCCTAAAACAATTCTAAACCAATCTTTTGCTCTCACTTTGAAAAAAATGATACTGATAGTTTCATGTGCTGTATCATTTGTTCTACATTTTTCTGGCCACGTACAAACTTCTTAGATAAGCAGTGGTTACTATAATGGTACAGTTTATATGAATGCATAAAAATGAAGATGCCCCTAAAGTACAGATGTGGTGTTACATCTACACCTTTCGCAGACAAACCCATAAAGATGAAAATGAAAAAATACACATTTCCTGTGCGACATCTCCAGATGACTGTGTAATTTCCAGTAATTCTTCATCGTTTCTCTGTAAGACCAATTTTTCAATGATTGAAAATTTTACAGTGGGAAGATTAAACCCCAAAATAACTCAATTCTTGGGAAAAATCACCTAGGGAATTGTAATCCGCGTAATGAGACACATCTTTTCTTTTTCTTTTTTTTCGTTTTCTTTTTTGGATGCTTTTGAATGATTGTAGAGAGTGTTGGCTCCCTTAAGAAGAAGAACATGTTAATGAGCATGGGGCTATTCAGCAGTGAAGCTGAACTGGTAAAAACTCCACTAATGATGACTCACACTTCTTGAGACCTTTGCTGTGAGACTGGGGCTCTCAGGAATTAAAAATCTCAATTCAAGCTGTTTCCTTCCTGTGTGCAGATAACAGGTAGCATGTTTAGGTCTACTCAAGGGATACTCTCAGCTTTGGGATCCAGAAATGCCTTTAAGGCCCAGGTGCCCACCACAGTCACACCCTGGCTCCACGCTGGAGCAAGTCCTGCTGCCTGACAGCAAGTCCTGGCCAAAGGCACGACAGCACCTCACCTGACTTTGGTGACAGGAGACCCAGACCTCAGAGCACTCTTCCTCCGCACCAGGTAACTGCAGGAAATGAAATCCATTAAAAAAGTTACTTACAACTTGTTTTAGGTTACAACGACCAGCCTGACATAACTCTGTATAAGTGCTGCATTAGTAATGGCAGATTTAAAATGCAGCCTGCCAGCTTCCCTCCTTTACCACTGCTAACAGGAGCAATTTTTTAGAACATGAAAGTGGCACTGTAGAGCAAGGAACAGAGAAGATGAAGCTGGAACGGGTGGTGAAGCACAAACTGCACACGCATTTGCATGAGTAGAAAATCTTTCTGACCGTCCTATTTCTATCCAGCTGCCAAAGACAGGATGCGCCCCAGAGAAAACAAGGAATTATTTTTCCCTTTGACACTTTATGATCTCATTGCTTTCAAGGAACTGCTGCTGTATTCATAACATACAAGACATAGTTATACTGTCTTTTTATCTAAACTTGTGCACCACAGTCACATCTATGTGAAAAGAAGCATCTGAAGAGCTAGTAAAAATAGCAGCTATAGGTGTCATATGTAACTGTTTAAATATTTCATAACAGACTGAGGAAAACAAATCAACCTACTCCCTTCTGAACAACTCTGTCTCTCTAGCCAGGATCCTAAAGCCAAACACGAGGGATGAAGTACACATT
>JAWWMP010000001.1:48261790-48329058 GCA_035047865.1 Dendrocincla tyrannina | reverse complement strand
CAACCTACTCCCTTCTGAACAACTCTGTCTCTCTAGCCAGGATCCTAAAGCCAAACACGAGGGATGAAGTACACATTCAGAAGTGCTAAGAAGCCACAAATTCCATTAAGGCAGAGATGTGTAATGGCTTTTAAGATTAAGTTACTCGTATTTAAGTGCTTTAATGGAGATTTAGCAACCTAACTGCATGAAACCAACTTTGAAGGTTTCATTTACACAGCAAGGGAAAACTATCCCAGTTTTGGGAAGAGACAAGCCTGGACAGCAAGATACTAAAGCGGATGGGGTGGCCTATGCTGGGCCCTCACTGGGTCCCAAGCATGGGGCTGCCTGCATGCAAGTGCCTGACTGTGGGACACAAGTGGTCAACCTGGGCAGTCATCAGGGGAAGAGACAGGAGAACAGCTCATCATCAAAGAGAAGGGACACTCAAGATGCCAGCAACAGCCCTACATCTCTGCACGGGTTGCAGCCGAGGTGCTCTGTTTCCCTCTACTGGTAAAATTTCAAATGATCTTTTGAAAATTATTTCCGCAGGAGGTTTTCTGCTGGAGGTGTCCCAGGTCCACCATGCACTGCTTTGCTTGTGAGACCTATTTAAACCTCTGTCATTCTTCCTAACCCCCCCCCTTGGCTGAGTCCTTTGCTGAGTGCTGTCTTACAGCGTTCTCTGTTCAGTGCTGTTGACTTCAGCAGAGCTGGGCAGGAGTTTAAATTATTAAGAAATATTTCAAGGTGATTTATGGATATTTGGAAAGGCTTCATTGATTTCTCAGTGTGAAAGCCATACTGCAACACTGAAGCTATTCTAGGCAACTTAACAAGTCTTTTAATGAATTGCTGCTCTTTGCTTGTGTTCAGAAGCCAGAACAGAGGTTCTGTTGTTGGAAAGTCTCAAGATTACAAGGTGGCAAGAAGATGTAGTAATTGTACCCATTGCACTGAATGCATTATCCAGGTATTTTAATTGCTCAGCTAGACCACATGGCCCGTTGCCAGCTCCAGTAAGACTTCATGCATGATCCTCTATTTGCAGCTGCCAGAGAAAACATCAGTGTTCACATCCATTAGTGGCCTCTGGAAGTGTGCAAAATTCATTTGAGAAGGTGCTTTCTGAGCTTTCACAGAAAGCATCTTAAAGACACCTGGGTTTCCCATCTTACAAACTTCAGCTGCCTTGGAGATTTTCAGGCTTTTTCTTCCCTTCCATGCAATCTCCCTGATGCCAGAGGCTTCCCATGTACTATCCAGCAAGTAGTTTTGATCTGTGGTAGCACTAGAAGGAGTGATGTTTTAAACTGAGAATACACTTCAGTTTTTCCATATGAAATAAGAACAAATTGAGAATTTTAACTCCAGAAAAAATAATTTATGGCAATGTTTACTCAGATACAGAAGTGCCAAGGTTGTTCTTGAAACATCCAACAATTCATGCTCAAGTACACCTATTTAATATGACTAATAGATTGATTGATTGAGCTATGGGACGTGTCTTGGCACAAAGTATGTTGTAACCAACTTCAGAAGAGCCTTCAGCAAACTGGTAGGTGCCTTAAGTAAAACCATAGCTAACGTCATACCACCTGGTGGGTCTTCCAGAAAGTAAGAATTTAAATTACAGTTAAAGAAAATTATGGGAGAAGGAGAGGAATTTAAGTGCTCAGGGACAACGTTAGTCAGCTTTGATCTGTTTAGTGATGGCTTACATTTGTCATCTTTAAACCAAATACTTCTGCACTGAAGTTAGATGCAAATGAATTTTGTCTGCTTGCATTGCCCTCAACACTCCACTTTTTGAACACACATGTAGACTGTCAGTGTAGCCAAGAAAATGCATGCCTCACTGAAGCACTAAATCCAAGCTGCACTGGAAAGTTGTTAATAGTGTATATCAGTCTGCAACTTCAGTAAATGTTGGAGAAGGAACTTGGTGGAAAATAACTGCTTAAATCAGCCTAATCTCTGCTGCTGAAGATAATGGGATTCTGGTGACATTACTCTGAGATTAGCTGGAAGATCATGACTGCCTGCAATAACTGTGGGCATAATTTAGCTTTCTTCTGCACTGTTGTTAATGCACAAGAAAGCGTGAGCTCAGATGGACGAGCTGATCTCTGTTTGATTTGCAGGATAAGCCATTAGAAGAAAAAACAATCATTTCATAGTAAACTGAGCACAATTAACAGGCATTTGGGGACAATAGACATTTTTCCAGAGACACTTCTGAAAGCAGAAAGGGACACAATGGCAAAATCACATGATTTAGAAATTCTCTAGGGAGCACAGTGTGAGAAAGAATGGGTCTTTTTGTTAACCCTCAGTAAATGACGAGAAAATGGGCAATTTCAGATCTCATTGCAATTTGGAAATGAGAAAGCTGAGTGATGCTGGATCATACATCTCATTACTCACAATTTCTCAGTATTCTGTAATGTATTTTGCTTGGCTGGAAGCCTCCATTTTTGTACTTTTCCCCGACTGTGATCTTAATGAACACAAATGCTTTAATCATGTCAGAAGGACTGTTCTCTTCTTGCCTGATTCAGCTCCTTTCTGGGGATCAAACATTCACATGGTGTGGTCAAACCTTATGTAGTAAGAGGGAAAGGAGACACCAGGTCTTTTCTGTTTAACATGATGTGATCCCAAACATACCTGAGTGAAGTATCCAGATCAAGAACCCCTGATAAGAAGTGCTATACAGCAACAATACTTTGAATACACATGCAGTAGGTTAAAACTTCTTCATAATACTTTTTTTCTTCATTGATTCTGGGTTTTGATGCATGGAAATTTAAAGAAAATTTCTATTAGATTGGGAAAAAGACGACTTGCAGTTAAAATTTGCCACAGTTCAGAAGACTTGGTGGGTGGATATGCTAAGAATCATGTGGTCTTGTTCTCAGTTTGGCACTGATTTTCCATGTATCTGGGAGCAAGTATGTTGTCTCTATTTCTGTGTCTGGAGAAAGACTGGATTACCTAACCCTGTCAGTAAAGTACTTGGTGCTAGTGGGGAGAAAACAGGTAATAGGATCTAGTGTTCTCCATCTTTCAGTAACAGTAGAACCATAAAATGAACCTAATGAAGGAATTCTGTGCTCAAGACTTGAAGGTCTCTTCAATCTGTGAAGAGTAGGGCAAAACTTTTATTCTCTCTAATGGTTTGCTGTTGAACCTATTCTACTGAATGTCCAACAAAACTTCTATAAAAAGTGGCTGAAGTATGGTTCCACTGTTGACTAAGAAAAAACGTGGGCATCTGTTTGTGAGACGGGAATCTCAGCTCTTAATCAATGGAGATTACTTGGACCATCAGCATAGTCTAGACAGTGATTCAAATGGCCAAATGGAGGGGCCTTCTAGGCTCCACTGGATGTGTTGCCTCAGTACAGGCACCCACTGCTGCTTGAGATGCCCTGGGCACCCCAGTTAGGGTCTAGGTGCTCACGCAGAATGATTCAAGTGCTATGTAACCTGTGCCAACCCCACACATGTCACACTCCCTAAGAATCCCCTGTTTAGACCAATGAACTGAGCCCAGGTTCCCCACTAACAGTGGTGAGAAGAGCAGTGCACCACCATTCTCCTTGGAGTCAGTGGCCACTGTAGTGCTGACCAATGCTGAATTCACAGCAAAAAGCAAAGAAGAACTAACACAACCAACACTTGCTGCTGAGAAGAGAAGCATTGAGAAAGAACCCTTAACAAAGGGCTACCAAGAGCAGGTTGAGCTCATCCCCCCACCTTAGGGATCACAGAATCAGCCATACCAGTGCCACACTGGACTGGTGTCAAAAAACCGCAACCCACCTTTTCTGCCAGACAGGCTTGCTGGGTGAGTTCTTGGTGCTGCTGTCGAGTTACTAATGAAAGTGCACAAAAAACTCCAGTTCAGGACAGGCAGCAGATGTCCTACAGTCAATGTATCTGCTCATTTGATGAGTTAATCTTTGATCACTTCAGTCTGGTACATGATCTAATTATTTTTGCACCTTGCAGTCACAACTTCATTTAGTCAATGTCTCCCTGTTCTGCCAATGAAATCCTCACATAAAACAGCAGAAATCTTGCTGAATTCTAGATACAAAACTTCTGTATCTTCTCCTTTACTCACAAGACCTATCACCCAGAAGGGAGATGTGGATTAATTTAACAGATTGTCCTTGGCAAATACATTTTATCTGTTACTCATCTTCATGCTTACAAATCATTCATTTATTCTAGAACTTTTTTCAGAATTCAAAGTTTAAAAAGCCTGTCCTATAATGCTGACTTTGGCTGGAGTTGGAGTTAATTTTATTCACAGTAACTGGTATGGAGCTGTGTTTTGGATTTGTGCTGGAAACAGAGTTGATCACAAAGAGGTGTTTTAGTTACCACTGAACAGGACGTACACAGTGTCCAGGTCTTGTCTGCTCCTCACTTCACCCTGCCAGTGAGTGGGCTGGGGATGCACAAGGAGTTGGGAGGGGACACAACTGGGGCAGCTGATCCCACCTGACACAAGGGATATTCCATATCATGCAGTGTCATGGTCAGTATACAAAGCTGCGGGAAGAAGTAGTGGTGGTGTTTATCTTTCTAAGTCACTGTGATGGAGCTTGGTTTTCCTGGAGATGACTGAATACCTGCCTGACCATGGGAAGCAGTAAATTAACTCCCTGTTTTGCTGTGCTTGCATGCACAGCTTTTGCTTTACTTGATGAACTGTCTTTACCTCAACTCATGAATTTTTATCACTTTTACCTTTATGATTCCCTCCCTCCATCCCCTTGTGGGTAGTGAGCGAGCAGCTGCTGGAGCCTAGTTGCTGGCTGTGGATAAACCACAACACTAATAATTCATTGTTCTTTTTTTTTCTTTCCTTTTTCTTAATAAATTTAAATATTCTGTTATAAAATCTGTATAATGTTAGGGGAAGCCAAGGCCATTTCCTTGAGCAACTGGTTGTGCCAGTACCCTGTCATATTTACAGAAACTGAAAAAAACTTCACATGAAAAGCAATTTACTGAGAATATGTGATCTAGAGTATCTTACAAGAAGCTTTAATACAAATGAACTTGCTATTTAATGTGTTGTGAGCCATAGGAAAATGTGTAAGCTCAGCTGGCTGCTGTCCTATGTGTGAGTTGAAAGTCCTGTATTGTTTTTAACAGGATCAATGTGAATACAGAGTACTGAAAGAGCAAAACATAATTGGACTTGCTTTGCCAGTCAATTTGCACCATATAATCTTCTAGCTAAAAACCCAAATAGTTTTATTCACGTAAATTGTATAATGCACCAACAACAAGGCAACTGCTAGAATTACTTTGTTTATACACTGTGAGTGGAGTCTGTGCAAAAATCACAGTCGAATCCCCTGGTATTTTTGAGACCCGTTCCAAGATGGTGCAAAGTACAAGAGTCTGAGCTTTTTATTCCCCTAACTACAATTTGCAGTAATTTGGGAAAAACAACTCATATTCTGTAACTAGGAGAGTGAGGCCTTTGGGACAAATATTCCATTTCCTCTGGTGGCGTGTACATACCTTTGCACAGTGGGGCTATTGGTGCAAGAGGGACCTCTGAGTGTTGTCATCATCATAGCAGAGGGCAAAGCCCTGGCACGCTTCAAGGGGGTTCCCATTACTCCACTTGCTCATACCAGCCTACCAGGCAGCACTCACTAGGATATATAAACACACAGAATGCTACAATCTCCATCTTGGTAGGATCTATGAGAGAGATGCTTGTGTGTTAATCTTTCATAAGAGAAGGGCTAAGGAAATAACATTCTCCAGCTCTGACAACTCTCCTGTGGGTGAGACTGCAGCAGTTTGTGTTAACATATCCCTCCTGGAGAGTTCTCACTACAGAGGAGCATGCTAATAGCTTTTTGCAGGTGTACATAAGAGAGGACAGATTCTTCGAACATTCACGAATATTTTGATTATACCGAATATTACAAACCATGCTCTCACACGTTTATCATTGTAAACTCATCTGTGGGGAAAGAAAATCTCAAAAGAAAAATATTAGGATATAGAGAAAAGATTGTCATTTTTTTCAGACCTAAGGAATTTGTCACCATGGAGATTCTCCTGTTTTCTTCAAGAATGATTCAAATCTTACAGATGGAACATATGTGATAGAAACAAAACAATATCACCGAGAATTGAAGTTTAACATTTCAGAAAGAGGTTTGTGATCACCAACCAACATCCACACACTGTTCATGCAGAAAAAATGTGCTTCCACTTTCTTCTTTCTAATGTTAAATAACTGAAGGTGTTATTTCTAAAACTATCTGGATTTTAAGGAACTTGTGATGCATGAGCCAAATCTTGGAGTATTTCACTATTATACTGCAGTTTTATACAATGAACTCTTCTTTCTAAGAGCTTAAGTACCTTAAGGACATAATGGAGCTAAAATTCCATGAAAAGCTTGGGTTTAGTATTACTCATGTAAGTACACTTTTTAACTGAAGACAACCAAATTGTGCATGAGGTGGAGCCAAATGCAGGACAAGGCGGTTTGTCAGCAGTCCCCTGGCTGCCCCTGCAGCAACTGGAGGCACTGAGCACAGGGAAGCTGGAGTGTGCACAGTTCCAAAGTGCTGGCACCTCTGGAGTTGTGTCCTGACGGCCAACAGCAACACTCCAGCTTCAGGAGCACCCCTGGGAAAGAAGAAAAACTGGGTATGCTGCTATTGTCCTGCCTCCTGTGGCACATCAGACTGCGCCGCTCCACTTTAGTCACTGCTCAGCCTGCAGAAATGTATTTTTAAACGAGCGTGGAAGGCATTGCAGTGACAACCAAGGACAAACCAAATTAGTCTGAAAACGCGTGACAGAGTTTCTCCCAAGCCTGCCTTTCTGCTATGCAGCCCACCTGGCTTCCTGGACTGTGGCTGGGGCAGAGCTGAGCCCTCTCCTTCATGTCTTCCTCCACCGGTATTGCTGTGATGCCAACCCGGGGCTCTGGTCTGGCACTGCCCGTTGTGCCACAGATGCAATGTGGGGAGCACAGGGGAAGTACTGCACAGCTCAGGGCAGAGAAAGAGCCGGCTGTGCCTCCTGGGTCAGAACAACTGTTCTTTAATCAGACTCCTGAGAGGGAGAGACATCCTTCCTGTCAAACACCATTGTGCGTTGGTGGAGAGGGAGAGAAAATGCAGCCCCACACAGCGTTAATTAGAGCAGCCATGCAGGTCTAAGAGACATAAATCTGGGTTTAGATGACCCAGTAATCAATCAAAACTCCTGCAGCTGTGTAACAAAAGGTACAAAGGCAGTGTCCACCCACCCTTGTGAAAGTACACACTTCACACCTGATGGGGTTTGCTGTCAGCCGTTGTAATTGCACACCAGAAAAGGCATTGCTTGTCCTTCTACAACACATCAGAAGACTGGGTGAAGCATAAAGTCGGAACAAATATCCTGATGCACTCAGGCTAATCTAATAGAGGGGAAATTGGGTATTTAGTCTTAGTCAGAATCAGATTTATCCTGCTGGACCATGTGGTATTACCAGTGTGGAGCTGCAAGGATAACAGTGAGATCCAGTGTCCCAGGCCCAGGAGAAGCCTGGGCAAGTCCATGGCCCACGGAGCTACAAAGCCCCACAGAGACCAAAAAGCACAGAGCACCATTCAAGTGGGACAGATTTCTTGTAATGCCTTTACCCTAGGAACATCCAAGACACAGCCTAGATGATGAAATAGGGCCCTGCTTTTGTTTTTTTCCCTCTTCCTTCTTGGTTATTCTGATAATAATGCAAAGGAAAGGTCCAAGGTATTTCCATTATGAGTGAACAAAATAACTATTTGGAGAAACTAAATTACTTCAAATTCACAGTGTTGCAAATAACCTACTAAGGACAACACAGGAAACTTGAGCTGAAAACATAGCAACATTTGCACTTAGCGTACATGGGTCTTGGAGAAATATGTACTAAAAAATAACTGAATTAAGAGATTTGCTATGAAATTCATCAAACCTAAGCAATGCTGTCTGTAAATTCCAGAGGTCATCTTTGTGATAGCAATTAATTGATTGTACTGGAAACGGTGAGTGATATCACTTAACATCTCTTTCATGAGTCCCATATTTTTGTGTGTTCTACTCCCTGGGGTTGAAATGCTTGGAAAAAAAAAAATTCAACATGATAGTTCTATTTGACATGTAGTGAAAGTGTGTAAGAGACAAGATAATGTTTCTCTTATTGGAGATGGAACTCTACAATCTTGTTTTTATAAGTTTATTTGTGTTGATAACAATTGGTCTGTTGCAGCCAGAGCTCTGCCTTGCAGGTACCAGAAGGATGTTGTCTACAGTAATGTCACCTTCTGGAGTACTTAGAAAAGATTTGCATGAGCTAGACTCAAAATTACTTGACCTACTTGCTCTTACTACCTGTCCTGAAAAATTATTACAGAATTCTTCTTCTCTATGAGCTGGAAGCTGCCCCCTGATATCCAGCCAGGACTCATCTGCAGCCAGTTTCCCATTTAGAAGAGCTTTTCTCTTCCTTTTGTATTCACACTCTGTACCCTTTTCACTTCAGATGCTCCCTAAAGTTGATTTATGGGAATTGTACACTGTATTGCAAGTAATTTCTCGGCAAAGGCCTAAAAATGGGTGCTAATTTGGGGGCTATACATAGGTAGTCTCTAATCTTCACCCTGTATTGATTGCAAGCAGCTCCCTTTGCTTTGAGAGCCTTTTGCCATATTTTTCTTTCTTTTGTTGTTCAGTTTCTAACTCAGTTTGATATTTGGCAATGCTTACTTCTTCCCAGTACTTCTTAACCAAGAAGAAATTGCATGCTTTGTTTTTTATGTCTTCCTTTCCCTCACAGTAAGCTGTTTCCTTGCTCCTGATACATCTTTTTAATTTTTTTATTTTTCATCCAATTGACCATGGAGATCTTCCTTTTGGTTAGAATATAAGCTCGTCAGAGTTAACATACATAGTTTTTATATATTTAGAGGGAAGATAATCTCAGCCTTTTCCACAGGCAAGCCCTTTAATACTTAAAAGCATTAAATAACTCTCTTCATTTTGTCAAAACCTATCCTTTTGGAATTAGTGAAAATGCTATTCCATAAACCTATTTGTGTTCATACATCCCCAAAATTCAGATGATTCAGTTCAAAGTTAATTTCTCTGCCTGGAAATCCTGGAAGGTCCCTCCTACTTTCAAAAACTCTGTGTGGTAGATAAAATGTATTGACTAGCACATCTTGGAAAACATATAACTGATCATTGTTAGCATTTTCACTCCAGACTATGACTTAAGAGTTGTAGGAGACAATGATTTCAGCCATCCTGTTGTGGCTTGGAGTAGAGTAACAGTGCTTTGTAGCATCAAAAATTAATAAGCTGTAATATCCTATTCCCTTCTAAACTCTGGTGATATTGCTTATGTGAATATTTAAATTCTTTCTCAGAAACCTTAAGCAGTTTGGGCTCTATTACTTCATTTAGCATCTTGCAGAGGGTGCTGGGATTTCAGAGGGTTATATACATAAAAGGCTTTTTTTCCATGCTGCCTCTCTTCCAGTTGAGACTGAAGGCATTACAGAGACATCTATTGATTTTTCACATGGACACTTGTCTCAAACCAGCCAGGAATGACCCTACAAAGTGAGGGTCTCCTCTGAAGGTGTGTTGTGCCCTCCCTACAGCCTTCAAACACATAAGCTCTACCAGGTCTGTGTAGCCCAGTGTTGTCTGCATGTGTTTCCCAGGCTGCCAGCATTCCCACACCACAGGGTATCTGTTGTTGTGTCTGCCTGATCATGGTAGTCCCCCAACTCCCTGCGCGGTTTCTGCAGGGATGAGTTTGGTACCTTTGTTTCCATAACAGCAAGCTTTCTTCACTTATAAACTCTAAAGGTAACCTTAACTGTCCTCTGGCTAATCCAGGCTGGCATTCCTGGCCTTTTCAGGTAAAGCATGCTTCCTTCTTGGAAACATCCTAACGGGAGCTGTTTCTAATTGACTTTAGTAAGGGGAGTGTTCCACCTGCTGGCTTTTCTCTACCCTGCCCTCCTGCTCATAGGGTACTACTATCTTCAGCTCTTTCCTTGTGCTGTAGCCATGCCATTTCCCCATTTTCCACCTCTGGCTGGAGCTGACCAATAAAGGGGCATATTTTGGTGGTCAGTCTTGGCTGCTGAACCTGAGGTTAGGAACAATGGGCAAGCATTTAATTCATTCCTGAAATATTTTGGTTTTGTAGAGTTCCTTAGGGCCTGAAGAGTGTGAGACATCCTTTAATCTCCTCTGCTGGCTATGTTCTGCTAAAATTACTGATACAGATGACATTCATTTGCAAGCTACAGCATGTGAGCTACAGGAGCTGGAGCAGGAGATTGTTGTAGGAGCTGGAGTGAGTGATCTGAACACAGGCAGGAGGGGAACGGGTTTGGGGTCAGCAACAGCGAGGTCCACAGGTGGGCAGGCTGGGGTGGAAACTTGGGTTGCTGGAGTGTGGGCGGGCAGGGATCAGAGATGCAGACCTGCAGTACAGGAAGGCTGATTTTTGTGGACTGAGGCTGAAGAGAAATGTGGGCACAGACACATCAGGGGTTGTCTTTCTCTTTTCGCACCATGCCCTCAGAGGCTCCAAGGGGACATCAGTCTCCCACAGTTCAGCTGCACCCAGTTGACCTGAAAGACAGACTAAGAGTTTGGGTTTTTTTCTATTACTAGACAGGGAAAAGGGCCAAGGGAGTGGAAGCAGAAATCCCCCCAGTCTGTGGGCTTCTTTAGGGTGGAGCAATACCAGTGAAGATAGGGCATTGGCAGGTGGAAGACCCTGGCTACTTCAGGACCTGTGCTGGGAGGTGGGTCAGGAGGGTATAGGGCCCCAGGTGTCTGCCCCTCAGGTGCCCAGGAGCCTGAGCTGGGTGTTTCCCAGCAGGCTGTCTGTGATCAGCACAATACTGGCTCGGGAAATGCCTGTCTGGTTCCCTCCCTTTTCCAGATGCCATCTCTGTGTCTAATATATCAACCCAGTGATGACCAGGCTGCCACAAGGATAGTGTCACTTACAGCTGAGGCTCATACATGGCTGATCTCTCAAGGAGCTCGTGGTGGTGGGATGCCCATGACCACCCACTCCCTGCAAGCACTGTTTTTAGGACAAGCTGCAGGCTTGCTCTCCATTGCCACGGCTCTCAGTTCCTTGGGTAGGCGGCAGTGACAGCTGTGCTGCCTGAGTCATTCTCTGTGGGTATTAACTCAGCTCTGCAGGCCTGGTGGCGTTGACTAGCCCTTGTGAAGAAGACCTAAAGGATGGAGCTTCAGGATGAGGAGGTGCCTGTGGAACCTGCTGCCATCCTGAGAAGGGTCTGCATGGTCATGCTGCAAGCAGAGATTCAGGAGAGTTCATATCTAAACTGGGCATGTGGGCAGTGTGTTTGCTTTTGGGAAGGATGGATGTAGCCATAGGTAACACAGCTCAATAGGTACCAAGAAGTAGGTGTGCACTAGGTGATGGGCAAGGCATAAAATAAGGACAGTTTGCGCCACACAGACAACTTAATAGCCAGGATTAGAGTAAAAAAGGGCTATTAATATTCAAACCAGATGCTTGGGGTAGCTGTCAAACTAAAAATACAAAGTACCATTAGGAGAAAGCAGTAAAATAGTTCATCAGTGTAGGGAGAGTCTCTCCCAGTGACTTATTTTCATACCATGCACAGACTTTTAAAAAAGCAGTAGAATTAAACCAGCATTTGAAGCTGCCCTCTGGGGACTTTATTTGAATGTAATATATTTCAATTATTGTGTATTCAAAGTTCCCATGCTAATATACAATCGGCAGAGACTTATAATGTGTGTTGGTTGAAATCTGAGCTAAATTAATATAATCTTTTCATTTTTTTAAAAAAAGAGAAATAATCTACTTGGCTGCAAGTAGAAGATTGAGCAGAAAAGAGACAGAATAACTGGGGACTGATTTTGAAAGAAGCTCTTACAGCCAATTGCTCAGAGCCAGTGCCAGAAAATAAGGGAAACCTTCTTATATTAAACATGATTGTTGTGACCTTCTCTGGTTAACCTACAGAAAGGAAACCAAGCTATACACTGTGTATGATTTCTTGTTATTACAGCTGGGCTGTTTTTCAGTGAACCTGCAGAAACTGGAATGTTTGTTTTGATTTATTTTTGCCTTGTTTTTGCTCAAAAGACTAAACACAAATGAAACATATTCTAGGACTGCACATGTGTACTCATTTCTCTTTGAGTACTGTGACTGTGACCCTGATCTCACCTCCTTTGTGAACATCACAGCTAGGCATGTCCCTGCCTCCCTCCTTGCAGGTTTACACAGACAGGCTGTGCAATGGGTACTGAGCATTGTCCTCTTCTCAGTGCAGAGATTGGAGCTGTACCTGACCCTTGAGGGAGGGCTGGTAAAGTAAGCTCTCTCTTATCCTTCTTCTTCTGAGGCAAGCACCACTTAAGCTCCCCCGGGGATTGCATAAATGAGATGGAGAGCAGCAATTTGATGTATTTACGTGCAGCAGAGTCAAGAGGGCCCCACTGTGCCTGGGATGCACATGAACAGAGCTCCAGAGAGCTCCCGCTGTGGGGAACCACAGGGACAAAACAGACCAGCAGTAAGACTGGAGGGACAAGGACAGTGCAGTCGTGTGTGTGCTTTTGCATTCTTGTCAGCCTCAGAGGTTTTCTGCAGAGGTACACTAATGTATGCAGCAAAATCAAGAGCATAAGAAAATTCCCACAGAATCCAGACTCGGTGAGCTAACTGTGGATTAGGTCATTTTCTATGTGCTTTCCAAGATGACTACATATACCTAATTAAGATGCCTAATGTATTTTATTTAGCCTAAATGGTGATGGAGGAGGAAGGTTATTGGTCTGGTGTCCAGGGTATTGGCAGGGCTGACTTTTATGTGGATTGGAATTAAGCAGGCTTTCAGTTTCCAAGGAATAAACGTACCCACAAGGCTCAGTCACACAGTTGCTTTAAGGAACAGTGAAATCACTGAAAACATCTCCTGAAAGCATAAGATTCCACTGATTCATCTTTCTGTGTCATTTCTTGGCCTCAGTTCTCACTTCAGGAAAAATATGCATTTGACTTTTATTGAGAATGAAGTTATTTAAAGAATAAAACAATCACAGAATGTTTGAGGATGGAACACACCTAGAGATTATCTAGCCCAAACCCCTGCTCAAGCAAAGCCACCTAAAGCTGGCTGCCCAGGACCATGTCCAGATGGGTTTTGAATATCTCCAGGGATGGTGGCTACACAAGCTCTCAGTGCAACTCGTTCCACTGTTGGATCACTTTTTAAAAAGTGTATTTCTGTATTTCCAGTTGTTCCCATTACTTCTTCACCTTCCATGTAGCATCAATAAGAAAAGTCTGGCTTTGCCTTCTTTACTGTCTCTCATCATCGGGTATACATTTATAAGGTCCCCCTGAACCTTCTCTGGGCTGAACAGTCCCAGCTCCCTCAACATTTCCTCAAACGTCAGGTGCTCCAACCCATTAATTACCTTCTTGGTCCTTCAAGGGATTTTGTCCAGTATATCCACATATTGTGTGTACTGGGGATGGGGATCCCAGGCTTGGACACAGCACCCTGGGTGTGTTTCACCAGGGCTGATCAGATGGCAATGATTGCTTTCCTTGCCCGGCTAATGACACTCTTCTTAGTGAGCCCAGGAAGTTGCTTTGACACAATGGTACCTGCTGGCTTATGGTCAGCTTGGTGTCCTCCAGGACCTCAAGTCCTCCTCTGCAAAGCTCTTTCCAGCTAGCTGGTCCCCAGTGTGTTCTGCTGCATAGTTATTCCTCCTAAAGGGCAAAGCTGGACACTCCTCTTTGCTGAACTTGATGAGATCCCATTGCCATCTCATTTCTTCAGCTCTTGAGGTCCCCCTGAATGGTAGCACAACTAGCTGGTGCACCAAACCCTCCTCCTCATTTTGTATCTTCTGCAAACTTACTGAGGGTTCATGCTGTCCCATCTTCAAGTTCATTAATGAAGTGGTTAAGCATATTTGACCCAGTACCCCAGGGTACTCCACTAGGGCCTGGCCTCTACCAGGACTGCGTGTCACTGATCACAATCCTCTGAACTCAGAGGTTCACCTTAACACTCACATATCTAGTCTGAACTCTATCAGTTTGTCTGTGGAAATAGGTTTGATGAAAATCAGGGTAAACAAAAAGCCACGGCTCTCTCCTCATCCATCAGCCATCTCATAAGGCCATTGGGCTGGTCAAACATAATTTTACTTTCATAACCCTCACAAATCCATGTTGACTTCTTCCAGTCACTGTGTTCTTTTTCATATATTTGGAAATGTTTTCCAGGATTACTTGCTCCATTATTTTCCTAGACACTAAGGTCAGACTGACCAGTCTGTAGATCCCAAGACCTTGTTTTCTTGCTTTCCTTGAAGATAGGAGTGATACTTGCTTTCTTCCTGTCCTTAGGTACTTCTCCTGAGCACAACAGCCTTTCAGGGATATTTGAGGTTGGCCTTGTACCTATAATTGGCCAGCTTGCTCAGCACTTCTGGGTGACTCCTGTCAGGTCCCACAGACTTCTATATGTCTAGTTGATTTAATTGTTCCCTAAACTGGTTCTCTTACAGTAAGAGCAACTCTTTTTTGCTCCAGGCATTCCAATGAATATAAGGAGCCCTGGGATTGCTGAACGTAGGCCTTACTGGAATGGGGTACATCAGCATCTTCCATGTCCTTTGCCACCAGATCTCCCTCTCCCTTCAGCAGCAGCCCCACAGTTTCCCTTTTGTTGCTGGTAAATCTGTAGAAGCCCTTCTTGCTGTCCTTCACATCTGTTGCCAGATTCAACTCCAGGTGGGCTTTGACTTTCCTAACCCCCTCCCTGCACATTCCAACAAGGTCTCTGTATTCCGCATGGGTACCTGACCCTGATTCTACCTCTTGTGTGCGTTTTTTTTGTGTTTGAGTTTTGTCAGGACCTCCTTGTATATCCATGCCTGCTTCTTGATGCCTTTGCTTAATGTCTGGCACATCCTGCAGGGATGGACCATTCTTGAGTTTTCAGGGGATGATCCTTGAAAATTAACCATCTCCCCTGAACCCCTCTTCTTTTCAGGACCCATGGGATCCTTCTAAGCACCCATCTGAAAAGGCTGACATCTGCTCTTCTGAAGTCCAGGGCTGAAGTCCTGCATTTTTCCCTGCTCACTCCACTCAGGATTCTGAATGCCACCATCTCATGGTCGTTGCAGCCAGCGCCACCCCAGCCTTCACATCCCTAGCCACTTCTTCCTTGTTTGTGATTCTGAAGTCCAGCAGGTCATCCCCTTTGTTGTCTCTTCAGTCACCTGCACCAGGAGGTTATTGTCAGTATACTTCAGAGACATCCTGTTTGTTGCCCATCCAGCAGAAACTGAGGTGTTTCAAGCCTCCCTTGAGAATTAGGGCCTGTGAATGTGCTTCTTCCAGTTACCTGAAGAAATCACCCTTTTTTTTTTTTGGTTTTTTTTTTTTTTTTTGCTATTTTGATGAAGCAGCAACCATTTAAGCAAGGATGTTGTATTAAGGAATTACTTCCACCCATTCTGCTTTCCTTTCAGTCTTTTAATGCAATTTTCCAGATTTTTCGCCTTTAATGCTGAAGCTCTCTGGAAAGGAAGGGGGTTTGGAAAATTTGAGTAAAACTGGAGTATTTATGCTTGAGAACGGAGAACACACACCTCCCCCACCACACAAGTTCACTTGAACCTTTTCTTGAGCTGTCTCACAGCAGAACGGAGATGCAGCTGAAATTTGGCAAAGAAATGCAACACCCAGAGAAGATGCAGCTCTCTGTAGTTCAGTAAGAGCCAGATTCAGCACTGCCTGGTTGTGTCCCCATCAGCAAGCCACTGTCCTTATTTTGCACCTGCTTTTTGTGCAGCATCATTCACATTAAGGACGCCTTTGCTGTGTGGGTGATGGATGTGGATCTTAGAACACAGCCAGAAAACCTGCTGTTTCTCTTGAGGTTTTCCCTTTCTCTGCTTGCTGAAGTAGCTGTTCATTTATTTGAGGCCTTGCTTCAAACTGGAGTGCACTGATCGACCTAACTTGATGTTAGTTCATATCTATGCTCTCCCATGTCTTCTGTCTTCTCCTCCTCAGTACCTCCCAGTGGCATTTTTCCTGTTCATCCCCATGCTTTCTCTTGCACTATGAAGTGTGTAGTGACCAGTGCCCAGGAGAAGCAGGTGATCATCATGGTAGTGTAGCATTGGGAAGAAAAAAGCGAAGGCCAGCCCTACAGCATCCAACTCCCTTTTGCTTTTCAAATCCACTGAATCCCTTCTTCAATGTAGTATAGCAGGCCAAGGAAAATTTTTTGTAAGCTCTCTCTAGCCCTGGGGTTATATGTTGCACATGCAGCAAAATGTGTGTGAGATAGGTGGAGAGCCTGTTGGATAACCACACAAAAATGAATTTTATAGCATTGATGTACATGGACAACTTAACCATACATGTAAAAGAAAGAGCATATGTAAAAGGTAAGTGCTGATTGAGAAAGAAAATTTTTATGCGAGGAGATTGAGTTTCAAGTGGTTTGTCAGAGGGAAAAGACTGTGGTTGCCTGTGAATGGCCAAATACTTTTACAGGACAAGCAGCGAAGAGCCAGTAGAAGTGAGAAGTGCCTGTGGTGTTTGACCAAAAGCACCACCCACATGTGCTCTGTGCCAAGTGCCGCTTTACAGACAGGGTGGAGGCAGTGCCTAAAGAAATGAGTTACATAAACCATACAGAATTCATTTATGAAAAAACAGTGATGCTGAATGTCAGCTGCCACACATCTTGTGGGGCTGTGGTGTTCAATGTCTCTGGCAGGGCTCAGTATGCTTTCTGGGGCATCTGTACTCTCATAGAAGCCATCCTGTCTTCAGGAAAGCAATAGAGAGTACATGGAGACTCTGTGTTTCACAGCTGCTTGCTCTGTTACAGGGACATTCCTAGTGTCCTTCTGACCATAGGCTTGTCCGTGAGGTCGGGAGCATCCCAGGGAGCCTGGTAACCATGGGTCTTGATGAGAACAAAAATTGTAGTGGTAGTGGCATTATGAATAGGGTTGCTGCCATCTGTTGGTTGAAATCTCATGGGGAGCTGGAAGAATCCTTGAACTGATTATGCCATCTAAGATGCAGATATACTGAGAAAGGATATTTTGGTTTTAACAAGCATCATGTGCTCATGTTTTAGAAATTGGATTGGGGGGACAAAATTATTTGTCTACATTTATTACATTACCTGCTTGCTTACCTGTATATCAGTTCAAGTCCTTTGCTGACCAAAGTTTTATCTTTTCAAGCTATGGATCTACAAACATTTCTCATTGCAGCACTGCCAGCTTCTGCAGCTTGTGGTGTTAATTGCTCATAGCCATTCCATAGCTAAATATTTATTAACTACCATTTCTGAGCCAGCACCATAGAACAAACAAGCAAAGTGATATGGACCAGGAATAACAACTCCTCTCTTTTTTTTTTTTTCTTTTTTTTTTTTTTTTTAAGTTATTAGTAAGCTGGATAAGTTTCCAGGATCCATCTGTATGTCCTCCCACGAACACAGTACAGCTGAGAAGGAGAGCACCTATTGAGGCTGCTGAAATCTGCCCTGCTGCCATGAGAAATTCCTGCCTGTGTCATCAGAACTTTCAGCAGAACAGAAGTCTGTAGACACTACTCAGATTTGCAAAAATTTGGGACCAGCCTATGAAATGGCTGTACCTCCAAAGGCTGCAACTATCCAGATTTTGGCTTCTCTTTCTCCCAAGCCCAGAGCACCTCAGTATTCACATTCACTGCTTGAAGCGCTGCCCTATTCTCTGCCTGAAAGTCACAACTACAAAATAACTGTTGTAAGTAAATCCTATAGAAGGAGCAACCCTGAGACATGATAAATGCTCACTCTTCAGCTTTCTCCACAGGTTTGTTAAACAAATCTACGTGCACCGGAGTGAAGGGTTTCCACAGTAAGTTAAATTGAACCTATAGTCTCCTGTGTCCCAAATGATCTGGGTGTCAGATGTTACCACTCACATTAAACATCCCAAGCTGTACTGCAACTTCTTATTGTGTCGACGAGGCTCTCTCCATGTTCAACTCCTCTCCTCTGCATTCTGCCAGGCTCCATTTGTAGTTGCATGCTACCTGCCTGGTAGTTTGCTCCCAGCAAATTTCTTGCAATGTTCAGGAATAGCTACTGAGCATACTGAAAAGGCAGGGTACTTACAGTGGGATGTTCCTTGGCCTTTCATTGGCAACATGCATGGGTAGAAGCACCAAAATCTCTAGCCAAGAAACTTGTTTCCTTCAGGCTTGACAAAGTTTGTCTTTGACCTAGTGGTGGGTGGTTTGGCAATTTCCAGATTTTTTCCATGCAGGTTACAAAGTCCCCAAACCTCTCATGGCTCCCAATCGCTTGGATGGATGAGGAATTCTTCCTCATACATGATCTAGCAGTTGTTCCTCACACTGCTCAGGTTACACTGCACCTAGAGGTGCAGTTTCTTTTGTAGTCCATCTTGTTGGTAGGTTATTGCACTAGTTGTTCTCCCTAACTTCCACAGGCTACAGCATATTTTTAAATTTTAGGAAGTTCATTTCAATTTTTGTGTGATGTCTGCAGAACTGGTGGAAATCAGATGGAGAAGAGCCAGTTTCCCTCAGTAATTTAGAACTCTAGCTGAAATCTTGTTCAAATTATAGGAAATACTGAAGAAAGACTCACATTCTGGAAGGCTGCCTGTGCTTTTCAGCAGAGATTTAAAGGAGAATTAGCTGGCTAGGTTAAACAGTGCCTTACTCATTCTTGTAAATCACAGCTCTTAACTCTTATTTTGCTTTTTGTGCAAGAATTACAGGCTGAGGATGTGTTCTTGTAAAAAGCCAAATACATGAGTACCTACAAGGTCCATATAAAAATTATCGATGAATATACACTAGAGACATGTACACAATGGTTATGACAACATTAATAAATAAAAGTGAAGATAATGGACCCTGACCTTCCTTCACCAATCCACTGCTCTGTTTCTGGCTCATTCCATCATTCAGTTTTGCATGTGGTCCATCTAGCACTTTCCATGATGAAGCTTAGGTAGGACTCTGAGGAGGACTCACTACCCTAAATGTGTAGAAGCACTTCTCTCTCTCATAGACTAATCTACCACCAGTTTGGTCATACTTCCCTGAGTTCTAGTGGTGAATAACCATTCTGCATTCACCTCATCTGCTGCCTTTGTGATTTTGCAAATGTCAGTCATAACCCCCAGCTTCGTCCTCACCAGAGCATTTTTAGTCTCTCCTTCAAAGTTGTCTCATTCTCTCTATCATTTTAGTTGTCCTCTCTGCCCTTTCTCTAACTTCATTGCATCCTGGAGGAGACAATAGCTTAGCATTAATAGGAATGCCTTCTGTGTGGGTTATGCAGTTCAGTTCCCTAACTCCAGACACAGTAGCACCCTATGATTTGTGCTGCAGCCTTTCAGTCCCACAGGTCACTTCATCAGGGAAATGCCTGGCTGTTCCCACCATGTTGCCCTCACCATACCTTAGGGCACAGGACTCCAAGGGCCAGCATGGACCCGAGTCAGAAAGTCCTTCTAATTATGTGAAAGTTTAGGATAGGCATTGGGTGAGTTCATCCCCTTCCCATTCTCTTCTACTTAAAGTGTGAAGTGAAGGCACGCAAATGGTGTAAAAGCACGCAATAGAGTAAAGAATAGATTGACTTTTCTATGATGCCACTGCCCCTCTAAGAGGATAGATGAGCGTAGGGCAGTGGTGTCTGGGTGCTATTTGGGGGATGCTCCTCCGAGGGCTGTGCAGCAGCAAAGAAGCCGTGCTGCAGCCACAGACTGTGGGGACAGCCGCCTGTTTCGTGAGGAAGATGACAAGGTTCAGCTGCTAAGGACAGAGGTTCTCTGGGGTGTTCCACAGAATCATAGAATCATTTAGTTTCACAAGGTAATAGCAAACCCAAACTTCAACAGGCCAAAGAAATGAAAACAAACAAACAATAACAAAAAACCCTCTCATAGGACGAGGAGAGCACTTGGTGGTTAATGAAGATTTTTCCGGTGAACAGAATGGCTAATATGTTTCCTGAAACTCCTGGCCCCCTTCCATCCATGGAAGCTAACTTCCATCACCACTTGACAGCCCTGCTTTGGCTCTGGGGGAATGGCTGTTTCCAGTGCCCTTCAGCAAAAGGCAAAAGCCAAAAGCCAAAATCAAGGGGCAAGTGACCCTCTTGCCAGCCAGCAACATCAAAATGTTCCATTTTGCAGAGTACTTGGGGTTCTGCTCAACCCCTACATGGGGCATGAGTGAAACGTGCAGCAAGCAACTGGCCTGGCCCCCCGCAATGTGCCCATGTGAGCCCGTGACAAGGAGGTCTCCTGAGGCCTGTGGATAAAGTCCAGTGTGTGGTTGGGATGCTGCAAAAGTGGAGGAGTGTGGCCAAGCCTCCCTCACTGGCTCCCCAGCCCTTCCGCTTTCTCTGTAATTCCAGCAGAATCATATCCTGTGCATTTGTACAAGTGTTTCTATGGCACTTGATGCAAGGCTTGGAACCAATGGAGAACAGAGAAATGTGGTTACAAGGAAAGAGCAATGAGTTCTTCCAGACTTTCTTTGTCTGACTCAACCCATTAGAGTCTGCATTTTACAACTGAATGACGCAAAATATGCCCATCCTTAGAATTAAAACATAGAAAAAGTAGTGCTTATCTACCTGCTTTCCTATGGGTACTTGCTGATGTTCTACTAAAGGTCTTCAGGTGGACAAAAAGAAATGTGTCATTACAAAATGTATCTTGCATATAACCTGTTACCCTTGCCCAGGGTCAGGGCTGAGGCATGAGATGATGGGCCAGAAACTAGTGTCTTTACTTGCTCTGTCCCAATGCAACCATGAAATCAAGTTCATTGAGACAAAAGTGAGTCCAGTTTCCACTAGAGATGTCAGGTGGACTGAGGTCCATGCTGGCTATACCCAGTCTTTGCTGTGGGATTCAGTAATGACTACATTTTCCCTGCCATACTTGCTGCAGCTCCATTGCCTTTAGCTCACAACAGCACCCAGCTGGTATACAATGGAAAGAGAATCGAGTGTAGAGAGGATTTGGGGTCTTCTGGATCTTCTGAGTTTACATTTCTCTTTGTTCAAGAGTCAATCTGCTCCTGGACAGCTTTTGCCTTGCTTGCTCCCTGCAGAACTTCCCCTAAGGAGAGGCTAACTCTGATGGGCTGCGAAATACATCCCCTAAACTGGAAAAGAGATTTCAGCTAACCTGCAAGAGGAGTGAAGACATGGAGGAGGGATTGACAATGGGGGAAATGAAAATGGGGCCAGATATGGCTGTGGTAGTGATGAGGGAACGCAGAGCCCCACTGACACAATGCACAGCATGTGCCATACTAGGCAGCAGTGACAGGGGAGGGAGAGCAACGGCCTCCTTAGCCTCCCACATCTCCTTCCCATAAATCTGCCTCCAGCTGATGAAAGAGGATGTTCTCATCTACTCCCAATGCTGAGGGTGCCTGTCCTTTTATAAATCTAACCTGATATCTATTTTCTTGTCCTTGACTGTAAGTTGCTGTGCAACTTTTGTGCACACCAAGAGTGAAATGGGAGCAGTGTAGAATTCCAAAAGGCGAATATATTGCTAATGCTGCTCTTTGAGTTTTCTTTATCCCTCACTTTCTTAGGTGCTTAATACTTGCCTGCTAATATCAGGTCCCGTGACAGCGCAGCACTGCAATAGCTCCCTCTGCCTTCCTATAAGGACCTTCTAAACATTAACCAACAGTTCCTCTGCAAGGTTTGAGTTTGTTGTTGGGAGCCATTGCTCTTCCTTCAGAATGTTTCTTCAGTGGAACAATATGGCCTGCCATAGCTCTGCCATATCTAAGCATTCACTCAAGGCAATCAGAAGAAATTTAGAATGGTTCCATCATTTCATGATGCGTTTCTGCCTCGTGCTGACCCACTTCTCTTGTTACACTGTATGTGTCCTGGTTTTGCCTGGCATGGAGTTAATTTTCTTCTTAGTAGCTGGTATAGTGCTGTGTTTTGGATTCAGTATGGGAATATTTTAGTAAGACATTGATGTTTGTGTTGTTGCTAAGTAGTGCTTACCTTAAGTCAAGGACTTCTCAGTTTCCCATGCTCTGTAACTGAGGAGCTGCACAAGAAATGAGACAGCATAGCCAGGACAGCTGACCTGAGCTGGCCAAAGGGATATTTCATACCACAGAACATCATGCTCAGTATATAAACCAGTGAATAGAGTGACAGCTGTAGAAGGATAGGCAGGGCATTGGTCAACAGGTGGTGAGCAATTGCATCGTGTATCACTTATTTGTGGGGGATTTTTTCCCTTGAGTTTACCGAATTTTTTTTCATTATTATTGTATTTTACTTTATTTCAATTATTAACTGTCCTTATCTCAACGCACGGGTTTTTTTTTTCCTTCCCTAGTTCTCCTCCCCATGCCATGGGGGTGGAGGGGAATGAGCAAGCAGCTGCATGGTCCTTGGTTGCTGGCTGGGGTTAAACCGCAATAGTTTGTGTAGGTGAACCATCTCCAATATAATGATATACACCTATACACATGGAATAGATGCATTTTGATGAAAGACAGGTCTGATAACTGCACAAATAAAGTACAGATAATGGAAATAAAATCAATGTACCCAGGCAGGAAATAAGCGAGTCACCAATATGAAATGTACATTAGACTGCCGACAGGTGTTTTAATATAGCTTGTGAATTTATAAGAAAAAAACTGAGACAAAACCTCAGAGTCTAATTATTTATCCAGCTATGCAATTATTAGTTATAAATCTCTAGAATGGCTGAGAAAGTGTTTGGGGAAATGCCAAATCTCGTTCTGTGTGAAATGCTATTGCTAGGATCTGTGTTATTCCTAGTGATATATTATGGCCAAAGACACCAGAGACTTTCCATTTTCTGGGAGCTCTGCCTTTTTGCTGCAACAAATGTGCTTTCAGTGATGGTTTTAATATCATGTTACAGGCTTCAGCCACGCAGGGGAGGAGGAATGGAGGTACTTGGGCCTTTCTGGATTAAATGTCTATTATATGGTTGCAAAGGATGGCAGGGGACTGTGTTTAATGCCTCAGGTGGTCCCTTTGTATTCTGTACTCATATCCTCTGCTATTCAAATGGTTCCTTGGGGATCTCCATCTGATCAAATATGAACTGTACTAAATCCTGAGACCTGTTGGAAGACCATTGACCTAAGGGATATAATATGTGCTGAGGCAGAAGAGGCACATATGAGTTAGCCTGGCTCAGTTTATCCTACCCCACCCCCAAGACTAGAGTATTTGAGGCATCAGATGGTGACAGGTTCTCAGAAGCAGGGGACACATCTCTGCTTCCCTCCCAGTTACTGCACAGAGAGGTCCTTTGCTAGAAGCTGATTCTGGCTTTGTTTCAGTGGTCTCTGAACCTTTCATCCAAGGCACACTTAATCCTGGAAGGCTCCTTGTACCCAAAATCTCTATGTCACTATACATTCGTCAGTGGTAAAGTAATAAACTCCATCATGAATTCAGTAGGGGTCTCCTGGCATAATGAGCACAGTACCAGTGCAAGAACTATGGATATATTACATAGTTTTATCTTTACCCACAAAGTTGATGAATATGAAGAATGAGTTATGCACCCTTGTATAGTTTCCACAGTGCTATACCACCACTGTACACTATGACAGGGATATCCTAAGCATACTTTCCACAAATCTCTACTGTGGTTTATATGGAAAGACCAAGAAACCATACCAATAATCCACTTTAGATCTCTTGTTAGTGTAAAACATATTACACTAGTAAAGCATAGGAAAAAGCCAAATAGAATTTGCCACCTGGGTTAGAAAACCCCACACAACAACAGGAAAAAACACTGCCATGTTTGGAATGAAACTTTTGTGAAAAGCTGCCCCACTGACCCTTGTCAAGGCTCTGTGCAGACTGGTCTAAATGAGGTTTAGGAAGCTGTCCAAATGCAGAGGCTTCTTGGGATTTGTAGCTTTCCTAGGCTTGCAACATCTCCACTATAAAACAAAGAGCTGTAACACAGGTTGTGCTGAGGAAATGATTGCTGCATCACCCTCTATGTTCTCTCACTCCAGAAGGGAGGGAAGCATCAAGGATCCTGCCAAATGTTGTCCCAAGCCACATTTTCAGAGCTGCTGGCGCTGGATTTGTTCTGGCTCTTCTGGAGGCATGTGTCTGACCTGGGTCTACCCTGAGCCTGCCTGCACTTGGTGGCATTTTTGCTGAAGGAGGCTGAGCACAGGATGCAAGGGGTGTGAAGGTCCAGACTTCAAGCGCTTTGGGTGGTACTGCAGGGTGCATGCACCCTGTCTTTCATGCCTTCTACGTTGCTCTCTCTGGGCTGCTCCTGCCATACTTATATGAAAAAACCCTGAGGGAAGGCAGCACATCAGTCCCAGGATGCAGTTCTTCCATAAATTGGGGTTCCATGCAGCTGCACCCCCCCACACATTCAGTGTCTTGTGCAAGCTGCACTGGGACCAGCAGTGTGACTCTTATGTGCCACTGGTCCCACAAGTGGTAGTTCAGACATGACTTGGCTTCCTATACACTCCAACCTCCTGTAACACCACGGACTCAGAGCAGAGCTGCTGCCTATGGCTGCATTGCTAATTTTCTAGTTGATAACAAAGATTTGGATGTCTCCTGGGGTCTAAGTCCAGGAAAAGGATGCTGAGCACCAGCAATGACATGCAGCAGCAGTGGAAGGACATCAGGATGGGAGTGGTGGTGTTTGCCTGTGTGTGATCACCTTTCTGTATCACAGAGTGATGAGAGGACTGTTGCTGGAAGATGGCAACCTCTGCCGGCAGGGTGGCTCAGGACATGGCAAGATGCATCCCAGAGTTTTTGTCCCAAATAATAGCAATACAGGAGATTAAGGCAGGTTTTGCTTGTGTGAACTTCTCCAGATGGACTGGGGATGCCAACAGGATGCTTACTTGGTGGGCTGCTGCTTAGCATCACCACGAACCCCAGGACATGTCTCCTCACCCAAGCTCCAGCAGAGTGTTTGCATCCACCTGGATGCTGTTACAACCCCTGGGTCTACGGCTGTGGGGAGCTCCTGTACAAGAACCACGCCATGCCCCGGGCCAGCAGAGACATCTCCTCCCTTGGGAAATGTTAGGAGGTAGCTGCTTCTCCACTGTAAGCCCTGGAGCAAGTTGGTGCCAACCAGGCTTGAGGTTTGTGTGCGATTGATGGCCATCAGATGGTGGAGGGAGAGAACAAGCCCTGCTCAGCTATGGTCTTGAGTGCCTGTGGACTAATCTTTCTTTCATTTACACTTCTGAATTTTTCATGCTACACTAATAAAACCCATTTGTACCATGCCGTACTCATTTGCTGAATCTTCTGACAAAGGAATAAATTTGGCAGGGTGTCTCTTAATCGATTTGCAGCATCACTGCTCTGTTCTCCTCGCCTTGCTGGACAGCTATGGTGTACTCTGCAAAATTAGCTGAGAGCAGAAATTCATCAAAACACAGGATCAGCTATATAGAGTCAACCCAAAAAATGCATGTTGACATGATCCTACCTCTGATGGTGGCTGAGAGCAGACCCCTGCAAATAGGTATAACCACAGGGCAAACACAGTGACACAAGCCTCCTATTAACTGCCCACACTTAAAAGCAGCATTTGAGCCTTCACAGGATGAGCCTGCACTGACCTCAAGTTCAACACCACAACTACCCAGGCATTTTCAAGTGCAGCCTCAGCTACACCAAGCCAAACAAACCTCACAGACACAGAAAAACACAACTTCCCACCCTGCATTTAATCTTGCAGAAGATCTGCCTTCTCAGACTCTTTCTGCTGACAGCTGTAACCCACAGAAATGAGTGGTCTTCTTCCACTTGAGGGGGTGGAGAGGCTCATTAAAGATTTGCGAGTGCTGGAGCTGAAGCAAAGGTGGGGATGAGGCCCCAGGACCAGAACTGGGAAAGCAAGGGTTGGGAAAAGCACACGAAGCTTAGAAAGGTCTCCTTCCAGTGCCTGCAAGGTATCAAATGTGCTCAGTGGTGTGTGAAGCCACAGCGTTGCCATGTGATGTGCAACCTCACAACTAAACCTTCACTTGTCACTCGTCATTTGCATGGCAGCAGCACATGGGAGACCCAACCAGATCCCCTCATACCCCCTTGGCAGTGCAAAATGTTACCCTGGGGCAGCCCTGCACATCACACAGCTGTCAGTGGGTCTGGAATGCCCATGACCACACAGATGAACATTGTGCCCAGTGCCTGATGAGTCCTGGGATGGAGGCCCTGGTGGGATCCTGCTGTTTTAAATTAGCATGTTGAGTACGCTGTCATCTGGAAACTGCTCAGACCACACAGTGAGTCTGAGAACCAGAATATGTCACAGGGCATCTGTGAGGGCAGCGGGAAGAGAGGCAAGGGGTGATTCAGCTGGCCACATCAGCCCACCATGAAGCAGGCAACGCCGGGCACTCAACGCCTTGGAGGCCAGGGCAGCCTCTTCCAAACACATTTTACAGTGAGATACTGGAGCTAGGTGTCACTGAGGTGCAAACATGATAAACTTTGAGCTCTGGGCTTGCAGCATCTGAGAACTGTTGGGCTCAGGGAGTTGTATGCAGTCCCACAGGAAAATGATGGTTCCAGTGGGATGGGAACTTGTTGGCACCTCAAGGGAGCAAACAGCCTGCAGGCTCAGGACACCTAGCTGGGGAGGCTGGGCTGTGACCAGGTAGGGATATACCACTGTTTATCCACCTTTCTGCTTTTCATTTCTGCCATATAGCAGACTGTTTCCAAGGCAGTGTGAATTGTGTGTGAACAGGAAAAGTTACTTTTGCCAGGAAGTTGGAGCTAAAGTGTTATTAGCAACCTCTTTCAATTTGAGCAAGTCTGTGCTGCTGCCAGCCTTGTCAGAAGGGCTACATCCTCCTATTTCAGTTAGGAAAAAACCACACAAACCTACAAACTAAAGCCTCTGTCTGGGAAATGAAAGTACTTTTCTGAGATACAGCAGCCCAGGAATCAACCAAGCTGTGGGAAGGATGAGCAATGACCAGGAGGGTTTTTGGTCCCCATAACATGCTTGGAGAGTTTCCTGCTGCTACATCTCATTTGTGAGCGGTGTCACTGGTATGTCATGGGTAGGGTCTGTGCTGTCAGAGATCTGTACCAGAGGCTGCAAGCTGGGCAGAGCCCAGGTGCAGTCATGTTTTCTGTGCTAAATGGGATGCCATGTCAATCCTACAGATGGTATGAGGTGAGAGATGGGGGGTGTTGGCCTCCAGGTGACTCCGTGGTAACTTGGTATGAACTAGGGGAAGAAGACCTCAGCCTCACAGGAGCACCTCAAAATTAATACATCAGCACAGCATTTACACCATGAAAAGGGGGAAACCCTGCAAGCCTCACAAGTATTTCTGTTAGGGTCTCCACCTGCAGCAATGCAGATCAGGGAGTTGAGGTGGGTTAAAAACAAGCTAATAAAGGTGGGGGGGAAAGGTTGTTTTCAGCCAGATCAGGTCCCTGTACTGGCTCACCATGTTGCTCTGCCAATATCTATATTGATCAGAAGCAGGGGTGTTGATGCGACAATGAACATGGAGAGGGATGAACGTGTGAGGCTGGCACTGAAGGGGAACACTTGAGAAGCATCCCAATGGGAGCAGAAAGAGGGGGCACGTGAGATTTGGGGAATGAGGTCAGAGTTGAGCTGAGCAGTGGGTTTATGCCATGGATGCTATTATTTTCTGCTCTTCAGCACTGCCTCTGCTGAAGGCAAGTGGAGCAAGATACGCTCCAAGAAACCTCAGCATTGTTAAACAGAGCTCAGGACCAAGCTGCAACTTTGTGCAACTGTGATAAATGACTGTCTGGTCTAATTTATGGCTGAAGTTGCCTAGGCTGAGAGAAGGATATAAATCTGTCCACCAGCATCTGTCCTCCACCAAAGGTGCATGGTCCCCACGGAGGTGGGAGAGCACAGGGACAAAGCAGCCAGCAGGACTGCAGCCCCACAGCTGCTGGCAGGGACATAAACCAACCCCTCCCTTCTGCTGGGGGCAGTGGGAAGGCTGGCACTGCTTTTTGAAAAGAAATTCCTTTGCTGCAGCAAAAAAATAGGAAGAAGCAGCTGGCCAGGAGACATCGTGCTGTTGTGTTTAATCCCAGAGCACCAAGGGGGCTCTTGCTGGATCAGACCGACACCCTCTGAAGTGCTGTGCCAAAAGCACAGAAAACATTGTTTGGGGAGGAAGGCAGCAGTGGCACTCTCTTGGGAAAACACAGGAACAATGAATCGATCCTGTGCTTGTAGGAGTGGTGGCAAATAGCAGCACAGCAGGCAGCAGTCCCTCTCTGAAGCCTCCCAAAGCATCCCTTGGCCTTTCAAGAGGTCACGGCACACAAGCAATCCCTACCAGTTCCCACATGGCAGAAACAGCAGTGCCATAACTGCAAGTTTCACTGCACTCCAACACCATCACACCTTTATTTCTTCAGGTAAAAAACACACCCTATTTTCTCTCTGTGCCCTACATCACAGCTGTCCCTTTGGTGTCTGGTTCGCTTCCCCTGAGGATGAGCAGGAGGCTCCCAGAGGATGGCATCTGAGCAGCTCAGTAGGCAGCCAGCACCAAGCCCTGGGAGCTCCTCTGTCTGATGAAATCATCTCACAGTGTGAAGATCCTCTCAGCTGAAATTGAAAAGTTATTTATTTCTCCTCTAAAGGGGAAAAACATCTCACTGTGGAGGCTGTTTGTCCTTTGGGGCAGGAATCTCGCTTTTGCCAGCTTCTGTATCTCTACATGCTGGCTTGGAGCAGTGAGATGCTGTGGCAGGCAGGCAGATTGGAGCAGTGCTCATACTCTTCTGCCCACAGCCTCCCTCTGCCAGGTCAGGCACACAGAGGTGCAGAGATCAGGCAGCAACTTGAGCTGTTCCTCTCCATGGGATGTGTTTTCCAGGGGATCACAACAGCGCTGCTAAGAGCACCTCTTTCTCCACTGCAGCCAGTCAGCAATGCAGAGGCTGCATCTCCATCCCCTCCCTTGGGGCACTGAGCTGCCTTGACAGGACCCACAGCTGACATGCCCTGCACCCTCCCTGGTGGTTCCAAGGATAGCAGTCTTCATTATCCAAAGGGACTGGAAAGCTTGTACCTGTCCCCCAGGTGCTCCAAAGGGACATCCTGGCATCCAAGGTCCTTTCCCCTCTCAGGAGTCAGCCTGTCCTCTGCAGGGGTGCTGGAGGACTCTGCTGGGCTTTGCTCTGCTGAGCAGCTTTTCCATGGGAATGCTCATCCTGTTCACTCCAGCTGGGACATGAGACCAGCTTCAAATCACACAGGGAATGGTTTTACCACTGTTCTCACTCTGTACTGCCCTTTCACTTATCAAGGGTGGACTATTTCCAAGCATAGGCTAATACTGCTCCCACTGCCATCTGCAGGAGGCACACCCACTCCCTTAGGGCAATGCTCAGTACCTTACAGTATCCCATCCCGGCAGGGCATTGGAAAGGTTTCTGTGAATGTTAAATTGGCTACTCTGACAGAAGAAAGTAACCTCAGAGCAGGTGGCAGCTGAAGAAGCTGCCCAGGGCCAGTCTTTGTTCCAGCAGAATTGCTTTTCCAGTCCTCGGAGACTCATTCGGAAACTCAACTTGGCAGAGATGTGACTTAGACCAAGCTGATACTGCACAGGATGATTTTGCAAGTTCTGGGAAACAGGGAATCTGGGAAATACTGCAGGAAACCCTTGTGGGTGGTGCACACACATTTCTTATCCCGCTGGATGTTACCTGTTTGCTAGGATCCTGTGCTAAATAGGATTGCATTTTTTGGAATAGGTAGGTTAGGGGTCCTGCTTCAGGACTAAGCTTCCTATGTGCCAGAATAATAAAAAATAGCATTCAGTAGCAACAATGCATCTGTTCAGAAATGTGGATGCTGTTGTGTCCCTGTCAGGCTTCAATCCTTGAAGGAGCGGCTCATCCCATGGCCAGCAGCACCAGCATGCCGATAGGGCTGAGTTTCCACTAGAGGGTTGTAGTGCTGTATGGAAGCAGATGCGGTTCTGTGGCAGAAATATTGTATGTACTCCAGGCCTTTGTCAGCAGATCAAAAGCATCCTGCGATATCCTGGCTTCCAGCAGTCTCTGCAGTCTCTGATGTACACAGCCTGCAAACTGCGAGAGGGCTGGTGCCTGAGCAACCTGCTTCCTTGCCTTCCCTGAACAGCCTCCAGCATTCACATGACTCAGCACCCACAATACATATATATATACACACAGATACAGATATAGTAAGTAAACACACTGTGCCAATGCAAATACACACACACAGACAGAATGTTTATTTGTGTACCTTGGATTTTGATGCACGAACAGCCACAAGGTGTGGCAGAGGCACAGTATGGCAATGAGCCAGGGCACCACTGGTGAAGCAAAGCCCACAGCCTGGCAACACGGCAAATGGGTCAATTAGCAACAATGCCACAATGATAAAATCATAGAATCGTTTAGGTTGGAAAAACCCTTTAGGTAATTCAGTCCAATCATTGGACAATTCAATGAAGAAATTTTACCTAATATCAAACCTAAACCTCCCCTGGTGCAACTTGTGGCCATTTCTTCTTGTCCTAGTGCATGCTACCTGGAAGAAGAGGCCAACCCCCACCTCGCTGCAACCTCCTTTCAGGTAGTTTTAGGAAGGGATAAGGTCTCCAGTGCATCATCAGTGCTGAGTGCAAGGGGATTCTGCTGGCCACACTGTTGCTCATCAGCAGAACTGGGAAGCATTAGCTGTTTATATACAGCTGTGGCTCCAGGTCAGGAGCTGCCATGTGCTGCATTGCACCAAACACAGATGCTGGTCCCTGGAGATTGCAAGACAGCCTCATGCAGGAGCCATCAGAGGGGACTACCACTTCTGCCACCAACCATGTCCCCACGTTCAGTGCAGGTCAGTAGGTCCTCATAGGTTCATGTGTATGTGACCCCAGTATGCATCCGTACATCTTTTACAGTGGTCTTCATATTTTTGCGTGTGGATCTATAGACTCATAGAATGGTTTGGGTTGGAAGAGACCTTTAAGAGTCATGTAGTCCAATCCCCCTGCAATGACCGTGTGTGTGCAGCTTTCTGAGTAGCTGGCATGCTAAATGCTGACAAATGCACCAACTAGATGAGGGTGGTTTTGCTACTGAAAACAAAGAATGGAGCTGTCTAGCATAGTGGAGAAAGCCCAAATATCATTGATGTTGTCTTCCTTTCACAGAAAGAGTGGGAAGGCAAATGCAACCACAAGGCTTGCTTGTAACATGGAAAACACAGCGTGACATTCACCAAGAATTTACATAGTGATCAATTTATGTAACACCTGTTTGTCTGATCCTATCACTATTTCCATTTACAGATAGATGGAAAATAGATTTTGCCTACATTTTAATCCCTTTTGTTATCAAAAGGCTTTGAGGAAGCAAGTAGGAGATACTCTTGCAAAATAAATGATTGTAGCAAAAGATAGGCCTCAGTTCCCCTGGAAGGTGACTTAATCTTACCTAAAATCAGATATGTAAAAACCAACCATGCAGTCAACAGAGAATCATAGAATACCCTGAGCTGGAAGGAACCCACAAGGATCATCAAGTCCAACAGCCGGACCGTAGAGTGCTGAGACAGATTATCTGACCCAAAATAGATATCTGAATCCCCTATCTTTTAAAGCTGGCTGGTGGAGCACCACTTCTCATGCTAGCAGAGGAAAAGAAGGAGGTCAAGTAAGCTGGTTCTTGATATAGAGGGAAAAAAGGCACCAGGGGAGTCACAACCACCTGGGGAGACCTGCAAGGTGGACACATAGTGTTGGAAGAGTCACCTCCCACAAATTATGGTTTCCATAAACAAGTCTTAGACCTCATGGAGACCAGACAGGCTGCAGAGGAGGGACTGGTGCTGGTGAAGCTCCTCCTCATCTGAACTGGGTAAAGGTGGTGGCAGCATGAGCTTTTGCTTACAGCAATGCAGAAGAGCTCTGTAACTCCAGGCCACAGGGGTACTCCTTTCCTCCTGGGTGCTGCCATCCCTTTGTGGATGAGCAGCTGGCAATGAATTACGGAGAGAGCTATGGCAGAGAAGCATGGTGCGAAGGAGGGTTTGGAGTGTGTTATGATCAGTTGAGAAGGAGGGGAGGGAAGGAACGTAAGTTCTCTACCTGGGAATAAGGTGTCTCAGGACCTACAGGTTAGAAGGCTAGACTATATTTTTTGGATTGCCTATTCTAACCAGTGAGGATATTTATAATCATTATGCAACAAATGTGTTTATTACTAATATTTCACATCTAAAATTCCTGTAGAAGATTAAAAAAAAAAAAAGATGTATGTTATTTGGGAAGTGTGAATGGCCAGGTGAAGCTGTGCACAAGCACCGTGCCCCATCAGGCAGCACGAAAACCCTTCAGCCTTGGTGCGGTACAAAGGCAGCCGTCTGTCTGCGCCTGTTTTTGAGAACAGCTCTGCAAACCCTCTTCTCACGTAGCGAGGAGCCTCATTCCCTCCCGAAGGAGTCGTAAAATACAGCTTTATCCATCCTGCATGCGGCAATCAGACAGCTTTAAGAGCTTAAGCACTCGTAGGGTAGCAGTGTTTAAAAATACTGCACCGACCCGCCTGCCTGCCTCGTTCCGCATCGCTACTCGAGCCGCTTCTCAGTACGGACTTGCGGGGCACGTCGTCAGGGATGGAGGCAGAACATTGAACTTGCTAATAGAGAGGGAGTTGTTAAGCTCACGTCCTTTTGAGGCTGTGCCCAGGGCGATTAGCAGCTCGCACAAAGAGCCCGATGCTGCTCCCCCTGCTTCACTCACCAGCCAGCTGCTGAGCCGTGGAGCATTGGGATGCTGCACCAGCCAAAGAAGATGGCAGCAAACAGGTTTAATCGCTTTAGGCTGTTTTATTAAACAAAGCCACTCAAAACAAACCCAACCCCACCGGCAATACACCAGCGAATCCAGCCCCACCAGCAACACACCACCTCCTCATTTACACAAGACTCCTTTCCCCAGCCCCGGGAGAACAAAAAGGCTGAAGTGTAAATGAGATCCGTGTGGTTGAGTGTTATTCACATGAATATTTATCAAGGAAGACCAGAGAGGGGCCAATTTGCCGACGTCCTTGCAACAACAGGAGCTTTGTCATCAACAAGTGGGAGGGAAGGGGTAGGTGAAGAGGCTGGTCCATGCCTTTGTGCCTGCAGGGGCACGCGAGATGTTGGCGAAAGGTCCTGCTCGCGTGTGAGAAAAACTGTGGGAGCCATCAGCCAGGAACGACACTGAGAGGATCCCGGTCTTTGGGACAAAAGCTAAGTACAGCAAAGTTTTGAAGCAAGCATACAGTGTCTCTTACAATCATGCAATCACTTTAAGGAAAAAAACTCATAAGAATTAACAGAAATTTGCTACCATTCCTTGGGCATGCCAAGTGTTCATGATAAATCTTTTTCCTGAAGAAAAACGCAAGGTTAAATCAAACTACAAAGCCCATCAAGCAGGAGATTTACAGCAGTCTAACTGGGTTAAGGGTTCATTTCTTAAACAGTTGAATTATGGCAGCTTCTGGGTATTGATATATTAAGCATGCTGACCCCCTCAGCGCTGCAGGGAGTTAGGGTATGAGCAGCAATGGAGAGATAGCGCTAGTTATCGTTTTAATATGTATTTCAAAGTCGCTTCCAAAAAAGAAGATGAGATAGTAGTTGAGTATTCCAGCCACAGACATAAGGAACAGGAACAAAATGATGCGCTTTCCAAACAAGTAGCCGGGAGTGCTGAGGAGACAGAAATGGGGTAAAGCAATTCATTAATGGGCATGACCTCACGTGAGAACTTTGGACTTTGCTGTTGAGACCAGCTGAAAGACCTCAGAGGCTCAGACAGAGGGGGCAAATTTCTGCTCTGTCTTACACTTCAAGGCAGCTGTATGGTCTTAAAATGTCATATTGAGGATCCATTTGGGCCTGGATTTGGCCTCTTGTTCTCAGTATAGGCTGCTGCTTACAGAAATCTCTATTCAGAGGGACTTGAATGTATTCTCAGCCATCAATGGCGGTGGGACAACTTTATTCCACATGTGCATAATAGGGTTTATTAGTATAAAAAGACAATCTTGTGCAAATAGTGGCACAAACGCACAAATAGTGGCAAAAAATGCAGAGACCCTGACCCCAATGTTGCTGTATATACAATGTCTCCCACAGCTACTCCCATTCATCCAAACGAGAGGAGCTTTCCTGTGCTACCCAATGCCAGCAGCTATTGCCGGCAGCACCACCAGCCAGCAGCTGTGCCTGTGGAAGTGGTGGCATCCAGCTGTGCTGCTGCCACATTCTGGGGTTTGTAAAGAGGCTCTGCAAGTCCTTACCTCTGAGTCCTCTCCCCGAGGTAGCCCACAAAGTACTTCTGCCTCACAAACAAGTACATCAGGCCAGCAAAGGCAGCAGGAGCTGGGGAAAGGGTAAAACAAGGCATTACAAACACTGGCGCATGTCTTACTGTATCTACTGTTCTCTTCTGCTGCCTGGGCCAGAAATGGGAAATGGGAATCTGCAGTCCTGAGTTATGGGACAAACACTGGAACTGGGATGGAGACCTCTGCATGGGAAACACAGCTCTTGCCTTGCCCTTGCTCCAGCTTTTCTGAAGACTTTGTGAGTATAATCCTGTCCACAGCGGTGCCCACTGTAGAGCACACACTCACCACCTTCATTCCAGTACCTAAAGGGAGCCTACAAGAAAGCTAGAGAGTGACTTTTTACCAGGGCATGAAGTGATAGGACAAGGGGGAATGGCTGTAATCTGAAAGAGGGCAGGTTTAGATTATATATAAGGAACAATTTCTTCACTATGAGTGTGATAAGGCACTGGAACAGGTTTCACAGAGAAGTTTTGGATGCCCCATCCTTGGAAGTGTTCAAGGCCTGGCTGGAACAACCTGGTCTAGCGGAAGGTGTCCCTGTCCCTGGCAAGGGAGCTGAAATGAGATGATATTTAAGATCTTTTCCAGCCCACACTATTCAATGATTCTGCAAAATGCAGTGTGGGTCATGCCAGGCTCAGGAAAGAGGTTGCCAAGTCAGGCAATATCCTCACCAGAAATAAAAGGCAACAGATACATGCACTTTGCTAGCAGCAGGTGGAGAAATACGGTGGTCTAGTGCTAATTTCTGAGCATATAAAAAGGGGCTTTCCCCCATAATTCTGGCTTTCCCCACAACTGCAAGCAAAAGCCCCCCTTCTCCTGGTCAGGAAACTCTCTTTTCTTTTTTTTTTTTTTTCCCCAGAAAGAATAGCCATGAACCCCAGGTAAGTACTTAACTTCAGGTAAACTCACATTGCATTGAAGAGAACCATATTTAGAAATGCAGGCAGATACTTCTGGGCTGCCCTCATCACTGGGGAGGACTGGCAGTTCTGGGAATTTAATAAAATAAGCCTATTTCCCATCCCAAAAGTAAATAATGTGGCATCCAGCAACCAAGTACCAAACCCTTCACAGCAAACAAAGGGAACTCATCCATAATGCCAGGAGGGGAATTGTTCCTGGCCTGGAATGCCTTGAATCATGTCTGAGAACACATCTGTTGGCATGAGCCATGCTGTGAGTGTACTGCTACTCAAACAGAATGTGTAGCTGCAGGACAGGAGGGTGAGACAAATTCCCCTGCTACCAGAGCATTGGTCCCTGGAGTTGAAACTTCTGAAGCACTCATCATCCCCTCCTGAAAGTGGTGCAAGGTTGAAAGGACACACACACACACAAAAAGAATGTTACCTTGGCTGCAGAGAAGGCCAGCACACCAAAGCACAGCGAGAAATGTAGGGTATGTGTGTCCGCAGTTCTGGCTAGAATGGAATTTATAGGAAAGAAATCAGAACACAGGGAAATAGAAACAAAATCAACGTGTTTCACCAGCAGAGAATAGCAGGGTGTGAATTAGGGCTGCACCAATGCCATTAAGGGTAGTCTTTTACTCCAGAATGTTGGGAGGCCCCTGACCTGCCAGGAGCTGCTTGGTGTGTTTGTGCCTGAACAGGGCTTCTCCTTATTCATATGTCTGCTTCCCTGTTTCCTCTCATAGATAATGATGCCTTTATCCTGCCTGATAAGGCACACAAACCATCCCATGCACACATCTGGCACCTACAAAAGCCACTTTCTCTCTAAGCTGTTTGGTCATGGCATATATATAAGAGATGCTCTCTGCTTTATTGGCTTAAAATCATTGTAATTAGGTCATATTAATGAAGTTACTGAAGGAAAACAACAAATGTGGAATTGCACTACAAATAAGACGGTCCCACAGAGTTAACATGTGTCTTTGCAGGGGAACAGGAAGAGTTTCCAGCTGCCTCCTTCAGCTGGGAATGCTTTCTGAGGGGGAAGCACTCTGCTCTTGGCAGAGGTTGCACACCTGTGAAGGGCAGCCCTTGGACATCCTATCTAATTTGAAGCACATTGACAGTACTTCAGAAGTAATAAAAAATATTTTGTTCTTTTCTGATGTAGAATTAAAGAAAAGATCTCAAAGATGAGAGGTATGAATGCATACTGAAACGGGTTGCCCAAGGAGGTGATAGATGGCCCATCCCTGCAAACATCCAAGGTAAGATGGGACAGAGCTCTAAACAACCATCAGTTGAAGATATCCCTACTTATGGAGGGGTTGGACTAGATGACCTTTAAATGTCCCTTCAAATGTAAAATAGTTTATGATTCTGTGTGGTACTTGATTCTGGCACTTGTGGGTGCCAGGACCAAAAGTTTTATACAAGATCTGCCACCTGCCTGCTGCTCAGAAGGCTGGTGTTTCTCTGCTGTCTCTTTCCTTTAGAACCACAGTGCCCTTGGGACTCAGGCTGTGCTTGTGTCCCACTTCCAGTGCAGAAGGGTGAACTGGTTCCCAAGGGAAGGATACTCCTAATGGCTGAAAGACCTACATAGATGCAGCACATGGAGTCCAAAAGGGTGCTGGGTTCACCCAGCAAACAATGGAGAACCACAGGTCTGAACACTGTCACAACAGGCACAGCAATGGATTTGTACATAATCCTTCACCTGCAGGCATTTGAAACCAACCTCTGGCCCCCAAAAGGGTTTGGATTAAACCTTAATGAAGAGTGTGATGAACCTCACTCTGCCCACATTGGCTCCTCAGATCTTGTCTACTCACTTGGCAGTGTAGACGCGGTCGAAGGAGGAGGATCCCTGCCTCTGGAACCCCTTGCCGTTGCAGTGTTTGCTTTCATGCTCCAATTTGTAGGCAAAAAAGGCTGTGAAAAAAAACACAAAGTATTCAGCCTGAGATATAATTTGGAGATACTGCAGAAGCTGGGATTTGTGGAGTCAGCTCTGTCCTCATGAGCATCCAGGACGGACAGACAGAGAAAGAAAACATGGGTGCATGGAGGTGCACAATGTGGCCAGCGTGCTCATTCTGTCACTCAGGTTTAGCCAAACCCTCTGTGCAGGAGTGCAGTGCAATGCAACTTCATGCATCCCCACATGTCCCTGTATGACTGGTAGCAGGCTCTCACCTCTGTGCCCTGCTTCATCCCCACATTGCCCTTCTGGCAGCCAGCTCCTCTTCTGTAGAAGTACTGCCCTGACGCGGTCCTTTGAGCCCCCAGTGGGAAAAGAGCTTTCCAGTCAGAGCTGCCAATCCCAAATCTTGATCTCCAACAGAGCAGGGAGACAAGGGAGTCTATTCTCTTTTAGTGAAACCCATTTGCCAAACCAGAGACATCCTGCAGGGCTGGTTCTTTTCCCAGAAAGGCCCCTTAAAAGCCTTGTCCCAATGGCTGATCTGTATGAGTCCATCTTCTGTGCATCCTTCTTTCAAGCTACAGTGTTGTGCCAGAGTGTTAGTGGCTGCAAAAATGCAGCACCTCAAGATAATGTATCATGTGCTTGACAAACAAGATTTATCTGATGACACTAAACCAGGGACCATCAATCATGTGTCTAAATACACCAGAGAGAGCCCTGGCAGCCTACAAGCTGCAAGCTTTGTGTTGTCATGCACCCCATCTCAGTACATCCAAATCACTCTATGGCATAAAAGATAACCCATCCGGAAATACATTATTATACCAATAGAAGTGTAACTAGATAAACTGCAGGATTTCATCCCTGCAATCTGAAGAGTTGTCTTTTTTTTTCCCTCATTGATGCTGTAAATAGGTCTTTTGTACTTCCTTTGTCTTCACTAAAAGCTACTGAGTTTTTTAACTTTTCAATGTTGTGTGATTCCCTGGGTACATACAGCCCTTCTCCAGAAAAACCCACAGTGCTTTAAACCAGCATCCGTACACTGAGCCAGACTGCAGACCCTCCCATTGCCACCAGCATGGTGCACTGGCCGGCTCCGGAAAGATCCAGACCAGACACCATCCAGTGGCACAGCCAGGATGTGCCAGGAGTTCTCAGCATCTCCACCTGGCCACCAGCCCAGACTTTGGCACGAGGTTATTAACCTGTCTACAGTGACTAAGAGGACCTAACTGAAAAGCAGCATCTTTTTGTCCAGTGCAAACCTGCAGTGATGGGGAACCACTTCTTTCAGGTCTGGGATCACATTGGCTCACTGGTAGCATACCTCCTCCCTTCCTTTTAACGTGTGTGTGAAATCACTAGAAGATAGCACAGCTTCCAAAAAAGCCAAGTAAGCTATTTATCTCCCTCTCCAGCGCTGTAGGCACTGCCACTTCCGAAATGTCAACATGCTGTTACAGAGAGACTCCACAACGTCAAGAGGCAAGAGGATGGTATCACAAGCCAGCATGAGCTGAGTGAGAGGAGCAAGACTGGAGCAGAGAGGTTTACTTCAATTCAGCCATTCCAGGAGATAAGCCCTGAGGTTCCAGAGCTGCACAGACCACCCAGGGCCTGAACTGTGGCAGTGCCACTCTGGTCAATTTAATGTGCAAGGGTTCAGTGTAAGCCTGGTTGTTTTAGAAGTCCATGCCGATAGAAACCATAAACTATCCAATCTAACCAGTGCTGGCAAATGTGCCCCTTCTTTCTCTCAGTGTCACTTTGCTTCTTCCATCCTGATCTTCTCAGCAATGACCACTGATTTTATCCTAAAAGCTGCTGGATTGCAACATCTCTCTGACAAAGGAACAAAACTTAGAGCTGCATGTGTGACTCAGCGGTATTTGGCCACATGAGTCATTCTGCAGAATACGGAGATTTCCAACATGAACATCAAGGAAATGTAAATGGACATCATTAGGGGCAGCACCACCTCCATCTTTAGGAATAACAGCATTCACCCAATCCTGCACCAGATGCAGAGAAGCATGTAGTCACAAATTTACATGGTACTGACTTCAGGTACTTAGAGACAGTCAAGCAGATGGCCAAGTGCTTTGCTGAATGAGAGCCACAGCAAGAGTTCAGTACAACTGATAGCCCTTGACAAGCATTTCTACTGCCTTAATTATTGCATTCATTGCAAGACTGCATATCAGGTCTGGTCTTTCTAGACAGAAAGCCTGGGAAGAGGAAATCAGATGATGCAAGGCTTGAAATCATGGTTTAGGGCTGTCTGCCTCACGTGATTGGCACGCTAAGTCTTCTGTCAAGTGTTCTGCTTCCCCTTTGTAGCAGTTGGATCAATCATCTCATGGACAGATTGCCATGAGATAGAAGTGCATGTCAGGATGGAAGGCTGACAAATCTGAGTGAGAGGAAAAAAACCTGTATATAAAGTCATATGATTAAATAGTAACAAATGTGTATTTGACACATTTTCTTAGTTATGCTATGTACCCTGGTCTCAACAAGCCATATTCTGGTGATGTCACATGCTGCACATTTATCAGGAAACAACACTTGGTTAAATGATGTGGTGTTTAGTACTTATGTTGAAACTAAACCCATCGTCTGCATCTCCTTTTTTTTTTCTTTTTTTCTCTCTAGCAGCTAGGCTCTCACCACTTCCCCTCTCTGCAGCAGCCCAAGAATAGCCCATGTCCTAGGACTGAACGTGGAGTTCGTGCTCAGTGGGATCTGTAATGAGAAGCCATCACTAAAGATTTCTGGAATTTGCACAAGCCCCCCATCCCAATGCTGACTTTCCTTGAACTTGGGCAAACTCAGTGCTGCTGGGGAAAAACTCACTCTTTGTGTTCTGAGCAGAATTTCCTACTAACGTGGTTAAGTATTTGTAAGAGAAGATGGTCAAGTTATAATCTAATTTGCATAGGAGAGAAACTTTATTAAAAAAATCCTGAAGAATAGTAAGGCCTATAGGAGATCTGAAACACAGCTAGAAAAGGAAACTTCACCATCACAGGAAATGTACAGTGTTCTTGGGGGCACAGTTAAATGAGATTGCTTATACTGTAGGACTCGGAGATGCAGGAAAGTGGGACAGCTGCCTGCCCACCTAGACTCCTCCGAGGCAGTGCAGTTCTGTCCCCTTCACCCAGCTCCATTCATAAGTCTGACCCATTGCACCCCCCCCTGCAGATCCAGCCACTGCCCACAGCAGCTGCTTCAGAGCAGCCCTGGCTGACCACAGTAGGGACCTAGGCCAGGAAAAGGGGTCTCAGTCATCCAATTAAAATGCATATTGTCACAGGTATCCCACCGTATAAGTCCTTTCACTGGCTGACACACGTGTAACAAACTCACTCTAGATTATCACAGACTAGGACCATGACACTGCCAGGATACTGTCACAACAGCACACAAAATTCCAAGCCTAGAAGACCATTTCAAAATCCAAAGTCATGTATAAGCACACATGCACTTGTAACCAGAGATTATCTATCAGAGATCAGCTCAGCATACATCATCCAGAACGTTCCTCAGCTCCCTTTTAGACCTCAAATAAATGCTTATATTTGTCTTACCGTTCTGGACGACACTTAGCAAGGTGACAAAGGCAAGCAGGACAATGCTTCCCAGGGTCTCCTGGTCCATTTTGTGAGTGGGCTGTCAGGGTGGATGGTGCAGCCTTGGTGGCAGCTCAGCACTAGGAGCACAGAAGGAGGAAGTGAAGGTCTTATCATGAATCATGAAACACTTCCTATGACTTCACAGGAGAGTGGCAGCTCTCTGTTGCTCCAGTGCCTGTCAGACCAAAAAGCTCAGGCTTCTCATTCATCATGTAAAAATGAAGCACAGAGAATCAAGAAACTATGAGTCTGTGATCTAAGAGGATATAGAATGTGGAAAGACATCTATTGCCCTTCCTACACAGGAGGAAAATAGCAACCTCGATATCTGAAGCATGTGTGAGCATTTGGACAAACATCTCTGAGTGGAACAGCAGAAGGCTGGAAGAAACCAGCCAGGCTACTGCAGCATTGTTGGCAAGTGTCCAACCATCCCAGAAGGAGAAATAATGTTGGTGACTCTCAGTAACGCTGTTGTCCCATCTCTCTGTCTGTCTCTGCTCCACCATGTGCTGCTCAAGAGGTCCTGAGTGCTGCATAGCATCCAAACCATGGACGGACAACTGGTTACCTCTCTCTGGATGGGACAGAGCCAGGCAGGAGTTCCCAGCAGGAGCTGAGCTGCAAAATTCATCTTGTTCAGTGGGGATACCTCTACTTACAATGGTGTTTTCATCCAGTCCCTCTATCATGCAAACTTTTATGATCTGTACTATTAGATATGGAAAACTCTCAGGCACTTTGGATACAAGCAAATAAACAGAAATGAACTGGCTAAGAGGTGATTAACACTGTGACGTACTGTTATCTTAAAAGGAAAAGGCTGTCTTTTTGGGAGACCTTCCCTACAGTCCACACAGACACGACTGTGAGAAGCAGTGCCATAATGATCATCTAGGTATAGATTTGGCCTGTGATATTTTCTTCAGATTTTTAACTCTTGCCAAATTTGCTTTAGGAAAAAACCCAAATCCAAGAACAAAAAGAGAAGCACAATAGCTCTTTGAGAGTGCTTTTATTCAGGCTGAAGGTCTTCTTTTCCCCCAGAAAATGATCTTTTCTTATTGAACATCAAAGTTTACGTTTTGTGATCTACCAAGCACAGCATTGTAGCTGGTATTTAGGGATGATACTTAATGCTAAGCATCTACTAATCTTCTGAGAAGAAAAACCCACCACCTAAAAGCAGTTATGGAATTAAGTCAAAAGAAGAATATTGTCTAAGCAGAGATCAATGTTATGACTGCAAAGAAAGGAGCTGTGCATGGTGGGGGATGTAGTGGGGCAGTGAGAGGAGAGAGCTGCTAACAGAAGAGGGTGAAGGGGACAGCACAGATCCTCAGGGCATCCATGACAGGAGGACTCCCAGTCATCCTCTCACAGCAGATACTGAGCCTTCTCTTCCTTCTGCCTGTCCTACACTTGTGCAAACCTACCAGGCAGCTTGCAGCTTGCTTTTGATTTACAAGGTGGCAGAACAAGCACATGAGCCTGCTCCAGCTTGCCAAGAAAACACACACGCTTCCCCGCTATCAGAGACTTCCAAAAGGTGGCTTCTATTCAGTAGAAGTCTCATGTAAAAGAGGGTAGGAATCAGGTTGCTGAGGTTTGAAGTTGCCGCAATGCAAAAAGACACACAACATATCGTGTGTTTACACCAGCAGTCTTTTCAGCTGACTGACCTAAGCTCCCAGCCCTCGATCTGTGTGCTGTCCAGGTCGCAAGAGTTGAGCTGTTGATGACTTCACTTTCTCCTTGTCCTGTGCTTTGTTTTCCAGCTCTTTGCTTTGCTGCCACTCAGCGCCTCTCACCACACCCTCATGCCCACTTTGCTCTTCTGCTTTGCCCATTCTGAGTTCCACCTAGCAGCTCTTGGCACCACAGGACACTTTGGCATTTTGGTGCTTGGCGTTCCTGGCACTTTGCTGGAAATGCAGCCTTTTACCTCCTCTTACCAAGGTTTGCTCCAAAGCCGTCCATCATGTATGCATGGAGGAAAACAGGGTTTCACACTCCTTCCTGCAATAAAAAAACTATGACATCAATTCCAAGGCTTGCTAAAATGATTTCTGGGTGTGCAGGGAGAAAAAAGCTTTGCCAGCAAGAATCCGTTTGGTATGGCTGCCTTAAAATATAAACTGCAAGGGTTTGAGGTTCTGTTTGGTTTGTTGTTTTTTTTAAGTGCAACATCTCTCTGAGGGCTCTGCTTGAGGAAATCAAGATGGTATGAAAGACATGGAAGAAGTCCTTTACCATGTTGAGTCAGACATGTTGTGTAGTCAGAGCAGAAACACCTTGTGGAGAGGAATATTACTTTTTCACACCCCTTGGCACTGGAATAGCTGCAGAATAGAAGGAAGTTCTGACAACTTTTTTGCAATTTGGGGAATTGCCTTGGCAAGGAAGAGCTAAGATGGGGCTAAAATGACTCTGCAAACAGCTTCTGCACATTAAATTGATCCCTCTCCCTGAGACCTAAACATACACCCGGGATCACTGTCTAGTTCAGGCAAAGCTGGCACCACTGGAAAACCCTGTCCAGCTGGGAGAAAGATCAGTGCAAAACACCTCTATCATATCTCAGGTGGCCATTTGAAATATGGGATTTTCTCAAGTAGGCAAAAATATAAAGGGGGGAGAGGGTAGGAACACATACCTTGGGAACAGGGCCCACACCCTCTGTAACTCCCAGCTGTGGCTGGACCTCTTGGCAGAGGTAATTTTGCACTTCAGCAGCTGCTGTCAGACCCTAACCCTTTTGCTTGCTGCATTTCTGTTTGACATCCACATCATCCTGTCTGAGGAAGATAACCTTGACACAGTGAGCCATAAAGCCCACAAAAATGTGCAAAGCCAGCGAGCTTTTCCAGTTGCACTGTGAGGCTTCCTGCACATTAATCTCCTCCTGTGAAATCTTGAACAGCCAGTCAAAATAATCCTTTCATAGAATTGCTTTCATAGTGAAGAGGAAAGGACTGGGAAGGCAGTTCTATAAATATCTTTTGGGATGTTCATCCCTCCTCTCCTCTCGTGCACTCTGATCAGTGCTCAGCTGTGAGGACTCCAATGAAAGTGCGTCTCTTGATAAAATAAAAGCTGCTCACATGAAACTCCCCTATATAAAAGCCAGGTGACACAGAGCCATCATGCTTTATCATAAATGCAACGGGACACAGGCTCCTTGGGCTGGCTGGTTAATATTAGCACTGTGCTTTGCAAACTCAAAGCGTCACAGAAGCATCAAATGTAGTACATACACACACACGTGTGGGTGACTACCTGCCGTCACGTCAGTCTGCTTCAGCAGTGCATCCTTGCTGAAGCCTGACAAATCCTCAACACAGCACATGAACAGAGCTGGAAATGAGAAGCACAACACAAAGAAAGGGGCAATGCTGCAGTTTTTAACATGCTGTCTTCATTTTGCACAGCCAAGAAAATGACACTGTGGGAGCAGTCAGAGCACTGCCTCGAAAAACCCTCCTTCTCCGCATTTTGCAGGCTTCTTCCTTTCACTTACTGTCTTCATGCTCAAGTTGTAAAAATTCAGCTCAAAAGACAGAGCTGGAAGACAGAGCCTGTAGTCCCTCTGGGCCCCCTGGCACAGCCTCCTCCTCCTCACCCTCTGTGTCTCATTGTTTTGGTTTAACCCCAGTCAGCAACTCAGCCCCATGCAGGCGCTCACTCACTCCCCACCACAGTGCTGGGGGAGAGGATCAGAAGGGTAGAAGTGAGAAAAGCGAAAGCAAAGGCCATGCATGAAAGCAAAGAGAAACCAGGAATTCGTTCACTGCTTCCCACAGGCAGGCAGGTGTTCACCCACTTCCAGGAAAGCCAGGCTCCATCATGCGAAATGGTTATTTCGGCAGACAGTGCCATTGCTCTGAACATCTCCCCCTTTCTTCTTCCCCCATGTGCTGAGCATGATGCCATACGGTATGGGATAACACTTGGATCAGTTGGGTTCAGTTGTCCTGGATATGTCCTCTCCCAATTCCTTGTGCACCCCCAGGCCATTCACTGGTGGGGTGATGTGAGAGGCAGGAAAGACCTTGACTCTGTGTCAGCCCTGCTCAGGAGTAACTAAAACATCCCCTTGTGATCAACTCTGTTTCTAGGACAAATCCAAAACACAACCCCATACCAGCTGCTGTGAAGAAAACTGTCTCTATCCGAAACCAGCACATTCACACCTGGTCTTCTCTTCCTGTTTCCAGGAGCACTGCACTGCTGACTGACATCCCTGTGTCTGCACTTCACCCCTGGGGTCTCTTTCTTCAGCCCTCCTGCCTCACCGGTGGGGTTTTTGTGCCAGGCTCACCTTCCCCGGTACGGGTAACTGGATTTATCTTTATTAAATTTCAGTGGGCTGAGCCCAGAGAGTTGCTGCAACATAGCAAGATCAGTTTGAATCCAAGTTCCTCCAGCAGGATGCTGGAAAGCCAACTCTAACATAGGTACATCCCCTGATTTGGTATTTTCTCTGCTACCGAGAGACTGAATTGAGCAGAGCCAGTACAGCTCCTTCTGAGGCCTCTAAGGCAAAGCCCCATGATTTTCCAGGATGCTATTGATTAGTGAGGTTTGAATAGTGCTTAATGAGTGGCAAATCCCCTTCACAGGGATGTTCTCTCTGCTGTCTTTCCCTCCCTTGCACCCAAGATGCAGCTTCTCAGCAGCCACTGTGATACCATGTGGTGTTACTGTAGTGGGCTCCAGACAGCCCTGACAACCACCCGCCCTATCTATCACGAGGTGAAATTCACAGAATCATAGAAGGGTTAAGCTTGGAAAGAAGTTCTTGTCCAACGCCCTGTTCAAGCAGGCTGTTCAGGATCATGTCCAGTGAGCTTTTAAATATCTCCAAGGAAGAAGATTCCACAACCTTTCTGGGCAACCTGTGCCTGTGCTTTATCACAGTCACAGTGAAAAAGTGTTTCCTGATGTTCAGAGGGAACCTCCTATGTAACAGTTTGTGCCCATTGCTTCTGTCCTGCCACTGGGTACCACCAAGAACAGCCTGATTGCATCCTTTTTGTACCCTACCCTAAACTTTGATGAGATCCCCTGGAGCCTTCTCCAGGCAGAATAGTCTCAGTTTCTTCATAGGAGAGATGTTCCAGTCCCTTAATCATCTCTGTGGCCCTCTGCTGGACTCTCCAGTATGTCTATGTCTCTCATGTAGTGAGGAGCCCAGAACTGGGCACAGTACTCCAGATATGGCCTCACTAGTGCTGAGCAGAGGAGCAGGATTCTCTCTCTCCACCTGCTGCTTTGTCTAATGCATCCCAGGGTACCATTTGCCTTCGTGGCCACAAAGGCCCACTGCTGGGCTCATGTTGAACTTGCTGTCTACCAGGACCCCCAAATTCCTTTCTGCCAAGCTGGTTTCTAGCTGGGTACCCCCAGCATGTACTGGTGCATGTGCTGGGTTTTTTAGACCACAGCTCCAGGACTTCGCGCTTCTCCTTGTTGATCTTCATGAAGTACCTGTTATCCCATTTCTCTAACCTGTCAAGGTCCCTCTGGATAGCAGCATTACCCTCTGGTCTGTCAGTCGCTCCTCTGAGTCTGGTGCTGTCTGCAAACTTGTTGAGGATACACTCTGCCCCATAATCCAGATCATTAATGCAATGTTGAGCAGTATTGATCTCTGGGGTACACTGCTACTTACTGGCCTCCAAATAGATCACGCCACTGATCACCACCCTCTGGGCCCTACCGTTCAGCCACTTTTCAATCCACCTTGCCATCTGCTTGTCCAACCCCCACACCAACAGCTTCTCTGTGATGATCTCACAGGAGACCGTGTCAAAGGCCTCACTGCAGTCCAGGTAGACAATACCCACTGCCCTGCCCTCATCTACCAGGCCAGTCACTTCATTGTGGAAGTCTATCAAGTTGGTCAAGGGTGACTTCCCCTTGTTAGAGCCATACTGAGCACTACTGATGGTTTCTTTGTCTTTGATGTGCCTGAAGATGGTTTCCAGGATTAGATAATCCAGGTTTCCTCTGTGCCCTTCTTGAAGGTGGGGGTGAGGTGTGCTTTTCTCCAGTGCTTAGGCACTTCTCCTAGTTGGCATGATTGTTCAAAGCTGATGGAGAGTGAGTGACTTACAACAGATCTGCCATCTCCCTCAGTACCTGTGATATGTCCCATCAAGGCCAATGGACTTAGGTTGCTTAAGTATTCCCTGACCTGACCCTCATTCCCCTACGGTATGTCTTTCATGCTGATTTGCTTTTCCCAAGTTCCATTTGCTGTCATTATCACTTTATTACCTTTTAGGTGGCTGCAAATTGATTAATAATTAATTTTATAGACTTCTTAGAGCTGAGGCGAGGCTGCCTGGGTGGCAGATTCCCAGGTCTTCCTTTCCGCTCTTTTATCCTGTCTCATTTCTGTCAGTGTTCCCACTTTCCATTAGCTCTTGCAAATAATTATCAGAGGTCTTTTGGGTGATTTTTGCCTACTGTTCTTCAAGTGTCTGGTCACAACCGGTCCTTTTGGTACTGAAACTCTCGGAAGCAAAGATGCTGGATACTTTGGCCATGTACTGAGTAACCGGCCGATGCTAATTTTTGCCTTCCCCGTCCTTGGCACATGCCCTCGGAGCTTCCTGCTGCTGCCTGGCTGTCTCAGAGCAGCTGTGCGGCTCCCCTCTGCAGCTGTCCCACCAACAGGCAGAACTTTCACCACTGCGTTTTGCTCGTCCACCGTCTCCCAACCCTTTGCTCCGACGGGAAGCGACAGGGAAGAGCTCCCGGCGGGAATCAGGTGCGGCTCGGCAGCCCCGGGGCTCAGCGCGTCTCTGTGGCGCAATCGGTTAGCGCGTTCGGCTGTTAACCGAAAGGTTGGTGGTTCGAGCCCACCCAGGGACGGGGCGCGACCTTTTGCGGGGCGCCGCTGTGCTTTTATTCCGTGCCCTCGCTGTGGTTGGAGGCGCCCCGCACCGCCTTTATGCCGCAGGGAGCTGCGCGGGACCAGCCCTCGGCACTAGGATCTCGCCCGTCCTACCCTCACCTCGAAACAGTTTAATTCGAGGCATGTATCAGAGGTGGAGTCAGGGTGCTCAGTCCTACCGCTCAAGGGGGTCTCCAGAGGAGTTTTCCCCCAGCGGGAGTTTCCGTAGTGTAGTGGTTATCACGTTCGCCTAACACGCGAAAGGTCCCCGGTTCGAAACCGGGCGGAAACAGCGTAGGTTTTTCTTCCCTCACCTTACCACCACGGACGTCCTTTTTCCTGGTTCCTCCTTCGGAACGCGCCGGTGACCGCGTGGGGCACCTCCCGCGAGTGGGAGAGGGAGAGCAGCCTCCCGGACCCTCCCGGACCGCAGCAGGGCCGGAGGGTCCGCGCTGGATCCGTGCTTCGTTCCCAGGCGCAAGCTTGGCATCGGCGAACGCAGTTTCCCTGGAAGGATGGCCCTGAGCAGAAAGGAGTCTCAGCTGAGATGGGCTGAATGGCAACAGAAAACTGGGGACAAAACCTACAAGCCCCTGCCCTGGGCATTACTCAAGCCCCTTTAGATAGTCATTTACGTAAAAAGGGTAATACAGACTCATGAGTGGGGAGAAGCATCTCCTGAGGGTTTCTTCAGCCTCTCTGCTGAAAATGCAAGCTGGAGGCACCCAGACCCCTGCCTCTGTACAATCCTTTCCCAGCATCTCCTTCCTTCCTGAGCCCCATGGCTCCACCGTGTTCTGTGCTGTGCAGCTTCGGCACCTCCCTCACAACTACACCGTGCAAAACTTAAGTGTGCTGCAAAATTCATCAGCCTTGTAATCCTGTGATCCTTGTTTTCTCTCTTGCTCTGTCCACACACTGTCTTAGATCTAGAGTTAGACTGGAAGTTCCTCCGCTCCGAGACCGAATCCTGGCAGACTTCAAAGCACAGCACACACTTAGGAGCTGCATGGGCTGCTTGAAAGGTACCATGCTTTGCTCTGAGCACGAAGGGGGCTCACACCAAGAACAGCAGCTCTTCAGTTCTGCAAAAGGAACACAGACAAGACACAAATGATGTCATTGAGACATTGTCAGGAAGGGAATAATTATTAAAAACAAAAAAACAGTGCTGCAAGACAAATAAATGGCAATAGCCAGCCACGAAAAACATCAAGATCAAAATCAGATTTGTAATCAGCACTATGGTGGATTTCTAGAACAGTGTTCTAGCAGGTACACAGCCAAAAATCCATCCAGGCAGCTCCTATGCAGACAGGTTTGTTTATTGTAGGCAGGATGTGAAAAGGTGGCCCTGTCCCACTCCCTGTACCTGATAAAAGAAAGTGTTTTAATGTATCATAAAGTAGGTAGTAAGATCTGAGTCAGAGTGCTCTCTCCCCAGAGCTGATTCTGAACTGCAAGTGCCACGACCGTGCCTTTTCCAAACGGGAAGACACAGACTGACAGGACTCTACAGACAGATCTGGACAGGCTGGGATCAGTGGGCTGAGGCCAACTGGATGAGGTTCAACAAGGCCAAGTGCCAAGTCCTGTGCTGGGGTCACAACAGTCCCCTGCAGCACTGCAGGCTTAGGGCAGAGTGGCTGGAAAGCTGCCCAGCGGAAAAGGACCTGGAGGTGCTGGTTGACAGCTGGCTGAACCTGAGCCAGCATGTGCCCAGGTGGCCAAGAAGGCAAACAGCATCCTGGCTTGTAACAGCAAGTGTGGCCAGCAGGACCAGGACAGTGATCATCTCTCCCTGTACCCAGCACTGCTGAGGCCACATCTGGAATACCGTGTCTAGTTTTGAGCCCCGCACTATAGGAAAGACATTGAGGTGCTGCAGCATGTCCAGAGAAGGGTAGTGATTCTGGCGAAGGGTCTGGAGCACAAGTCTGATGAGGAGCAACTGAAGTAGCTGGGGTTGTTTAGCCTGGAGAAAAGGAGGATCAGGGGGGACCTTATTGCTGTCTACAACTACCTGAAAGTAGGGTGGGGTCAGCCTCTTCTTGCCAGTAATAAGCAACAGGACAAGAGGAAATGGCCTCAAGATGCACCAGGGGAGGTACAGATTAGATATTAGGAAAAATCTCTTCACCAAAAAGGTCGTCAAACACTGGAACAGGCTGCCCAGGGAAGTGGTGGAGTCACCATCTCTGTGAGTGTTCAAAAAACATGCAGATGTGGCACTTGGAGACATGGTTTAGTGGTGAAGATGGCAGAGCTCAAAGCCAGCAGACTTTCGGAAATTCACCCTAGAACACTGATAAAAATGCATAATAGAGTGGCTAACTTCTGATTACTAAACTCTACTTGTTCTCTGCCCACCTAATGTATTTCTGATTGACAGAAAACTACTGCAATACTTTGTACCCTCTTCATGGCAAATAAAAACCTGCATTTTAAAACTAGTCTGAATATAAAAAGTCCAGTAACCACTACATTCCAAACAATTTCTTTGGTCATGAGGTTTTCATTCAATCTCAGCTGAATTCTCACCTGCACAGGCAAGTGAGAGGCAATAGAACATTTATGGAAACAAACAAATCTGCATGGTATCATCTTTAGTTTAAAAAAGGCAGCCAGGAACATGCAGCACTAACAGATTTATTTTCATTCCTCCTTTAATCTCAAGTGGTATTTATCTGCACTTGGAGCTTCTATATATACACGTACCCACACTGAATCCCACGCAGGTGCAGACCGAGGTGTCCCAAAGTCAGTTTGCAGAGGGGCTGCCAGTGGTGACCAGAGGTCCTTGCTTCTCTCAAGGTGTATCTTCACAGCTTGTGTGCCCCCATAGCCCCCCTCCTCTGCTATTAACCCCATTATAATCCTTACCACCAGGACTTTCTCACCCTCTAGCAGGGCATCTTCCTCCTGTTGCCCTATGCATTCTGCATCACCAACCAGAGGCTCGTGGCTTTACCTCTGGATCTGTGTCATGTCCTGAGACAGTGATGAAGGAGCTCCCACTTACTTCACAGCTGCAGGTCACTGCAATCCAGTCAGTCCCTGATGCTTGATATAATACTTGATTGATATAATACTACAAATACTTGAAGGCAGCTCCCCATTACTCTGGGACAAGTAGTCAACGCTGGGGAAGACGCTGCTTTTTAGTGGCTTGCATATATACATACACCACTGGTTGGAAAACTACACACAGAAATCCTATCACCTTCCTCAAGTCTTGCAGATGCACCTAATTTATTAATGGATAAATCAAACTCTAATTTTGGTCATCTGTGTTTTGTTTTAATTAGGGAATTCACAAACAGGCAAACATTTCACCAGCAGTACACTGGCACTTAACAGTCAGAATCTACTGATTTCTTTTCTACTGTAACATTACCAATTACACTATTTAAAACAAAGAAGCTCAAGTTCTTCACAAACACTTATATTTCAAGACTGAAACCATTCATTGCCTGAAGTACCAATTTGATAACAGTGTATGCACTTGCAGCAGAAATAACGAGTTCAGGGCCACTGACAGTTTATTAAACACATTTTGAACGTAGTTCAAACAATCCAAAACCATTTAAATCTGTAGCCATGCCTTGTAATAACAATTATGTTTAACTGCACCCATCAGAAAAGTAAGACTGAGGACTTAATGGTTTGAACTTGGAATCTAAAACAATGAAAAAAATGCAGAACACCTCTAAAAATGGCTGATATAAAGACTTGCTGATAAAATCTTTGTTATTTATGAGAATTAGAAAATCATACAGCTAATCTAACTTGGCATATAATACCCTCAACTCTGTGTCTGCACATTTAAAATACTCCCATCTAGCAAAACCAAAGCTATACAAATCCAGAAACACCAAGGTGTGAATCCCTCTGCTTACTCACTGCTATCTTGCTATATTTTCCTACTACTTTCTTCCTATTGACCTTGCCTTTCCTTGGCACTCTCACATACAGATGGAGTGCACTGCTTGAGTTGTGACAAAGTCCTAGTGACAACAGTAATAGGCATTAACTTGCAGTTAAATTAATTCTTAGAAATCTTTGCTTTATTAATGATTTTGCAGCTCTGAACAACTAAAAGGTACATCTGATATTCTTTTTTAGAGATGCAAACTCTGTACCAAATTGTACTGATTTTATTTAAAAAATACCCTGGCTCGGAAGAATATTCTGCCAAATTACATTCACAGTTACCCAGGATGAAATCTCAGTACGTGCTGTAACTTTAAATAGGAAAATTTCTATCATGTATCCATCATTCCTTGGATCCAAGGGGTGTATACATCAGCATGAGCTTGTAGAACAGTAATTCTGTAAAGAGCTGACTGTCAGCCTAACAGAATGCTAGCCTCAAGTTTACAATGTTACAAATGATCTTCCTATTAAAGGATGCAAAATTGCCTGATTACAGAAGGTACTTTAATTCTTTTTTCAATGACAGACAAAGTAACGTCAGGAGCTGAGTGATCCTGTAAAGTAAATCACTAGTGCATAAATCATATTTCTTACACCACTGCATCATCAATACTAAAGTTTATTATTTCTCAAACTCATTAGAGTATGGATGTTTTCCATATTAAGAGCAGCAAAAATGAAGACCTAATTAAAAAACATCATCATATTTTACGGCTAAAATAACTGTTCCTCAGAAAAATAAAATTCATTAAAACCTGATTTGCTTGTTACAATAAAATTTTCATTAAAAAAATACCTCGAATGTAAATTGTTCAAGTTCAGCCAGTGTGCAATTAAACTAGTTAGAAGATATAACTTAGTAGTGCTTTGTTTCAAAATATACATAATACTGAAAACACACTTAAATCCAAGAAACCGAGTATTCACCAAGTTTCAAACAGAGTTTCATCAAAATGAGGTAAGTCTATGTCACCTGCCATTGAGCTTGGTGCTGAAATGGAGAACAGGTCTTCAAGGATATCTTCCCTTGTAGGACTTTCAAAAGCAAGTTTTTTCCCACTGGGTTTGTTTATTGCATCAAGTTCCGAATTCATGTCCTTTACAGGACTGTAGTAGTTGTGGTCCTCGCTCGTCATTGCTGCATGTGGCACACTGCTCTTCTCATCAGACGCTGTCACTGCAACGCTGCTATCCACCATTTCCATATACATACATTCATCTTCACTTTTTGGAGTCTCTAAGGAAGCAATAGTTGAAGTAGGGGACAGTAACTCTGCCAGTATTTCATCAGTGTTACTATGGCTAGTGCACCCTGACACAGAGTTTGCATTAAATTCAGACTCATTATTTGTGACATCCATCTGATACTGCAGTTCCCTTAAAAAGCTCTGCAATAATTCACTGTCATTTTGAGAATCGTTCTCTGATGAGGTGCTTATGTCTGCACTCACAGACTTTTCCTTTTTCATCTGTTCCACTGCTAGTCTATCCAGTGAAGCCAACTTCTTCTTTTTAGCATTCAGTTTTTTCAACAGTTTCAGGCGAAGTTTTTTTGTTTTGTCACTGTCTGACTCTTCTGCCTTCCCAGAGTCATAGCCAGGTGAACGGAATGGAGTCACTTTACCTGAGGTACCCAACGTACTTCCTGACTTACTCCAAGTTGGACCTACACCAGTGGTATGACTTGCTGTTGAAAGACGAGTGCCTTGAGAAAATCCTTTGAAATTTGATAAAGGATGACTATTATTATTATGAGGAGCTAGTGACTTCGGGGTCTCAGTTGTTTTGTTTGTGCCTCTACTTTGAAATCCACCAAAGTTACTTGCACCCTTAACTGGCAGCCGCACTTCACTTACTTTTTCAATTGAGGGAGTTTTGCAACTTCTCTCATTCTTGAAAGCTGAGGCACTTGAAGGCATAAAGGAAGTATTCTTGCTTAATAATTTCTTTACCCAGCTTCCTACAAATCCTCTTTTCTGGTCTTTGCGTGAAGGCTGAACAGAATTATTGGCAGCAGCAGAATTGTCAGCTTGAGAATTAACCACAGTTTTGCGTGCATATTTCAACTCAGGTGATTTTTTTATAGTACTCTCTACCGCTGACAACTTCTTGTTTAGCTGTATTTCTGAATTTAATCCATGTTCTCCGTTAGCTAAATTAGTTCTGTCATCTGTTCTTCGAGCAAGCACTGAGTCAGATGAATCAGGGTCATGTTTTTTGGGAACAGGAGGAGTAATATTTGCTTGGTTCAACTCTTCCAGAGCTAAGCAAGTGTTGGAATTTTCATAAAATGAAATGCATTCATTGTTCATAGCTAGACTAGCTCCAGCAAAGTCTCCTGTATATGGAGTGTTAAGTGAAAAAGCTGGTTCCTGCTGTTGCGGTGTGCCCATTTCAACATGGTTATTTCCCACCATCTGCCTATTTGGCAGTGATTTATCTCCCAAGTCAACTTGAACCTCTTCGAACATCAGTGTTACAAGATCATCATGTGCCAGATCTTCTAAAGCATGATGAACAATGCTTTCATTCTCAACTACTCTCTGTTGTTTCTCCTCTGGAGTTCTCAGAGAATTCTCTTTGTGGTGTTCTGCAGGTGTTTTGCCTACAGTGTTATCAAAACCACAGTGCAACATTGTGGAATTTGACTGTACGTTATTAAGAGGAAAAACTTCAATATTTTTACTCTGGAACTGTGAATTCAGTTCTTCTGGAAATTGGGATGTTTGCTTTTCCCAGATAACAATATGCACCTCTGAAGGAGGAACTTCAAATCTTGTATGTCTCTTGCAATATGGCCCCTTTAAATCATCACATTCAAGCCAGGTTCCTGAAAAATAAATAGCAACCAGGGCAAAGACTCAGAGACTTTTAAAGGTGTAGTCACTATTCTCACACTTGCTAAGTACTTTTATTAGCCCATTCTCCTGACAAGCAGAAAATAGAGAGTTTTTTCTACAGAGAAAACTGGGAGACTTCCACTGTAAAAAGATCAAACACAAGCAGAACTTGCAGCAATACTATTACAGGTCAGAGTAGGTCAACCATGAAACAAAGCTAAGAGTTTTTTGGCTGAGACATCTCGTCTTAAAATACTCTCACAGATTTGAGGTAAGAACCACATCTCAAATTTAGTTCCCCTGTAGACCCTTCCATTGCCTAGGTGGGAAGCAAGGAGGGTTAAAAGAAACTGCTCTCTTTAATACTCATCATCTGCAAATTGTTCATAGACCATGAACAAATATTTTACAGCTTTAAGAATTTAAAAATAGTTATATATGATGCACAGGAGGTTCTTAACTAGGCACTTCACAGCTGCTTCCTCTTCTATTTCTTAAACTGTGAGTGTCAAGAGGATGGACCCAGGCTTTCCTCAGTGGTGCCAAGAAACAGGACAAGAGGCAATGGGCAGAAACTGATGCACAGGAAATTCCATCTGAGTATGAGAAAAAACTTCTTCACTGTGAGGGTGATCGAGCACTGGAACAGATTGATCACAGAGTTTGTGGAGTCTCCCTCACCAGAGATATTCAAGAACCTCACTGGGGATATTCAAGAACCATCCGGATGCAATCCTGTACCATGTGCTCTAGGATGGCCCTGCTTGAGCAGGGAGATTAGACCAGATAACCCACTGTGGCACCTTCCAACCTTACCCATTCTGTGATTCTTACCATCAGGATTCAAGGACCAGGTTATGAAGTGCTTCTTATCTGTCTGATATTGAACAACAGATGTTATTTGGTAAGTGTCTTCCTCAAAACGAAACGAGTATTTCTTCAGGTTGTTATGTGGCAAGCCTTCCACAAAATGTAACATTAATATTGATGGTACTCTGACAAAGAAACAATAAAGAACTGGTTTATTACAATAGAACAGAGGCAAAAGTTCCTGATGAAAAAGTAAGGCACCTCTAAGAGTATGTGGTTCTGCCCTTACTATTCTACTTCCTCACAGGACTCTTCAGAGATTGCACAGAAGTCAAGGGAAAAGAATATCCCAAGGATGCCATTTTGTTATAGATTAGGGGGAAAAACACCGCCAAATAAGGGATTTGAGGAATGGGGAAAAGAACTGTGTCATAACCAGAGTAGGAAACGATATTGTTCTCAAGTCAAACTAGTAAACAAATGATCAAGCAACAGTTTTATCCACCAATGGCAGGTGCTGTGGAAAGGCTGACATTGGATATCATTTGTCTGTATTTGCTTGATACTAAGTATTTATGACCTGGATCAAACATACGCACTGGTCAGAATGTCAAACACTGTTCTATGTTTCATGTTTATTAAACACTATTTGCCATTTCAGCATTTAAAAATTATCTAAAATATTAAAAAGTGAGTATTTACCAGATTTTAAAGTTTAGAATCTCTGTAAACCCAAAATAACTTGGTTTTGAAAGTCCTATGTTCAATAAATGAAGTTTCAGAATTTTATGCATTTTATTTTCAAGTTCATATATTCAAACTTACTTTTCCAAAATCATCTGTCGTCTTTGAGATCTATCACCACAGTTATTACACGGTCCAATATGAACAGCATTAAGTGGATGCCAATCAGGGATTATATTTGTGAATGTTGTTAGTGTTTTCTTAAATCTGGACATAAAAAAAAAACACACGAAAAAGAACAACAGAGTAAGTTGAATTGTTGATCAGAAAATAATAAATATACATACTTTACCAGGAGAAAAAAGTTATAAAAACATTATGGCCGAGCGAGATTCTATTCATGTTCATGCCATTTTTGTGAAATTCACTGTGACTGCATCACATCTGAGTCAGCACTGAATTCAATTCTACCAAACAGTATCAGTCACAATTTGTTTTCAGCAGCTCTGTGGCCTTTGGTTTCACATTATTTGATTATTTGCTCTTTCTCCCTTTTTATGTTATCTCTGTCTCCCGCACAGCATAAGACAGAGCTTGTACCAGGATCCCCATAATTTACTAGCTAGTACAGAATCTCGAGAAGAAAGAGGTAACAAATCCCCATCAGAATCCATGTTATACAGAGTCTAGTTTTCAAAAAACAGTACACTCACAGCAGAGATTACACAGAGATTATTTTATACTAAAATACAGTGTACAGGATATTAAAGTGAAGTGACGTTGTTCATTCATTAGCCACAGAAAGGATTTCCTTTATATTCAATCTAACCTAAATTTTTCAGCTTTTTTAAAAGCACAGTATGTAACCAAGGCTATTGAAACATCCTATTAACGAGGGCTACATGTTACCTGTCAGAGTAACAAATAGCATTAATCTCATTTCACTTGGGGATCTAGAATTTTATGGTATAAACCTAAGATAGTGGAGAGAAACAGATGTTTTTCAAATAAAATGAGCAGTCTTCTGAAAGTGTCCCTCTTTTTCTACTGACTCTAAAAGGAGCCTGAATTACTAGCTTGTACCTGCAGCTACACAGAACTAAATTACTTCCTTGTAATATGACTCTAAAATAGATAAGTTATGTTAGAGAACCTCTGATTCTTTGTAATCCAAATGAGTATTATAGGTATTCTTCAACAGCAAAAGGATATTAAGTGTATGTTCTTAAAAACACAACAATTTGAATATGCTAGCAAAATACCAGAGCAAGCAAGGCCAGCAATTCACAGCGTTATCTATTATTTCTTTCTTAATTATAACACAGTTTCTTAAGACACATAACAGCAGTAACCTATTTGCAAATGCTAACTTAAAAAGGCAGTAAAACTTCACCAACAAGATTAAATTTAAGCCGTATAAAACCTGGAAATCTGAAGAAAGCCAACTATCAGATATGGATTTTAAAAGGTAAGGTAGAACAGCTATCTAGAAGCTACTGAAATAAAAAGTCTCACCGGTTCTGGTATTTGTAGCCACAACATACACATTCAAACTTCCATGAAAATGAATGCAAGAATAGTTTCTCAGCTTGTTGATCCAGCTGTAAGAGTAGATGGAGTGCAAACACTGGATTCTCCATATCACCTTCAAAGATGAGGCAGAAAAAACAGTCACTGAATATTTGAAATCACCTTTCAGTACTTCAAAAAGAAGAACATAAGCTCGTTGCTAGGATTTAAACTTCAGTTACCATTTCAAGGCTGTATTTCTAATCCACACAGCAAAGAGACTGACCCATGTTATTAGGGTGTTATCAATGACTATTTCATGATTACAGAGATGAGAGTATGCTCTCCAAAAAGTCAAAACAGGCAAGGGACAAACCAGCTGATTATACTATAAAGTATGTGTATGTCACCAATACATGCAAATATATTTCCAAACTGTCCTGCATGCTAATGTACACACAAACTTTTATGTACTGACATAAAAGGCTTTACATTTAGGGTTTCCTGAAAGTAAATACTGAGATGCTGCACTAAGTACTTACCCAATTCACACCTAAGCCGAGGCTGAAGCTGTGTAAACATTTCATTTCTGATTTCACTGAGATGAGATTCTGCTTTTGGAAGAACATCTAAAGAAAAAAAAATACATCTGTCTTCAGGTATTCAAGTGTAACCCTCCCACCTTTTCACACACCTATGTAACCCCTAACATGCACTCTTTCTCTGCAAGCTGATGCCTTTTATATTGACCCATATTGCCTGAAACTTGGTAAAACAGCCAATCCTTGACATTAATTGATTTGAAAATTAGAAGATAACTTACGCAAGTTACTTATATTTTACTGCAGTGTGCTAGCTAAAAACTACTTGCTCTGACTTAAATTATGGCTAAGAGTGTGCACCAACAGTAGCAATAATTTTTAAGGATAGTGTGACCACACATTACAAATCCTGCATATTCAGAGCAAACTTTAAAGCCTTAACATTAGGATCAGAGGCACAAAAATTTGCCTATATGCTTTCTAATGTTATACAATTCATAATAAAGCATTTAAATGTATTGTTTCAGATTAAATACTAACTTCCTAAGTGAGACTTTAAAACAGTAAAAATAATTTAAAAATAAGTTTTGACGTTATGTATCTTAGTATGTCTTTCAATTTTGCAAGTTATGTTGTTTCAACACACATTCTTTAACCAAAAGAACATAACTTCTTCTATATAATCATGATCATAACCTGAAGAAATTAAAGGAAGTATTTAGAACAGCTGTTGAAACTGTTTATTACATATAAACTCTATACATAGAATAAAGGGAAAAGAGAAGTTTTTTGCAGCTATATTGCTTTTGATTGTTTTTAAAAACAGCTGTATGAAAGAGATGCTGAAAAATTACACAGGAGGGCAGAAGAAATTCTGCATCTCTCCTCCACAACAATACTCTTCATCCAATCCCCTCTCCACTGTTACCCGAATAAAGTTTTGCAGCAATTCCTGGAAATGAAAAGGTTTAAGCTCTCTCAAACAACACTATATTCCAACACTTAATATCCCCATTTAAGGGTTATTGCACACCAGAGCTCCTTTGCAAACACAGCCCAGCAAAGAGACAAGAAAAACATCTCGGAGAGGTTCTGTGATGTTAGAGGCCCTCCCAGTAACAGCTGAAAACCTAAACCAAAGCAGCCTGACTTTCTGGCAAGCAGAGTGTATGAACTACTTCAGAATACTTTGGGGCTTTTTCCCCCAGAACTCCTTTTAATACACGTATAAGTTTTCCCAGGAAAGACATGACATTCTTTAAGTTACCTAAGGCTGCTCTGGGACTCTAGTCTATATATTCAAACACACATATTCCAATGGGATGTCTATTGAAATTCATAAGAGGTATTGCCTAACCAGACAGCTCTTTAAATTCTCTGACAGATGATGTCTTAGAAGTTTAGACCTATGACACAAATGGTCCAGTTCAAGAGGATGGCAAAAAACATGATCTTAGTTTAAGAGTCTTAAACTGAATTGCACAGAACAGAAAATGATCGATGGCCACACCAGCAGATCACAGTGTCACATAGTCCATACTTTGAGTCCCAGCTGTGCTGCCTGAAAAGTTGCTCTGAGCTGCCCATCACAGCCTCTGTGCTCAGGGGTTACACTCCTCAAACCTGTTAAGGGTTAGTGAATACTCACCAGCCCTTCCTAGACTTTATGAACCAGGTTAATGTGTTTGAGTACTTTCGACTGAAACAGGTTAGGAAGCACTGTCATCTACAGTGCAGCTTGCAGACCCCAGGGGAAGCATTCCTTCAATGAGCACAGCTGGAGCCAGGAAAGAACATATGTTCCCAGCTTTACTATTTGTGGTGTGACAAGGCAACTGCCCATTTAAACAAGGATATAAACCACAACAGAAATTATTTTGAAGATTAAGATTAGAATAGCATCCTAACATGTTAAGCAACAGGACGGAGAGAAACAAAGGAAGTCTCACTTACATAAATAATTCACAAAATCTTTATGTGGGATGTGACAAAAAAAATCCAAGAGATGCTTAGTGTTTAATGCCTTCAGAGAATGCGTATTTCCCCCAAAGAAAAACAATTTCAGAGATTACCAGGATTCTGCTGTGTAAAGCACAGTACTCGGTAAATGAATTGTAACTCATTCTTTTGCGATCTTGAAATAGAACAGAAGCATATTTAAGTGCACTGTACTAAACTCTACATATTTGTGACCAGAAGAAAGCGCAGGTGAATTTACTCACCTTTTACTTTACTCCTTTTACAGGTATTCAGAAGTGTAGTTGCTTGCTTATATTTTGTTAGGAGTTTCTGGAGTAAACAGTTACCATCATTATATTCTTCTGCTAGAGCAGGTTTTAATGTTTCTAAGTGCACCAGTGCAGACAAAATGCAATCTAACCAACAAAGATTATGTACGTTTCTCCACTGAAGACACAAATCTGTGTTATTAGTGAAACCTTTATCCTCTTTCAGCGAGATTTCAGATGTTGTTGATAAAAGTTCAGAATTTGGCAAGAGTTGTGTTCTGGGACTAGTAGTCTTAGGTGGACTTTCTTGATAGTTGTCGGTCTTGGTGGTTGTTTCAAAATCCACCTTCTCCATGCAGGACTCCACATTGTTAGTAGGTTTCTGCTGGTCATTTGGTAATACATCATGTAGGCTTGACTTGGGAATACATAAGCTATTCTGATAGCATTTCACGACAGGGTGTGTATTAATAGTGTGCTCAGTATTTACCACATTATTAGTTCTTGCTTTTTTTGGATCTGATTCAACAGGAGAAAAGTCACTGGTATCACACAATTTTCTTTTATGAGTAGATGGAACTTGATGATTTTCTGAACCAGCAGAAGTAATTATACTGTTTAATGGTTTATAACCAAGTGGGTAGATACACTAAAGGAAAGAAAGAAAGTTACAGTGAAATCTACAAAGCAGTTTTAGGTGAACAAGAGCTAAAAATAACTACAAAATACAATGTTAAAATGGAACATAGAATCATAGGATGGTCTAGGTTTGAAGGGACCCTACAGATCATCTAGTTCCAACTCCCCTGCCATGGACACCTTTGACTAGACCAGGCTGCTCAGAGCTCCATCCAACCTGGCCTTAAGGACTTCTGTAAAGTAATACTGTAATTAAATCCATACATAAATTCAACATATGTATGACAGGAAGGGTGTTTTACCCAACCATCAGCAATTGCAAAGTAAATGTATCAGTACTGATAATTTAACACTCCTTCCCCAGTAAATTCTTTCAACCCCTTAAAAACAATCTAATTTTGCTAAGGAAAGGCCTCTTGTCTTATTCTGCTAAATCCATTCCTTTAGGGTACAGATTTAGCATTATTATCTCATCCCTGAGAAACTACTGGTGCCCAAACTGGCAGGGTATCTCTCAGGCTATCCCAGTGCCTTAGACCAGGCACAGCTAAGGTCTTACATACATATATTCTGCAACAAGTTGCTATTACCAATCTCCAGAACTATACTATAATTAGTTAAAAGCAGGAACGGATGGGAAAAGCATCTCATAGACCTCTGTCTAATCTAGTCTCTACTAATTTAAGGGCACCAGTCCACTTGGGATTGCTATACCCTCCCCACATACATGGGGCAGTGAAGGGAGAGGCAGCAAAATCATAACTCAAATATTAAGCAGCACAGAAATCCAGCTACGTTAAACATAAAAAGGGAGAAAAAAACCCATTGTAATTATAATTATAAACCTATTTGCAATACCCAGACTTAGAGAAGGGAAAATGGGAAACACATCTGCAAGAATCATGCGTTAGTTACGTGGACCATCAAATTTGCTGACTCGTTCAAAGATTTATTTAGTACCACTTTAATTCCCTTGTTACATAAACAAAACTCTCCTTTATTCATTTTCATTTACTCTTTTTAATTCTTTAGGGTAAGTACCTATGCCTAAACATTGTACACAGGTTAATCATGGGGCTTTTTCTATATATAAGTAAATATCCTCCAGCATACAGACTCAAAGGGGTCCTATTTCAACAGTCTGCTTACCACCAACATAACTATGAACTTCTAGAGGTGTAACTGCTGAAAGTGAAGGCCTCTGCACTGCCAAATAAAACTGTTTATTAATGTAATACCTGAGGATTTTCACAAAGAAAAATGGACTCTTGAAAATTAATGCGGTAAGTCCGTAGAGCTTGGATCTGACCCTTCTCTTTGCAGACTGGACAAAACTCATCTGCAGTTGTTTCCACAGGATTGCAGTTCTAAAATAAAGATAAACCAACAAAGATAAAGAAGTATAAATTTATGCATTTCGTATATTATCCAAAGGTAAAAAATACATATGGAGATACAAAACCAATGTGCGACTTCTAAATATAATACAATATAAAATATTAAACTACATTGGTTTCTTTTTCAATATTTATACATTTGTACAGCAGTATGTTCTAAATAAATTTATATTTTTATTTAAATATTAAGCTGTCTTTAACAACACAATTATATATATTTTATTCTACTTGAACTAAACCACATGGCACTTATTGCCAGGAAACACAAGCTCAGATCTTTTTAAGACAAATCAAGTTTCATAGGAATGCAAACAATTGTAAAAATAGTGCCCATAAAAAAAATCATAGGCACAGATATGCTTAGAATAATCTTTCGCCATTGTTATAGATTTCCGTGGAAAATAATTTTGAGAATTTTTTTTGTAAAATTAAGACCAATTAAAAAATCTCTCAAAACAGAGAAAAATGATGAACTTTGCACATATGTAAAACAAGTTTCAACTGACTTTTCCCAAATACCCCACCATGTGGAGTGTCGATTTCCCTATACCAGTCCCTTCTCCAATCACTTGCAAACCATTTGTAGTCTTCTGGGTATCCATCATTCTGAGCCACTGGCTAACTTATGTCACTTGTAACAATGTCATGACCACTAAGGGTTTTTCAAAGACTCCTGAAAAATAAGAAGTAAATAAAACAATTAAAGAAAAATTAGGCTGAAATTTGGGAAAAAAAAAATACCAAAAATAATGCAGCTTGCATAATTCGTGGAAATGAATTCAGAAGAGTATTTCCTTAGCAGAAAACACCTTTTTTCTAGCACAGATTGTGAACTCTAAACTTTAAATTAAGTCACATAATTGATTTAAAAGCTTTAAGTCCTGAATTTCCAAGCTTATCTACTCTTTGCACTACAAGGTTTCACATTATTTTCCAAGTGCAGAAACGTAGATATCTTGAACTTTGCAGAAATGTAGAAGCCTTGCTGGGCATCTCAGCTTCCTGTATCTAACCCTCAGAAAGAACGAACTTTAAAAACAGCCACAATAAGATCCCGTGGGGTTACAGGTGGGTGCTGAGGAACATTTAAAAAACAACCAATCAAAAAAACCCCACTGTTGCATCTTTCAAAACAGTGAATTTACTGCCTAGTAAACTATTAGAAGTTTATCCTGCGAACATAACAGGTTTTAACTACAGAAGGGCATCCTGCTGCTACTGCCATTTTTTGAAATTTCTCCTCATGTTAATTTAACAATGTGACACTCTTCCTAGCAAACTAAAGCTCTTCCACAGTTATCATGGCTATGTAACTCCACTGCATATTTTACAAGGGACACTGAACATTCTATTTCAAATGGCTCTCAAATTCAGTGCCAAAATCTTCCTTTCTCACATATCATACATACACACAAGACACAGTTGTGCAGCACCACTTCAGTATGACCCAGGTGCACATCAGAAGGCAGCTCCTTAAGTCCATTCCTTCACTGGCACTGGGGTTAGCTACACCTTGAATTAAGCAGCAAAACAGGGGGTTAGAACTACTGGGACCCCATTCTGCTCCTGCTGACTTTCAGTGGAACGAACTAGAATAAATACATATCTCTTCATAATACATGAAAAAGTTGAGGTAAGTTGAATTGCAAAGTCATCAATCAATCTTTCCTTCAGCCACAACTGTTCCCTTTTCATTACTTCCACTGAAAAGCATCCTCTCCCACATCATGTTGTCCTTCCATACAGTACAGCATCAACTCAGATCTAGTTCCTTCCAAAGAGAAATTTCTCAAGGCATTCTCGGACATGAGTGTAAATACCAGTTCAACACAGATCTATTTATAATATTTGGCAAGGAAAGACCCTACAGAACTGGACAGAATGCTAAAAACCAGCAGAACACAAATTAAAACCAAGCACAGTAGAAAAATGCAACCACTCATTTCAAATCACACCCCAATGGCAACTTAAGACTGGGTCAAAATGACATGATGGTGTGACATACTGACACTTTCAATGTCTTCAGCAGCACTTTTCCGAATTAACAGGCTGCAGCACATAGAGACAGTAATACAAGGCAAGAGCATAAAAATATCAATACACATGCCTCAGAGCACATTTAGTTTTCAAAATAACATAGGAAGGTGCACAAGAGACAGCACAGTTCTGGGCTCACAGAAGGTGAAAACTAATGAATTAGCTAGAAGTACACAAGCCTGTTGATTATAAAAGAAAAGCAAGCACTCCCAATTTTTCACACAGTTGCAATAGCACTATCACACCGCAACTCAACTCTGTTATCATGTATTTAGTCTAGTCAGGAAGTTGATTTTTTTTATACAAGTTCTACAGACATCAACCTATGCCACAGGCTATGTCCGATAACACCCTAAAACATATAACTTTACTCTTCAAGGGACTTCTAGTAAATTCCTTTGCCTGAAACAGTCTCAGTTCTCCGGAGTAAATAAAAAACATAGCTCACATGACAGGAATTATGAGAAATTTCTCACCACAAAAATACATGGTCAAAAGATTAGCAACACTAACAACCTGCAGGTTATTCCTTCTTACTCCTTTGCAAGTATCTGTTTTCCCTGTAACCCCTCTCAAAAGGAAAGCAAGCTGTTTTTTTATTTGGTTATGTTCAGTCTCTGTTACCTCTGCTCTTCTTTTTAAAGATTAAATACAGTTCTGAGATGTACAACACCTCCACCAGCTATAATAATCCAGCGATAGTATTACAGTACTGGAGTAAAGACTTTTACTCCTCTTATGAATATAATAACAGGGCTTTTTAAACAATTATCCCTTTAGTTCAAAGATACAAACACAAAAAGCAAATAAAACGGGCCTGCCAGTACTAGATATGCAGAGTGGTACCCAGTGGTCTGCGCGTACTTTTCAAAAAGTTTGTAACATTGCAAGAAGTTATTGGTGATCTTTGTACCACGTACAAAAATTGGGCACCAGACCAACAGCTGCCAAGAAAAACAGCCAAGTAAAAGATTGCTGCACCAACTACTGATCCAGCCCATTGCAGCCAAGTGCAATAACTGCATTACAGAGGGGAAAGCACACAGTAATGCATTTTCAAAGTTACTGGGTCATGTTCTAAACCATTTATGCCACTTTCCTTCTTTTAGTCTGACTATTGAAAAACGCAATTTGAAATATGCTCTGAATGTGGCATAACTATGTAATTATAAGAATGCTATGGTTATGCTTCCTTGAGTATGATGAGTTGGTCTAACAGTTCACTGCAGAACGGGGCGTGGTGGGGAGGAGTCTCCTCTTTTATTCTCGCCCCACACCTTCTCTGACACCTCACATCCTCGTCAGACTTTCCACAAGCTAACTGAACTCATAGGAAAGCAGAAAACGCAAGAAAGCATGAGTTTTTCTCCTATTCCAGTGAGTTCAATTGGCCTATGAAAATTCCGGTGACCTACAAAGCTAACAGGGCAGAAGACAGAATAAAAGGACAAGGTGAAGGGGAGAGATATGGGTTTTATGGATGAACTGTTAGAGGGCTAAGGAATTGGCTGGATGGCCACATCTGAAAAGTTGCAGCCCTATGTACTAAGCAGAAACCAGTAACGAGTGGTGTCCTAATACTATTTAATGTATCCAGCAATGAAACACAATGGGATCGGGTGCTCCATCAGTGAGTTTGTAAATGACACCAAGCCGAGTGGTGGAACTGATGGACTGGAGGAAAGAGATGACATTCAGAGGGACCTTAAAACAAACTCTCTCTACATCACAGCCTGTAAGTGCTGAGCAGAATTGCAAATCTCCATAGTGGGGAAGCAAGCATAAATTTCCTTCCTGAAAGAAGCCTAACACAGACTAAGCAAATAAAGATAAGACTGAAGAAGCTTCAAAATAGTGTGCAAGTTTACAGACTCCTAAAAGTTTCATCTACAGTCCGACTTGTCTCAAACATTCTCATACTAAATGCTTTTATGAGTGTACTAGAACACACAGGGGCTACGGGTTTTGCTGACAAATCACTCTGTTTTTCTGGAAAAAAATGCTATTGGCTTAATATGGCTTAAACTAATGGTGTTTATAATGGCTGCAGCTAAGGGGTACGAGATTTCGGGAAGAGACTTGGTGCAGGCAGAGCCTGAACCTCTGCCCCGCGGCAGTGGGAATGAGGGGCTGGGGAGGATGGGTGGATGGATGGGTGGTTGGGGGGATGGATAGACGGATGGGGGATGGATGGATGGGGGGGATGGATGGATGGAGGGACGGATGGATGAAGGGATGGGTGGATGAAGGGATGGGTGAAAGTCAGCTGGGCGGGCCCAATGCGCGGGCTCCTGCCCTTCCTTCCACACCGAAACGTGCTCGGGTCTCTCGCATAAACCTATGGTCAAACTGCCTTCTGAGTTCTTAATCGCCATCCAGAGCGGTCCACAGGCCACGGAAGGGCTGCGGACGAGAGAAGCGCTTGCAGAGTAACTCGCCGGGCCGCGCCCGTGCGGACACTCTCCCCCGGGCCCTGAACCACCGCGGCAGCTACTGACATGAAATACTTCGTCGGCATTTCGGGACCCGGCAGATAACCCCTCCTTCTCCCGCGCTCCCTCCCGCTCCCCGCCGCAGCCGCGCCGAGAGGCCCGCGACAAGGCCGCGCCCGCCGCCGCCCCGCCCGGCTCAGCGGGCCAGCGCTCCCAGATCGGAAGAGCGT
>JAWWMP010000001.1:48233690-48261456 GCA_035047865.1 Dendrocincla tyrannina | reverse complement strand
CCCAGGTGACATCCTTGGAGGGCGGTGACGTCACCGGGGGGGTGACACTGCCACCTTGTCGGGGGGTGACACCGAGCAGGTGCGGGCCCCTCGGCGCCCGGGCCCGCCACGGCTGGAGGGAGGCAGGGAGGGAAGCAGGGTGGGCCCCGCAGTGCCGAGCTCCGGGCACGGGAGGGGGGCATTAACCTGCCGCTCGCCTCAAGTGGCGCCCGGGGCGTGGTGTAAACCTTTTGTCCGGGGTTTTGTTTTTTTTTTTTTCTTGTGCCAGCCCTGCGGCCGCCTCGGAAAAATCGCTGCTGTCAGTCCTACAGTTCGCCTTGGAGGGGTCAGGCTCCGGGGCGTGAGTGATGTGGGGCTCTCGGAGAGCATTTTTGTTTGTTTTTTTGGGGGTTTATTTTATTTTTTTTGCAGCATTAGCCCCGGTGTGCAGCGGGTGGCGCTGGAATGGGTGACTCCGTGCTGGCCCCTTTTCCTCGGCGGGAGCTGCGAGGAGCCCCGGCAGCCCCGGCATTGCGGTCAGTGCTCTGCTTGTCTGATGTCAGGAGGGCTGTCAGCGCCGGCAGGGCCAGCCTGCTCGGCGGGGAACGGGGGAGAAAGGAGAGGGTGGCTCTGGGGGCAGCGCAGGAAACACCACCTTGCTGTGCTCCCCCGCCCCTGCCCTCCTGCCTGCGCTTTTAGAGTGTTTGTGGTTGTATGATCGGCACCGTGGAATGGTGTGTGAGCTGGATGGGTCCATTGTAACGCCGCATAATCTAGCTTTTTTTGGCTGTGGATAATTCCTTTTGGGTTTTACTGGAATTTGAGGGTGTTTTGCTCTGCTTGGAGGAAGTTGTCTGCCTGGCTGAAGGGAGATTGTAATGCAACTTTGCTAATAATTTTGTGAGGAGTGTTTTCCATCGCTGCTTTCATTGTGGAGAATGGTTTTTTTCCTGTTTACTTTCATCAGGAGTGTAAAGCGCTTTGGGGTATGTTGTGTAGGAGAAGCAACTACTTTGCTCTACAGCCACTGAGATGAGTCTTTCCACAGACACACAGTGCATTTGATATGTATTTCATCTCTTTCTCCAGTGGCTCTGCCTAACTCTTAAAACTATTCAAATAATGCAATCCACTGAATAATGTTGTTTAGTAGTTTCATTGGGCAGTTGTGTGTATGCAGTAACTTTTCTGACGGTGTTTCAGGACTCAGAGTATTGTGGGCTTAGCCCTAGTAATACTTGCTTATGGTTTAGTTTCATATAATTTTAGTGTAATTTTTTAATTTTCCCGGAGGTGTCTAGGGTCCATTGGTAAATTAACTTATATTTGGGGACAGACTTATCAACAGGGTCTGTGGCAATAGCACAAGGAGCAATGGTTTTAAGCTAAAACCGCTGAATACAAACTACATATAAAGGAAGAAATACTTTACAGCGAGGGCGGTGAAACACTGGCACATGTTGCCCAGAGAGGTGGCAGATGCCCCGCCCCTGGAAACATTAAAGATCATTTTGGTGAGGGCTCTGAGCAACCTGACCTCTTGTTGAACTTGTCCCTGTTTATTGAAGGAGGGTTTGGCTAGGTGACCTTTGAAGGTCCCTTACAACCCAAACTATTCTATGATTTCAGTTATTTTCTGTAGACTGTTAAGTACCGCGGTAGGATTTACTGGTATAGTTTCTTTTTTCCTCCCTGATGCTCAAGTTGAATAAAGGAAAGCGTGTGCCAAAATAAAAATCCAGACCTGAGTTTTTCCATATGCTTGAGGAATAGGATTTGCGTGTCAGTAAAGAAAAGAAACTGACGTTTTTCATCTCATGTTACAATAGAACTTCAGTTGTCCTGAACAGTCCTAAAGTAATAATTGCTACATGATGCCAACTCCACAGTCAGGAGGAATTGATTTGGGTGTTCCAGATGTGGACTGGTAGTGACTTTGGGATCTAGTCTGCTGTTCACTTAAATGCAGCTTTCTCTGGCATGTTGTGTCCATTGGACTAGATTTGGTTTAGATTTAACTAACCATGTATTATGAGCACATGGTTTATTTCTCATTTTATTGATTTCTGCCTTACCTTCTGAAACTGTTTTTCCTTAACATAGAGTAGAGGGGGTTTAATATAAAGTTTTTGAAACTGCTTTGATTCATGCAGGTGAATGAACATACATATCTGATTTAACTTTCTGAATCAAGGTATCATCCTCTTGTTGCACTCGGTTCAAGGATAATTTCCCGACTTTACATTGACATTAGAGACTCAGAGGCTCCCCCAGCCCCTCCCAACATGAAGTCTGAAATGAGTTTAAGTTTAATGAGTTTAATTTGTTTAAGGCTTGACATATATGTTGTTTTCAAAGAGTAACATCTGTACAAGAAACCAGTATCTGGAACATACTTATGAATGTTGGGGAAATAATATTCAGGGCGTATATTTAGAAAATTATACTCAAGCTGAGAACATATGCTATTAGTGTGTGTCTTCTAAAAATATTTTCACATGCAAATTACACACCCGTTGGCTGTTTACTTCCAGCCAGATTGTTGCTGCATGATGGTCCCTGAGAAACTGAATATGGAGTGGGAGGTACCAGCTGAAAACTTTTGCTCTGAAGGCTTTGTTTCTTGAGTTTTACGTTTGCGTGACTTTCCTTCTTCTTTTCCCAAAAACTAACATAAGGACACTAAAATTTAAACTTGCAAAGTGCCATTTTGGAAATGTAAGAATAATACAGTAATTGATTGTATGTATACCTCTTTTTTGCTGTTTAATGCTTAAATATGTTATTGATACTCTGTTGTCAAATATGGACTACAGTAAAGTTTAGTCATCGTCATCTCACTTTGATAATTTCTGTGTCTATGAAGTCAAGGTGACCGTGATTGTAGATTTTCTTGCATTTCATAACTATTTTTAAGCCCACAAGCGACTAACATTACTGATTTTAATGTGTACATGTAGTATCCTTTGGCTATTGCATTGCAGTATTTTAACCAAAGGGAGGGAGTTCTTTTTGAGACAGAGGTTATAAAATCTGTAGCTAAAATAAGAGGCCAGGTTCTTTTTTGTCAGCTTATATCTGTTTAAACCTTTTTGGTTTTTATTTCAGTAAAAACCTCTTATGTTTTTATGACTCTTTTCCCCTGTACATTTGAAAATAAGTGCTACGTTTTTTACCTACTATGATGTCTGTAGCCCTGCCAGAACAGAAGAAATCTATATATTGCTCTGAGTTAAAGGTAGACTTCTTTTGTTCTTCTTAGATCTTGTGAGAGTGCCTCTTGTTTTGTCATCCTTAACAGGAGCATATTCTTTGCTCTGTAGCAAAGAGAGAAACTGAACACTTTAGACCTGATGCAGTGTTCTCAGAAATCACTGCAAAGATCTCCATTTGGGAGTTCCACCTGGCTTTCAAAATACTTTTTCTTAATTTTCATTCTATTCCTTCCGTTATTTTACCTCCCTTTTCTACAGCCTGTAGGCTTCTGACCCCATCCCAGTAGGGAACAATAGTCAAGACTTAACTTAGTAGCACTTGTCTTTTCAGAAATTAATTATTTTCAGAATATTTCTAATGGGAAAATATGAACGGTGAAATGTTGATGGAGGAAATTGAAAGGCACTCAGCATGAGGTAATATAACCACAGTCAAACAAAATTCATGTCTCTGTAATGGCAAAGATATTGGCTGGTTTGATGTTAAGGACTCTTGGAAAAAAAATTCTAAATATCATGCCTGCAGAACCTGGTTCCTGTGTTTGCAGAGCAGAGAGTATTAAGTAACACACTCACTGTCCAAGAAATTAGACAATTCTTGTTACACTCCATAACGTGCTTCCAAGACATTTTTCAAGTATTTCAGTACAAAGGGAAAGCGTCTCTTCAAGTAAACTGGTTCCAAGTTGGTAAGATGTCAGTCCATGCTGAGGAAGAAAGAGCAATGATGCGTTTTATGAAGTTTTAAAAAAAGAACAGATTAGCCATTCTTACTTACCTAGCTAAGCTTATACTGTCACAGCGTTACCCATCCATTAGGGACTTTTCCCTCTGGTACTTACAGCACTTGAGATAAATTTTGTCACTATTTTCTTGTGGCTCTTATTTAGTCTTGGATGTTTTTGCTTTCTACAATCCCATTTGGGGAAACATCCTGTGTAAGGATGCCAGTACTGTTATAGCCACTGACACTATGCATGAGCAAAGGTTCCAGTTTCTGGCACCTTTTTCTAATGAGTGCTGTGCAAAGGCAAAGAAAGACCAGTGCTTATTCAGAAGAGTTCAAAAATACCGGTCCCATCTCCTCTTTATTGTATTGTCAATATATTGAATTCTTACCTGATTTTCCACAGAATTGCATGAGTCTTAGTAGTTTGTTAAACTTGGTGGGACTAATTTTGTGTGAACTTGAAGCCTTTGCAAAATCTTTCCTGTTTCTGATGTTTCTGATTCTTCGATGCCTTTTTTTTTTTTTATGTCTGAAAAATGCCATATTGGGCTTGGTGTTAGTGTGTATTTGTGGAACAGTAAATCTGATGTTATGAATGAATTCCTTAGGTAGGGCTAATGAAAGAAAATAATTTGTATTTATGAAGTGCAGAACACAGATATTTTTATATGACAGTTTTTATTTTGCGTTGGTGCCAAAACACCACATCATGATTGAGTTTTGTTATGCTGGTTGCTGTAAGAATACATGTGGTTCTTTACCCTCAAAAAGCAAACACTTTGGGCCTGGACACCATTATCCTTTCTAAATAAGTGATTTTTTTGAAATCCTCAAACTGTTTTTAGAGCATTTTGCTATAATTCTTGGATCTTGTGTTGGTGAGGGATGTGGGGAGTGAATGAGGAGGATGGTGGTGGTAAAAAAAACTATTACATTTTCCCCTAGAGCCTAAAATAGTTCAACTTCTAGCTGAAACAAAATATTGCAAACTTCTTGTTTGCTGATGCAAATTTATCCCCCCTCTTATTCTCAAGTATTGCAAGTTATTGGCCTGTGAAGTGCATCTAATTGTATGTCCTCTTCCCTGTCAATCTCTCAACCGCCCTTTATACTTTAAAATTAGAGATAATATGTTCCAAAGCTGTCATAATGTTCAGTAATTGTTCTACATAGAGCATCATTTCTACCTTTGCTTTTAAAACAGAAGGGAATGGCTGTAATTGCCCTTTTCAGTCTGATAGTGCTTTTTCCTTATCTCAGAAATGTTATTAACTAGCCACACCAGCAATTTTCATGTAACCTCTGATGTGCTAATGCAGAACTTTTGTGCTGGTGTTATTCTCTCTGTAAACAATACAGTATAATTGACACAACTCTTTTTTTCTGTCTTTTTTTCTTTCTTTTTTTCTCTTGTTTGTCTTCTAGTCAGGTTGTCAGGAAAGTAGTTTTGCACCTTGGCCAAAAATCAAAAGTAATCATCTCCTCTTTATATGGCAGCAGCACCTAGCAAGGTGTGGACATACCTGTCTTGGTAGGATGTCATGAGAGTATCTGTGCAGTCTGTTTGCTCTTCCCTCTGACAAGGTGCCAGCACAGTGACCTGTTACTTGGTAGTGAAGTATTGAACTTCCTGTCTCAACTAGAATGCCAAATACTATACTCCTTTGAAAGATTGCAAACATGGAAATGCAGTTAGTTTTGTCACAAACAACTATGCTTTAGTAAAGTTTCACTTTCTAAAACACAAAAGCAGTATAGCTTGGTGTTAAAAGGGAACTTAAATATTTAGCAGAATCAATTTTTCGGCTTTGTTAATCAGAAAAAATATTAAAGTTTCTTGACACAAATATAAAAATATCCAAGGTAGAAATGTGCTGGGAAGATGTTCTGTTAGTTTGTGGATCTGTCTGATGTCTCATTTATGGGTTTAGAATTTGTTGCTCGATTCCTGTTTCTTGCTGCTTCATATGTGTCTTTCAACCATGTCCCTTTGCATGGTTTTATGGTTCTACCACTTATACGCTGGCAGGAAAGTTTGTTGAGAGGTCTAAATTTAAGTCTTTTTGTGGATATTTAAGAGAAAATTGTTGGAGTACTCTGTGCTTTAAGAGCTAATTATATCAAGTCAAATAGGGACAGGCCCTCTATGCAACCTAGCATATAGCAGTGGCTATTCATGAATACTTGGGGAAGGCATGTAAATAATGTGTGGGACTGTAGAATTTAAAAGGTTTTCAGTGTATCTAAAAAAACCTCCAGAGCCTAGTGTTTTGAAATGTCTTTCAGATAAGCCTAAGAACAAGGTTATCAAAGCTGATAAAGTAAATTCTTTTTTTCTATGTGTCCTGTTGCTGTTTATTTCTTGTTGCTGTTGTTACCACTTAAACAGTATTTATATGGTTTACAATAAAGTGTCCGCAGTATTAATATTTGAAGTTACAACAGCAAGGAATAAATGTTTAAATAAAATCATCATTTAGAAGATAGGGTTTTTTTCTCTCTTTAATTTGTGTGGCACACAAAACTGTTACTGTGTTTCATGCTTCAGAAGAGAGTACATTACTGAACCAACATAAGGCAAATTTATTTATTTTCAGTATCACTGGCTAACCATAGTTTTATAAAACATTTCAACTTCTTTTTTCTTTGTCCTGTGGATTATTTCAGTGGGGTTTTTTTCTTTTTGTTTTTTCTGTTCCTGTCTCTTTTTTTTTAAATTAGCAATGCTGTACCATATTAAATCACTTCTTCATGCATGAAACAAAGGTGTAAACTTAAACAGAGATTCAAAATGAAGGTCCTCGTCAGAGCAAAACTGGAGGAACAAAACAAATGGGGATACTAAAGCAGAGGTTCCCAAACTTACTTTCCTGAAGTTTGGTCACTGGCATTGATAACTGAGGGACTGTTGGTGACAGTGGTGTTGATTTCTCTGGTTTTATAGGTCTCTCTCAGAGCAGGACTTCTATTCTACATTCATCAACCTGTGAAACATATCCCAAACCAGGATCTAGCTGTGCTTCTGCTGGGCTTAGTGGTTTATCATCACCTACTTCACTCTGTCCTTTTCTTATCTATCAAAATATACCCCTGTACAGCAGGCCCCCTTTGAAAATCTGCTCTACAACAGTACCCGTTTAAAAGACATTTGAAGTGAAATGGAACTGTGGTATTGGTTACGGGTGTAGCTAGGAAATACTATAGTGTTCCATGCTTAGGAATAATGTGTGGCAAGTAACTGGTCCCACAAACCCTTCTGCAGATAAGTAATCCTGTCAAAGGCAGTTGAGTGCATTTGATTAAGGATTACATGCGATTAGTGGTCTGCAAGGTTAAGAGTACAACTTGTATCATTAATGAGTATTCACATATTAATGCTGCTTTGCGCAGGAGGTTGAACTAGATGACCTCTGGAGTCTGTTCCAATTGGAATGATTTTTTGATTATCACACTTGTATTATGCAAATAGATATTTCATTTGTAAAAAATCCCCCATTAATTGAATAAGCTAGACTCTAGCAAATCATTGCCATTATTGTACCTGTTGCATCATGTTGTATCATGGATTTGCCAATTTGACCCGAGTTTAAGATTTTAAAGCAGTCAGAGAAATACACCCATGCCTTTTTGTGTATTGTTTTGAATTCCTTGTATACAAGTTTTATATCAGTTTGAATTCCTTGTACAGAAATTGCTTTCTAGCATATAGTTGACTTGGTTTCAGAGTAGAGTGCTTTATGTGCAGTTGAGCTGTGTGAATGGGCTTAAGCTTGCTTTGCCTAATTCAGATACCACTTGTACCCAGACTACAGTAACAAAGCCATCAGTGCAGGTTAGCAGCCTAAAGGCTTGAGGCCCTAAAAACTTTCCAAAGCAAGGACTCTGAATGTGAGAGGACATTCTTATATTAAAAGAAAATCCTTAACCCAAAATTCTAAACTCACCACCACCCCAGAAAACTCCCAACAAAACCCACCACTGTTAAAATGTACTATGCAGATCCTGAATATATGTAGGTGTTGAGATACAACTGGGTGAGTTTAATAAATAACAATACTGTTCATCTTAATATTTACTTAACATTTATTGTTTAAGGAGTTATATTTTTATTAACAGTAGTGTGATCCTTTCCATGCGTGAGGAATTCATATGAATTTCCTTCCTGTGTTTGAATAAAATTTGTTTCCATTGATACTTCTTTAACTGTTCTCATTTAGTGTTGTTAATTATTTACTTTTAAGCAAGAAGTTGATGATGAGAGGAAAACTCAGAATTACTGCCTGTATGTAGTCAAGTAAATGGCCAATCACATTCACGTGCATGTAATCAGGAGTGCTTTTATGCTATATTTTAGCCCTTCCAAATATGAGAATAATCTCAGTAACAGGATATAATTGTTGTCATGTCTTGTATTTCAGGGAAACATGGTTGTATGCTTTTATTTAAAAATACAAGGAAGATGGTAACATTGCAAGTATTGTTTGAAGGACTTGACATGGCTCTTGGACTTTTAGGAAGTATAGAAAGCAATTAAAAGGAATAAGAGGTGCTAGGAAGGAGCGGAATTGTTTCTTTATGATACTCTTCACAGGGATGTTGTATACATTTTATTCTTTTCAAATAATATTGATGGGATGTTATCTGATTGGGGGATTAGAGAATCAAAAGACTAAATGCTAGAATAAACTGCTAGAAATTCCTAAGTCATGAGGACTTGATGCTGTTCATTCATTTAGTGGCTCTAAAGAATGAAGTGACTGATCTGCTAAGAAGAATGCATCTCGTTAGGATGAGATGCTGTGCCAGAGGAATTGGAGCTGTCAAGTGTTGTATGTACTGTACTTTTAAACTGACACAAGGAGCAGAGCTGGAATTTGCAGACCAAGGACTCTTATTTTAATGCCACTTAAGTAGATTTGAATACTGCATAGTTAGTCAAGTAGTTCTGGGAGCACAAGATCCAACAGCTGCTAGCTTCCTGTGTAGTTGTACCTCAGAGGGAATGAAAAATACCGGCTGCAGCTGGTGTAGTTGTAAGGTGTGTCTCTTACGTGTATGCTTGTTCCCTAATAACATGGGCATATGCTCCAGTTTTTACTTCAGTTTGGTCTGTTTTTGTGTTGGTCTTCTCTGTCCACCTGCCCAGTACTTGGAATTCTGAATTCTTATTAAACAGTAAATGACTTTTCACTTTTTGTCTTTGACAAAGTTTGACATCAGGTAGTGGATTCAAAAGTCAGAAAAGGTCAGGCCTAACGTAGCCAGACATGTTAAACAGCATAAATCTCCTCTGTATTTGGCAGTCTAAACAAGAGATGTACCCAAGTATTTATACATTCACACACCATGTGTAGTTCATTCTACCTTAAACTTGCAGTGAATGGCTGCTGGCAGGAAACTTTAACCCAGACAATTTTGTATGGCCCTACAAGCACTCATTTTTGGTGCCATTGTGGGGTTGATGAACTGTGATGCAGAGATGGAACTGAAAGTTAAAGCAGTCCAGGAGCAGGCTACACTGCTTTCAGTGGGAAAGCTATGATTTACACTTAAGTTACAACAGTATTTTCTTAATACTTAGTATTAAGAAATTTGTAGCTGCAGTTAGCTATGTGGTCATGCAGTGATTTGAATCAGACTATTGATCCTGAGGAGTCTATAGCAAGCAGCAATTTTTAACCCAAGTTAGTTCCTCTCTATGGTTAGCCTGTGGCTCCACCAGCAGATGCATCTGCGCAAATGTGGTCATGGCACGAGGATGAGCATAAGCTGCAGGAGGGTCATCTCTGAACTGGCATTTTACCAAAATAGATACTCATCAAATGATGCCTCTAGAATTCGTCTTAGACAGGATTCATCTTGTCCTCAAATAAGCATCCAAAGTAAAATGCTGCATGCATTCTATAAAATGAGAGAAAGTTGTGAAGAACTTGAGAGCAGTCTTCTAAAGCTGGCTGTATTAGTGTAACAGTGATAGACGTCATTCAGTATTTGTAGTTACAAAGTAATTCACACTGGAAGGAATAACTTGAACTACTTTGAAGATAATTCTATATTATTAGTAAATGTTCTGCAGAAATATATATATATCATTATAGATACTCTTGTGAAAACTTCTTTGCAGAGAAGAAATATATAGTGTGTAAGAAACAGCCCTAAAATTTATTGCAATGTGCTCTGCAGTAGCACTAAATGGAAGTTCTTTGTCTGGGCATTTCTGCTCAAATGAATTTGTCCATCAGATTTCATTAATTCCTTTATACTTACTTTATCGATCACTGCATTTACATATCCTTCATGTGGTTTCAAATCTGTTGATAAGCAACAGGTTCTTGAAAACTAAGGTATTTTCAGTAAGTTTACAAAAAGTAAAGCTGCTGTATTTCTTGCTTTCAGTTCAATTCCTTCAGATTATCTGTAAATTTTCAATAATGGCAATACATTCATTCTGCCATTTGGAGGAGCCTGTGCCACAGAATAATGATCTGAAGAAATCTCACTTATTTGCAATGAAGAGTCTTCATTTGGGAATTAGCACTGATGCAGCTAAGAGGTGCTTTCTCAAGTTCAGGTAAGTTTTCTTATATTATCCCTATTTGGATTTGATACTCTGGCATTTCATTTAAATCAGCATATACTCCTGTCAGAGCCTTTGTGTTGGTCATTTGGCACGTGAAGTGTCTTGAGATGAAAAGGCACATACATACTTACGAGATGCATGGAGGGAAATTGTCTGGAAAATAATATTGCCACCCATATGTAGTAATATTGCCACCATTACTTATCTTTGGAGTAGCTGTTGATGATAGCGAATGTGACAATCTTAATAACACAATTCCATTTTGCTATAAGTTTTTTCAGAATTTTCTTACGTGTTTATTATATGAGTTCAATTATTTTGCTAAGCCAGGAGTTGCTATTTTGGACCTAAATGTTGGTTGCTAAGTCTCAAATCATTCAGAAGAAGTAAAATGGAAGTCACAGACAGGTTTTCACAACTTGGAAATTTTTCTACTTAAAAAAATCAGTATTTGAATTTTCTGCCAGTCAAATTTTATTTTTTTTCCTAAAATGGATCTTTAAATCTTGGCATCATAGCGCTGGATAAGGATTTAATTTTAGTTGAGAGATTACAGTACATTGTGTTTATTTTTTCAAGACATCCAATTATTTTTATATCAATGACTTCAGAGCAGAATAAGAAGTATTAGCACTAGATTAATAAAATACTTACGAATATTTAAACAGTACTTGAAATTTTTTTGTGTTCTCTCACAGAAAAGATGGGGATGCTCACACTGAGAAAGTTCACTATAGGTTTGGTGTTTCAACTAGAAGCCAAACAAGTGATAATTTGGAAAAAAACCAACGAAATGATTTTTATCAGAAAGGCAGGGTACAGTTTGTCAGCCTTTTCAGCGGTGCACAAATCGAGAATATTTTAATGATACCAGTCTACTTTGTTGTTAAATTGCTGGATCACTTGCATCGTTATAGACACGTATATGATCTGAGAAGCCTTAACATTACCATTTGTCTTGTTAAAAATCCTACACGATTAAAAGTAATTGATTTTTTAGATTTAATACTATGATATCTTTTGGGTCTAGAAACAGAGGCTCATGTTCCGTGTGTTTTCATGCACATGCTTAACTTCTATCAGTGCCTTCCTGGTAGTGTACTAATGCTAAGAACTTCAGTGACATGGAAAGAACATCACTTTTTTAGTGTAAGCCTTTTGCTTAGTCCCTTATACTTAAATCATGAAGATATGCTTCTTAAATGTGATGAATAATTAGAAACCAGAAACTAGTTAAGAAAAGCTTTTGACCTGTTAGCATACTCCAAACAGGAATGGCTGTTTCTTCAGTGAATTTCTGAAAGTTGAAATGGATTTTGAATAAATTCGTCACAAAAAAGAATTCATTCTGGAGATAATGCTTCAATTTCTGGTCTTAATTTAGAATATGAATCCTATGAACAGTGTCCACCAGATACAGTTTTAAAATGCTTTTTTGTAAATGTTACAGAATTACAGAAACTGAGGGTTTTGATGTATCTGACTTTAATGTAGTTGAAGAACAATATATATTCTGAAGCCTGTTAGGGTTTCCTGTTAGTGAGAATGGACTCTGGCTGCATGTGATGTCAAACTTTTATTGAAACCATTCCGTAGAACCCAAAGTAGGACAAGAGCAAAACAGAAACCAAGCTCAGTGTTATTCATAATAATGCTTATGATGTCTGTAATATGGATATTGAGAGCAGCAAGTGTATTTTTTTTCTGACTCTTTCAGCAGAACTGTTACTATTCCACCTCAAATACATGGACAAAATTGGGTTTTCTTCATACAACAGGAGTCTTCTATCTGAAGAGTAAGAAAGTAAGGTACTTGAGATTATATTATTTCAGCAAGCAGTTAATAGTAACTTCAGTTACTTGTAAAGCACACAAATACGCAAAAATACTTGATTATCATTCATCAAGGAGTCTCAAATGTTTTATATCCATTTCCTTTGGTTGGTTGTTTTTTTCGCTTTTTATCTGATGGGTGGAATGTCTGAAAGTATTCAGCTCTGCTTTCTAGATGTGTTTTCTGTGAAATCAGTGAGCTGACTTGAGTGGGAATAAAGGTTGGTTTATCTTTAGTGAGTCAAAGTTAAGTTGTCAATAACTGATGTTGAAATCCCATCCTTGAAATGCTAGGTCTTTGACATTCAGTGGGATGAGAATCTCAGAACAGACTACTGGGGACTCCCAGGCTACAGTTCAGGTAAAGAACTTCTTTGGGGGAGGAAATGAAAGGTTCCTTCTTTTTAAAATTATGATAGTTAAGTGGCAAAGGGTGCAACTTAAACTATAAATACTTTCTACTTAACATTTTAAAAAGTTATATCTATATTTGTGAGAGGATTTGTTAGTTGCAGTTTGAGCATTATATAGTTATCTAACATTTCAGCAGTACTGTTTCTGAAGAGGGCTTCTATACTAACACAGAACATGAATGTCCAGTTCTAATTCCAACCACATTTTTATTTTCTTTTCAACGTGTAGGGATGACTGTGTGGATTAACTACTGCAGTTTCCATTTTGTAAAGACAGAGATGTCTTTTGGTAATGCATGCATAATTTAGAAGTAGCAGCTTTTATATTGGAGTAAGTGTTAGGGGCTCTGTTCAGATCATGGGATTAACTTGGTTTGTTTGCTGCTCCAGCTGGTCCCCACTTTCTCGAGGTAGCTCAGCTGTGTGTGTTGTGACAGCTCAGTATATTTTGTAACCTAGAGCCTTAAAGTCACCAGGAACTGATGCTGTTGTTATTTATTTCAGCTCTTGGAAAGTAGCAGGTACTGCTACCTCAGTAACAGAGGCAGGAAACTTGGAGAGGAACAGAGTGTGCAATGGCAATAGGAACTGTTATGGCCATCTCCAGTAACTTGTCATAGTTTATCACCTGGGATCCTCTTTCTCTCTCTGTTTTCTGGATGGGGTGGGGAGGGAAAAGTGGAAAGTAGTTCTGTAATTGTTAGAAAAAGAGCAATAAATTTTCCTGGTTAAAAACCAGAAAGTTTTGCTTCCGTGTGATAATGTTTCAAATAAAAAACATTAAAGATTTGGGGATTTGTTTTTAAGACTTACACAATTTCAGCTATAGGATTACTTCCTTGCTTTCTTCAAAAACAGAGAGATACTATAAAAGATTGGTATTTTGAGATCAAGAATAAAAATGGAGAATTTTTTAAGATAAAAGATTGCAATAAATCAAAGAAATACATGTATAACCTTTTTAGATATTTAACTTCAGTGAACCATTAACATCAATGTGATATATTTAGGATTTCCTATGTTCAGTTCTATATGCAATATAGAATGTGAGCGAAACAGGTGCATCTGAAGTAGATCATCTGGTTTAAGAAAGTAAGAAAGTAAGAAAGTAATAGTTACTTACTTTTAAGAAAGTAAGTAACTATTCCTGCCAAGCATTTGGTTAAACAAAACTATTAAAAATACAAGTGGTTTTATAGTAGCTTTCTAAATAAGTGGAAGAAGCATCACATGCTTGTAATAAGCTGCATGTTGATGGTGATGAGAAATGATTTATTTTTATTTCCCCCTACAGAAAACATTAATCCCTGTAATTCTTGCCATGGGATATACTAAATGATTGGAGGTGAATTTCTGCACCTCTTGAATTTGTAAAGTTATAAAAAATCTGAGCAACAGTTACTAAGAGTTCTTTACAGTTAAAAAAAAATCACATAGCAGACAGCACATTCAGTCTTAGAGAAGTGACGTGTTTTAAGAGACTGTTCATATCATTGTGGGTAAGTATGTGCCATTAACACTTTAAAATAGAAGTATCTGAGCAATATATAACAGATTGATGGATTAGTTTTATGGAATATTGTAGTTCCATTCCTCTTTGGAGCACAATTAGCTTCCTGCCCCCCCTAGAAAGACCTATCTTAACTTGTTCTTGGCACTTATGTTCCAAGAATGTTTGAGAGAGGACTCACTGGCTGTGCAAACTGATGTAGAGGTTACCATAGGGCTTAACAGCAGTGGCAGGAGTGGATACCACCCAACACGCTATGCTGGTTTTGGTTCCCAGCATCATAACATTGTTCTGAGATCAGGCTCAGAAATTCATTGGCCTGGTGATCAGTACGCAGCTTAAATATTCCCCTCTTGGATCCCAGTGTTTTAACATCATATTGAGCTGGTTGGTTACATTTATGAAGGAGAAGACTCTTTTGCCTTATCTACAATGCAGCTATGGGAGTCCCAGGGTCTTCCAAGGGAGGATATCCAATTCCTGACACCCTCACCAAGAAGAGGTGATGAAGCCTGGGTAGTGCCTTGAAGATTAGCTTCATTATCATACTGTGGAGTGGGTTATTGTGTATGTTATGCAATGCCATCTTACAGGATACAAATACTTTTTATCAAATGGGGAGTCCAATCACATTAGAGAGGGACAGTCAGTAACTTGAATTTCAGTTTGTGCAGCAGTGAATACAGCAGTCCTTTAGAGACCTGGCTTTGGAACTCCAGATATTTCAAAAGGACAAGGGTAACTTAAATTAAGGGGCCAAGTATTTCAGTTTGCAGATGGATTAAGTGCCCTCTGCTTTGATTTAGTTTAAGACTGTTGTTGGAGACTTAAGTTTTTGCTCATGTCTACCTGTTTTCACAACTACTTCTGGAATTCATTTACTCTCTAGCTCATTGGTGAAGATGGGGATGATGATTCTTTAAGCAGTGTCTGTTTTGGCACAGCCTTCTGCTTCTAAACACCATGTGAGGGTGTTTACTTTAGAGTCTGACCTGTTCCTGGAACTGCTTTTTTCTCTCCTCCATTTTTAGAGACATTGTCTTTCACTGCAACTTGTTATAGACTAACTTCCTACTGGATCATTTAGTCCTGGAGACATCAATTGTGTGTGTTCCCACCCTCCAACCTTGTTTATCTGACTATCCTTCCCACAATAAAGGGTAATGAATAAATACTTACACCTCTTAGGGGCACAGCATGGGGCCAGAGGCAAGTGCTATGGGAAGTGAATTTCCTAATCATGTTTTATTCAGCAGAATACATGTATCCAAGATTATTCTCACCCTAGTAACAAAGAAAGGAGGTCCTCTGAAGACTGGAAAAAGATCTTGGCTGAGAGAATTTGGGGGGAAAAAAGCTTCAGAATCTCCAGGAAAAAGAACGATTTTCCTCATTTTTCCGTTTGATGGGAATTTTTGAATTTCTATTCTATCCCAACCTTAGAAAATTCTGCATGTGTCAAAAAGAGCAGAGAACTTGATTTATAAGTAATAACTCAGAGCATTCCATCCTTCACAATGCTTTCTGTATGTAACAAGTATTTTAGATTAATTTATTACAGAATTTCATAGCACTGAGAAATTCCAATTTCTGTATATAATACACTACATTTACTGGCAGGTCTTTAAAGTGTTCTGTTAACTATTTGCAATGAGATAATTTTTCTAAATAGAGAAATAATGTTTGTTTAACAAGATTTTCTATATATGTATGCCATTCCTATTAATTTATGAAGGATGCTACTATTATTAGGATTGTATTGTTGATTTTTATTTTCATTTTCTTGCTAAGGTTGACCAACTAGCAAATGAAAAAAAAGAACTTTAAAGTGCCTCAGTTTGCAACACAGATCCATCTCTAAGAACAAGTTTAAACTATAGAAAATAAAGATCTTATTGTAATAACTAATATACCTATCAGTACACTGTAGGTACTAGCTAGGTTTTGGTCAATACAGTTCACTTTTGATCAGCTAATTAAAGTCATAGATATTTCACTTTATCCAAAGATTCCTGAGAGCAGGTGGAGATGGAGATAGGGAGACAAAAGCAATGCAGGTATGCATTTATCTGGAGTCTGTTTTGGAAGATATTGTAAAACAAGTCATAGGTAAGGAGGAAAATGAATTCTTGTTCTGTTGGGTGATTCTGATGTCTCAACTCATTTGTCTGGGAGTTACCATTCATTGTGTCCCAAGGAGAACACACTGGTTAAAACGGGTTTTTTTCTCCTTAAAGGAATAGTTGGAGAAGTTTGCTCCTTTAGAAACAAAAATGATGTGTTTGGTTTTTTTTTTAACAGCGCAGCATGAAGTTCCAGATGCTTTTTCAAACAAGCACATAAAGAATAGATATTGGTGGAAGTAATATTGTGCAGCTGAACTAAAAGGATTTTGCTGGATAACTACTTGCCTGTTATTGTCATTGGCAAGTCAGAGGTAATTTCCAAAGCTGTAGTCTGGCAGAGGAGGAGTAATTGCTTTTATGTGTATTTTTCAAGCCAAAACACACACTTTGCTTTTACCAGTGTTTTTACAAAGATTCAAAATTACCACAATATTGTTGCTGAAAAAAACCAGTTCATTTTAAAAGAAAAAGTATTATGAAAAGAATAGTGACATCTGAGTGTCACACAGAAAACTCTTGTCAGCTGAACTCCTGACAGAATCTGGCAGAAATTCAAAGTCTGGTTTGTCTCTAGTAATTCCATTAACATTTCAAAGGTTAGTGATGTTCTGGGAATTACACAGGAGGGATTATTTTTTAAGTTAAGTATTAGTACTCCAAAGCTTTGCCTGCACTAGGAATATTGTTGCTGTCTTGCAAGAGGTAAATGGACTATATCTGAGACACTAAGTTTTTCTACTTTACCTATACTGGCATAACTAAAGTATCAGCCAGCTTTCCACATAGTGTGAACAGGGCTGTATCAGTATAAAACTGTATATACTGGTAGCTTATTTCCTCCTAGAAGGAAACAACCTAGGAGGGCTGGCCCAATTCCAGAAATTGTTTTTAATTATATTGCAGTTGGTATGCCTGTATAAACTATTTGTATTGGAGCCCTTATACCAGATGAAAGTGACTTCATTCCAGTTTATTTGTCCTTATCCATACAGCCTCTTAAAACATTACACTGCTTCAGTTTCGTGGGTTTGATTTGCCTTTGTGTGCAGACTTGCTCTTTACACTGACTTATCCCATTTATGCTAGAGGTATAAATGATGAGTGTTTTGACAATGAAAATGCTGCATTTTCCTTTCTGGTAGAAGCCTAATCTGTTCCGTTAATACTAGAACAAGCACAATTTACTGTGAAAGTTAGAATATTTTCATCTGCCTGCATGCACCAGAACCTATGGAGCAGCTGTCCCCAACTCAAATCCTAACAGCTCGCTGTTATTCAGTATGGAACACAATGTTTTACGTACTTCTATCTACTGTTTTCAACTACTGCCTCACTTTTCTGCTGTGTAAATGAATCTTATCCAGTATGTGTTACTTAAGGAAGAATTAGGAAGGTTGAAGTTGGAATATCAGAACGTGGATCACTTGCAAATAAGGCTGATCTGCATGTGCTTGTTCTATATTGTTGAGCAGTTTCAGATGATCTCTGTTTTGAAGCTACAGGTGAGAGAGAGACCTTTGATCCCATGTTGAAAGGTGGGGAGGGGATTGTGATGAGGAAAAGACTGAAAATCGGTATAATGCTTCTTCTCTAAGCCCAGGAGCAGTAAATAAAGGACCTCATCAGAGACTGACTCAAAGGAATGGAGAGAGCCAAAAGCCGAGAGACCTTTGACCATTCATAGAACATTCACTAACTTTAATTAGCTGTTCTCTGTCCAGTGCTTATTGACTGTTCCTTCCACCCTCTTGCTGTCCATTTTCTCTCTTCTGCTTCGTTCCTGCTCACTACATACACTCCCCCCACCCAATCTGCCCACCTTACCCTGTATCTCCTTCTGTTTTGTTTGCAAGCAAAAGCCACTGGCAAAGTAGAACTGGTGTTACATTTACTACAGTCCTGCTGTTTGTGCTGTGTGTGAGCTTCTCCCCCATGCTGTCTTACCTGTTTAGGCTGTTGTTTTTTATATGACCGGGGATGGTTTGTTGTTCTGTGTATATGTAATATCTCACATAATGAAACTTCAGTTTTCATTAGTCCTTAGAAGGCGTTAAGAATGATTAAGAATAATGTTCTTTTATCCTGCTCTTTTGTAAAAAAATCATTTTTAGGCAAATGACCACCCTTAATGAGGTGAGGTGTATGAGATTTCATAGGGTAAGGGGAATTTTTCTCTTGCAGTTTTTCTGTAGGTGAACTAGTGATTTAAAAAGTATAATGTTACAACTGTGGTTATATTAGTGTCCAGCGTAATATGGTGAACATTTCAGAATGAATTTAATATTGACTATGTTTGCATTGCATTTGCAGTGGTTTGCAAATTGCTGGTTGGTTTTCCATGTCTTACAGCTATATAATTTGCTTTCTAAAAACCATTTTGGTAGGTGTGGGTTGCTTGTCAGAAATCCGTTCCGAAGCTTGAGTGCAAAGCAAGCAGGGTACTGGTGATGAATATGAATGGATGTCTTAAGGATAACAGTGGATATGGCATCTTCAAAATCAGTGGCATTCTGGTAAGAATTTGCATGTAATTTATTAAACACTACTTGATAGTTCTCAGTAAAATCTGTTTGTGTATCTCTCTGAAGATTTGTCTGATGAAATTTTCTTCTAAAATGTGGAAAGTAGGAGGGTTGCTCTATATTGTGCAGTATTTTAGATTCTGTAGCAGTGTACAACAACTTTACTTAGCAGTGACTTCTTGCATATAAAAACAGTGGAAGTATCTTTTTAGAAAAGTAAGTTATTTTAGAGAGGCAGTTAGTGGCCATTTATGGCTCACTGTGAGCCTCTTTCTCTGAATATTTAGAACTGAATATTTTGGAACTGTTATTTAAAAAAATCAGCTTCTTTTTTTTTATTTTTTCCCCCCACTCAAAGTATGTTATAACTTTGACAAAACAAAGTATGTTATAACCCCTGGTGTAGTATTTCACCACTACACATGTAGCTGTTCTAACAGGCATTGCATCCAACTTTGCAGGATATATGAAGCACTAATGTAATTACTGACAAACTAATAGCTGGAAACTTTTAATCCTTGTATTAATTTAAAAAATATAATGGCAGCATGCTAAATTCCTATACTGGTACTACTTCATTGAAAGTTTCACACTATTTAAATAATGTACGCAATTAGAAAATGCAAGTAGAAACACAAGTGAAAGTTCTACTGTAACTGTGGTATAGTAGAAGTGGTTCCTTTTAGTTTAGTATTTGAAATAACTTAGGCCAACAATTCCTTAAGGAAAAATTCTTGCTTTCACCAAAGCCAAGTATATTCTTACCTGTCTATATGCTGATTGTTGAAATTCACAAAGAATTTGTGCCTCATTTTCTTCCTACTCTTTGAATCCCACTGGTGGTTGATATTGCAGTGGAACTGTTCTGGTAGCAGCTGGCAGGTCTTAAAGCTTCTTTGTAAGGGTATTTTGGGGTGCTTGTAGCTGAAATGCCTATTCCAGCAGCATGCTGCTGCCACTGACATTGGGGTTTTGACACAACTCAAGAACTCTTAATTTGCTCATGCCATGTGGAAAGCTGTGGTGTCTCAGGAGCTGATTCTCAAGCAGATTAGGCATTAATCGGATAGAGTGAGTTGGTCAGGGGGTGGTGGTTAATGTCTGAGAGTGGTAGCAGCGCTCGGTCCACTGCATGCCTGTCAGAGGCCTTAGCCCTGTTGAGAGGCAAGGATAAGGAGCTCAGATGCATCATTGTGCTAACACATATACTTCCCATGGGCACACGATGAGAGCAGGAACGCAGTAGTTTATCCTTTCGGGGGGCAGAGTACCAGCCAAGCTGACAGAGTCCAGTTGCACCGTGCTCAGTGGATTGTAACAGGTACCGAAGGCAGCGTTAATTAAAACAGAGTATCCTCACTAAGATACTGGAAGTATGCAGAATGCCAGACTCCAAAGGTCTGATATAAGTGTGCAAGTTAGACCTGAAAAGATTAATGTAAGCAGTCTACTTATTTGAAATTATGTTGGTATGGAAGGTGACTAATAGGACTTCTATTTAATATCCCTTTCTATAACACTCAGCTTTTCATTTTTTACTTTCTAGGTGGGAGGGAGATAAAATCTGGCCTTCAAAGTGCTGTTTACTCATTCCAGTGCTAAAATGCAAAACACAAATCAGCAACTGTAATTTAAGGGCATACTAGGTTCCTTCAGCAGCACTGGCCAAATATGCATGTTAGACATATGAATGTAAGCTTAGATACCTGTTTCTATGTATTTATAAGTTGGGGTTTTTTTAAAACTGTTATAATGCTGTAGGCTAATGTAACTTGGGATGAGAGAGTTAGGCTGCTTACAACCTTTTTTTTCTTCTTTATTTTTTTTTCCTTTTTTTTTTTCTTTCTTTTTTTTTTTTACCAGGCTAATCTTTCACTCAGGTTTGTTGCATGGCAAGTGTTTGGTTAGTTATTTTATCTTTCTACATTTTAAACCAGCATCTAGGGAGAAAAAAAGAAAGGGAGGGATGATATCTTCTTGGATTTAAATCCTCTCAAGTTCTGAAGGATGATAGCAATGAAGAAAAACCTAGCTTGCAACTTCAGTGTCATATAGGTGTCTTATCTGTAGCTGCAGTATTTGTAAAAGTCAAGTCTGGAATGTCTTTTTCTGTTGATCTTGTCTAAGATGACTGTACTGACTGGTATTGTTTCTAATAAAAACAGTTAAGTGATTGACTTGTAAAAGAGTTGACTGTGGTTTACTGCTTAATTCCTCTTTTGCTGGATCATTTCTGTGATATTGACTTAATTTGTGACAGTTTAGTAGGTGCAAGCCTGAGGGAGAAAATGTTATAGTTCTTTCACAATTCATTAGTTTGTGGATATTTGTTACGTTGTTTCCATACTGAATGACTCATATGTTAAATGAACATGCCAGCCTCAAGGCATGCCCTCGCTATTGCAGCCCACAGTGAAACTTGATGCCATCACACATAAAAATGTGGAAGATATTCATACCCGTTCTGTATCCTTGAGATGTTTTGTGCACTTTGGACACAAGTGCTCGCAATTACTCAACGTACATTCTTTCAAAAGGCTGTGTTTTACCATGTCTGATTGCTCTTTTTCACACAGTTTGCTGAGTTTGTAAGCTACGTCTGTCTTGTGGGCATAAGTTGGAACTGAGAAATAGTGATTTTTATATATATATATTTTTTAATGAAGTGGCACAGTTTCAGTGTATTCATTTCTGGACTATTAGATGAGAGACTATAGAAGTATCTGATTTGCATTGCCACCTGTGTTTAGACAGATTCAGAAACTGTTTTGTTTGGGAAGTTGATAGCACAGATCTAATGCTCTCCACATTGTGAAAACACTAATTAAACCATTTGGCCCCTGGTTATCTTGGTTATCCTTGAATTTTGGCTTTCTTACCAATTTAATTTTTCATTGTTCAGTAAGAATGTGAAAGGGAGATTTACTTATTGATAATGTCACAGAAGTTATCACTTATATTAGACACCAGAATACGGCAAGAAGAAGGTTCTCCAATATCTGTAATAGGAAGATAGATGTGTACTCACACCAGTGAGATGAGAGGAAAGGTTTTAAAGAGTACGTGAAATAAATTTTTTTCTGATATTGTTTTGAATCTTTAGGACATTTGGGGGTTTTTCTTGTGCCTTATAGTATTAACTCCAAGCTTGAATTGATTCATATATTGAGAATATGTGCATGGCTCCAGAATTTTTCTTCTCTAGGTGACACAGTGTGGTTTTGATAAGTTAGACAGATTGTTGTGGCAGGATAGATACAACATATCACAAGTCAGGTATTTCGGCTTTTAAATGATGTTCTTGTTCTACCATGCATGGTATGCAGTGGAGGAGTCTATGCCAAACTGTACAGTTACATTTATGGGAAGACCACTTTTTAATATAAATTTTTCACTTAACACTACTCCTGGTTGTACGTTGGGTTTGACTTCTGTTTATGTCCCTGTTCATTTTCAGGAGGAGGTTGTCATTGCTTACCTAACTCTACTTTCACTGAGTAGGGCTTCTCTATTCCATCCCTTGTTAGGTTTAGGCTTTAAGACTGTAGGCGCATTAATAAAAGCTATGTGCAACTACTAACAAAATTGATCACAGTTTCCACAGGAAGCACTGGAAGGCAATAAAAGTAACCATTTCAATCCTGTTTCTAATTCTAGCACCCCAGACCAAGTCATCTTGGGTCACTTAAGAATGTCTCACTAAAATGGTATAAAGATGTAATAATACTACTGTTTAATCTTCAAGTGATGTTGAAGTATAGGCAAGGAGAGGAAGGAGGTAGCAAAGTGAAAATACATCAGAAATTACTGCTCTGGCCAGGCTGATGTGTTTGAGAGGATGGAGTGTAGGTGCAGAGGGTGGTGTATCTACCTACTGTACAGCTGTGTTCGCTCGTAACAAACCTCAGTAGCAACAGTAAGCCAGAAGGCAGACATGGTACACTCCACATGCACAGGTGTAAAAGCTGCCTCACCAGACTGTACTTCTTGCAGTCTTCTCTGTTCTGTCTCTGGCTTGTCAGGAGCCTTTCTTTTTTTGCTAGGAGACATCCTGGAATCTTGCTTTTGTACAGTTTTAGACCTGCTCTCTCACTTTTCCACCTGTTTCGGAGCACTTTTTTTTCTGTTCCTGTCCTGTGTGATGAAGATGAGCGGCTCTAAGGTAAAGGCTGAGTTTTGAGGAACAAATCAGGGTTTCTTATAAGCATAGAGGTGCATTGATGTTGTGGCTGTCACTACCCATCTTTTCCTTTTCCCATCGAATCCTTCAGCACTTTCTCTCCTGGAGTGGTGGTTTCACCTGTAGCCGTGGTGCCAGTCGCCGAGCACACGGAGGTTTTGCAGATGAGTTGGTTCGTGTGGTTCTCTGTGAGATCAGAACTCGAGCCAGAAGACTCTCTTTCAGTGGGGATGAGCAGGGCATTGCTCCGGTGCCTCTGACCCCGCAGCACTGCTTGGGCTCGGTGGCATTAGGACCCCGTGGCTTCTCCATCCCTCTTCCTTTCCTCTCTTCCATCCCTCCCTCTTCCCTTCCTCCCTTCCATCCCTCCCTCTTCCCTTCCTCCCTCTCTCCCTGTCTCCCCGGGGAGCAGCAGCCGAGGGACCTTTGTCCGCTGCCCCAGCTGGTGCCCCGCGCTGGCTTTGTGTTATTTATCCTTGGTGCATTTGTAGCACAAACTTAAATCTTCCCTTCAGTAGTTATACAGTGGATAGTGGCAAGTGTTCGTCTTCCAAAACTGCTTTGGCCAATATTAAAATACATCCCATATAGTACCTACATGATACTCACAGTACAATGCAAGTTGTTGTACTTTTACTCCAACTACTGTGTGTCCAGCTGAGCTCTCTACAGTGTAATGTTTAAAAAAAGATGTTAGGAATAAGAGTTCTGACCACTAAATTAGAATTAAAGAAGGGGAGAAGCTGATACATTAACTGACACTTGGCTTCTATAGTGCCTGTCACAAAGTAATGGCTCTCTTAAACTCTGCATTAATCATCAATAACAAGTTCAGAAATGTCTGTTTCAGTCCAGAAACTTTTATTACCAAATAAATAGCTTTGATACTGTTGGAATGAGCAAAGAAATGCCTTGAACAAGAAATTCCTTCACACCTAAGTGAAGTTAGTTTATATCTTTTCCCCTATGAGTTTAGTTTATTGCTATTGCCCACTGTTTACTTGAAAGGGAAAAAAAGCATGGGGCAACTTTTCAGGTAAATGTACAGTGAAGTGTATTTCAAGTTATTTACATTCAGAACAGACTATCAAGCATATAATATCTTTAGAAAAGCGAGATGTCCCTTTTATTTTAGAAAGTGATCAATATTTTTCAATGGGGTGTGTTATTAAAATGATGACAGGCAAAAGCTATACAACTGAAAGGCAAATCTGCCAGGTAACACTTCTTCCACTCAAGTACGCAGTGTGTTGAAAAAGCAAAACAGAGTAAATGATGCAAGGAGGATAATTATGTAACAACATCCTGGTGGTGAATAGTCTGCTGCTTTCAGAACATAGATGAAAGGTATGTTGCCTTTTGGTTTCAAAATTTTATATTTCCTTCTTTGCTTTTATTCCAGGCAGTTTTTTCTGTCATTGCAGGTAGTAAGGTCTTCCCAGACACACAGCCGCCCATTGACCGGAATTCCCTTCTCTACCAGAACCAGGATCTGTACCCACATTCAGGTGTCACCACCATTCAGGTGTCACCACATGAAGTTCCTGTAGCTCTTTAAATTTCTCAGTTTCTCATGTCCTGGTACAAGCTGTGTGCTTTTTAGTTCTTTGTGCTCTCTATATTATTGAAGTTTTGAGTCTTCATTTGTGCCCTCTCTTGTACTGTGTGATGCTTCAGACATTTACTTCTGCCCTGTTTACCTGACCCAGCCCCTCACTAAACCATGAAGTCCCAAACCTTGCGTTTACAGTGCTGGCAGCCTCTCCTGTTCCACCACCTCCAGACAGTATAATATTCTCTTTACCTTCCCAGATACAATGGGAAAAAATCAAATAAAATATATGAAGCCACATTTTTACATTCTCTTTAATTTTTACCATCCCTGTCCTAATAAAATTAGGATTCATTGCTCTTTGAGAAAAAAAATATAATTTTCTGTATGTTTTTGTAATGAATAATACAACAGGGCAGTGTGGTTTTTGCTATGTGCATTGACAATATGCATTTCAAACTAAACCAGGATGATCTAAACAAGATAACCAGGCAGCATAGTGGTGGCATACTAAGGATTTAGTGTTTTAACTAATTCTAGCTGCCTTGTTAGTGGGTGATCGGTAAGTAGTCACTTTTTGGGTGCTTAGAAAGATCTGTGATGGGAATGCATGTTAAAATAATCCTTTAAAAAACTGGTAAAGGGAAAGCTGTTCAATGTCAGGTCTTTGAAAAACAGACAAACTTTTAAGAAGCTGACTGTGATTGGAAATCAAGGGAAAGCACATTTTAGGTAGAACCTGCAGTGAAGGAGAAAACAAGTTTATAATCATGCTGTTTTTAATTTTTCATGTATTTGCCTTTATTGCTTACATAAAAGCTTAATGTGTCCAAACTTTTCATTGTTTCAAAATCTTCTAGGTATGACTGTACTGTTGTTAATGAGCTATTAATAGCACTTAATGCAAACTGTAGGAAACATTACTGTGAGATTGTGAAAAAATTTGAATAGCAAAATCAGGTTGCTATTCCTTTTTTTAATTGATATTTTTACACAGGGATTATCATATTTGCTTAAACCATAATACAGTTTCCTGCCTCACTAGTAAATACATCCCAGTGCTTCAGTTGATGTTAACTCCAAATAAGTTGCTTCCTGATTTCTTTATGTAGTAACTTATTTGATCTATAATATCATTGATAGGGATATTGTATTTAGATTGATAACTGAATTTCCTTGGTGAAAAATATGAATAGATTACATATGATGTGAAAAAACATTTCTCCTGGTCACTTTTAAATTTTCCATACCTTGGATGCTTCTTTGTATTTTTTCCTGTGTTGTAAGATAGCAAGCATAGGAACATCTGATCGGACCTCTGTACTGCAATTATCATTTCACATGTCCATGCATAGGACTCCTGATTTTAAACTTCCTAATTTCTCTTCCTAGTGTATTTTCTGTGTTTATTATTGTTCACATTTGAACCCTATTCAGTTTTTAGTATCCTTTTGGAGAGGGGGTGACCTGTACCTCATATGGGATTTTCTTTTTCTGGTAAGGTCACAGCATTGATTTTTATAATCTTATTACACTGGCTTTGTTCTAATTCTCTTCCATTGTTTAAGCTGCCTATTTTATTACTTTTATTGTGATTGTAGCAGGGTTGAGCAGAGGTTTTCACTAAACTGCTGAAGTGGGCCCTGGTTCCTTCCTGAGGTCAAAGTAACTGGTGTGCTCTCCCATTATGGCATAACTGATCTACTGAGAGACTTCCATTAAACAGAGGCAGTCCTACCAGCTCATGTGCACCTGACACTGGCATGCTGCGACAGGACAAGGGGTATTGTCTTCAAACCAAGAGAGGATAGATTTGGATTAGATATTAAGAAATTCTCTGCTGTGAGGGTGGTGAGGCACTGGAACCGGTTTCCCAGACTGGTTGTGAATGCCCCATCCCTGGAAGTATTAAAGGCTGTGTTGGAAAGGGCTTTGAGCATCTGATGCAGTGAATGGTGTTCTTGCCCATGGCAGGAGAGGTTGGAACTACATGTTCTTCAACGTCCCTTCCAAACCATTCTTTGATTCTATGACTTACCTGCCTCAGTGATTCAGGGTTGATTTTTGTCTTGTTTTGCTCCCCGAGCATGCTTGCCACTAATGGACGTTGCTGTTGTTGCAAGGAGAATAGAGGAGCACCTGACAAGGGAAGAAGAATAGAAGGTGTTATTTCTGCAGCAGTCTGCTTCAGGTCAGTTTAAGCAGCATAAAATTATGCAGGGTTGTAACATCAGTATTATGATTGGTATAAATGGATGAAAATATATGTGTGAGCATAAGGTGAAAGAGTGAAATAAAGGGCAACCGTTTCCAGGTCACCATTCCCAAAAGTACCTGTGTGCCACAGCACAGATGACCTGCCCGCAGAAGACCTTGCATCCTAACAGCAGGAGTATGGCAACAGGGTTGTATTATGTCTTAACTTAACACAGTTCTTTTTCCTGTTAGCCAAACAGGAGAAGAGACTGCAGACATATATTTCAGGCCTATAGTCCAGAAAAGGAAAAACAGACAATAGGCAGCAATGCAGCCTAAGATTCAGGGAAGGCAAGGTAAGCAAGGTTTGGAGGGAAAAATCTGTTTTGTCACAATGCATGATTCTTGAAGTTTGTCCTAAAGGATCTGCTCAAAAAACTAGGTTTTGATTGATAACTAACTCCTAAAATGGGGTGAGGACTTAATAGCTGGTGGCCTTTGTCTTTTGTTTTTCACATAAGTTATCTTGGCCAGACCATTTGGGTAGTGCTTGTGAGTAAGTGAACATAAGAGTACAAGTGAATTAAATCTATGTGAGAATAAATGTTTGTGAGCAACATCAATTTATCTGGAGATTTTGTAGGCAACTATTACCTTCCCCTTGCCTGCTGCATAGGGCTTTATTACACTAAGTTCCCTACAGTCGTGCCTTTAATTTGAAACCTCATAAAACACAGACTGTGTTCACTTGGATTTATTTTAGTATGTGTCTGATATGCATCTATCATCATATAAACTTGATTTGACATTTTTGGGATCCACTTACTAATTTTGGTTAAATAATTTTCCATGATTCTGAGTAGCTGAAATAACTGCAGATTTTATGCCATGGCACTCACCCCAGTTTCTGGGTGGTTAACAACTGTACCA
>JAWWMP010000001.1:48217608-48233590 GCA_035047865.1 Dendrocincla tyrannina | reverse complement strand
TGGGTGGTTAACAACTGTACCATAGCATAGGACCAACCACATCTTTGATACACTTTGCAATTAATTATTTGCTATTAAAGAAACGGATTATAATAAAATCAATCATTAAATCAGTTTTTTTCTCTGGTTAGATTTTGATCAGGTTTTGATCTGTGATTGACTGTATCCTCAATTTTTTTTCTTTGCTTGCTTCAGGATGCATTCATCTTTGACTTTGGGCTTTGAAAGAACTATTCTGTTATGTGCATGATTAGCAAGAACTAGATCATCATCAGTAGTAGTTCTGTCTCTTTTTTACATGATGCTTAGTATGACTTTTTTTATTGTTTGTGTTAGGAGTCGATTTCTGAATTTGTGTGGGACTCCTCTTTGATTAATCAAGTAACTTCTTGAAGCTCATTGCTTCTTCATAATGTTTTATTATCCTTTTCCCAGCAATAAGCATGTTTTTGGAGACCCTGAGAATTTCTTAGCAAGTAAGATATGTCAGTGAGTTCTGCTTCGTTATTTTGGGCTTTAGGGATCTTCTTATGTTATTGATATCTCCTTTTTGATAGGGTAGATTTCAAGTTCAGTAAGTTTAACATGAAGAAGCATACATTGTGGGGCATGAACTCTTCGCATTTATGAAAGTACTCCTTATATTTCTTACTTTTGCTTTTATCACTCCTACATTTTACCTTTTTTTCATCAACTGTTTCAGAAAATAGCTTATGACATCTGTCACCCACATGACAAGGGTTTCCATGGTTTGTTTCCTCCACCCTGCTTCCTCTGCCAAAAATCCTGTGTGTGTCCTGGATCCACCTATACCTTCCTATCACTCTTATTCTCCCTTCTTTTCTTTTGCTATGTTGAATTGTCTCGAGGATTTGCCCATGATTCACCCTGGGTAAAAAATAGCTGGTGCCAGCCATGAACACGTTCCAGCTCTTTGTTACAGGAGTGAGGAATTTAGAAAATACCAAAGTTGAAGTTGATGCACATAGATGTGCATCATCCACCAGGTGCGTGTGTGTGTGTGTAATTCTACGGTAATTACATGATCAGGTACTGTTTAATAAAATACTGGGTTTGTGTAATTGTAAAATTGTATTATTAGTTCCTGTGATGCCAGGCACCGCACAGGTGTGGGCCAAAAATATCTGCAATTTTAAATGTTGGCAATGTAAATATAATGCAGCTGAAAACACAGATGAGAAGGGAAATACTAGTAGTTAGGTGGAACATTAACACTTAAGGGATCCAACTCATGTACCTAAATCAAAAGACTGATTTGCCTAGGCCATTTCCACAGCTTATAGAGAGACTCCTTCAGGGGACAGTTTGGAATGTTTCAGGAGTTCTTTCAACCAAACCACTCTCAACAGGAGCCTCTCTCCATTTATAGTAGGATCTGTCTCCGACATCTCACTCTTGCTTGCTTTAGACACTTGAAAATAGGTGATGTGTATATAAGTACTTAGCATACATTTTGCTCATAGGGGCTGTAGGGGCATGTTAGTAAGCTGAATTTCAGAGAAAGCTTTCAACAACAGCAATGCAGTATGTTTTCAGATATTTAAGGGAGTTTCCATAGTGTAAGGTGTAAAACAGGAAAAGGCACAAGAAGTTTGTGTGAAAATGCAACGTGGGTGAGACAGGAGCTGGAAACTGGACTTCTGACACTGAATGGCAGGTGGAAGGTAGGAAGGAAAGAGCTACAAGAAGCATCTCTGAATTTTATTTTTTTACCAGTAAAAAGTGGGTTTTGAAAGTGTTTTAGCCAAAGACAGAATAATAATTGAATTGAACGGGATGATCTAATGGTCTTTTAAGCTTTGTTTCATGAATATTGGCGCAGCTTCAAAGGTAAACAAACCACAGCTGTCCTCCTGACAATGATTAAGGAGCAGTAGGTGTGGTGGTGATAAGCCTTGAAAGTGAAGACAAGTAACAGATATTACAGAAGAAGTCAGGGAGAGCTGTGGAGACTGGTGTGTTCTCCAAGTGATCAACCAGGAAAAGGATCCTTGCAGCAGTTTTCTGAGTGAATGCATGCAATATTGGGCTGTGTTTCTCAAAAGCAGAGAGAGAAATGTTGCTGAATCAAAGTGCAATGATGATGATCATTAACCTGATTGAATACTTTAGCTGTTCAGAAGAGTTAAGAAAAATACTGTCTTGGAAATGTTGCACTGAAAATATCTGCAAATTATGAATATGAGTCTTGGGATTTTGAGTATATTTGGGATCTAAGGTGATACTAGAGTTAAATGCCTGAGCAATAGACAGAACGATGGTATAGCTATGCAGCTTTGTGTGTGTCAGCAGCAATTAAGTAATTCATATGATCTGTCCCCAAACATAATTGTATTATTTATTGCTTGAAGCTCTTCACTCCTACAATTGCTTCCCACTTAATATTTTTTAGAATATTTCTCCACCTGCCACAAAGGACTGGACGTTAATTGTTGAGTTTGACTTGTAATGTCGCAGTGGGGTGCCTAGCATGAAAGACATGTTTTGCATTTGCTGGGAAGGCACTGATCATTTCATTTGGTTTATAGTAATAGTGAACACTGGATACAGTAATTTCTTTATAATTAAAATAGGAAGTTCAGTCTTCTAATAACTATACTCCATGGTACTTCAGTAATAGTTAATTGATTCTGTTCATTATCCTGATACTTTCTGATGATGTAAGAATTCTTCCCCATGAGGAGGAAGCTTTCAGTATACTTGAGGCTCTTACAGCCAGGTTGCATACCAGGCACAGTCATCTTATGTTTTCCCCTTCAGCACATCCCAGAACTCACAGGTTGAGAAAGGAGACTGAAGAAAGGACAGAGGAAATGTTTGCTCCTGGCTAATTTTCCACTGGCATGGAGTTGTATGGGTATGGTGGCGTGAATTAGAATTGTTTCTAGGTATTTCTCACTTAAACCAGAGATAAAGCAACTTTAGTATTAAGGAGGCATAACCTGAAGAAAAAAAAACCAAACAGCTTTTTATTCTCGTTATTTTTTATAATAGAAACATTTCTACCAGGTGTGGAAATCTAAACTGTTAATGTATTTTTGCAAAAGCAGAAGAAAGGTTGTCTTAGGTGTCCAGATTAAAAAGTTAAAACTTGCAGTGTACTCAGGGGAGAGAAATTAAAAACTTGCCTTTCCTCAGAAATGTAATGCTGGAAAGGAATTCGATATTAATGGTCCACCAATAGTTTCAGGTTATTCAGAGAAAGACCATTGATAGCCAGGTAAGGCAGTAAATCACCCTTTGCTTGATAAAAATTTGTGAAATTGTAAATCTGTGAACAAATGTGCCCTGCTGACATGCTTTGCTCCCCAGCCATAGTATGCTTATGGAGCATCAGCCAGGTTTGAGTCTGGAACACTTTTGAGATAAAATAACCAAAATCTAATAGTGCAGTGTTATAGATGCTTCACCCTGTACCAGTTTTGGACATGCAGCTGTACAGAAGTGGGAATTCAATGTTAAAATGGAAGTAAAGATTTTGATATCTATCCTGAACTAGCCCCCACACTGAGAAGACAGAACCATTACCTGTCTTCACAAATTTTGGAAATCTCATCTGCCTTGCATATCTATGAGTTTTCTTATATGTAAGTAGTCTAAGTAAAGTTAGTTTCTTATCTCAACAAAAAGGGTTTCTTAATGTCTATGTGCATGGAAAAGTTTGTATATAATATTATTTTTCCCCATCTAGAAATGATGGCAGTTTGAGTCCTTAACTTTCCATCAGAGCTATAATGAATCAACTGCTCATTGTGTTTCAGGTGTTCGTGTCCTCATGTATCTTCAGATAGTTTTTAAACTTACTAGTTTATTTTATATACAGAATCTTGGTGCATCTTAAGTCATCCTGTAGGAGATACAAAAGTAATGAGAGGTAGTTGATTGTCTTGAACATTTTTTTGTGTAGAAAGCGTGTTTATACTGATTTATCTGGTTGCATGCTTGTCCCTGAAGGCATGACTCTACTACGGTAATGGGAAGAATGGTATCATACTCCTGCACAACCTCATTCTGTCTTTGCTCTGGCTGTCTCAGAGATGTTGCACCAGTGAAGGTGCAAGGTGTAGTGGCATTTACAGGCATGATGAATTGTCCACTACACCCTCCTGAGCTGACAGATAGCCACAGGAAGGTCACAGCTAGAGAGAAAGCATGGACCCGTTCCTGGGGTGGATGAAAAGAGGAAGTGTTGAAGTTTGGATGACACAATGCTCCATGGTGTAGCTATGATTCTGTGTGCTTGTTCCACCATAAACCTGATATTCCTGTAGTGTCTTCACTGCCGTTGTCACACACTCCTGTTCTATTTAAGTATATTTCAGTGGGCAAACCTCATTATAAGGGAGACTTTCTTTTGAGACAGTGTATTTTCTCATTGGCAGTTGTATGGTACTAGGTGCATGCTACCATGGGGTTTTATTGGAACATTAGAGGGACATGCTGCCAAGCTAGAGCTTCTCACAACCTTCACAAAGGCATAACAATGACACTTTTAATAGAAACATTATTACTTTCTGTCAGTTCTACAGTGTTTTAAAATATGGAGAGGTTATCTCATGTTAGTTTTTGTCACCATGTTACTAAGAGGCTGAAGATCTACGTGTCTGGAAATGAATTGATGAAGATAAATATATCACCTTTATTGATTTTGGGCTACTCTCCTTTATGAAAGGTAATAAAACAAATTATATATAACTGCGAAAAAGCAGCAGTACGCAGGAAGTGAGCAAAGACACTGCAGGTACTCATGTTTGCCTGAAGGGGAATACACTGTGATCAATTAATGCTGTATAAGCCTTGTGTTGTAAGATACTGCCGTAGCCTCTCCTGTAGCTGCAGCATTTTATGGTAAAAATGTAGATCTTATCATGGTCTAGGCACTCAGATTATTTTTCTGTGTCTAGTTTGGTGTCTCTTTAATTAGAGCTATGTGCTGTGTTACCTGATTTCATCCTCTTTCTCTCTACATATTTAGGCCCTTATCCTGCCACTGGATTTGTTCGAATGAACCTTGATAGCCATGGGGCCTGACTGAGTTGACGGGACTCCTGGATGACTGCAAGTTCCTGCTCTGAAGATCTGATTGTAGGCTTGAACCTAAATTTCTATTTCCTTCCCCTGTCTATTTGCTTCTAATTGATGAAAATTACCACAAAACAGTATTGTCTTTGAGTTTCACACACATCACATTAGTGGCATTCAAACACTGTGTGCTTGGGATGCTGTCAGACATTGTTAGAGTATTTCTGTTGTGTCGCGTGCCAATACTTCATGATTGATTATTTTGTTGTATTTTTACATTTAGTATCTTCCTACCTAAAATGGAGATCTTCACCTGTGTTTTCAATCATTGCAGTATTTCTCTGAACTCAGATTTTTAAGTCAGAGTAACTGTTGAAACTATTCAAGTTTTTTTTAAAGATGTGGGTAGATTTGTTTTTTTCCTGTTGGACATGAAAACTTAGTAGCCTACTATTACTGAAAGCTTTCAATATGATGATACTCTGATGCAGACCAATAAAATAAGTAGGAAGAGGCATTAACTTTTGCTAGCTCTCCTGTTGCTTTTCTGTTTCTGTGGCTGTGATTACGTGACATACAGCTGAGAGTGAGAATATTTCTATTTTTTGTGAGCCAGTGAATATTTTTTGTTCACACTGAGTACTGTTCCCTGTCTATTCCATATAATGTTGCAGTTTCACTGAGTATTAAGATTATAGCCTTGAGAGAAGGTGCAAAGGACTTTGCAAAATCACATTAAAAGAGTTTGAGCGGAAATGTGTTTCATCTCTGTGCATGCTATTGTTTATTTTCTATATTTTTTTAAAGCAAGTATGTAGCAATATATGATAATTAGCATATTAAAAGGTCCAAAACTTTCTCTGTATATAGAGAATCAGAAAAACCTTTTTTGTTTTTGTAGGCTTATTACAGTGGTATCTGAGAGCTTCGCAATATTCACTGAATTTTTGCATATTCCCAGAACAACAGAAAATCACTGCTGTCCTGTTTGACCAAGGAGAAAACTGAGCCACTTGTTCAGTCAGTAGTAAAATCAATGATATTAATTGGATTCTCCTGCCTTTTAACCTTGTGCCTCAGGCGCCATTTCTCCCTTGAGCCAAAGCTTCCATTATCATCATCTGCTTTGCATTTCTATGCGAAAGGCCCAAGGTGTTTCGGTTTGGATTCTCAGAAAATGAGGAAGACAGGGTTGGTGGCCATCTGCCAAGGTGCTTGGTCTGACTTGCTCCTCACTCACAGAAGCCGATGGCGAAGGCAGAACTGAGTGTTCCTGTGTGGCATTCAACTGCCTTAACCACATGCCCATCGCTCTCTTCCTGTAGTTGTCTGTCTTGTTCTCTGCATAACTCCTAGAGCAAACACATATACCAACCTATAAATAATCTAATTCGATACACAACCCTGATTCATTTCCTGAGCTGCCTGTCCTGCACACACGGGATGGCCGTGGTCCTGTGGAAGAATTCAGCAGAGTGCATGAGGCCGAATATTAAGGCTGTCAACTATTTAAACTTCGCAATGAAATAGCATTCTTTTAATGTAGCTTATTATAGACATAGCTTGAAGTATTTTTAACAAGGAGCAAGAGAAAAATGAAAGCTTTTAGAACTGGTTGTAACCTTTTCCCTGTGAACGTGAATATCCTGCTCAGTGATGCTCAGTGAAATACAGAACATCAGCTGGTGGGAGGAGGCTGGCCACCTCCAGGGAGGAAGGGAAGGAAGAAGGCTGGGTAGTAAATGTCATGGGTATACCCAATTTGCTTTCAAGTCTCGGGGAATATTTGTGTAGTGTTGACCCTAGCTTTTTAGCTTTTGTTTTCTCTTAAGGATTCCCAGCCCAAGAAATTAGCTCATTCAGAGTTTCTCAGTGCCACAGACATTGGAGGTGTTGCTGTGGTCTGCTAATAATTTTATTGAAGAAACAGAAATCAAAGAGGGGCTTTTCTCCTATGTTCTTCTGTTGGAAAACAAGAGAAGATGCTCCCAGGGTCTCCCAGTTCTCTCCCTGATGGATTTCAGGGGTGATCCATGTGATTTCACAAATAGATTGCAAAAACTTTAATAACAGAAAATACTGCTCTCAGCCTGCCCCTTTAGTCATCTGCACAGTCAAAGCGTAGTGGCCTGCTCAGTTTGTAAGCTACCAAAGGGGCAGTGTAGGCTCTGGTACCAGAACAGTCATGCTGGGAATCACAAGCTCATCTCTTTATCTCTTATGTTAGACTTCATTGGCGTGAAAGGTTTTTTTCAGGGAAATCTTGCGAGACCGTGGGCTAGGTTTCACTTTTTGTTAATGTCTACCTTATCTATGGATGGCACTTGAGAGTTGGTCACCAAGCTAGTGATTTTCTATGAGGAAAATAAAAGAATCTCGTACTTTGCTTTTGCATTTTTTTCCCTGGGATGTGCAGTCTTTTCCCATGAGTAATGCAGCAAATTCAGATGTTCTGTAAACAGCACGGGTGGTGATACTGTTAGGGAAAACCTGGTCAACCCATTCACTGAAACTCATAAAAATCAAAATGCTTGCAAAAGTATATCAGTTCCACTGTCATTTTGTTGCAAAGAACAAATGAACCCCCTGCTTTTAACACTGTTTTTTTAAAAAATATAAGTATCAGTTTTCAGGATTTCACAGTATAGAGAAATTGTGGGAGCAGAATGAAACAGTCTTGATAGAGCAGAATCACCTTAAGCCAGTATCTCAACTCAACACTTTGTATCGTGAAACCATGGCCTGAAACTGCTGCCTATCATATCAGATCATATTATCATTGATTTATTATGTTACTTCATCTTACATGTTTTTTGTAAGCTTTTGGCAGCAATTGTTTAGGTGGGGTTTTTTTCTGATTTGGTTTTTTTTTCCTCTTGGTTTTGGCATTGGGTTTTTTTTTGGAGGGGGAAGGTGGGTGCGTTGGGTTCTTTTGGGTTTTTTGGCAGCACCTAATGGAGCCCTAATCCATGACTTGCTTTCCAGGTACTAGGATAATACAAGTAGTAATCATGCCTGCTGCTAAAAATTTTCTACCTTATTTCATTTGCATTTGTTTGCCTTCAGCTTCCAGTCATTGATTCTTGTTATGCCTTCACTGATGGATTAAAACGCTCTTTAGGACTCACTATTTTCTCCCCAGGAAGGTGCTTTTACCCTGTAATCAAGTTAGTTCTCAATTTTTTTTTATTTTTTTTTAAGAAAAAGCTAAACAGATTGCACTTTTTATGGTTCTTATTTTTTCTCATTCTCAGATTATTTTTGTGGCTCTTTTCTATCCCTTTTCTATTTTTTCTGTTAGAAAAGAGACATAAAACTGTATTTTATTAGTCACATACACAGAAGTAAAATTACTTCTCTAGTTACTCTTGCATTGGCATGGTTAGAAATTGATGTTTTTGCAAGGTCAGATAAAATAACTACCTACTATGACTTCTATGTATCTGAGTTAATTATTATAGGAAAAAAAGGATTGATTGTTTTAAAAACATTAAAATATTTTAAAATGTTTTAAAATGAGCCACAGATCAGCAAGAGTGGGTGTGCAGGAGGGGTTGCAAAAATATTTGTGTTGAGGTTTTTAAGGAGATAGAAGTGAAATAAAAATAATAATTGTAAAACACAGTAATACATCAAATCTTAAGTGCTGTGTTTAACAGAGTGATACATACTTGCTGGAATGTTTTAGGACTGAATGAAAAACCTTTGTTAGTAACAGACTGCTCTGGGCCACTGGAAATAGAGACTGTAAATGGATGTGAATATACGCATCCTTTACATACATGTAATCCCATAAGTAGCCACTTGCTTATATTTGGAAACCCAGGAATAGTTATGTGATCTATTATATTGTAATAGAAGAAATACCACAGTATTGAGAGTTTCCTTTGTTACGAAAGCTGTCACCATTAAGTTATATAAGAATTCAAACAATCAAAATTCACAGCTTCAAAGAGGCTCTTGAAAGTTTTACTGCTTCAGTATTTCTTTCCAAAGGAGTGGCTATTCATTTTGATTCATACTTGAATACAAGGTTGAGTTAAATTCACATGAAGGAGACTAATCAGATGCCTGCCTGGTCAAAGCATCTCATCTAATGACTTTTATGCATATCATGCATATCAGCATCTGAATTGAATCTGCATTCCCAGCCCCACACTTATCCCTCCTGGAAACTATCAGATTTTCATTATATTGAACTGGACTGTTCAAGCTCTCAGTGCTGCTCATCAGTCTAATGCAAGCTTGTCTAATGTCTCACAAAAATCTGAGGTTACCACACTAACTTTATGTCCAAACTGTCTTCGAAAAGAGTACGTCTTTCCATTGTGGCAGCATTCCTTCCCTCTGTAAAACATGGGGCATGCCCAGTAAAGGACTTCCTTTGGTTCAGCAAAATGAAAGTTCATGGAAATATGGTAAATGAGGAAAAAATGAGAATTAAAAGAATGTAAAAGATTTAAAATCCTCTAAAACTCCTGGAAAAGAAGTAAAGGTGAATAAGGACTGAATGGAAAGCTCAGTGGCCTCTAGTTAAAAAAGTACTAAGATAAATAGATTTAGACTACAAGTTCATGTATGTGAGTCAATGAAAAAGCTGTTACTAAGATTTCAGCAGCACTGAGTGACTTAGGGTAGAAGTTGCCCCCTGTGATGATGAACTCACAAAACCCTTTTCAAAACAACTATTTGCTGTTGGAAAAAGACTAGAGAATGGGCATTCCTTTGAGTGCCTTCTGGTATCACAGGCTTAGCCAATATAAAGTATGTCACTTCTTACATCCTAGGTTGCCTCAGTTTCTTCTCCTGAGTCTCCCAAATCCTGGAATAGAACCATTAAATAAAGGGACATGACAGCCCTGGGAAAGAAGATGGTAGAAGAAACAGGATGATTATGATAAAAGCTGGAGACAGTCTCTGTGAGAATACTAGCATGACTTCATTTCTCTGAACAGCCATTGAAGAGGTGATCGTCCTTCCTAAACCAGTAATAAATTGGAATGGCTGCATATAATGGTAGGTGTTTGACCAATGCAGCACCCAATGCAGTACAATATATACTGGATAACTATTCTGGGAGTCTGGGGAGAGGGGTCATGGCTAGAAAATGACTTTCCCATTAAATAATGCTACTGATGATTATTTGGTGAGCAGGTACAGCTGCCACAGTACATTTTTTCAGCTTGTCTTCACACAGGAATATGGAGAAAAGAAGATAAAGTGGACAAAAAGGAGAGAGATGGAAAAAGGGTAACAGTTTCTTGAGGCTTCTGCTCTTCAAGATACATTCCTTGCCCTCCCTAAGTGGTATACTCTGATAACTTGTACTTGTAATCTTCCTTAAGTGCCATTTCTCATTGGGAATTTAGCAAGTTTATGAAGTTCCTGAGAATGTGGACAATTCGTTGGATGAATGCAAAACACTGCATTGTGTACTACTCCTTGACAGGGATGCAATGGACACTGCTCAGTGACAACCATGTACACTTGGCAGTATTCAGTGAAAGGATAAGACTGTCCTGTTGAACTGTGCAAGTTCCTTTTTTTTGAAGCTATGGTTAGCAAATGGTTGTTTCCTCCAGCAGTTCCTGTAACTGTATGCAGTCTACATCACAGTAGGTGCTGTGTAGATACTAAATAGAGTGATTTGTGCTACACTCCCTGTTTCTTTGGATGTCAACATCCCATAAATTCACATTATTTTCCTGTTTTCTGGAGATAAGACTGTGCTAGGCTTTCTAATATCGGGGACTGTGTTGGTGGTGAGGTGTCATCTTCATATTCAGAAGCAGATTGTTTAGTTTGTGTTGCAGAAACAGAGTCCAATATAAAGGATCAGAGTAGAGGTCAGGTGATGTTTGTATATTGTGTGTTTTCAGAAAACATATAGATAAGGGAGTAGTAGCTCTGTCTCAGCACTATATGTAGCTCAACAAATCTTTCCAGTTTGACATGTAGCATTGAAGTCTGTCTAAAGGAGTCCTGCATGTGAAGGAGCATATCTTGTTGAATATTTTGGGCTTGGTAAAATAGGAAGGAAGGGAATCTCAGATATTTTTCCTCACCTTAGGCCTGGTTGGATTCTGCCTGTTCAGGTATAGAAGTCTAATAGTGGTATCCACATCAGAGGCTTACCCGCCCCTGGGCTGGAGTGAGGGAGACTGAGTACTGACACCTTTAGAGGAGAGTGTTTATGAAGGTGGACAGTAGCATTTTGGGCTTATTAGAAGCAGCTGTTAACCTTTATTTCAGTCGGAGGCTTGGGTGTACAATACATAAATGATCTGGAGATTTTGGAGGGGATCAAATATTTGATGCCATGTTTCCAGAAATTTGAAGAGATAAGTGGATGTTGCACTGCATGTTGTGCTCTCAGCAAAGCAAACATCTCAGCAGGTCAGCGATTTTGGAAATAGTGCAGTCCTGAAAGAATATTTTTGAACTCCTTTTTGCTGCTGAAGCTGAACACAGTTCCCATCTGTCTGATACTCTGCATTGAGATCTTCTCAGAGGCACTTAAAGAAGTTATGTACTTATGCATAAGGAATAAGATACTAAATGAAATCATATTTCATTATAGTAAAGCTACTAACCTTACCATGAAATGATTGCTTTCTGTACACGTATTCACTGTAAAAAATGTTTGTGGCATACTGATGATGAGGAGAAAAGTCCATACTGATGTATCTTCATCATTTTTGTCCACTTCCTGAGGTGAACAGTGTGGGTGTACAGTTTTGCTGTGAAAATCTGTTTACTTGGATACTTTACTGTATATCTGTGAATTCCTCAAGAAGTGTGCAAATTTTCATGTTACCCATTTTGTGCATAAAAGCACTGTGTAAGTACTGACCCCGATTTAAGAACGTATCAGCTCTAGAAACAATGGAGTTGTCTGCGGGGCTCACATGTCAACAAAAATCAGCTGGTTCACACATGAAGCTTGGCGAGGAAATCACTGCAGCGGCACCAGTGCCATCCCTGCTCCCTGCCTGCCTCTCCCAGGCCACTTCCTTTCGTCAGCCGACGTTACCTGTCCCTTCTTCACAGTTACCATTTGCAATCACACCTGGGCTAGCCAGGTCCACTCATCTGGGGTGGGCGGACAAATGGCCTCCTGAAACCATGTTCACTAATAGGAGAGACAGCTAGATATACAGATTACTTGACACAATGTGAGCAAATCCAGACAGAAAGGTAAAGCAGAGCAGACTCCATGCATCAGTACTGTTTGCAGACATGCTGCCTCATTTCTTTGGATGGAGCCTTTCTCTTCCAGCAATGATTTTAAGGAAATTATTTAATGTATCACCTGAGGATTTCAAATAAGACACCAGCAGAAAACATTGGTTGCAAGACTGCATCTAATAAGCAACTGAGAATTGCATTAATCTGGGCTGCATCAGGAAAAGGGCAAATTCAGCCAGTGCTTTTCTTCAAATACTCTGCAAACAAGCTATCTGCGATACGGCCGAAAGTGTTCAAACGTAGCAGTGACAATCCAGATTACCAGCAGCTCCATCAAAAGTACACATGCTCAGGTGCCCTGTCTCTGCAGATGTTTTGCTCTTGTTTTGAGCTGAAAATGTGACATTTTTGTTGAGAAAGGCTTTCATATCTTGTTAAAAGTATCTTAACAGGAGCTTGGGATTTGGCTGACAATCTAGTTGTTACTGTGCCATTTTCCCTGTAATAGTATATTTATTTTGACCCAAGGAAACAGTGATCTCATTCCTTGGGAGGAAGGACAGAGTGACAAAATCTGGAGGTCCCGTGACTATATCGAATCTTTTCGTTGTCAAAGCAAGTTATGAAATAATCTGTGGTCCAGCCAGAATCACTGGGGAGTAAGCAGTGTCCTTCACAGAAGGCACAATTTGCAAGAAAAGATGGGGGCATGGGAGGTGTGCTGCCCGGCATCCTGTGTCTCCCAGAATTGATGCAGGTGCATTTCCCCACCTCTGTCAGCAAACATAGCACTGAGGTGGGCAGAAACTTTCTGAGGTTCTTTATGTACCGTGACTTCCTCAAAATTCTGCTGGAGTAGTCTCACTGAGGTGTTTCATGGTTATTTTGGGATCTAAGGAGAATGAGATCTTCAGTCTGCATCTCTCTCAATCCGGCTTTACTGCCAGCCAGGTACTCTGTAGTTCTTGGGACTCTCCTTCCTCACTCTTTTTGCTAGAAGTCTTTGGTTGTGAGCTACATGGGGGATGATCTGAAGTGAGAGGATAATTTTAATAAAATAAAACTGGTTTTGTCCTTCAGCTGGAACTTTTCTGTTCCTACTCAGCAATACATTGGTAAGAAGAACAGTTCTGTCTTTGGAGAAGCCTTTCTCTGTTAATTCTAAAGAAAAATGGGGAAAAAAGAGGATGCTCTAAGAGAAGGTTGACAGTGCATAGCTGATGTTTCCATCCAAGTTCAGCCTGCCTTGCATGGAAAAGGAGTTGAACCAAAAGTCTCCTTGCAAATGTTTCTACTAGTTTCCTAGTAAGTAGCTACAAAGGATATCACAAAACCTGAAGTATTTTAAAACATTTATCTATTTGGAATCATAGTCTTACTCCTGCTTTGCAATATGACATCCACTCCCTGTGACTTTTCCCAAAGTATGCTCTAGTTTGCAAAACACAAAAATTACTAAATAGGGGTTTTGAAACTTCCTATGCAGAAGCGTACTTTTTTTTCCCTTGAGCAGTCATATAGGGCTGTTACAACCCAAATATTCTGCAGGCAAAGACTCTGTGCATGAAGTCAAAGGTGTCTTTTGTTATCCAAGTGATCTCAGTGACTTCTCCTGTCTTGTGAAGTGTAATTTAAAAAACATTTGAACTTCAATGCAGAAGAAAGCATGTTTGTAAAGGTATCAGAAGGACATAGCACAGCATGAACAAGAGAAGAAACATATACTGCTTCTATAAAAATGCTGCTGTCTGCAACTGATGAGTAAAGTCTTTTTTTATTTCTGCCATCAAGTGCTGCAGAAGAAATCCACTGGAATATGCAAACCTGTACAGGCCTTAGCGTATAACTAGCAGAGATGAAGGAAAACCTTTACAGGAGTATGTCTTGTAGTCAGAACCTCTGCATCACTTGCCTTTTACTAAAGTTTTCACTCTAGACAACAGCTGGGAATAAAAGCATTTCTTTGCCTTCCTTTCAGGTCTGGTTTACACAGAGGAAACTTTAAAGAAGTTCAGTATGTGCAAAGCTATCAGCTTCTGCACACTAGGCCTCAGGAACAGTAGTGATTTTTATGATTTTCTTCTGCTCTGTATTCCATATAAAGGTTTAAACTTTAAGACACAAATCAGGAAAAAAAGAAAAAGCCAAAACCAAAAAACCGAAACCCTTTCCTTTAGATGTAAACATTAGTATTCCTTACTGTTCATGTATTTTTGCATGATTGCAGAAAACAGAACTACTGTCTTCGTGTGTCCATCGGCACTTCTTCACAAACAAGGCAGTTTAGAATTAGGGTCATTATTTAGAAGAATCTTTGACTTCCATAAAAGCGCCATGCCTTACCAAATGATTGATAATTGCGATAGAAGGTTTGGAATCTGTTTGCCTGCTCACCAGCAGTATCTTGAAAGAAGTATCAGCTTGAGGAGAAATGTGTTTGGACACTGGACCTAGAACAGAAATCACTGGACTTCAGGTCGAATAAGGGAAATACATCTTAAAACCCATTTTTACTTTGAAACTGTTGTTATGCTGGCAATATGAGTAACAGGTGACATTAAGAGGTGGTCTGTATGATCCTTAAGTCTTGTAGGCCACCTAAACACGAAAATAGGACAGATCCTTGTGTGTCAGGTCACAGACCCTACCAAAACTTGGTAGATGGGAGTAGATTTTGAGAGAGCGTGATATGTAAGTAGATTATTGAAAGCAGCTATTTACAGAGGAATATTTGTGACCAGGGTACACCTCTCTTCACTCAAGTTTCTGTTACTACAGTAAGTGCTCTGACAAAGCCTTTCGGGGCAGAGCAGGGGGTTTGGATTTTTCACAGCAGTGCTCCTCCCGGTGTCGTTCGCACCAATAAAGTGGATGTAAACAGCGAGGCTGACGTAAAGAGGTATTTCTCCTGTCCACTTAGTCCTCCGCAGCTGGCTCGTGCGGTGCAAGTGGCGGTAGAGAAGCAGGGAGAGGAGCGGCAGCGAAGGACAGGTGAGACACGGCCCATCCCGGGATGCCCGGGGTGGTGCGGGAGCCTCTCAGCAGGACCGCCGAGTCCTTGGGGCAGGGGGCGCAGCCTGCCCACCGCGCCTTGCCCCTTGTCACCGAGGGGTGGGGAAAAAGCGACCAGCCACTGCCTGCCGATTGCTGCGCTTACAGCTCACTCACCAGTTGTCTAGGGAAAAAGTGCAATAAACCCCGCAAGCAGCGAGACAAAGCGCGCTCCCCCCAGACTCGGGGCGGGCGTGCAACGCCGCGGTGGCGGAGCGCAGTGCCGCGCGGCTGAGGCTGGGCGAGATACGGGTGCGGGTGCGTGGCGGGGGCCGGGAGCGCCCGTGGCGGTGCGCGGTGCGGGGTGGCCGGGCTGCGCTGCCGGCGCTGCTCGGCGCTCCCCGGCTCGGCCGGGCCGGCTGCGCTCACTTTTATATTTGCGCGCCCTTTCCGTGCCCCGTGACGTGTCCCGCGCCGCGCCCAACCCGCGCCGCGCTCTGGTCAGGACAATGGGAGCGCCGCGGCCAATGGGCGCGCCGCTCGCCTTGGCGGCGGCCAATGGGCGCGCGGCTGTGCTGAGAGTAATGTTACCAGCGCCGCGAGTGTGAGGAGGCTGCGTATCGATCCCGCGCTCAGCCATTGCGGTGCACCGGGCTGCACAGCGACCCAGCCAGCGCTGGGGCCGGGCGGGCGGCCGCGGGAGCGTCTCTGGGGCTCGGGGCCGAGCGAGGGCTGCGTGCCGACTCTGTCTGACACGGGT